>CM076577.1:65625852-66225852 GCA_034641835.2 Pinus albicaulis | reverse complement strand
TTCTGAAATTCCAATGTAAATAGAAACAAACAATATTATCAATGTGCAGTAATCATTTTTATGGGTCAAAATTAATTTTTCTTTTTACTTATAATTAGTACAAAGTGAGCCCACTAAAGCTAACTCATATTGCATGGTATCTTCATTGATATTTCTTTCTACAAAGACATTATTTTTTCGAAGTGTTGCACTTGCAAGTCTTTAATTAGATACATAATATTTTACCATTTCCAAAATAGTCTCAAAATTAAATACAAAGCTCCAAAGTGTTCCATGCTTCTCTTGCAGTGTTTTCTATTGGGTCTTGTTATCCACCATTCTGCATAAATATGTTAAGGGAATTTTATTTAGAAAAACAAATCTAGTAATCAAGAATGAATAAGTATGGAGACACTGTAGAAATGTAGGTTTTCTACTAATGCACAAGAATCGTTACATAATAATTGGAGCCAAGGGAGGTTCTGAAGGTGATCTTGTTGGATCTATCAATGGGGCATTGGAGTATGGACTAGGGTCTCTTGTAGTTTATTACTCACTCCAATATCTCGATAAGAATGGCTCCACGTCTCATAGGCATTTTTATGTTTCACTGAACAACTTTGAAGATTGAAATCTAATAAATAGTTGAGTTCATTAGGGGAATTTTGAGGTCTAAAATGGGCCTCCTAAGGAAATAATAAAATAATAGCTAAACCAATAAAATAATATTTATGAATTTGAAATTCACTTTTTGCACCAAAATCCATGTAACCATGGTTAAATTTGATTCAAAAGTTGTACCAAAATAAAAATAATAAAAAAATTGTATTGATGTGACTATAAATAAGAATGAAATTTAAAAAAAAAAGTCATTATCATTCCACAACTAATGCATTTGTACTTAAATAAATTAAAATAAAATATAAATAGAAATTTATAAATTCTTAATTATAGAATATATTATTAATTAAAATTTATATTATTTAAATTATATAATAACATGTAATTAATATACTATATAAAAATAATATAATATAATATATTGTTTTATGTATGAATTTTATAGTACATATTGAATTGATTTGATTTATAAATAAATATTTGAAAATATACAAATATAATATTTATTAAAAAGTGTGTAAATACATGAAGATTGTGTAGGGATATGCATTGTTTCTTTCAAAAAATATGAAATGAGAATAATAATATTTTATTCAAAAAATGTGAAATGACATTTATTATGAGTACTTTACTTTATGACTTTAAAAGTACTTAGAGCACTACCATGGTTAACCATGTGTTTTTATCTATCATTGAGAATATGACAAGTAAGTACCTTTAACTCAAGCAATGCCACCTCAACCATTAGGGATGATGTCATCCCCTAAAATGTGATTGGTTCTCATAAAGTGAAGTTTGATTGTACATTTTCCTTAGGAGGCCCATTTTAGACCTCAAAATTCCCCTAATGGAGGGAACCATATCTAAAGTCGTAGAATGAGTTGTTAGAATTTGTTACATGTAGTAGAAGTTTTTTTATTTATTATAAAAAATCAAAGATCAAAGACAAAAACGACATGTAGTGGAAATAAAAATTCAAGGAGGACATAGTTACATACTATCAACTAGTAAAAGTTTCTTGTTTCAATATAATGACATTCATGTTGAGAAATCAATACTAGTAGGATTTAGGGTTTGATTCCTCTTTCTTGATAATTACTTGTGAATTATGTTGGCCTCTTTTACTACTTAATTAGTTTATTTTCATCAATAAATTACCAAATTATATGTATATGAAGATCACAAGAAAAAGAGACACAAGATGTAGGCGCCCAACCAGGGAAAAATCCCTAAAAGGGGAAAACCCAGTCAATGACTCTTCCTTTAGTAGATTAAATCCAAGATGAGACACTTCTAAACTTCTTATACCTAAACAAAGACCTCCTACAACCACCAAGTCAGCCCTTCCACGCAAAAAATGATCTTAAATATATACTCCAATGACAACTCCCCACCAAGAACTTCAATTCAAATTCCCCCCCCCCCCAACAGCAGAAATTTGACCCCAACAACAAAATTTCAGATCTGCAGTAAACAATTTTTTTTGGCCCCAACAACTTCCCAAAAACTTCGCACGTGTGAGAGATAGATAGCCGAGAAACTTTGATATAGGTCTTCCCAAAAACTTCGTCTTCACACTCTTTTTCTACTACTCTTGCTTGAAGGTCGAAATTGTTGAGTGAATATGAAAAATAGGTTGAATTGCCTCTCCTTATACGACCTTTCTGCTAGGTCGAATTGTTGAAGAATGTAACTAGGTTCGGTCTTCATAAATTATAGTTCAGTCAATACTTATTGTAATTGTCAAAAGAATAAAGAAAATAATTTTATATTAAATGAATTATTAAAGCATGGGTTTCATGCATGGTTCATATTTATTTTAGGTCAAAGTCCCTATTGTGGACTTCTAGGTTTTATTCCGAGTCTATAGGTTTATTGAAGATTTAAATTGATCCATATTGGGCTTTTGAATAATTCAAATAGGTAAATTATTGAGTAAAATATTATTTATGAAGCCTCCACACCAAGTCGGCCTCAAATCCACTAATTTGAACCCATCAGAAGCCTATATATACAATGGATTCTAAATCACTTGGAACTAATTCGTTGCAACTCAAAAATTTGATTTTGTAGCTGCAACAAGGAGCGATTACAAAATTAAGGAGAAGGAATTTATGGATTCGGTTTTGGGCACACTTCTAGAGTTGAAGAAAATCAAAATTTTGGCACCACTCTCTCTGCATTTGGATCTATAGTTTTGGATATCAAATTTCTCAAAGTTTTGCTCCAATAGTTGCTACATCAGTTGCTTCCAAGGTGCTACTGCCAAGGGAGGAGGAAGTCGTAGTTTTTTTTGCTAAATTATGCTGCTTGGAGAAGTTGTATTGGCCCTAAATCGAAGTATTTGAAGCTACATTGAAGTATCTAACTTAAGATCAAAGTCTCAAGAAACATGGTCAAATTTCCAGGTCATCATAGTGCTGCTACTGTTGTTGTTGTTGGCAGATTCAGGAAGGATCCCAAAGAAGGTTGATTTGGTGTGGAGGAATTCTGGGTCAAGGTATAGAGTCTCAAGCATTACTATTGAAGGAAGAATTGCTAGCTGGGTTTTCTCCTCGAGTGGTGTTTTTCCCTGGCTGCTATTACCATTGGAAAATCCTACAAGCAAAGGCGAAATTATTTAATGTTAGGAAAAAGGGTTTACAGGGTTGAAAGACATTATAGAATCTGAAAGTATTTAAAAATATTTAAGGTTTGAGGAAAAAATCAAATTTGAACTAGTCATAAATGCTTTTGCGTGAAAAATCCTTTGATAAGTGTGCCTTTTGACCCAAAAAGTGCGCAATCCTGGGAGTGGCGGAGGTCACTTTTTGGGACCACAAAAAGCACACACCAGGACATTGATTCCACACTTGAATTCGCCTAAGGATAGCCACCCAAGCCTCCTTAGGATATCAAGGGAGCACACAATGGAATAAATGTGGCACACAATGGAATCATCCCCCTATCTTGGGTCACCATCCACAATGTACCAAGAGAGGGAAGGAGGATTTGAATTCTCCTATAAAAGGCCACCAAGAGATGAGTAACTTGAGAGCACATTGTTATGCTGGCCAAAATTTCCCCAAGCAATACCAGCAGTGTGTGATCCGGAGCAGAGATATAGGGGACTCATTTGTTGGCCATCCAACAGCTTTAGTCCACCATAGTAGAGAGAGGGAGACTTTGCACCAAGGTAGCTCGGAAATAAAGACATCCTTGTATCAGGACATAAGACCCTAAGTTTTAAGGGCCCCTTGGCAAGTGGGTTAAAGTTTCATCCTCATTTCCTACCAGCACTCAATAAGAGGGGACATAAGTGCTGCCGTTTGGATTATTGAAGTTGTTTGACTCTATTTAGAGCTTTTGTGTTATTTGTTTTAGTTTTAGTTTATTTTTTATGTTTGAATATGCATGCTATTTATCTATCTATTATGTTTATGTTCTAGCATGTTCCACTAACTTGCTTGACTCCATATATTTTCTGCCTATGACCAAAAACTTAAGAGGGAAAACCACACCACTTAAGTTGGTGTGATTTCATACATGCGTGCACCAAACACACTAACACAACTGCTTCCCTACATTTGGTGTCCTTGATCTATGTGTATTTGTTTTGATATTTTCTTGATGAACTAATAAGAAGAAAAAGAAGAAGAATAAAATAATAACTAAAGAATATCACAAGTAAATAATTAAGAACAAGAAGATGTTTTTGCCTTTCTGATTCTCTAACATGGTTTTAGAGCTTTGGTGAAAGAAGAAGGAAAAAGGCAGTCTCAAGGACTTGATCAAGAAATTCATAAGAATTTCACTAAAGGAAAGGAGTCTCCACTATCTTCAAATATGTATAACACTATCAAGGGAGAGAAAAATATTGAAGGAGCTACAAATTATAGGTATTGGAAGAAAATTATTGACATCATCCTTGAAAAGAACAAGGTCTTAGATCTAGTCAAAGGAAAAATGAAAAGGCCTACAGAAGAGTCAAGTGATGTTGATAAGGTGAAGCACAAAGAATTGGAACTATTAGCTATGAATTTGTTGGTTGAAAGCATAAAGGAAAATCTTGTCCCCTTCATAGAAAATATTTATCATGCTCATGAACTGTATGAGGCTTTGTCAAAACTATTCATCTTCAAGAACATTGGAAAAATGACAAGCCTGAAGAATTAACAAAGAAATACTAAGATGAGAAAGGAGGATATTGTTTCCTCTCTCTTTGTGAGGATAGAAAGAACAAGGGATGAGCTTATTTCCATTGATGAAAGAGTAACAGACAAAGAACTAGTTATTACAACCATTCTAGGACTACCATCTTCTTGGGTTTCCTTTGCTTCAACTCTCAAAAAGAGGAAAGAAACTCCCACCATTGAAGAGCTATGGACAACATGCCGTCAAGAATAATTAAGAGTCTCCATGGTAACCAACAATGAATAAGTATCAAATGATTATGTTGCTCATCATAAAGGAATATTCAAGAAGAAGGCACCAAAGAAGAAGGTTGACATGTCCAAGATTGGGTGTTATCATTATCACAAGATGGGACACTATAGGAGTGATTTTCTTGACAACCCTAGAAGCAGAAAAAGAGAGATAGATCATACAAACATGGCTAAAGAAACCTCATCCCCCAAGAGAGAAAAGGTTGAATAAGAACTAAGGGACTTGCACTACTAAGCCCCTTCGATCTTATGTCTCATTTGTACATTTTATGTAGTATAGGTTTAACATCTTCTTGGATATGTATTTATTTGTTTTATAAGTTTTAGGTTTTCCCTCAATCTTGGGAGGGAGCCCACAACAACTCCTCAAGATGAGTATCTCATTCCCTCTATTTGTCTTCATGCACCTATTTAAGATTTTGATTGTATTAAATACTAATCACTTGTCTACCTCTATTCCTTGTCTAGGAATAAATTTGAATCATGGAGAAGGCTTCCAGGATCAAACAAGGAGGCTACACAAGTGAAAATGGTTTTCAAAGAATCAAAGGTATGTATTGAAAATATATAGTCTTGATATTCTCTTTGAAATATCCATTTCTATGTTATTAACTATTGCTATGTCTAGCTCTACTGAATCTTAGAAGGATTCTTGTTTGGGATGATTTATCACCTCATGAATATACCCACCTTACACACCTCTAATTACTTATATAAATAGAACCTTAAAGAGGTTATCTAGAAAACACTAACATAAGGGTATGTTGATGATATGTGAAACGCTAAACCTAATTAGGGATATTTATTGTTATTTTGATTAATGTATTGATAATGTCGAGTTTAGGATTTTGATATGATCATGGAAGCTCTAGACTTTCTTGAGTTAAAATGATGCTGTTCGAAATCCCGAACCCTTGAAGTTTGATATAATAAGGGTTTTCGTTGACAATGAACCAAAACCCTAAGTTTTGGTTAGGTTTACATGTAAAACCCTTGTTATGGAAAGTCCTAGGAAATCCTAGGTATATGTTCTCTTGATTGAATCACCAGCCTGGTCTAGGAGAATATATATGCCTAGATGTATTAATGTTGACTAACATATGATGTGCTTATAATGGTGATCTCCTAGATATGTATGTTGATCTAATTTATTATGATCCTAATTTCTAGGGTTTGGAAAACATATCTTATTCAAAGTTTGAAAATATATAAGATGATGATTGAAAAGTCTAGGGTCTATAAGTAAATCCTAGTTATGATTAAATTCTCTTGTATGTATGTTGAGTTGGATCTATATAATGTGTGATGATAATTTATAAAATCCTAAACCCTAGTAGAAGATCTTCATGTTATGTTTTGATAAATGATTTGAAACCCTAGATAGAATGAAAGACATTTCAAAATAGTCTAGGATTTATGATAAAAAGTCCCTAGCAAAATGTTGAAGAGTATATGTCTCTTGTTTGGGTATTTGATATGTATAAAGTTCAAAATGCTTCCGAGATTATGATATGGCTAACTTTATGCTTCTATAATTTGTTAAATTTTGGGTACCAAGGACAAGTGGTTCCCCATGGCTTTGATATTTTTCCTAGGGAAAACTATCCACTCTATTGTACCTCTTCTTCTAAAAGTGACTTTATAAGTGGCAAAGTCAGTCTAGTTTAAATGTGACTTTATAAGTGATAAAGTTATGTTCTAATTTGAAAGTGACTTTATTAAAGTCAATGAAGAATTAGAAAGAAGTGACTATGGAAATAAAAGGCTAAGTGGGTCTTTATTTAAGTGGGTGAGTGATTAAATAGAAAAAGTGAAAATAATGCACATTTATTTTCAGCCCTTGATCTAAAGCTTTCTCAGCCATTGGATCTAGGGATCACTCAAAAGTCACTTAGGTTAGGGTAAAATGAGAGAAGAGTAGGAAAAGATCATTCTATTCTTTTATGAGCATTTGAGAGAAAGCAAGAGAGAGCAAAGGAGAAATTTTCTGAGCAGGGAGGAAGTGAAGAAGAACAACAGATCTTTGGCACGCATCCCAAGGAGAATTTTGGGCACGCTAACCAAGGAGAACCGTACAACATTTACAACAGAACCGTATAGTAGTTTGGCACACATTTCAAGGAGGGTGGTGGCACATATTTCGAGGAGAAATAGCTATAGGTTAAAGGCACGAAAATCGAGGTAGATATGTGCACAATTTTCGAGGAGAAAAACCTGCTGTACTTTTATGTACAGTCCATATAGGTCGCACGCTATTTTCTAGGCACATTTCTAGAGGCTGTATGTACATCATTTATTTCTGTATTTTTTCTGTCTGAACTGGTTTTCTTGTGGCATGGTTTTCGAGGTGGAGTTTTTAACGGAAATCGAGATAAGTCTGTTTTTGTAAATGCTGGAATATTTTCCTGTGTATTTCATTTTATTTTTAACAATTTTAAGAAATAAAGAAGAACTCTCAAACTGTTTTTTCCCAAGAGTTGTAAGGGGTTTTTCCAAGGTCACATTGACAAAAAATCTTAGTGTTATTTTTCTGTGTATGGCTCTTATAACTTTTCTGTGCATTTATTTCCAGCAGTAGTGAAATCTCCTAATTTGTATTTTGAGAAATAAATCTCATTTCTAGATTTTAGTGTTTTAATCATGCTTGGATTTCACATTAAATGAATGGAGCGATAAGGGAAAACTGTTAATTGAAGTGGGGTCTGAATTTCTACATGGTATCAGAGCAAAGTTGGCTAGAAATTTCTATTTGGGACAACAATGTGTAAATTACAACAATCTGATTTTTACACAAAAAACAAAAAAAATTACCCAAATTTGAAAGTTTAGTTTTATAGGACACTGAATCATGACTTTGGGATTGAGGGTTCAAGACAGGTTAGATGGGCAGATTAACTATAGTGCATGGAAGGAGAGAATCCAATGTATCTTTGAGGAAGCAGAGGTTTGGGGCATTATGGAACATTCCACCCAACACCCAATAGCAGTTCCTTCTGATCCAAAATAGTTAGCAGAGTTCACTAAAAATAATGCTAAGGCCCAAAGATTAATTTTGGACAGAGTCAAAGATCATGTCATTCCTCATGTGAGAGGAAAGAATTATGAAAATGAAATGTGGACTGACTTGACCAAGATTTACCAGAGCTCAAATGTGAACCATAAGATGGTCCTAAAGGAGAAACTAAAGGCCATAAGAATGGCTAAGACTGACAGTGCTACAACATACCTCACTAAGATCACTTCGGTGAGAGATGAGTTGGCGGCCGTAGGTGAGACCATTGCACCCACTGAGTTGGTGAGGATAGCCTTGCATGGTCTTCCAAAGACTTGGGAGAGTTTTGTATATGGTATTGTCACACGGGAGAAACTTCTTGGATGGGAAAGGTTATGGGATGACTGCATTCAAAATGAGACCAGGAAGAACCATCTAGGGGCAGCCAAACAGGGGGACGAGGATGATAATGTGGCATTGTTGGAAAGAGGCAAGAAAGGAAAATAAAAGAAGGGATCTTCCATGATGCAGGGGCATTAGACACTCACCAGCAATGTAGGAGGTTTTGTCCACATGTTGTGGCTAGGAGGGTTTTAACCGTCGAGTTGTCACAACTAGGTGTCACTACCTTAGCTGATTATGTTATTAGATCGGTTATAGTCATAAGAAGTCGAATAACTTAGTTTTCTAGCTGTCATATTTCAGTTAATTGAATTATTATGGTTAGACTGTTGGTTTCTAGAACGGTCCTCTCAGAGGAACCGAAGAGTCATCAATCTATGTATATAATTGTAAAACCTCGAATGAATGAAAAAAGATGGACGAGAAGAAAAAGAATAGAGGAATTCTGCAGTAACTCTGTGTATTTAAAATCGCTCCAATTAAATAGTTCTGTGCATTATCTCAGTATCGTGCCAGATTCTTAAGTGTGAAAAGATTGTCTAATTGAGAAGTGATGAACTCCTTCATGATTCCCCTTATCTATGTTGATTGATTTCCAAATCCATTGAATAATCCCTGCGCATTTAAAAGAACCTCGCGGCGTGCTCTGTATAGAAATCATGGTTAATATTGGTGACTTTTCCCGTGTAAAAGGATAACCCTGTTTTATTGCATAGTTGCATCAAGTTCTATCGAATAAACCGTATTGAAACCGGAGTTAATCGATACAACGGAGCTCGAACCCCGACGGAACCATAGTTTATTACTGTAGCAGGAAAACCGGAACGGATTTGCAAAGGCGGGTTTCCCCGTTCCGCACCACCTTTGGCACGGAGGCGGTATTGCCGGAGTGTGGAGCGATTCCATACAGGGATCGACACGTAGCTGATTGGACGTCCGATGAAACCACCTTTCCGTATATATTTCGCACGTTAATAACAGGATCAAAGTCGCCGAGCGGAATGAGTCCGAGCCGTTGATTCGAGAAGAGGTCATCGGACGGTCCTAGTTCAATCGAGATGCACGATATTTAGTCAGGTATGACGCCACGTTGATTGGTCCACAGGATATAGGTGGGGCCGGAACCACATGCCATTACAAAGGTAATTCTTATAAACTGTTGATAAAATATCCCGTCGGCTCACTGTATTATTAAAAGGGGAGAAAGTTGATTATATGGTGAATCATATTTGGAACATGTATATATATAAGCCGGGATTATAACATAACATTATAAAAGCTGCATTTATATTTATTTATCAATTTTCCCAAAATTGATAAATAACATTGCGAGAGTGAGAAAGAGGACCACGTGGAACGAGGGTAACCAAAGAAGAGAGTGTGTTGACTTTCAGTAGAGTGACTGCGTCATTTGTGGTATCAGAGGTGGTTGACGTTGTTTTGCTGACATGGCAGTCCGAGTTGGAAGAGGTGCTGGCAGAAGAAGACCTGTTGCCAACGCAGAGGTGTTGGGGATGTTGCAGAGGGTCGAGGCCAGAATGGATGCCATGGAACGAAGACAGACCGGGGATCCTGAAGACACCAGTGAACCAGAAACAGAAGCGGCAGAATAAATTGAAATTCCTCTTGATTTGAGGCTCCTTAGAACTGTTCTGGGATCTGCAGTTAAGCCCAGAATTGAAGTGTCGAGTTATACAGGGGGACTGAATCCAGAGAAGCTGGTGGACTGGATAAATGAACTAAACAAGTGGTTTGATTATGAAGAAATAAGTGAAGATAAAAGGGTCAAGTTTGCAGTGACAAAGCTGAAAGGACATGCTGCACTTTGGTGGGATGGAGTGCAGGCAGAAAGGAGGAGAGTTGGAAAGCAACCTATCAAGAGCTGGACCAGAATGATGGCTAAACTAAAAGGTAAATTCCTACCTAGTGATTACCAGTTGACATTGTATAGACAAATGCAGAACCTGAGACAGAGGTTGCTGACAGTAAAGGAATACACAGAAGAATTCTACAGAGTGAGCATAAGAGCTGGGCAATTCCAAGATACACCAGAGAAGACTGCCAGATATGTGAATGGTCTCAGACTGGAAATCCAAGATGAGATTGGTCTTCTGTCTCCTAAGACAATGGAAGAGGCCTATCAGATGGCCTTGAAAGCAGAGGAGAAACTCCTGAGAAAACAGTCTGCCAAGAAGAGAGGTACTTTCCGTGGGAAGGGAAGTCAGGGTGATAGAGGAAAGCCTACACCCAGGGATGGAGCTAACAGTAGCTCACCTCAGAATGCATCTACAGAGGAGGATGCAAATGGCAGAAGGGGTTCTTACAGAGGAAGAGGAAGAGGAGGCAGAGACAGAGACAGAGGCAGAGGCAAAGAGCTGAGGTGTTATAGATGTCAAGGAGTGGGACACAAGCATTATGAATGCCCAGAGAATGTGGGTGCTGGTCCAAGGAATGCTGTTGTTGCCCAGGTTGAATAATAATAAAAAATTGAAGAAAAAGTTCTTCCAGAGAGGGGAGAGTCCTTGGTGGTTAATAAGGTCCTGTTGAAACAAACCAAAGAAGTCACTGAGCCTGCACAAAGGAAGACTTTGTTTAGGAGCATATGCAAAGTCCAAGGGAAATGTTGCCAGCTAATCATTGATAGTGGCAGCACCGACAATTTGGTTTCCACTGAGGTGATAGAAAAACTAAAGCTGAAGACTAGGGAGCACCCTACTCCCTACAGAGTGTCCTGGCTGCATAAGGGGCACCAGCTGGTTGTAAAAGAACAGTGTGAAATAGAGCTGCAAATGGGCAAATACAAGGACAAAGTTTTGTGTGATGTAATGCCCATGGATGTGTGTCATATACTGTTGGGTAGACCTTGGCAGTTTGACAGAGCAGTAGTGCATGATGGCAAGAAGAACACTTACAAGTTCTTCAAAGATGGGGTACATCATATATTGATTCCCATGGAAGAAGGAGAGCCATCCAGCAGAGTGATTGAACCAAAGACCTTGTTGCTGAGCGGGAAAGAATATCTGCAGTAGATAGAAGAAGAAGAGGTAAGCTTTGCTTTAGTTTGCAAACCAAAAGTAGTTCTTACTTCTACAAAGATTTCTGATTTGCCAGTAGAAATCCAAGAGATGTTAGATGATTACTGTGACATTGTTGTGGATGATTTACTTGATGAGCTGCCAACTGTGAGAAAGATCAGCCATCAGATAGATTTTATCCCTGGTTCAAATCTGCCAAATAAGGCAGCCTACAAAATGACCCCCAAGGAAAATGAAGAAATCAGGATACAAGTACAGGAATTGGTGGACAAAGGACTGATCAGAGAAAGTCTGAGTCCATGTGCAGTACCAGCAGTTTTGAGCCCAAAGAAGGATGGAGGCTGGAGGATGTGTACAGATTCCAGAGAAATTAATAAGATCACAATCAGGTACAGATTCCCTTTACCCAGAATTGAGGATTTAATGGATTGTTTGAGTGGTGCTAAATATTTCTCAAAGATAGATTTGAAGAGTGGATACCATCAGATTAGGATAAGAGAGGGTGATGAGTGGAAAACTGACTTTAAAACAAATGAAGGGCTGTATGAATGGATGGTAATGCCTTTTGGGTTGTCAAATGCACCTAGCACTTTTATGAGACTTATGAATGAGGTATTGAAAGAGTTCATTGGTAAATTTGTGATAATATATTTGGATGATATATTAGTTTTCAGCAGAACTAGAGAAGAACATTTAAGGCATCTTAATCATGTCTTGAAGAAGCTGCACCAGGAGAAATTGCTGATAAATTTGAAGAAATTCTCATTCATGAAAGAAGAGTTGGTGTATTTGGGTTTTGTTGTTTCTGCAGAGGGATTGAAGATGGACCCAGAAAAGGTTAAGGCAATTGTAGAGTGGCCTTCACCCATGAATGTTTTTGAGGTAAGAAGTTTCCATGGACTTGCTAGTTTTTACAGAAATTTTATAAGAAACTTCAGCAAGATTAATGCACCCATAATTGAAACAATAAAGAAGAGAAAACAACCATTTAAGTGGACTACTGAAGCAGAGAGGAATTTTAAAGTTTTGAAGCAAAAGATAACAGAGAAGCCTGTTTTAATTCTGCCTGATTTCACCAAACCATTTCAAGTAAAATGTGATGTCAGTGGGGAGGCCATTGGAGCTGTTTTGAGTCAAGATGATAGGCCTGTAGCCTATTTTAGTGAAAATTTGAATGATACCAAGAGAAAGTATTCCTCTTATGAGAAGGAATTCTATGCAATTGTTCAAGCACTGAAGAAGTGGAGACATTATTTGATGTCCAGGGAGTTTGTATTGTATTCTGACAATCATGCTTTACAGTATATTGTACAGCAGCCCAAGTTGAAACATAAGCATGCTAAATGGGTTGAGTATCTCCAAAGTTTTAATTTTGTTTTGAAACATACAAGTGGCCAAGCCAATAAAGTAGCTGATGCTTTGAGTAGGAGACATTTACTTGTTCAAGAGACTAGTTTTGAAGTTGCAGGATTCGATTTTCTCAAAGAATTGTATAAAACAGATCCTGATTTTAGAGAAGCATTTGAAGCATGCAGTAACCCTGTTCTAACAGATAGAAGTCAGTGGCTGGATTTTTTTCTGCAGGAAGACTTGTTATTCAGAAAGAATCAACTGTGTATACCAAAATGTTCCATGAGAGAAAATTTGATCAAAGAAAAGCATAGTGGTGGACTTGCTGGACACTTTGGTACTGATAAGACTCATGAGCAGTTGAGTCACTTTTATTTCTGGCCCAAGATGAGAACAAAAGTAGATACGTTTGTGAAGAAGTGCAAGATTTGTCAATATGCCAAAGGAAGGAGCCAGAATGCAGGATTATATACTCCCTTGCCTATTCCAGACAAGCCTTGGGACATGGTGAGTATGGATTTTGTTCTAGGGTTACCCAAGACTCAGAGAGGGAATGATACAGTCTTTGTTGTGGTGGATAGATTCTCCAAAATGGCACATTTTATTCCATGTTACAAAACTAGTGATGCCACCCATGTTGCTAACTTGTTTTTCAAAGAAGTTGTTAGATTGCATGGGTTGCCCAGGAGTATTGTTTCAGACAGAGACACCAGATTTGTGGGTCACTTTTGGAGGACATTGTGGAAGAAACTTGGTACCAAACTGAGTTTCAGCTCAGCTTATCATCCTCAGACTGATGGACAGACTGAGGTTGTGAATAGAAGTCTGGGAAATTTGTTGAGGAGTCTTGCAGGAGAGCATCCCAAGCAGTGGGACCATATTTTGCCTCAGGCAGAATATGCATATAATGATTCACCAAACAGAAGCACAGGGCAGAGTCCATTTCATATTGTTTATGGAATGCATCCCAGAGGAATATCAGAATTAAGAAATCTGGGAAGATCAGAGTTAAGAAGTGCAGATGGTGAGGAATTTGCTTCAGAGATCCAGGCCATACATGAACAAGTGAAACAGCAACTACAAGGCAGCAGTATCAAATACAAAACCAGAGCAGACTTGAGTATAAAAGAAGTTCACTTTGAAGTAGGAGACTTGGTGTTGGCACACTTGAGAAAGGAGAGATTCCCAAAGAAGCAGTATAACAAATTAAAGTTCAAAAATATTGGGCCATGCAAGATACTTAGGAAGTTTTCTGCAAATGCTTATGAGATTGAATTGCCACCTGATGTTGGAATATCTCCCATTTTTAATGTTGCAGATTTGTACAAGTATGAGGATGATGGTGCAGAGGACAAGTCAGCATACATGGAACAGATTGAGTGGAAAGAACAGCTACCCACAGCACAACCATTGCAACCAGAGAAGATATTGGATAAAATACCATTTAGAAAGACCAGAGGACGAGAATACTATCAGTATTTGATCAAATGGAGGGATAAAACAGAGGAATATGCCACTTGGATGACTGAAGAGATGCTGCAGAATATAGGCAGATCAGTGGAGGAGCTCATGGACAGGAGCCCATGAAGAAAATTTCCCTCGAGAGTCTGATGCAGGGGCATTAGACACTCGCCAGCAATGTAGGAGGTTTTGTCCACATGTTGTGGCTAGGAGGGTTTTAACCGTCGAGTTGTCACAGCTAGGTGTCACTACCTTAGCTGATTATGTTATTAGATCGATTATAGTCATAAGAAGTCGAATAGCTTAGTTTTCTAGCTATCATATTTCAGTTAATTGAATTATTATGGTTAGACTGTTGGTTTCTAGAACGGTCCTCTCAGAGGAACCGAAGAGTCATCAATCTATGTATATAATTGTAAAACCTCGAATGAATGAAAAAATACGGACGAGAAGAAAAAGAATAGAGGAATTCTGCAGTAACTCTGTGTATTTCAAATCGCTTCCAATTAAATAGTTCTGTGCATTATCTCAATATCGTGCCAGATTCTTAAGTGTGAAAATATTGTCTGATTGAGAAGTGATGAACTCCTGCATGATTCCCCTTATCTCTGTTGATTGATTTCCAAATCCATTGAATAATCCCTGTGCATTTAAAAGAACCTCGCGGCGTGCTCTATATAGAAATCATGGTTAATATTGGTGACTTTTCCCGTGTAAAAGGATAACCCTGTTTTATTGCATAGTTGCATCAAGTTCTATCGAATAAACCGTATTGAAACCGGAGTTAATCGATACAACGGAGCTTGAACCCCGACGGAACCATAGTTTATTACTGTAGCAGGAAAACCGGAACGAATTTGCAAAGGCGGGTTTCCCCGTTCCGCACCACCTTTGGCACGGAGGCGGTATTGCCGGAGTGTGGAGCGATTCCATACAGGGATCGACACGTAGCTGATTGGACGTCCGACGAAACCACCTTTCCGTATATATTTTGCGCGTTAACGACAGGATCGAAGTCGCCGAGCGGAATGAGTCCGAGCCGTTGATTCGAGAAGAGGTCATCGGACGGTCCTAGTTCGACCGAGATGCACGATATTTAGTCAGGTACGATGCCACGTTGATTGGTCCACATGATATAGGTGGGGCTGGAACCACATGCCATTACAAAGGTAATTCTTATAAACTGTTGATAAAATATCCCGTCGGCTCACTGTATTATTAAAAGGGGAGAAAGTTGATTATATGGTGAATCATATTTGGAACATGTATATATATAAGCCGGGATTATAACATAACATTATAAAAGCTGCATTTATATTTATTTATCAATTTTCCCAAAATTGATAAATAACATTGCGAGAGTGAGAAAGAGGACCACGTGGAATGAGGGTAACCAAAGAAGAGAGTGTGTTGACTTTCAGTAGAGTGACTGCGTCATTCCACCAGTGGAGGCAAAGGAAAATGTAAAGGTAAGAAACAAAGCAAAGAAAAGGACTATTCTAAAGTCAAATGTTGGAATTGTCAAAAGATGGGACACTATGCTGTTGTGTGTCCAGAGAAGAAGAATAAGAAAGGGAAAGAGACAACCATGGAAAATTCTGCAGAGATAGAGGAATTCTCAGAGAGTTTTAATTAAGAGTTTGGATTCATAGATTGTGAGTCCTCCACTACAGTATCACCTTCCATACAGGTTCAGAGGGAGTATCATTAGGGGAATTTTGAGGTCTAAAATGGGCCTCCTAAGGAAATAATAAAATAACAACTAAACTAATAAAATAATATTTATGAATTTGCAATTCACTTTTTGCACCAAAATCCATGTAACCATGGTTAAATTCAATTCAAAAGTTGTACCAAAATAAAATTAATAAAAAATTGTATTTATGTGACTATAAATAAGAATGATATTTTCAAGAAAAAATCATTATTATTGCACAACTAATGCATTTGTCCTTTGTACTTAAATAACTTAAAATATAAATATAAATATAAATTCATAAATTCTTAATTATAGAATATACTATTAATTTAAATTTATATTATTTAAATTATATAATAACATGTAATTAATATATTATATAAATATAATATAATATAATGTTTTATGTATGAATTTTATATTACATATTGAATTGATTTTAGTCATAAATAAATATTTGAAAATATACAAATATAATATTTATTGAAAAGTGTAAATACATGAAGATTGTGTAGGGATATGCATTGTTTCTTTTAAAAAATATAAAATGACAATAATAATATTTTATTCAAAAAGTGTGAAATGACATTTATTATGAGTACTTTACTTTATGACTTTAAAAGTACTTAGAGCACTACCATGGTTAACCATGAGTTTTTATCCACGATTGAGAATGTGACAAGTAACTATCTTTAACTCAAGCAATGCCACCTCAACCATTAGGGATGATGTCATACCCTAAAATGTGATTGGTTCTCATAAAGTGAATTTTGATTGTAAATTTTCCTTAGGAGGCTTATTTTAGACCTCAAAATTCCCCTAATGGCACTCACCTCTACTAGCAGAGCAACTTCTAGTGTTTGGTATGTTCACAGTGGCGCTTCTCGCCATATGACAAGAGTTAGGGAGTACTTCTCAGAGCTATCAGAGAGTGATACTGATATTGAGGTAGTACTTGGTGATGACAATGTTGTTAGAGCAGTCAGCATTGGAACATTAACATTTGATAGGGAACCCAAACCTCCCTTGAAAGTGTCAAATGTTCTACATGTCCCTGGAATGAAGAAGAACTTGATATCCCTATCAACACTTGAGGACAGAGGGTATGAGGTGTTGTTCAGGAATGGACATGTGCTCATATATCCTAAAGGAACTCCAGATGCTTCATCTAGAGTGATTGAAGTGCGGCATGATAAGTTTTACAAGTTCTCATTCCAGCCACTGATGGCATTGAGAACCAGTACCAGGGACAAGACTGAAAACAGTTCTAGTAGTTCAGATTTGTGTGAGATCTGGCATTGCAGGATGGGTCACATGTATCATGGGGCCTTGAGGATATTGTGGGAGATCACCATTGGTGTGCCATATTTTAGTTCTGATCACCTTGATGTATGCAGAGGATGTGCTATGGGGAAGTTTGCAAAATATCCTTTTCCCAGCAGTGACAGCAGGACAACATGGATCCTAGACTTGATTCATTCCGATGTGAGTGGTCGGATGTCTCATGTGTCCTTGAGTGGCTTTGAGTATTATGTCTTATTCATTGATGACCACTCGAGGAAGACCTGGATCTATTTCTTGAAGACCAAGAGCTAGGTCTTCAAGCGGTTTCGAGAGTTCAAAGCTCTTGCGGAAACCCAGACATGTAGGAAGATCAAGGTACTAAGGTCGGAAAATGGAGGTGAGTATACTCTTGGTGAGTTTTTGGATTTTTGTACAAAGGCAAGAATTAAAAGGGAGTTCACTGTTCCTTACAAACCCCAGTAGAATGGGGTGTTAGAGAGGAAGAACAGATCCATTGTAGGGGCTTCCAAAGCCATGCTTCACGATCAAGGGTTACCTTTATTTTTGTGGGCAGCGGCTTGCAACACTGTTTTTTACTTACTTAACAAGAATCCACATCGTGCCTTGGGGAATGTGACTCCTGAGGAGGCTTTCTCAGGGAAGAAGCCTGATGTTGGGCACTTTCGTATCTTTGGGTGTCTTACATATTCTTATGTCCCCAAGGAGAGCATGACCAAGATAGAACCTACTGCAGACAAGGGCATATTTGTGGGTTATAACGAGACCTCGAAAGGCTACCGGATTTACATTCCTGCAAAGAGGAAAGTGGTTGTTAGAAGGGATGTAAAGTTCGAGGAGGAAAGAGATTTTAGGAGGTCACATGAGTTACAGTATATAGAGTCTCCAGACACTCAACAACAGCTGAGTCAGTCATAGGGATATAGTGCATAGGGTGCAGGAGGTCAGGGATCAGGAAGTAAATCTATTATAGTTACAGGTCCATCAGTGAGAAGTGGCTCTCAGAGTCAGGTGAGTGGATCTTCGGTCAACTTATGTTATGAAACCAACTCCAAAACTAGAAGAAAAGAGAGATCAACACCTTAGAATTGTAATAGATCTGACAAGAAAATGTATACAAATGGAAAATATGCTCAAGAAATAACACCATAGAAGATAAATCTTCAAATCTTCATTAATATCAAAACCCTTGAGGTAGGGAAACACCATACATTCACTCCTCAAGGAAGGAGATCACTCCACAAGCCATATGCTTGCTGATACAATAATCATTGACCTCTCTCAATGGAGAGTCTCTAGCCTCCACATAGGTGCCATACATGCAATACCATGGGTAGTTACCATGGGTCTCTCAATACCATACATCTAATATAATGGGCTTATCCCTTTATTCCCTAGCTACATGTGGTCTCTTGCATAATGTGGGTTAACCACTTTATATTAAACTTTGGCCATTTATTTATCATTCTTACATTATTAAATCATATTATTCTCTTGGTTACCTTCCTTTGTACCCTATATTATCCCCCCTAGGTATACTACATTACACCCCCATTAAACATGTTTCATCCCAGAAACATGAGAATAACAAAAATAATAAGATCTACTCAAAAGAGTATTCCACTAGTACCATTCACGTGCATCTAGCCATCCCAGAGAAAGGTGAACACTCATCTAGTCGATGCCTCGCTCGTTTGAGATGGAAGCGGGTTCTGGTGGTTCTTTTGTGTTGATGTGTTGTGGGTGGATCATCGCACCTCTCTATGTGTCATCCAGGGGTTGTTGTCCTTGTTGCTAATTCGTTTCCACCTTTATGGTCATTGTCTTGCTGGGTGATGCGGGTGGTGATATGTTGAAGCTTTAACTGATGGAATATCTTTCATTAATTCGTCCATTATTGGTGATGGAGTGTTATCTGGTTCTTTTGTTGGTACTTGCTTTGATGTTTGTGTTTGGCTATCTACCATCAAAGGCTCGTCATCTGATGTGTATGTGTCATTAGAGATTTGTGCTTCTTCCTCCCTAGTCTCTGCATGGTTACTAATGCAAATATCATGCAATGTAATTTTCTTCTTTTTATACCAGAGCTTCATGAATTTCTTTTGCACATTAAAATTGACAGTACCAACAGATTCCATCCAAGAGTGTCCCAAAACAACATCCACAACAACCATATCTGAAGCATAAAAATCAGAATGAAACACATACTTATCCATAGAAATCTTCAAACCTTTATAAATTTGAACATCTTCACTATAAACCTGTGTGTTTTCAATATGTTTTGTTGGAACTTGCAGTTTTTTTGCCAAATTAACATTGATACAATTATGCTTGCAACTAGGAATGATAGACACAATGATGTTCTCTTTTTGAATACTTCCATGAACCTGTAATATGGAGAGATTAATAGAAAAGAAGTCTTTATGGCTCTTCGTGTCATTCTTTTTGGCTTGAGACCATTGTCCAAAATGACTTTTTCAAGTTTTTTCTTGAGAAGTTTCCTCACTGAGCTGTCGAGTGAGGTCCACCATTTATTTGCCTCATATTTCATATGAAGCCCTATGGAGCATATCCAAAAATTTATGTATTGAGCCTTGTGATATTGTAAAAAATATTCAATAGTAGGGCCATCATATTTTCCTGTAAACTTCATCTTGCGAGAACCCCTAAAACAAAGGAAGGGTTTGAAGAAAATCACTTACTTTGGAAAAAATTTAAAATTGACATTACTCGGTCAATATAACTTAGAATCCTTAATATAAACCATTTTAAGAAATAGAATAGTCATTCTGCATCTATCCATGTGACTGAAATCCCGATCTAGGTACTCTAGAAACACAGATCTGCATTGCAACTGTCCCGCCGTCACATAATTTCTGAAAAAATGGCTGATTTTAAATCAGTGATAACTCCCTCATCCAGACTCCAATTTGATCGATTTTTTTTTTGAAATCGGGTGATTTTTCAAGGGGAGTTCAGATATATAATTTTTTTTTTTTATGAAATTATGCACAAAAATCTACAAATATTGTCAGGAGAGCTTCCGTACACAAATTGCCGTCAAAAACATTTCTGCAACACAATTGAATTTAAATAAGTGATATTCCCCTCATCCGGACTCTGATTCAACTGATTTGTTTTTTGAAATTGGGTATTTTTTCACAAGGAATCCAGATCTGCTATTTATTTCTGAAAATTTTGCGCCAAATTTTTTAGATCTGCTCTGCAAATTCGCCACCCAAAAATTTCCTGCAAAAAAATGAAAAAAAAATCTTCCAAACTCTGCCCAAGAAAGTGCTCCAATTCCAGTTGTAATAGATCTGACAAGAAAATGTATAAAAATGGAAAATATGCTCAAGATATAACACCATAGAAGATAAAACTTCAGATCTTCATTAATATCAAAACCCTTGAGGTAGGGAAACACCATACATTCACTTCTTAAGGAAGCAGATCACTCCACAATCCATATGATTTCCGATACAATAATCATTGACCTCTCTCAATGGAGAGTATCTAGCCTCTATATAGGTTTCATACATGCAATACCATGGGTCTCTCAATACTGTACATCCAATACAATGGGCTTGTCCCTTTATTCCCTAGCTACATGTGGTCCCTTGCATAATGTGGGTTAACCACTTTATTTATTAACTATGGCCATTTATTTATCATTATTACATTATTACATCATATTATGTAGTAGATCTTACAAAAAAATGTATAAAAATGGAAAATATGCCCAATAAATAATACCATAGAAGATAAAACTTCAGATCTTCATTAATATCAAAACCCTTGAGGTAGGGTAACACCATATATTCACTCCTTAAGGAAGGAGATCAATCCACAAGCCATATGCTTGCCAATACAATAATCCTTGACCTCTCCCCATGGAGAGTCTCTAGCCTCTATATAGGTTTCATACATGCAATACCATGGGTAGTTACCATGGGTCTCTCAATACCATACATCCAATACAATGGGCTTATCAATTTATTCCCTAGCTACATGTGGTCCCTTACGTAATGTGGGTTAACCACTTTATTTATTAACTATGACCCATTTATTTATCATTCTTATATTATTACATCATATTATTCCCTTGGGTACCTCCCTTTGTACCCTATATTATCCCCCCTAGGTATACTACATTACACCCTCCTTAAATGTATTTCATCCCCGAAACATTAGAAGAACACAAATAATAAGATCTAATCAAAAGAGTATTCCACTGGTACCATTCATGTGCATCTAGCCATCTCAAGGAAAGGTGAACACTTGATCTAGTCGTTGTCTTACTCGCTGGAGATGGAAGCGGGTTCTGGTGTTTCTTCTGTGTTGATGTGTTGTGGGTGGATTTTCATACCTCTCTATGTGTCGTCCAGGGGTTGTTGTCCTTGTTGCTAATTCGTTGTCACCTTGCTGGTTGTTGTCTTGCTGGGTGATGCGGGTGGTGATATGCTGAAGCTTTAACTAATGGAATATCTTTCATTAATTCCTCCATTATTGGCGATGGAGTGGTGTTTGGTTCTTTTGTTGGTACTTTCTTTGATGTCTGTGTTTGGCTGTCTACCATCAAAGGCTCGTCATTTGATGTGTATGTGTCATTAGAGATTTGTGCTTCTTCCTCCCTAGTCTTTGCATGGTTCCTAATGCAAATATCGTGCAATGTAATTTTCTTCTTTTTATACCAGAGCTTCATGAGTTTCTTTTGCACATTAAAATTGACAGTACCAACGGATTCCATCCAAGGGTGTCCCAAAACAACATCCACAACAACCATATATGAAGCATAAATATCAGAATGCAACACATATTTATCCATAGAAATCTTCAAATCTTTATAAATTTGAAAATCTTCATTATCAACTTGTGTTTTTTCAATATGTTTTGTTGGAACTTGTAATTTTTTAGCCAAATTAACATTGATACAATGATGCTTACAACTAGGAATGATAGACACAATGATGTTATCTTTATGAATACTTCCATGAACTTGTAATATGGAAATATTAGTGGAAAATAAGTCTTTATGGCTCTTAGTGTCCTTTTCGGCTTGAGACCACTTGTCCAAAATGACTTTTTCAAGTTTTTTCTTAGGAAGTTTCCTCACTGAGCTGTCAAGTGAGGTCCACCATTTATTTGCCTCATCTTTCATATGAAGCCCTATGGAGCATATCCAAAAATTTCGGTATTGAGCCTTGTGATATTGTAAAAAATATTCAATAGTAGGGCCATCATCTTTTCCTGTAAACTTCATCTTTCAAGAACCCATAAAACAAAGTAAGGGTTTTGAAGAAAATGACTTACTTTGGAAAAAAATTAAAATGGACATTACTCGGTCAATATAACTCAGAATTCTTAATATAACCTGTTTTAAGAAATGGAATAGTCCTTCTTTGTCTATCCATGTGATTGAAATCCATATCTAGGTACTCTCGAAACACAGATCTGCGATGCAACTATCTCGCTGTCATAAAATTTCTGAAAAAATGGCTGATTTTAAATCAGTGATAACTCCCTCATCCAGACTCTGATTTGATAGATTTGTTTTTTGAAATTGGGTGATTTTTCAAGGGGAGCTTAGATATATAATTTTTTGTCTGAAATTATACACCAAAAGCTTCAAAAAATGTCAAGAGATCCGCTGTACATAAATTGCAGTCAGAAATATTTCTGCAAAACAATTTAATTTAAATCAGCGATATCGCCCTCATTCGGACTCCGATTCGACTATTTTTTTTTTGAAATTGGGTATTTTTGCGCAAAGAAATCCATATCTTCTATTTATTTTTGAAAATTTTGTGCCAAAATTTTCAAATCTACTCTGCAAACTCACCGCACAAAAATTTCCTGCAAAAAATGAAAAAACAAATCTTCCAAACTCTGCCCAAGAAAGTGCTCTGATACCACTTGTAATAGATCTGACAAGAAAGTGTATAAAAATGGAAAATATGCCCAAGAAATAATACCATAGAAGATAACACTTCAGGTCTTCATTAATATCAAAATGCTTGAGGTAGGGCAACACCATACATTCACTCCTTAAGGAAGGAGATCACTCCACAAGCCATATGCTTTCCAATACAATAATCCTTGACCTCTCTCCATGGAGAGTCTCTAGCCTCTATATAGGTTTCATACATGAAATACCATGGGTAGTTACCATGGGTCTCTCAATACCATACATCCAATACAATGGGATTATCACTTTATTCCCTAGCTACATGTGGTCCCTTACAGAATGTGGGTTAACCACTTTATTTATTAACTATGACACATTTATTTATCATTCTTATATTATTACATCATATTATTCCCTTGGGTACCTCCCTCTGTACCCTATATTATTCCCCTAGGTATACTCATGAGGGTCATTATGAATTTTTGGTCATGCCTTTTGGCCTTACCAATGCACCTTCTACATTTCAAGGGTTGATGAATTCCATTTTCAAACCCTTCCTTAGAAAATTTGTGCTAGTATTTTTTGATGATATACTAATCTACAGTAGGTCTTGGAAGGATCATGTTCAACATGTTGACAGGGTGCTCAAACTATTGCAGGAGAAACAATTATATGCAAAATCATCCAAATGTTTCTTTGGAGTACAAGAGGTGGAATATCTAGGTCATATTGTATCTCATGAGGATGTTAAGGTAGACCCTAACAAAATAAAATCCATTAAGGAATGGAAAGTCCCCACAACCATAAAGTAGTTGCGAGGATTTCTCGGGTTAACAGGGTATTATCTAAAGTTTGTTAAGAATTATGGGAGAATAGAAACACCTCTAACAACATTATTGAAGGAAGATGCATTTTCATGGACTCATGAAGCAACTAATGCCTTTGAACATCTTAAAGAGGTAATGTGCCTAGCACCGGTCTTAGCTACGCCAAACTTCACAAAAACCTTTATTGTGGAATGTGATACCTTAGGAAATGGAATTGATGCTATTTTAATGCAAGAAGGAAGACCCATTACTTTTGAAAGTCATCCAATCAAAGGAAAATATTTACAGAAATGTATTTATGAGAAGGAAATGTTAGCAATACTACATGCACTAAAGAAATGACGACCTTACCTAATGGGAAGACACTTAAAGGTAAAAACTAATCATGATAGCCTTAAACACTTTTTGGAACAAAGACTATCTTCAGAAGTGCAGAAAAAATGGGTCACAAAGTGATCCAAGTGGATATCGGTGGCCACCCACCTATTCCATTTGGACCGGCAACATCAAATCTTTCAGTTTTTCAGCTTCAACACAACTTACAATTTTTAGCAGATTTTTGGGTCCTGCAATCCCGGAGTCGTTTTGGGGACTTAATGATCCAGGTGGATATTGGTGTCCACCCACCGAGTCCATTTGAACCCCCACCATTAGTTATTTCTAATTGTAAGTTTCAGCACAACTTACTATTTATAGTAATTTTTCGGGTCCTGAACTTCCCAAGCTGTTTTGAGGCCCTAAACGATGCTTTTTGAGAAAACGGGGAGCATCATGGGTCATAGATTGATGTTTCTCACTCAAAAGTTGTAGTCCTCGGATAAATATTTCTAACGAGCTATTGAGCGTGTCAAACGGAGATCAGATGCCAAAGTTACGTCCTCAGGAAGTTGAAACACCAATTTACCCAAACGGTACCCACAATTTTGGTGCTTCATCTCTTAGGGTTAGGTTTTTGGACATTTTGGGTTTTACATTGTTTCTAAAAAATAAATAGGCCTTCGAGCCTCATTGTAACATGGTTCAGGGGCTGGTAGCTGACACATATCTTCTTAAATATAAGTGCTACCAGTGCCCTAGCTCGCTTGTTCTCATTTTTTCAATTCTGTAACATAGTGGGGAGGCATGTAGCCGACACATCTCTTCTCAGAGATATGCTACCAGTGCCCTCACTCACTCATTTCCATTATGTATCATTGTAACACAGTTTAGAGGCCTGTAGCCGCCACATCTCTTCTCATAGATACGCCTACCAGTGCCCCAACTGTTTATTTTAGTCATTTGTTTTATTAATAAAATGAAGCATTATTTCCATTGCATCTTTGTATCTATGGCTATATGTGTATTCTGTTGTGTTCCTGCATAAATATAGATCAATGGTATCAGAACGACATGTTCTTTCTTTTTTTTTCTTTTCATGTCCCCAACGCGGCCAGGGTATTAGGAGTTCAACCTCACAACCCCGACGACCCCCCATGGCGGAAGGAAAGAAGGACACGGGAGAAGGAGATCCTATCAAAATCTTGCTCGAGGAGGCCCTCAAGAAACAAAGGAATGCGATGATAGATAAATTTTTCTAGATCCTTCAACAACTGCCCACCAGCGGCACATCTACATTCAGTACGTCTGCCAACAGGTCTGCGAGATCCTGGATAAATCCAACACCAAGTTCATCAAAAATTGCCCCCACCCCACCCCTCCCATGGAGGAACTTAATGCAATGGAGACAATTACTTCCTAAGGATGGAGGAATGATCCAAGTGGATATCGGTGGCCACCCACCTATTCCATTTGGACCCGCAACATCAATTCTTTTAGTTTTTTAGCTTTAGCACAACATACTATTTTTAGCAGGTTTTCGGGTCTTGCAATCCCGGAGCCGTTTTGGGGACTTAATGATCCAGGTGGATATTTGTGGCCACACACCGAGTCCATTTTAAGCCCCACCATCAGTTATTTCTATTTGTAAGTTTCAACACAACTTACTATTAATAGCCGTTTTTCGGGTCCTGAACTTCTGAAGCCGTTTTGAGGCCCTAAACAACGCTTTTTGGGAAAACAGAGAGCAACATGTGTCGTAGACCGTTTTAGTCCTTGGATAGATATTTATAACAAGCTATTGAGCATGTCAAATGGAGATCGGATGCCAAAGTTACGCCCTCGGGAAGTTGAAACACCAGTTTACCCAAAGAGGACCCACAATTTTGGCGCTTCATCTCCTAGGGTTAGGTTTTTGGACGTTTCGGGTTTAACATTGTTTCTCAACAATAAATAGATCTTCAAGCCTCATTGTAACATGGTTCAAGGGCTATTAGCCGACACATATCTTCTCAGAGATAAGCGCTACCAGTGCCCTAGCTCGCTCTTTTCAGTTCTGTAACACAGTGGGGAGGCCTATAGCCGACACATCTCTTCTCAGAGATACGCTACCAGTGCCCTCCCTCGCTCATTTCCATTATGTATCATTGTAACATAGTTTAGAGGCCTGTAGCTGCCACATCTCTTCTCAGAGATATGCCTACCAGTGCCCTAACTGTTTATTTTAGTCATTTGTTTTATTAATAAAATGAAGCATTATTCTGTTGCATCTCTGTATCTATGGCTATATGTGTATTATGTTGTGTTCCTGCATAAATCCGGATCAGTGGTATCAGACCGGCCTGCTCTTTCTTTGTTTTTCTTTTCATTTCCCCAACGTGGCCAGGGTATAAGGAGTTCAACCTTCCAAACCCCGACGACCCCCCATGGCGGAAGGAAAGAAGGATGAGGGAGCAGGATATCCTATCAAAATATTGCTTGAGGAGGCCCTCGAGAAACAAAGGAACACGATGATGGATAAATTTTCCTAGATCCTTCAAAAACTTCACACCGGCAACACATCTACATCCAGCACGTCCGCCAACAGGTCCGCGACATCCTGGACAAATCCAACACCAAGTTCAGCTGAAATTTCCCCCCTCCCCATGGATGAACTTAATGCAATGGAGACCATTGCTTCCTAAGGAGGGAGGAATGATTCAAGTGGATATTGGTGGCCACCCACCTATTCCATTTGGACCCGCAACATCAATTCTTTTAGTTTTTTAGCTTCAACACAACTTACTATTTTTAGCAGGTTTTCAGGTCTTGTAATCCTGGAGCCGTTTTAGGGACTTAATGATCCAGGTGGATATTGGTGGCCACACACTGAGTCCATTTGAATCCCCACCATCAGTTATTTCTATTTTTAAGTTTCAACACAACTTACTATTTATAGCAGTTTTTCGGGTCTTGAACTTCCGAATCCGTTTTGGCCCTAAACGACGCTTTTTTGGAAAACGGGGAGCAACATGGGTCATAGACCAATGTTGCTCACTCAAAAGTTGTAGTCCTCAGATAGATATTTCTAACGAGCTATTGAGCGCGTCAAACAGAGATCGAATGCCAAAGTTACGTCCTCGAGAAGTTGAAACACCAATTTACCCAAACGGGACCCACAATCTTGGTGCTTCATCTTCTAGGGTTAGGTTTTTGGACGTTTCGGGTTTTACATTGTTTCTCAACAATAAATAGGCCTTCGAGCCTCATTGTAACATGGTTTAGGGGCTGGTAGCCGACACATATCTTCTCAGAGATAAGCGCTATCGGTGCCCTAGCTCGCTTGTTCCCATCTTGTTAGTTCTGTAACACAGTGGGGAGGCCTGTATCCGACACATCTCTTCTCAGAGATACGCTACCAGAGCACTCGCTCGCTCATTTCCATTATGTATCATTGTAACACAGTTTAGAGGCCTATATCCACCACATCTCTTCTCAGAGATACGCCTACGAGTGCCCTAACTGTTTATTTCAGTCATTTGTTTTATTAATAAAATGAAGCATTATTTCCGTTGCATCTCTATATCTATGGCTATATGTGTATTATGTTGTGTTCCTGCATAAATCCAGAACACAAAGATGTTGGGTTATGACTTTGAAATAATTTACAAAAAAGGGAAGCTAAATGCTGTTGCAGATGCACTCTCAAGAAAAAATGAAGAGGTGGAAGCATTGCTTTGTGCCATTTCTATTATCCAACCAAATTGGATAATCGAAGCAAGGGATGAATGGAAGAAGGAAAAATAAGTGTGGACACTCATTCAAAAGTTGTAGCAAGATCCTAGTACATTTGATACATTTAGTTGGGAAAATGATTCCTTATGGTACAAATATCGCTTATATCTTTGTAAGAATTCCCAACTAAAACAAAAGATTCTTTTGGAATTGCACACTTCTCCTTTAGGAGGACACTCAATATTTTTAAAAAATTACCACAGGGTGAAGAAAGAATTTTTTTGGGATGGCCTTAAATCTGATATTCAAAAGTTTGTGGCGGAATGTTTGGTTTGCCAGCAGAATAAAGTGGAGACAATTAAGACCCCGGGACTTCTACAACCTTTATCCATTCCAAGTCAACGTTGGGAGGAGATTTCAATGGATTTTATCACGGGTTTACCGAAGTCCGAAGGCAATAATGTCATCATGGTGGTAGTTGATAGACTTACCAAGTATGCACACTTTTGTGCATTATCTCATCCATTTAAAGCAAGTGCAGTTGCTACTACATTTGTGGACAGAATTCAAAAGCTACATGGAAGCCCAAGGGTTATTGTGAGCGATAGAGATCCCATTTTTACTGGAAATTTTTGGACGGAGTTATTTTCTTGTTTGGGTACTCAATTAGCTCATAGCTCATCTTATCATCCTCAATCTGATGGTCAAACTGAGATAGTAAATAAATGTTTGGAAGGATATCTTCTTTGTTTTGTATTTGATAAACAAACACAATGGGTCAAGTGGTTACCTCTCGCTGAATGGTGGTATAACACTTCCTTCCATACTGCAGCAAAAATGACCCCATTTATGGCACTTTATGGATATCATCCACCATCCATCACATCATATTTAAGAAAAAATTCTAAGGTTCAAGCAGTGGAAGATCACATAGAGCATCAACAAGTTCTCCAACTCTTAAAGGATAACCTAAATTTGGCACAAAATCGAATGAAACAACAGGCAGATCAACATCGTAGAGAGAGAAGTTTTGATGTAGGAGACTGGGTATTTTTACAGCTACAACCATACAAAAAAATGTCCCTCAAGCAAGCTAAGAAGGATAATAAATTATCACCAAAGTACTATGGTCCTTACAAGGTGTTGCAAAATATCGGTACTATGGCATAAAAATTGGAGCTTCTTGCTTCATCGCGAGTGCATCCAGTTTTCCATGTCTCATGGTTAAAGAAGGTTATAGGTGAAAATATTCCAGTTCAAACAATATTTCCAGAACTTGATGAGGAAGGAAAAGTCATATTGGAACTTGCAGTGGTTAGGGAAACAA
Organism: Pinus albicaulis; assembly: GCA_034641835.2. NCBI lineage: Eukaryota > Viridiplantae > Streptophyta > Pinopsida > Pinales > Pinaceae > Pinus > Pinus albicaulis. The sequence continues at coordinate 66,196,496 of CM076577.1, read as the reverse complement.
GAACTCGACAACTACAAAATCGATCAATTTCAGAGTGTCTCATCAAGTGGAAGAACTTACCCACTGAAGATTCTACATGGGAGGATGAGAATTTTATACAGAAGCACCCAGAGCTACTCAAGCGTTGAGGACAACACTTTTTTGAAGGAGAGGGGCATGTTAGGTCTTTATATTACTAGTTTAGTCCCTTATTGTTATTAGTGTAGCCCCTTTATTGTTATTATTGTACCCCTATAACCCCAATATTGTCATTATTGTGCCCTTACATTATTATTGTTAGGCCGACTAGGATTATATTGTGGCCCCATGGACTCTTATATATATAAGGAGGTTTTTTTCATTTGTATCATCCAATAATTGTTCATTTATGTAATGTATTGGAGGTTTCCCCCTCAAAGAGGCTGATTTCTAAGGCGTTGATCTCTCTTTTCTTCTATTTTTGGAGCTGGTTTCATAACATTTGGTTAAATAAGGTACTTCAAGGGGGAAACATCCAATACATTACATAAATGAACAATTCTTGAATGATACAAATGACAAAACCTCATTTCTATATATAAGAGTCCATGGGGCCACAATTTAATCCTAGCCAACCTAACAATAATAATGTAAGGGCACAATAATAACAATATGAGGGTTATGGGGGTACAACAATATCAATAAAGGGGTTACACTAACAACAATAAGAGACAATACTAGTAATATAGGGACCTAACATACTCCTCTCCAAAAAAATGTTGTCCTCAACGCTTGAGTAGCTCCGGGTGCTTCTGTATAAAATTCTCATCCTCCCATGTAGAATATTCAATGGGTAAGTTCTTCCATTTGATGTGATACTATGAAATTGATCGATTTCGTAGCTGTCGAGTTCTTCTTTCCGTGACTGCTCCAGGTTCCAATATAGTTTTTCCTTCCTCATCAAGTTCTGGAAATATTGTTTGAACTAGAAGTTTGTCCCCTATAACCTTCTTTAAGCATGAAACATGGAAATCTAGATGCACTCGCGAAGAAGCAGGAAGCTCCAATTTGTTTGCCATAGTACCAATCTTTTGGAACACCTTGTAAGGACCATAGTACTTTGGTGATAATTTATTATCCTTCTTAGCTTGCTTGAGGGACATTTATTTGTACGGTTGTAGCCGTAAAAATACCTAGTCTCCTACATCAAAACTTCTCTCACTGTGACGTTGATCTACTTGTTGTTTCATTCGATTTTGTGCCAAATTTAGGTTATCCTTTAAGAGTTGGAGAACTTCGTTTTGGTGCTCGATGTGATCTTCCATTGCTTGAACCCTAGAATTTTCCCTTAAAGAAGATGTGATGGACGGTGGATGATATCCATAAAGTGCCATAAATGGGGTCATTATTGCTGTAGTATGGAAGTAAGTGTTATGCCACCATTCAGCGAGAGGTAACCACTTGACCCATTGTGATTGCTTATTAGATACAAAACAACGAAGATGTCCTTCCAAAATTTATTCACTATCTTTGTTTGACCATCGGATTGAGGATGATAAGATGATCTATGAGCTAGTTGAGTACCCAAACAAGAAAATAATTCCGTCCAAAAATTTCCTGTAAAAATGGGATCTTTGTCACTTACAATGATCTTCGGGTTTCCATGTAGCTTTTTAATTGTTTCTATAAATGTTGTATCTACTGTACTTGCTTTAAATGGATGAGATAATTCACAAAAGTGTGCATACCTGGTATGTCTATCAACTACCACCATGATGACACTCCTTCCTTCAGACTTAGGTAAACCTGTGATAAAATCCATTGAAATATCCTCTTAACATTGACTTGGAATGGATAAAGGTTGTAGAAGACCCGGGGTCTTAATTGTCTCAACTTTATTTTTCTGGCAAACCAAACATTCTGCCACAAAATTTTGAATATCAGATTTAAGGCCATCCCAAAAAAATTCTTCTTCACCTTGTGGTAAGTTTTTAAAAATCTTGAGTGTCCTCCTAAAGGAGAAGTGTGCAATTCCAAAAGAATATTTTGTTTTAGTTGGGAATTATTGCAAATATATAAGCGATCTTTGTACCATAAGGAATCATTTTTCCAACTAAATGTATCAGATGTACTAGGATCTTGCTGCAACTTTTGAATGAGTGTCCACACTTCTTCGTCCTTTTTCCATTCATCTCTTGCTTCGGTTATCCAATCTGGTTGGATAATAGAAATGGCACAAAGCAATGCTTCCACCTCTTCATTCTTTCTTGAGAGTGCATCTGCAACAACATTAAGCTTTCCTTTTTTGTAGATTATTCCAAAGTCATAACCCAACATCTTTGTGACCCATTTTTGCTGCTCTTCTGAAGATAGTCTTTGTTCCAAAAAGTGTTTAAGACTATCATGATCAGTTTTTACCTTGAAGTGTCTTCCTATTAGGTAAGGTCTCCATTTCTTTAGTGCATGTAGTATTGCCCAAATTTCCTTCTCATAAATAGCCTTTTGTAAAGACTTTCCTTTGATTGGATGACTTTCAAAAGCAATGGGTCTTCCTTCTTGCATTAAAACAACACCAATTCCATTTCCCGAGGCATCACATTCCAAAATAAAGGTTTTTGTGAAGTCTGGCGTAGCTAAGACTAGTGCTAGGCACATTAGCTCTTTAAGATGTTCAAAGGCCTTAGTTGCTTCAGGAGTCCATGAAAATGCATCTTTCTTCAATAATTTTGTTAGAGGTGATGCTATTCTCCCATAATTCTTAACAAACTTGCAATCATACCCTGTTAACTCGAGAAATACGCGCAACTACTTTATGGTTGTGGGGAATTTCCATTCCTTAATGGATTTAATTTTCTCAGGGTCTACCTTAATACCCTCGTGAGATACAATATGACCTAGATATTCCACCTCTTGTACTACAAAGAAACATTTGGATGTTTTTGCATATAATTGTTTCTCCTCCAATAGTTTGAGCACCCTTTCAACCTGTTGAACATGATCCTTCCAAGACTTGCTGTAGATTAGTATATCATCAAAAAATATTAGCACAAATTTTCTAAGGAAGGGTTTGAAAATGGAATTTATCAACCCTTGAAATGTACAAGGTGTATTGGTAAGGACAAAAGGCATGACCAAAAATTCATAATGACCCTCATGAGTTCGAAATTCTTTTTTCGGAATATCTTCAGTCTTCATTCTAATTTGATGATATCCTGAACGAAGATCCAACTTGGTAAAATAAATTGCTCCATGTAATTCAACCAATAATTCATGAATCATAGGAATGGGAAATTTATCTTTAATAGTGAGCTTATTGAGCTCCCTATAATCTGGACACATGCGCCATGATCCGTCCTTCTTGTGCACCAATACTACTGGAGCAGAGAAAGAACTTTGACTAGGTTGAATGATACCGTCCTTTAACATTTCTGCAATCATACGTTCAATTTCTCTCTTTTGGACATAAGGATATCTGTAAGGCCTGATGTTTGGAGGAACACTTCCTGGAATCAAATGAATAGCATGATCATGATCATGAATAGGTGGGAGTCCTTTGGGAGTTTCAAACACCTTGGAATGTTTTTCCAATACTTTTTGGAGATCTGGAGAAATAGATGATTTTGATGTTGGAAATTCTAGTGAGCATAATTGTGCAATTACACCTCATTGTTCTTTCTTCAGAATATTTGTCATGAAATTAGAGCTTATTATCTTTCTTGGCTTCCCTACGATACCTCGTAATTTAATTTCCTTTCCTTCCAAAAAAAATTTCAAGAAAAGTTCTTGAAAATTAAAAGCTATCGTCCCCAAAGATTGTAACCATTGTACTCCTAATACAACATCAACACCTCCCATTGGAATGGAAAGCATTGGACTATTCAATACATATTCCACCATGGCTAGCTTGATAATATGACATTTTCCAGAGCAATTTATATTTCCTCCATTTGCAACCATCACTTGACATTCTGGTGTTGGGTATAGGAAACAATTCAATTCCTTGGCTACCTTACAATGAATAAAATTATGGGTACTACCCGAATCAATCAACACTATTACCTTTTTCTTCTTGATATGTCCTTCTATCTTGAGAGTTTGAGGAGTGGTAATTCCTGCCAATGCATTACACGATATGTTCAGACTCATTTCTTCCTCTTCTTGGGTTGGTTCCTGGTGTATATCCTCTTCTTGTTCATTTTCTTCTTCCTCTTCACAATCTATGTAAAATAATTTCTTCTCAACACACTTATGACCTTTAGTGTATTTTCTATCATAACCGTAGCAAAGCCCTTTTGCTCTTTTTTCTTCCAATTGTTGTGGTGTCAACCTTGTAGGTTGTGGAAATCTAGGCGTAGCAACACTTCCTTCTTTATAGAATTGAGTGGTAGGCTTCCTTGTCGCCATAATTTTACATTCAACTTTTCTTGCCAACCTGAATGCCTTCTCCAATGAATCGGGTTCCAGAACGTGAACTTCATGTTGGATGTTATCCTTTAAAGTGCCTATGAAGAGATCAATCCTGTGTTCCTCTGGAATATCAGTTACCCTTATATTCAATTTTTGGAAGTCCTCAATGTGCTGCCCCACTAAACCCTTTTGTTTGAGATTTATCAATTGGCTAAAGAAGGTGTTGCTCTTTGTATCCTCATAATGTGCTATCATTTCATCCGTAAAAATTGACCAAGTGACAATTTTTTTACGGGAGAAAAGCCATCGATACCATACAAATGTATTTTGTTCTAAATGTAAAGTTGCAATGCGTACATTTTGTGTGTTTTGCACATTATTGAGATTAAAATATTGCTCCATCTGTAGTATCCATGTTACGGGATCCTTTCCATCAAACTTCCTCATATCCATCTTTGGAATATGGTGGTTCTTCAATCCAAAATTAGAGTTTATGAAACCCCGATTAAAATTTATTTTGTTCTCATCATGAGTTTCCTCTATTATCTTTTCGCCATTAGGAATCATTTCTTGTATCAACTTTGACAAACCTTCCTTCAAAACTTCCATGTCTTCCTTCAAACCTTCCAATTTTTATTCCATACCATCCATTTTTTCTTCCATACCATTCTTCAAACCATCCATCGTGTCTTCCATGCCTTTCTTCAAATCATCCATCTTAGCTTCCATGCTTTTCTTCAAAACATCCATTTCATTTTTTGTTGCTTTTTGCGAGAGCGAAATTTGGTGCATTTGCTCTTGTAATTTTGATATGTCATGTTGCATTTCTTCATCTTTATGATCCATAGAAAAGCCTTTTGAAGGCTTAATGGGTGTTGAATTCCTTGTAGGAGGAATTCTAGAACCCAATAATGATATCTATTCTACAATATTCCCTTGGAGTCAATCCAAATTGATTCTTCAAACAAGACTTATGCAATTCGGAAAAAAAAAATACACACATTTTTCTTGCTTTTGAGGAGCTAGATATTGAAATTGAATTATCTATGTGATTTCAGATCTTCAATATATTAAATTTTTCCCTGTAGTAGCACTATGAATTTTCTTTCGAATTCCACAATTCTGACCTGATTTGGATTATTCAAGGCAAAGTTATGCCCAATCTCGCACAATGACCTAATTATGGATTGGTTCAGTAGAGCGAACTTGTACGATGTGCCATGTGTCACTATTTCCTCCATCAAATTTGAAATTAATATCCAAGAAACTACATTCCGTGTACTTGCTGCCACCTTTTACAGAATTCCAATTCAACGCTCAGAGAGAGATTTATGACGGTTTTCCCACGGTCACCTCTTTGAGATGAAATTCGGGAGCCTGAAAAAGCCATAAATTCCACAGATCACATATCCGTACATATTGCGAACCAAGATCTAAAATTTGTACAGGAAGTTCCATAGGATTTTGGCTTTTCTTTTTAAAAATTTTAGCGTCTGAAACTTTGTAGAAAAAAAGTTATAGCGACAATTCCACGATAACCTGTTTTAGGTGAAATCTGGGAGCCTAAAAAAAGTCTAACTTCCACAGATCATATCTCCAAAATATTGCGAACCAAGATCTGAAATTTTTACACGACGTTCCTTAGGATTGCTGCTTCGCTCTATACAAATTTCATCTTCTGAACCTTCGTAGAAATTTTTTTATAGTGAAAATTCCACGATGACCTGTTTGGAGCAGCGAAACCTTAGAATCTAAAGCTCTAATACCAAATGTTATGAAAACAACTCCAAAAATAGAAGAAACGAGAGATAAACACCTTATAAATAAGCCACTTCAAGGGGGAAACCTCCAATACATTACATAAATGAACAATTCTTGGATGATACAAATTCCATAACCTCCTTTCTATATATAGGAGTCCATGGGGCCACAATGTAATCCTAGCCGACCTAACAATAATAATGTAAGGGCAAAATAATAACAGTATGGGGGTTAAGAGGGTACAATAATAACAATAAGGGGGTTACACTAACAACAATAAGGGACTATACTAGTAATATAGGGACCTAAAAACTTACAGGGCAGTTCACAGAACTGGTCACATGATAGTCCATTGATGAACAACTCGCATGGTACATCAGGTTCTACAGGAAAAGGTATAGGTATGGGGTTAGTTGTCAGGCCTTCAGGAGTTCAAGCTTCTGATGATGATGAGGATTCTTTCACTTTGTTGGAAGAAATAGTTTCAGGGAAGAGGAAGCCCAAGTGGCTTCAAGACATCCTGCGTGAGGCCACATCTATTGTTGGTCCAAAGAGACAGGTCAGAGAGAGTAGACCACCTGAGCGGTTCTGTAGTTACATGGCATTGGTAACAAGCATTGTTGATATTGAGCCTTCTAGTTATGAGGAGGCAGCCAGCCAGCAGGTCTAGAGAGAGTCCATGACGGAGGAGTATTCTTCTATTATGAAGAATGATGTTTGGGAGGTAGTGCTTAGGCCTGAAGGTAAATTAGTTGTTACTTCCAGATGGATCTACAAGATAAAGCATGTTGCAGATGGCTAGAAAAGTTCAAGGCTCGGTTTGTGGCAAGAGGGTTCTATTAGGTAGAGGGAGTTGACTATGAGGATACCTTCGCTGCCGTAGCTCAGTATACATCTATTCACTCAATTACATCGATTGCAACAGAGATGGGTTGGAAGATCCACTAGATGGATGTGAAGACCACCTTTCTTAATGGCTTCATTCAAGAGGAATTTTATATTGAGCAGCCATAGGATGTTGAGGTGCATGGGTGGGGACCCATGTATTCAGGTTGGAAAAGGCACTCTATGGCCTAAAGCAAGCTCCTAGAGTTTGGTACTCTCGTATTGATGCATACTTGCAGCAGTTGGGTTTCACTAAGAGTGAGACTGATTTGAACCTATACTTCATTGTGGTAGGCGAGGAGCCCCTCATTTTGGTGTTGTATTTTGATGACTTGTTCATCACTGGAGCAAAGAGACTCATTGAGGGCCGCAAGAGAGATCTTGCTTTAGAGTTTGAGATGAAAGATATCAGCTTGATGCATTCTTTTCTGGGATTGGAGGTGTGGCAGGAGGAGGGGCATATCTTCCTAGGATAGGGGAAGTACACCATGGATATTCTCAGAATATTTCACATGGAGGACTGCAAACCCATGTCTACACCTATGATCACTAATTGGAAGAAGCTTCACGCTTCCGATTCCGAGTTGGTGGATCCTACATTATACAGGAAGGTGATTGGAACTTTGATGTATTTGGTCAACACTCGACTAGATATATTTTTAGAAGTTAACAATATGATTCAGTTCATGTGTGAGCCCAGGAGAGTGCACTGGGTGGTTGTAAAACACATTATTCGTTACTTGCAGGGTACTCTGGAGTATGGTTTGGACTATAGATAGGGTGATGGAGTGAGACTGGTAGGATACACAGAATCAGAATGGGCAGGATGTGCTTTAGACAGGAAGAGTAGTTGGGTTTGGTAGTTGTGTCGTGATTTAGCTGGAAACAATAGTCATTTGCATTGAGCTTAGCTGAGGCAGAGTATATGGTTGCTAGTTTGGCTAGCTGTGAGGCCATATGGATTTGCAAGATGTTGTTTGGTTTATTTGGTCAGGCATTGAGACCACTGTGATAATAATAGTTGCATCAGAGAATCAAATTTTTTATGACAGTTCAAAACATATTGGGATCAAGTATCACTTCATTCGAGACTATGTCCAAAAGGGAGAAATCAAGCATGAGTACATCTCCACAAATGAGTAGGTAGCGGACATATTCACTAAAGCCTTACCACGGGGAAAACATGTCTACTTTAGAGACAAGATGGGAGTGGTGAGGAACACTTTCCTCGGTAAGAGGGAGTGTTAAATTTTGGGTACCAAGGACAAGTGGTTCCCCATGGCTTTTATCTTTTGCCTAGGGAAAAGTGTCCACTCTATTGTACGTCTTCTTCTAAATGTGACTTTATAAGTGGTAAAGCTAGTCTAATTTAAATGTGAGTTTATAAGTGATAAAGTTACGTTCTAATTTGAAAGTGACTTTATTAAAGTCAATGAAGAATTAGAAAGTGAAAAGTTACTATCGAAATAAAAGGCTAAGTGGGTCTTTATTTAATTGGGTGAGTGATTAAATAGAAAAAGTGAAAATAATGCACATTTATTCTCAACCCTTGATTTAAAGCTTTCTCAACCATTGGATCTAGGGATCACTCAAAAGTAACTTAAGTTAGGGTAAAAGGAGAGAAGAAGAGGAAAAATATCATTCTATTCTTTCATGAGCATTTGAGAGAAAGCAAGAGAGAGAAAATGAAAATTTTTCTGAGCAGGGAGGAAGTGAAGAAGAATAATAGATCTTTGGCGCACATCCCAAGGAGAATTTTGGGCATGCTAACCAAGTATAACCATACATCATTTACAGAAAAATAGTACAACAATTTGGCACACATTCCAAGGAGGGTGACGACACAGATTTCGAGGAGAAATAGCTGCAAGTTGAAGGCATGAAAATCGAGGCAGATCTGGGCACGATTTTGAAGGAGAATAACATGCTGTACTTTTATGTACATGCCATATGTTTTTTTCTGGGCACATTTCTCGAGGCTGTCCATACAACATTTATTGCTGTATTTTTTTTTTTCTGAACTGATTTTCCTGTGGCATGATTTTCAAGGTGGAGTTTTGCACAGAAATCGAAATAAGACTATTTTTGTAAATGCTGGAATATTTTCCTGTGTATTTCATTTTCTCTGTAAAAATTTTCAGAAATAAGGAAGAGCTCTCAAAGTTTTTTTCCATAAGAGTTGTAGGGGGTTTTTCTAGGGTCACATTGACCAAAAATGTCAGTGTTATTTTTCTGTGTATGGCTGTTATAATTTTTTTGTGCATTTATTTCCAGCAGTAGTGAAATCTCCTAATTTATATTTTCAGAAATAAATATCATTTCTAGATTTTAGTGTTTTAATCATGCTTGGATTTCACATTAAATGAATGGAGTGATAAGGGAAAATCATTAATCGAAGTGGGGTTTGAATTTCTACATAGTTCTGGTTGTACTTTCTATCTAAAGTTGTGCAGGTACATCATGAAGGATAAGCTACTAAGTATGATGAAAAATATGGAAGCCATGAAAGATTCTCCAACACCTAAAGAAGAAGTTAAGGGTCTAGATAGAATTTGATCTCCCTAGATTAAGATGGAGCCTGTATAAAAGAAGAAATGATTATGGTTCTCTACTTCATGTGTCAGGCTCTAGACCAGGACTAACAATCGTAAGTCTTAGTGAAGTCCATGAGTAAGAATCATAGTCATGGTTGGATAATACATTATGGAAATATATGTTTCCACATGGGAAGTAGGAATATGAATCTTTGCTTGAAATATTCTATTGATAGTCTTATTGGAATTAATTGAAGGGAAACATCGAAACCCCATAATTTGTTTTGATTATGCATTTGAAATTATTGAAGATTGGGGTTTTTGTTTGCACAGGTGAATCTCTCGAAGGAATGGATAGCATATTGGTTACCAATTAATGTTATTTGGAGAGATCGTTTATCCTTGATCTATTGGATCAAGGTGTATTGAGGCTTTGTGAGTGAAGCATTGCTTGGAAATATTGTGTTTAGGTTTTGTAAGTGAAGCATTGCCTGAAAAGACATCTGGATGACACTTTGTGTTGATGTCTGGTTGGGAGGGTGGCCTCGTGTGGATGTGCACCTAGTTCCCTGGTTTGATGGTTATCAAGTAAGCCTGGTGATATCTATAGAGGTTGAAATCTTTAGTCCATATTAGTCCCACTTGGATAGATTGCCTTGGTCAGGAATGTAGTCCATGGCATTGCAGTTCCTAAAGTGTTGAGTGACCAATGGATAGAGTTCCCTGGTCGAGAATCTAGTCCATGACATTTAAATGTCTAAAGATTCTTCATGGTTCTATATTTGAGATATATGTTGTACTACTAAGTTATCAATAACTCCCTAGTTAAGAGGGAGCGTTGAAGAATGTAACTAGGTTCAGTCTTCATAAATTGTACTTGAGTCAATACTTATTGTATTTGTCAAAAGAATAAAGAAAATAATTTTATATTAAATGACTTATTAAAGGATGGGTTTCATGCTTGGGCCATGTTTATTTTAGGTCAAAGTCCCTATTGTGGACTTCTAGGTTTTATTCTGAGTCTATAGGCTTATTGCAAATAGGTCAAATATTGAGTAAAATATGATTTATGAATCCTCCTGATGCAGGGGCATTAGGCTAAAACAAATTCCATGTAGTTTTATAGGCTTAGGAGTTTTAAGTTTTCAAAGGGGTTATATCTTATGTAATGAATTTAGTGGGTTTTAATTAATTTTAATTAAATGTGGAGAGAATTGTAACTGTTCTCGAATGATTAGAGAATAGGGAAATTCAATTAGTTAGGAATGGGAAGAGTCAGCTTCAGAAAATCTGGGGATTTTGTCTAGATTTAGGACTTGAGGATTTCAAGAGTTTTTGTCGAGCTGTAAGGGAGCTGAATCGATTCATTCATATTCTATATAAATGTAAGCCTCAAGGGCCTTAGAAAAGGGGACAGTTCTGGAGAGAGTGTGAAGTAGTTCAGTTCTGGGCAACCAGGGGTTGTTCCTATAAGCCTACGGGCAATTATAAAAGGGCCAATGATTTGAAAATCAGGCTAGAACCAGAGGTTTCTGTAGGTAATTTCATTTGTATATATGAAAGTATCTATTTCGGAATTGTATGTGTTGATTGATTGGGAAATTGTATGTCTAACCTCTGTAATTGGGGGTTGAGGTGAGATCCTGCATGTGATTGTGATAATACTCTTCATATAAGGAAGAAGCCGATGTTAATTATGGTGTTTTGAGGTTGAATGAAATTTGGGTTACATATTTTTGAGAAATAGTAAGATAATATTTGCAGTCATCGATCACTGCAAGGATCGATGATGCAAAAGAGTGTTTGAATAGCTTTCCAAGTGTTGATAGATGAATGAAATCTATTGTGGAAGGGAAGAACCCTTTATAAGCAGTTTCCGCTCTGTTGAGTACAAACAATGAACGAGAGGATTAAAGACTCTTTGAAATAATGAATCGAACATGAATTGAGATAAACCTCGTCAAAACTGAACGGATCAATCTCATGAGTGGTCACGTGGTGTGTTGGCGAAGGATTGAGGTTTTTGTTTAACCCCGTTTGAATGTTGAAGGTGTGTGTTCATCCGTAAGTACAGAATCGAAGGTGGAAGGGTGGAACCTCATTTCACAAAGACGAAATGGAGAATGATGGCACTGATACATATATACTACAGGTGGTTGAAGGTAAATAAGGTGCAAAGTTGTTGTTTTGAGACCTGTTCGATAAGGAATTATATTCCAGAATTCGGATTCAGTGTTGAAGGAGCGGAAGTAAGTGATGAAAAGAGAAAGTGGTTTTGAACCAAGAAACCAACAATCTCGCATTCCTAAAAAATGGTAAGCGGATTTTCTGAATCAAATGCAATATCGTTTGTTATTCAACACGTGGAATCGATGGTATTTAAATACCAGCTATTTCGCATAATTTTTGAGTGAAAAACTACGGGGGTCGAAAAAATGCGATTTCCGTTGGATGTGTCGATCAAAGGATCAAACCGTGGTCGCATCATTAAGTTGCGTATGGTTTAATTAGGTAAATTAATTGGTAAACATGCTGGTGCTTTGTAATTTAAACCAAAAGTCAAGATTTGGAATGATGTATTTACATGGGATAAATGCATGAAGGGTTTGGTTTAATCGCAGTTGTAATTAATCGAATGGGATATTTAGATGGGGTCGTATTATTATGTGTGAGTTGGTTGGCCCACAGAACCATATTATAGATTGGGTCTTGTACAAGTCATATATATGATGTTGGATAAGCTGTGACACATTAAATATTGAGTTGTGTAAAGCTCGAATGTTGGATTGAAAGGGAATTTTATATTTGAGTTCATTTGAATTCGAATAGTATGATTTAAATCATAAGGTGAGGTACTCCAATGGTTTGATAACCATTGGTTAAATAAATAAGCTTTCGCATGAAAATGAAATCTGAGTTGTATTGTTGTGTGGTTTTTACAACCATAAGTGAAATAAGCTTTGACAATGATTATTGAGTCTGCCCAGACTTAAAATTATTTGGGGCAAACTGGAAGTGCAGTTTTATATACACAAGAGAGTGAAGATTGTGGGTATATAGCGGGGTCTCCCGCTATCAAGTGGTATCAAAGCAGGTTAGCTCTGTTGAGAATTGAAGATTTTTAATTAATTAAATCTGAATGTGTGATGAAGAATGAAAGAAGATCAAATTCTAAAATCTGATATGCGAAGGTACACATAATTGCAGTGAACATAGATTTGAAAAACTGAATGAATGAAGAACAAGATCATGCAGGGATCTTGCAGGTAGAATAATTTTAAATCTGATTTGAAATTTATGATTGCGGAATTATGGTTGTAGAAAGTGAAGACAAAGTTTTGATGGTGATGGCAGTGAACCTGATATTCAGCTAAAGGTTGGATAGGGAGAACGATTGTAGTGTTCTCAAGAGAAGGTGAGTTGATGAGCAGTGTTTAACTCTGGTTTGAAGAAATATTTGCAGAATTCAGATTTCAGGCAATTGAAGAAATCTCAGCAAAAGCAGATCATATATTTGAGAGCAGTGATGAAAGAGTCCAGCAGAGGATTCTAAAGTGAAGAAGAAAGTGTGGCAGAACCTTGAGGAAATTCAACAGAGGTTGAATGAGTTCTAAAAGTTGCAGAGTGAAGCCTAGAGAGAGCAGAAGAGAGTGCTCAAAAGGTTCCAACAGAAGGAGAACCAGTACTTGCCAAGAGCCCAGATCCAGAGGAAAGGATTGGTGAGGTAAGTGGCAGCAGGAGAGCTTGTTGTTGCAAAGGCTTAGTGTAGCTTATAAGTGAAGAACTCATGAAGAAAAGGATGACTATTTATATTCATAGAAGAGATAGCAGAGGTTCAGAGAGAGGCCACAACAGAAAAGAGAAAGAAGATGCCAGGACAAATGACATGAGGAAGAAATTGACTGATGCAGAATATGAGAAAGAGGTAGCTGAGCTTAGAGAAAAGTTTAACAAACTGAAGATGACGATAGAGGAAATCCAGAGAGTTGGTTGGCTCATGAAGAAGAGAGTAAAGTGGCCAAGGATACAACAGAGAAGATAATAGCAAGAGAACATGCAGTTAGCAGGAAAGGCGAGAAAGCTTGAACAAAGGAGTAGTGTCTAGTTGGAATGTGCAGAACTCAGAGCAACTAAGTTGAGAAAAGAAGTTTCTGCTTGTGAAGCAGAACAGAGTACAGGTGAAGAATACAAATCTATGAAGGATCTTATGAACCATGATGAAGACTTAAGGCAACAAGAAGTTTGTCTTGCTAAAGAGAAAATCATTGATGATTTCCTGAGTTATTGGACAAGTCCAGATCAGCTGGATGATGTAAAGCCTTGTATTTTTGAATATGAAAATTGTGAGGTGATTACAGGTTCTACAAAAGAAGAGGATCAGTTTCAGGCACTGATAAATGAAGCAACCGAGACTGAAAAGTATTTTGGTTTTAAAACCAAATATTTGTGTATGTTTGCAGGTACATCAGAGGGAGATGAACAAGCTTTAAAGTTTGTTGGGGAGGAGAAATTGAATCTGAAATCTGTTTAGATCAATGCTAAGATAACAAGATCTCAGGAGGAATTTAAGACAAAGGAGTCTAATGAGAATATTGAGGCAAGAGATGAAGGACCATCTGATGATCGGTCAAGAACAAGTGGAGGTATAAACAGTTGTGTAAGGTTCCCAAAGTCTACTTCAATTGAAATTGTTGAATTGTATAGAAAATTAGATCTTCAGAGAAGAGAATTGGAGAAGCAGAGGACCTATGCACAGGATAAATTGCTGAAGAAGCAAGACAGAGGAATTGTCATGAATGAAAATCAGAGAATAGAGGATAAGAAAATGATTCAACAAAATGAATAATTTCATTTTGGTGAATCATAGCAGAAGGAAATTCATGAAATAGATGATGGAGAGAAGGAGAGACTAGCTGACAGTCTCGTGGAGGATGCAAATCAACATACTGATGTGTTGACAGAGGATTTGGAAGAAAACTCAGAAAAACATGCTGATGTGTTTTCAGAAGAGGAAGAGGCATTGAGACCTTGTAATTTTAATGCTGATAATTCATGTGTTAATCATGCAGGCAAAGAGGGACAACCAATGAAAATTTTCAGAGAATTTAATGAAAGAGAAACTATGTTAGCTGAGAACATAGTAGAAGATCATCACTCTATTATGGTGATTGGAACAGTGGATATAAATCTGGAAGCTGAGAAGAAAGACAGTGGAGGTTTTCTGGGTCTTGAAACAGAATTGGAACTGCAGAGAGAAAATTTGGTGACTGGATCAACAAGTGAGACCATTGGGTCTTGTGATTTTGAAATTAACAACTTGTTTATGTGATGCAGAAGACAATCCATCATTTGGAATTGTCTTGAGAGAATAAGAATTGTTGCAGAAAGAAGGTGAGACAATCATGTCTCATATGCAGAAACTTGTTACTGTTGGTGACAGGGAAGAATTGGCTTGTCTGATGGGCCAAGAGAAGACTGTGGGGCAGATTTTTAAAACTAACACAATGATGAAGAATCAGAATTCTATTCTGATAGAGGATGAGGATACAGTGGTTGAAGAACTTGATTTGATTGCTAGAATAAATCAAGGAGGTGAAGGAAAATTATTGAAGATTGTCAAGGAAGAAGAAGAAGAATATGCTGAAACAAGTTTGCAACATATTGATGAAATTCTTGAGAATAGATGGCTGAATTGTTTGCTGAAAAAATTTAGATAAGAGAATGAAATTGCAGACACTAGAGTGAAAATGTTTGAAGCTGTGAAAAGAACAGGAGAAGATACTAGTTTTCAAAATTTAATCATGCTTACTAGTACACAAGGAGAAATGAATGATTATGTTACTGCAGTTAGAGAATTGAAAGACAATTTACTTTTTAAAAGTAAACTTGCAGGTGATGAGAAAAATAATGTTGCAGAGGGAGATATCCTAAGAGATATTCAGGAAGTTTGGGAGGCAGAAATTTTTTTGGAAAAAAGAGGAAACATTGGCATCAACAACATCTATGGTGGCAGCTAAAGCAACATGTGGGGTGACATCTGCAGGAGTAAGAACAATGTTAGAAACATTTATGGAAAAAGAAGCAGTAGTATTGGCAGCAACATAAATTGAAGGCAGCAACAAGAGGCCAAGAGATTTCCAGATAGAAGATAAGCTGGACATAGAGATTGAAAGCATCAGAAGACTGATGGTGAATGCGTCTTAGAATTAGCAGTCAGCAGCAAGAAAGAAAAGAAATTTTGGCAAAGGAAAAACAAGAGAAGAATGTGAAAGCATAGTTGGAGGCAAGTTACAGAACACAGTATGGAAACCTGGAGATGTGCAGTTGAAGAATAATGCAGCTGATGGAAAACAACAAAGAAAAGTGTGGGACCCAGGAGGCAAGGTTTTAAGAGCACATGATTAGGAGATCATGATTCATTTTGACCTTGGGAGTCTGATGCAGGGGCATTAGGCTAAAACAATTTCCATGTAATTTTATAGGCTTAGGAGTTTTAAGTTTTCAAAGGGGTTATATTTTATGTAATGAATTTAGTGGGTTTTAATTAATTTTAATTAAATGTGGAGAGAATTGTAACTGTTCTCAACTAATTAGAGAACAGGGAAATTCGATTAGTTAGGAATGGGAAGAGTCAGCTTCAGAAAATATGGGGATTTTGTCTAGATTTAGGACTTGAGGATTTCAAGAGTTTTTGTCGAGCTGTAAGGGAGCTGAATCGATTCATTCATATTCTGTATAAATGTAAGGCTCAAGGGCATTATAAAAGGGGGAAAATATGGAGAGAGTGTGAAGTATTTCAGTTCTGGGCAACCAGGGGTTGTTCCTATAAGCCTACGGGCAATTGTAAAAGGGCCAATGATTTGAAAATCAGGCCAGAACCAGAGGTTTCTGTAGGTAATTTCAATTGTATATATGAAAGTATCTGTTTCAGAATTGTATATGTTGATTGATTGGGAAATTGTATTTCTAACCTCTGTAATTGGGGGTTGAGGTGAGATCCTGCATGTGATTGTGATAATACTCTTCATATAAGGAAGAAGCCGATGTTAATTATGGTGTTTTGAGGTTGAATGCAATTCGGGTTACATATTTCTGAGAAATAGTAAGAGAAGATTTGCAGTCATCGATCACTGCAAGGATTGATGACGCAAAAGAGTGTTTGAATAACTTTCCAAGTGTTGATAGATGAATGAAATCTATTGTGGAAGGGAAGAACCATTTATAAGCAGTAACCGCTTTGTTGAGTACAAACAGTGAACGAGAGGATTAAAGACTCTTTGAAATAATGAATCAAACATGCATTGAGATAAACCTCATCAAAACTTAAGGGATTGATCTCATGAGTGGTCACGTGGTGTGTTGGCGAAGGATTGAGGTTTTTGTTTAACCCTATTTGAATGTTGAAGGTGTGTGTTCAGCAGTAAGGTCGTAATCGAAGGTGGAAGGGCGGAACCTCATTTTGCAGAGACGGAATGGAGAATGATGGCATTGATACATATATACTACAGGCGGTCGAAGGTAAATAAGGTGCAGAGTTGTTGTTTTGAGACCTGTTCGATAAGGAATTATATTCCAGAAGTCGGATTCAACGTTGAAGAAGCGGAAGTAAGTGATGAAAAGAGAGAGCGGTTTTGAACCAAGAAACCAAAAGTCTTGCATTCCTCAAAAATGGTAAGCGGATTTTATGAATCGAATGTGATATCGTTCGTTATTCAACACGTGGAATCGATGGTATTTAAATACCAGCTATTTCGCATAATTTTTGAGTGATAAACTACGGGGGTCGAACAAATGCTATTTCCATTGGATGTGTCGATCAAAGGATCAAACCGTGGTCGCATCATTAAGTTGCGTATGGTTTAATGAGGTAAATTATTCGGTGGGCCCGAAAGTTCGTTTTAATACATGCCGGTGCTTTGTAATTTAAACCAAAAGTCAATATTTGGAACGATGTATTTACATGGGATAAATGCATGAAGGGTTTGGTTTAATCGTAGTTGTAATTAATCGAATGGGATATTTAGATGGGGTCGTATTATTATGTGTGAGTTGGTTGGCCCACATAACCATATTATAGATTGGGTCTTGTACAAGTCATATATATGATGTTGGATAAGCTGTGACACATTAAATATTGAGTTGTGTAAAGCTAGAATGTTGGATTGAAAGGGAAGTTTATATTTGAGTTCATTTGAATTCGAATAGTATGATATAAATCATAAGGTGAGGTACTCCAATGGTTTGATAACCATTGGTTGAATAAGTAAGCTTTCGCATGAGAATGAAATCTGAGTTTTATTGCTGTGTGGTTTTTACAACCATAAGTGAAATAAGCTTCCACAATGATTATTGAGTCTGCCCAGATTTAAAATTATTTGGGGCAAACTGGAAGTGCAGTTTTATATACACAATAGAGTGAATATTGTGGGTATATAGTGAGGTCTCCCGCTATCACCTCCACACCAAGTCGGCCTTAAGGTGACCAAGGCAACCTCAAATCCAATAATTCGAACCAATCATAAGCCTATATATACAATGGAATCAAACTCACTTGGAACCAATTCACTGCAACTCAGAAATTTGATTTTGTAGTTGCAACAAGGAGAAATTTTAAAATTAAGGAGAAGGAATTTCTAGATTCAGTTTTGGGCACACTTATAGAGTTGAATTTAATCGAATTTTGGCATTACTCTCTCTGCATTTGGATCTATAGTTTGGGAGATTGAATTTATAAAAGTTTTGCTACAATAGTTGCTTCTAAGGTGCTGCTGCCAAGGGGGGAGGAAGTCGAAGTTTGTTTTGCTGAATGCTGCTGCTTGGAGAAGTTGTATTGGGCCTAAATTGACATATTTGAATCTAGATCAACGTCTCTACCTTAAGATCAAAGTCTCAATAAGAAAGGTCGAAGTTCTAGGTCATCATAGTGATGCTATTGCTACTACTACTCCATAGTCAGGAAGGGTCACAAGGAAGGCTGAGTTGGTGTGGAGGAAGTTTGGGTCAAGGTATAAAGTCTCACTCATTACTATTGAAGGAATAATTACTGACTAGATTTTCCCCTCAAGGGGGGTTTTTCCCTGGCTACTAGCCTACATCTAGTGTCCTTGATCTATGTATATTTTCTTGATGAACTGGTAAGAAGAACATAATAATAACTAAATAATATTGCAAGTAAATAATCAAGAACAAGAGGATATTTCTACCATTCTGATTCTATAACAAAAATTTCCCTCATGTAGGCCAATTTCTTGGGGACAAGGCCGACTTGGTGTGGAGGTGACAAATTAACTTTTTGAATAAAAAATAATTCCTTTTTACATGATAAAAAATCCCAAGAAGGGTCTTATAATAATGGCAATGAATCTAATGACTCAAGAAAAAACCTAGAAGCCCTCAATGGGGGATTTGACCTAGAAAACATTGACCCAAGCATGAAACCCATGCTTTAATAAGTCATTAATCTTTAATAATAAATTTTATTTTTGACACACACAATTATGAAGACTGAAGCTAGTTGCATTCTTCAACACTCCCTCTTAACTAGAGAGGTATTCATAATAACATACATATATGAGTACATGGAATATTTTCAAAATGAAATGAACTATGAAGAGTTCTAGAACACTCAATGCTATGAACTAGATTTCTGACTAGGGTAATATATCCGGGTGGGACTAAGATGGACTAAAGATTTTAGTTAGTCTAGGTACCATTAGGTTTACTTGCTAACTATCAACTCAAGGATCTAGGTGCATATCCTTGAAGCTCCATGACCAACACCACCCTCTCTCTTCAGGATCTAGACCTCAACAAATAGGCCGACCAGATTCCCTCCCAAGCATCCACCATTTGATGCTTCATCTCTCCCAATCAATCAAATCCGTAATATCAACTAACCCAAGCATGCTTCTAAAATATTCAAACTTCTTATTCAGAAGAGACTTTGTCAACACATCATCGACCTATTCATATGTCGAAATATACTATAGCTTCACGACCCCATATTGTACCAAGCTCCTAATGTAGTTGTACTTGTTGTTAATATGCTTCATCCTTGCACGAAATATAGGGTCTTCAGATGTCTTGATGCTTCTTTTATTATCACAATTTATAACTGTAGGATCTAGAGGCTTTCCAAACAAATCTGACAAGATTTTTCTTAACCAAACAACTTCCTTTCCTACTTCACATGCAAAAAAATATTCAAATTCAACACTACTTAACACAATGAGATATTATTTTCTACTCATCCATGAAATCATTGGAGATCCTAAATTGAAACATCCACCGGCAGTGCCTCTTCCATCAATCTCACTGCCACCCCAATCTAAATTTGTAAAACCTGTTAACATAAATTCCTTACTATCATACTTTAGGTAGTGATGTATTTTGCAACGTAGATATCTCAAGATATGCTTGGTAGCTATCCAATGATCATGACAAGGCTCCAACTGAAATTGACTAAGAACATTTACGACAAAACATATATAAGGTCTTGTATTTATTTTTGAGATTTTGGGGTAGCATCAGATGTGCTCTAGCTCCGAAACTTTGTGGAGGGGCTGGAACACATGATATCTCCAAGACCCAAAAAGCATTTGGAGAAATTCCATCTGGTGTAAAATTTATTCAATTAATTAAATTATTTTAATAAGGACCCTAAGTCTTACTTAGGGAAATTAAAAAATTAAAGTGAATTAATTTACACATGTGATGAGAACATTCTAAGTGACGTGGATCAAGAATTATTTTAATCTTAGCTATTTATTAGAGATTATATCACGACTGCTGATATTCCAATGAGAAAAGTATAAATGAAGGGCTTGGTGTCAGTTTAATAATACACATAGATTCTAAGAGATTGAATTATTCTGACGGAGCAGTGCTCGGACGAAGATCAAATATGAGTGAGTCAGAGAGGAAATGAGGGGCAGATGCAATGATTGGTTAGGAGGACCAAGAGTACAACATTGAGAAAGGGAAACAGAGACATAGTGGATGCATTACAATGATTATAGGATGTGACGAATTCCCTCAGGAGGGTGATGCTGACCCACGCAGGGGCATCACAGTGTCTCCAAGGAAAAGTATTAAATTCACTAGAAGTTGGGGTTTTTGAGCCAACAGGGCTGAAACTAGACTTCAGAGAAGCAGATACATGCAGAGCTAGGGTGACACAGTCCCTCAGCCAAGGCTATGAAGTAGCTGTGCAGAGCCAGCTGGGGTTTCACCAGGTGCTCATCTAGATCAGCTGGGACTTGCGAGAGTGAGGTATATCTCAAAATTTTCTCTGTAGCTGAGGTTTTTCTCTGTTGGGTGAGCAGAATAATGGCACCCTAGATGTACTCAGAAATTTTTTCTTAATAATAATAAACCCTCATATCTGCTGCACCGGTTTTCCCGCATTGGGTTTTTCTAGGGACATTTGTCCGAAAAATCTGTATCATTTGTCATATGTGTGTGATGTTCAGTAAATGATCTGTATTTATGTAGGTTTATATTTGTGTTTACTTCAATTTTTTTCTGAATATTCAGTTAAATAACTTGTGTAACAAATCAAGTAGGAGAATTAAATAAATAGTTAGTAGTAGGATTTCTGTGCTCATAAATTTTCACATCGTATTGGAGCATTGCAGATCAAGCTGAACCATCAACAAAGCACCTGAAGATATTTTTTGTAGGAAGGGTAGCTGAAGCAACATAGATCCAGAAGAAGGCATCACAACACTAGAGGGACTACATAGACCCTACAAGGGTGATGCAAAGTCAACCTTCTTATGCAGGGGCCATTGCAAATATAGAGAGGTGACACAGAGCCACTCTACTCACGCAGAGGCTGACACAATACCAGGAGAGGGACACTAAGCCAGTCTACTCACATAGAGGTTGACAAAAAAATAGGAGGGTGACACAGTCCGAGTTTTTGTGCAGTTTTCCGAGGATGGAAGTGTAGTATCTGATCTTCAGAAGTTGCTGGCATGGCATAGATTCTGTTGGTGCAGAACATTTCCTAGAAAAGGTGACAAATTGGGAGGAGAACAATCACTTAGTAGATTTTTTCCAAAGAAATATGAGATTCCATCAGGAGGGCGATCGTAGAGGAATCATTTAGGAGATTTGGTGGAGGATTTCCGGGAGGGAAATCAATTGTCAGAGGGAGAAACTACTATAGAGGGTTTATATCGCCAAGAAACCCAAATTCGGTCTTCTGTTGAGTGTAAAAATAATAGAAGGGAGAGGAGTACCCACTCGATAGATTTTGAGTTAGATAGCCCCATACGGACTGCGTGATCAGGATAGGTTGGATGGTGTGTCCAAATTTTCGATCTGGAAGTCTAGAATCCTGACAATCCTGGAGGAGTATGGAATCAGAGACCATGCGGAAAATGTCTTAGATGTGTTGATTGATGCAGATGCTCTGAAGAAGTTCAACGAGAACCAGGCATAGAAGAATTGCTTGATCATGGACGGAGTGAAGGATCACATGGTCCCACACATTTCCGAAAAGAAGAAGGCACATGAGATGTGGAAATCCTTGACCACACTGTATCAAGGAAGTTCCGTTCAAAGGAATATGCTTCTTGAGAACGAGATGAGGATGTTCTAGATGCATAAGGGGGAAGATATAGATCCATTCCTCTCCATATTTCAGATGATCCGAGATCAACTGATTACCAAGGGGGAAAATCTGGAGGAAGGGCTCTTCGTAAGGACTACCCTGAATGTAGCCACTGATGAGTGGGAGACCTTTGTCCAAAGAATTTTATGCAGAGCATAACTCCTTAATTGGGATGAAGTGTGGGCTATCCTTTGACAGGAGGAGATACAGTGGATGATCAAGAGGGGATTAAATAATGGAAGTATCAAGGAGAAGAAGGAGGAGGAGGAGGATGCAGCCCTAGCATCAAAGGGACAACATCAGCAAGGGAAGAAAAATAAGGACCTATCAAAGTTCCGATGATTTAGATGTGGCAGACTTGGAAACTTCACCAACACTTGTTCCAAGAGGAAGGACACAGAATCTTTTGATTCCAAGGCAACAACAGCTAGAGGGGACAGTGGTAGTGAGGATGATGTGGCGATGAGTGCTCATGTGCCTCAAGAGAATAGGTGGGGTGATATAGATCTGTATAGAAGCTATAGATGGGGGGGTAGGATCCTTGAGGTGCCCAAACTCTTGGATCACATACGAGCTATGGGAGCCTTAAGACAGTAGTAGGATGACTGGAGTCAATGGGTGTAGAAGATCATAGAGAAGTAGAGGCAGAGCTGGAATGCTGTAGATTGGAGCAGCACAGTGCAGTGGAAACCACAATGTAAAAGCAATATCGCAGAGGATTATGGGACTTCAGCAACATAGCGTAGAAGGGCAATGCTTACAGAATGCATAGTAGCAACAACACAATGGCTCTAGAGAGAAAACAAAACGCAACAACCGAGGGAGCTTCAGTGATGAGATGCAGTCTAACTGAATTTTTTTTTAGTGATTGGGTGGTGGTCCTTCAGTTAGTAGTTAGCAGCATGATGCAGCAATTTGAGAGGGAGTTGTAGTAAAAATGTTGTAGTGTCAGTGACAGTGACATGGGTGTTGAGGAGGTAAATCCCCTCTGCGGACAGAGGCGATCCCTACTAGCCCAACAGGGGTCTAGCAACAATCACGAAATGTTACGACGCAAGCTCCTAGTTAGGAATGAAAAGACCAAAGATGGAGGCCTACCTGGAATCCAATGCTACGATCTGAAGAAGAGAGCGTTCCCGTTCCTCAACCTCGGCAGATCACGATCCTCCACGATATCCACGGATGGACACCTGCACATGCAAGAAACAAACATATACAAGCATAAAATCCAGCATACGCAACTAAATATCAATCAGAAAGGATACTACTCATATTAACATAATCGAAAACAGAGTGGAACCATAATCGTAGTCATTCATTAAACAACAATCGAAAGAGATTACAACCAAAGTTCTGACGTCGTGGTCTCCTTCGGATGGGTCTCCAGTCGTTCACGTCTCGCAAAGCTCGCCAGGGAAAGGGGCAAACCTCTCCAGAGTCTCTCGACGATAGTCTCCTTACTTGAGTCGGCCTTAAGGGAAGAAAGAGGGCTCTTACAGCACAAAGGCTCTTGGGACTTTGGAGATTCAAAGCTTAGGCACTTCAAGACTAGCTTGCCATTGATCTGGGCAAGCTTTTATAGATGGGGAAGGAGGAGTTGGGATCCCTATTATTATGGGATTGGCCCTATCAACAAGGAAGGTTCCATGGGAGGTGGAAAAACCACTTCCTTCCATAGAACTCCCGCAGCCAACCTCCCAACTCAAGATAGGTGATGGTTTGTGAATTTGTTAGAACTCAACTTCCGCCATCTTTATTTAAAAAAAAACTCTTAAATTCTGCCTACGTTTACCATCGTTCGGACATGGCCATTGTCGCGGCCTCTTTGTAGGATTTTTCCCTGATGGGCGTAAAGATGAACCGTTCAGCCTGCCAACAATGTGCAAAAGGAGATGTTTTCATGATTTTTGAAGGAGATGCGTTCTTAGGTAACAGCTCATGCTTAGAGGAATGCTGACAGATGTTTTCAAGGTATGACACTGTTCAGTGTCACAAAATGGGTCCTCCATTGTGCGGGACGGGGAATGGTAGGGACGGTGACAAATTACTCTGTAACAGATGCCCCCTAAAGCATGAGGCCCGAGAGAGAGGGGTGAAATTCTTTACGAGAACATGTTTAACTGAAGCCCCGCCGTCGGAAAACTTGCATAGAAAAATACAACTGATATCTCAAGTACATGATGTATATGCGGTATGGGCGCAGCCATCCGAAATAGAGTACACTATAATCTGGATCCAGGGTATGGGCGCAGCCATCCAATGAGATCAAACAAATAGACTCAGGTATGGTCGAAGCCATCCAATCAGTGAGTCATATAATAATCCACAAAATCGCAGCCTGGATTACAACAAACACAATCCAGGGTCTTGTGCTCCATCTCGACCCGAACAAAGTACAAGTTCAAGCATGCAAATATGTGAGCTAAAGTCGAACATGCAAGAACATCGTTTGATTACCCGCCAATGATGAAAGCTGTTAACAGACGCGAGAGGAACCACCTATAATGACAATGGCCCTCAATGTACTATAGGTACAATCTACAGGAAGTCATGAGTTGGCATCGAACACCTTGCGAATCACTCGGGACGGAGGCTACTGGAGCAAAACCTCATCATTAAATGCTACGAACCGCTATCGAGGCATGCAGGCTCCAAGGTACCATAAAAGAGTCTCTAGATCAACTTCCTGGATAATGAGCTGAAGTTGAGAGGAAGTGACGTTGATCGAAGGTGGGCCATAATGTTTCCCACATCATCGACACGAGACAGAGGAACATGATGTTTTTTTTGTGAATCAGGATCGTATGAGAATCAGAGGAAGGTTGATATTCGCAGAGGCCAACTTATCTTGAACATATAAGCGGCACGACAGTGGACTTGGCAGTATTTGACATCAACGGATCAGAGGTCATGGTGACGAGGCAATGAGCAGATGAGAGGTCAAAAGGGATTATCCAAACCCAAGGAGGCAAAGTGAAGAAACGAGATGAGATGGGTCCCTTGTAACCACACGAATGCAGCATATGCTGTCTAAAAGAGCTTACATCATTGATGCATAACGACGATGGTTCCATTTTTCCCCCACCATTTCTGGCGAGTACCTCTTTATTTTTACCCAAGCTTGAAGCGGATACCATATGCTTGTCATATAAGTCCACCCTTCCGGCGAATCCATCCTAGTACATTTAACGAGCCCTAGGAAGGAGGAACTCGAATATCGTCATCACGACTGAATCCAATGTCATCAGGGTTTAACGAGTCCGACAAAGGAAGAACTCGGCGTCTTTTCATGTTTAGAAAGTTTGAAAAGACAGCAGAAAAGTAAACTCCAACGGTCCCTTTTCGTAAATAGTTCCCTAGATCCGAAAAGGTAGAAAACTATGTCTGAGAAAACCTCCTAGTCGCGATAGGCTAGGGTATTCCTTTTTCGTAAGTAATCCATCCCACTCAAAACGATACCGCAGATGTCGATTCGTGTCCATTTTAACGAGATTGAAACAACAAGGGCCTCGACAATCTTTTCATGTTTAGAGAGTCAGAAAAGAGCTGAAAGATGACTCCAACGTGACTTTTTCGTGTATTTACCGAGTCCGAAAAAGTATAAAATACAACTCGTTTCCATCGTTAAAGTCGCAAAAACTTGCTGCTACACATACCAAGCAAGCGTAAAACCCATTTTCGACATAACATATCAAAATATTTGGTAAAAATAACTCTTTAGAACTCATTTTATGTCAAAAAGTTATAAACATGCCAAAATGGTAAAAATAAAATTACATTTACTATTTACCTTGGTAAAAAGCAACAGTGGTCCATTTGGAGTGGAAAATTCTGACGGCGATTGCGACAGATCCGGTTGACTATTCAGATTCTCGTCTGCTACAGGTAATAAGCGCTTCCCTGCTCTACATTTTCATCCATTTTTTAATAGTTTTCCCTTGTATATCAGTCATTTGTGGCCACTTTTGAAATTTTAGGGCCGCGCTCATTGGCGCGGGTATCGGGCACGGACCCGCGCCAATGGGCTCTTTTATACAAAGGGCTCGCGCCACGTGGCACGACTGTTCACAAAACAGCTGCGCCAGCGGCCGAACCTAAAAATATGCCTAAAAATTCGATATTTAAACCAAATTGCATGGAATTTGAGGCCTACCAGAGATCTAACTAAGGGTTTATGACCATATGGATGCAGGTAATCAAGCAAAATGGTGATTGAATGGAAAGAACGAGAGCATGGAGAAGAGGATGAAAAAGCCATCCAAAGTGAGGCTTGCATGAATGCCCTCAGAAACTGTGGGCTAAAGAATTTCTTCCTTACACCCTGTCTACGAGCTCAGCCCGAGCTCCTCCAGTATTTGATCAGTATTTGGGATGAACATGAACAAGTGTTCAGGTTGCGAGATCAGGTATTAGAGTTGGAGGTTTCTGATGTTTATTTTATCACCGGATTGTCTCGTAGAGGTCTGATCCCTGTCTTGACTGGAAGCAGACCATCTGGCGAGAAGATGGAAGAAGTGATGGCACGAGTGTGCTGAGGAGCACAAATGGGATCAGGAAGCAAGAAGGTGGATATCCACACCATTCCCGATCTGGCATTGAGAGTTTTCCTACATACCATCACGCGGGCTGCAGGGTCGCAGGCACCGCACGAGGCCACAAAGGCCCAAATCCTGCTAGCCTCAGAATGCATGAGTCCCTTACTGTTCGACTGGCAACAGCAGTAACAATAAATATGAAAAGGCAGCTCACAAAATGCAAACAAGCTAAACTGAAACAGTTTGGCTATGGTTCCATCCTGGTATCGTTCATTCTGGAACGCTTACCAATCTTCCAGGGCCAAGGGGCCTCAGTAGCAGATCCGATACCACGAGAGCCAAGAATGGCTCGCTGGGAAGCATTAATGCCCAGAGCTGGAGGCAGCCAAGAGATGTCCTGGAGGCCGGAGTTCTTTAGGTGGTTACGGCGCCAACTGATTGTAGTGGAGGACTGGCCATATGCAGGAACTGACTTCACCGGAGACCCAGATCTCCCACTGCCAGAAGGAGATGAATGGGACGAGGAGTTGGGTAAGACCTCATGTTTTTGATTTTATGTTTTATGTATTTTTTGTTAATACACATTCGTCCTAACACATTTTATATATGTATGCAGATGTGGGACCTGAGAGACCAGCTGGGATGTCTCCAATCTCACGGAGGACTCAACTCGCCCCTGATCCTCAGGGAGAGGGTACTGGAGGAGAGGAGTTGATCCAGAATCTCGAGGGCATTTCCTGAGGGATCTCAGACTATGCTCGGTTGGCGGACGTACCGATGGCATACCAGCGTCATACGGTGGGAGTTCCAAGTCGGATCCACCGAATCCTGAGACGCTTAGTGCGTGCAGTTACATGCTATCATGAGCACCATGCGGATTAACTCTTAGGGATTATACCACACCTATTTTTTGAGAGACATATCGTCTCCGGATGTACTTAAGACGATTATGTATATTTTGACTTTCTTGATGCATACTGTGCAAACATTTCGACACATATATATATATATATATACATAATACTATTTTGGATGGATCTTTCTCACGTGATGATGTTTTTTATATGTCATGCAAATGTCTAATACAAATTTAATCTAATGTATCAGTTACATAACAAACGACCCAATGCGAAATGTATTCACACAATGTATCTACTCACACATTTCATTTTTACGCAAGCTTAAAAGCACACATGAGCACACACATATGCAAACTATGCTTGAAAATGAGTTTTATTTTTATGCAAGCTTAAAACACAAATAATGCTCGAAATAAGGAAAACGGGCATGCCCCCCAGCATGGTGTCTCAATTCGAGGTGCATGCCCCCCAAGCTTCATTCCATTGAAAATGGAGTGAAGGTTCAAAACAAAAAGTCGAATTGAATCATGCTCGTGTTTCATTATTTTAAAGAGGGTGACACACTTAAAAGAACTATCCTCAAACAACTTGTTTCATTATTTTTAGGAGCTCGACACAAGTGAAGGAACTATGCTCCGAGAACCTGGTTTCATTTTTTAAAGAGCTTGACACAGGGAAGAAACCGTGCTCTAACCGACTGACATCAAAATGAACAAGAAGGCGGTGCTTCCAAGAGCTCCACTCCCGATGGAAGGAAAACATCCTGGAAGTCAGGACCCAATGCCCATAGTACACTATGCACGACGGTGTCTTCACTGAGTGCAGGCACAGGGTAGGTAGATACATAGTTGACCTGCGGTGGAGCAGATACAACGGGTGAATAAAAACCCGGAGGGGGTGATGGTGGACCAGTTGCCACATTAGGACCAAAGAACGAAAGCTGGTCAATGGTCACGATCCGTCCTTCATGCGGAAAACAGGCCACACGAAAAAGGGAGGAGACAAGCGCTCCCATGGCATAGGTGTAATCGCGCCCCAGGAGCAGATTGAAATCCAAGGGGCCTGGAACGACCATCACGTCCATATGGACGGTTTTACCTCCCAGTAACCGTGACCAAGGATCCCAACTAAGCTACTCGTCCTTCGTTAAAAGTCGTATTCTCGCGTAACAAAGTAAGCGCGAACCGAAAGCTTTCTGGTTAGTCGAGGATTAGAATACTAACAAGAGGCACTTTTCGTTTACAAGGAAGCCGGGTACAACCAAACCAGAGTTTAAATGATCTCGAAAGGCAACGTAAGACTAACATGAATCCCGCAAATCGACTCCAACCAAAGGAGGCTACTGCATTACCTGAGGGACACCATCGAATCCGAGAAGGTCTTCCTGGTGGTTACTTGAAGAAGAACATCTTCCATAACCTCCATCTTCATGGAGGATATTCTAGCCCACCATGGGAAAGCACACAGCTTTTAAGCAATAAAAAGATGAGAGTCTTTCTTCTCCCAACCAAGAATCGAGGAAATCAAAGGATGGGGTGTGAGATCCACTCTCGACGAAAAAGACCTGGTGCACCATAGAAGGGACCAGCTCAACCGATCCCACGACCAATGATTGGTTGGGGATGGATTCCTAAATCTGAATTTCTGGGGGAGCGGGATTGACCGAGGAGTACTCTCGACCAATCGTAGGATCAGCTGGTGGAGGACTCAAAGAAAGACGATTTTAACCATGTGGAGGCGGTGTAGAACTGCCTGCTGTTCAAAACTTGTTTGGTCACTGATATAAGGACAAAGGTGAATGGCATGGTGCCCTTCTGCTACGCTCTTTACAGTGATTAAAAGATTCGTCTCTGCTTTCAGAGAGTCTGCGATCACACTGGCTGACATGGCTTCAATCATGCCCCGAAATAAAGACACCCAAGTGAGGGTCGTTTTGACCATGCTTCGGCGGCCTTGGGGATGTTGCAGGGCAGCCTCAAGAAGATGGTTCCTGTGGTACACATATAAGGGAACTTGACTTTCCGTGGAGGGTTGGAAGGTTTATCAAGAGGAGATATTTCAGAAACAGTGGCTGCACTTTTAGCCTCTCGCTTATTAGACTTATTCTTCTTTGTCTTCTTCTTCTTCTTCTTAGCCACCTGATTACTTGAATCCAGACTTTCACCAGGCGAAGTAGAAGAGGGGGACGCAGAAACAGGCGAAGAAGGGGAGAGGTCCACCTTGGAATCAACATGATGTTGTTCAGGTGGAGAAACTGATTGAACATTAGCGAAGATATTTGGGACCACAGAGGTTGAAAACAACCAAACAGGCAACCCAACAGTTAACCCAGGAAGGGACAACGTTGCCATGTAAGGAGAACCAACATTCCCAAAAGGAGGAAACTGACTAGGATTCCCTTCTGAGGGGATTCCTTGGTTGGTAAACTCTGAAAAAGTTGCCATCAAGACTCAAAACCATACACGGGCCGAAAAAGAGTCAAGACACACGATCAAACGGTCAACAAACAAAATCTATCAGGGCGTATAATCGTGGGTGATTAATTTTTACCACATTGAAAAGTAAGAAACTTCACCGTTTCATGTTTTAATAGTCGAGAAATGATAAAAGATGACTCTATCTCTTTCAGATTTGACACAAGCGCGAAAGGACAAGCGCTTGGCGGTCTTTTCAAATTTAGGGAGTCAGAAAAGACCAAATGACTGCTCAGGAATACTAGGCACAAAGGGTGTACCAAATAACCGTGAACTGCAATATACACCTTGGTTTTAATAATGAAAAAGAAATCAACCAAGGACTTTCCGTACGTGTACGAAATCTCCACGAATGCTGTGTTCGGTGTATCACGGGTATAGGGCGGCAGACTCGGCTTCCTATGGACAAAGGATTGAAAACCTAGAGGGGTCTCCCTTTATATACGCGACGGTACGGGGAGCACAAGTCCGTACTAGCACTGTCTAAAGCCAAAAGGCGAATGACAGCTGCTAGGTTTAAAGACGCCAACACAGCCCCACCAGACCGCCGAAATATGTCGCGATTTCCACAAGCTCTTTAGTTAATTGAACAAATTTGAAAGTTATTTCATTTAGCATCGAATTTTTTACAGTTCGACGACAAAATGTCTCCCAGACTTTAAATGCAATCAGAGATACACATTCATTTCCTTTCATTTCGTCGAATGAAAGCACAGAAGGAGCGAGGCTTACAACAAACTAAAACACCGCAATATCAAACACTGATGATCTTGAATGCAAATCTGAAATTGAAAACTTCTTTTATCAAACTATTAATCACTGAAAATTCAAAAGATTGTTAATTAAAATTGCTTGAATTGCAAAAGCAAAGATATTTTTTTATAATTTTCAGTGTTTGATATTAACAACAAACAAACCAAAACAAATGAACAACTCAGAAACGATATTGAGAGAGAAAAACGAACAAATTTCACTCAATGACACAAGCAATCAGATCTCAAATTGACCAAAGTCTCTCAAAACCAAGAAAAAGACTCAAAGGCCCCAATGGACCGTGTGATCTAGGCCCAAAGCAAGACCAAACGAAATCTAAATGAAGGAATGAGCAATCACCCAAAAATCGCAACAAAACAGTGAACAACTACTAAGAGGATGCGGAGAAGCAATTAGAGAGTCGACTGGACAAACGAAACACCAAAACTCCCAAGGAGGGCTCGATACACAAAGCCACTAGATGCCCTAGGGCTCAAAACGTGAAATCGATAGATAAAGGCAAACGACCAAAGGACGAAGGCAAATTCCCAGTCAAACCGGACTCCAACACACTCAGGTAGTCGGAAAATCAAGAAGAAAAGCACTGACCAGATCCAGAGAGCTCAAAACTAAGCAAACTCAAAAACCCTACAGGAGTGGCGCGACTGTAAGGCTGCAACTGGTGCCAGAAAGCAATTGGCGCGGGCTAAACAAAAGCAACATGCGCCAATTGGCGCAACTGTCGGGCTAAAAAGCGCGCCAGTCGAGTTTCTCAGCCAAAATTAAAAAAGAACTACTCCAGAAGCAGATCAATGTAAACTAAGCAAACCAAGAAGCAAAAAACAGCAAGAGAACCCAACCCAGAAGGCTAACCAAGCAAGGAAAATCATAAAACAATCAAACGAGACAATCCGAACGAGACAGTGAAATCTAGACGCTCCCCAGTGGAGTCGCCAAATTGTTGAGGAGGTAAATCCCCTCTGCGGACAGAGGCGATCCCTACTAGCCCAGAAGGGGTCTAACAACAATCACGAAATGTTACGACGCAAGCTCCTAGTTAGGAATGAAAAGACCAAAGATGGAGGCCTACCTGGAATCCAATGCTACGATCTGAAGAAGAGAGCGTTCCCGTTCCTCAGCCTCGGCAGATCACGATCCTCCATGATCTCCGCGGATGGACACCTACACATGCAAGAAACAAACAGATACAAGCATAAAATCCAGCATACGCAACTAAATATCAGTCAGAAAGGATACTACTCATATTAACATAATCGAAAACCGAGTGGAACCATAATCGTAATCATTCATTAAACAACAATCGAAAGAGATTACAACCAATGTTCTGACGTCGTGGTCTCCTTCGGATGGGTCTCCAGTCGTTCACGTCTCGCAAAGCTCACCAGGGAAAGGGCAAACCTCTCCAGAGTCTCTCGACGATAGTCTCCTTACTTGAGTCGGCCTTAAGGGAAGAAAGAGGGCTCTTACAGCACAAAAGCTCTTGGGAATTTGGAGATTCAAAGCTTAGGCACTTCAAGACTAGCTTGCCATGGAATTGAGCAGGCTTTTATAGATGGGGAAGGAGGGAGTTGGGATCCCTATTATTGTGTGATTGGCCCTATCAACAAGGAAGGTTCCATGGGAGGTGGCAAAACCACTTCCCTTCCATAGAACTCCCGCAGCCAAACCTCCCAACTCAAGATAGGCAATGGTTTCTGAGTTTGTTGAAACACAACTTCTGCCATCTTTATTTAAAAAACACTCCTTAAATTGGCTGGCGCGACTACTGCTCTGGGACAGAGCGCCAGTTGGCGCGACCTCTTTGTAGGATTTTCCCCATTGGCGCAAGTGATGAACTGTCTGCCCGCGCCAATGCAAAAGGAGATGTTTTTATGATTTTTTTCAAGGAGATGTCTTTAGGGCAATTGAAGCTCATGCTTAGAGGAATGCTTTGATGATGTTTTCAAGGCATGACAATGTTCACAGGTCACAAAATGGGTCCTCCA
The DNA here is from genome assembly GCA_034641835.2 of Pinus albicaulis. Taxonomy (NCBI): domain Eukaryota; kingdom Viridiplantae; phylum Streptophyta; class Pinopsida; order Pinales; family Pinaceae; genus Pinus; species Pinus albicaulis. Next base: position 66,163,704 of record CM076577.1, on the reverse strand, counting down.
TTGTGCGGGACGGGGAATGGTAGGGACGGTGACAAATTACTGTGTAACAATGGGCAACAATACATAGAGCAAAAACGCAGTGGATGAAGGAAAAAAGGCCAAGCATCAGCGTGGAGACCGATGCCAGAGATCAGGGCAATGCTTCAGTGTGGAAGTATTGCTACAAAAAACTCCTCGCTAATAGGGAGTGTTGAGATTTTAGGGTAGCATCAGTTGTGCTATAGCTCTGAAACTTTTTGGAGGGGATGGAACACATGAGATCTCCATGACCTAGAAAGCGTTTGGAGAAATTCCATCTGGTGTAAAAGTTATTCAAATAGTTAAATTTTTTAATGATGAAAAATTAAAGTGAACTGATTTACACATGTGATGAGAACATTATATGTGACATGGATCAAGAATTATTTTAATCTTAGAAATTGATTAGAGATTAGATCACAACTTTTGATGTGTCAATGATAAAAATATAAAGGAAGGGCTTGTGGTCAGTTGGAGAAGACACACAGATTCTAAGAGATCAAATTCTTCTGACAGAGTTGTTGGAAATATTGTCATTGATGGCAAAGGAGAAAAAAGGAGTAGCACCTGAATTATCATCAAGACAAAGGAGCACAAAGGAACAATAGTTAAGCAACAATTGTAGAAAGGCAACATTAGACAAGAAGCAGAAGTAGCAGATCTGGAGGGACAGAGTAATGAGGATAGAAAGGCCACTGATTGAATATCAGGACGGAAAGGAATTTCTCCATGTAAATACTGGTTTAATACAGGGGTTTTATTTATGAATTATAGAGTTTGCAGATGAATTGATTTTGAGAATTTGAACTCTGGTTGATTTGTATTATTGAGCAATTATTCGTTATTTGAGTTTGTATGGAATTGATTTAGTAAACTCAGCATCGTAGTAGATCAAATCTATGAAAATGCATAGATTTTGATTTAAGTATAAAAGCGCCTGAACATATTATGAAGAGTGGAATGCTAGGAGGTATTAAACATTTGACTGTGGAAATACCATACAACAGGATTGGGTTTTGAAGTAACATTTGGTTTTGATAGCCGAATGATAAAAACTACAAATCACAAATGCCGAAGAGGTTGAATAACCTATTAATAGAAAGAATATTGTAATGATTAAAATCAAATTCAGAGTTTGTGCATGTACAGAGTAGTAAGAGCGAAGGTCGAAATCGCATTTGCAGGCAGTCGAAGGCATAGAGCTAAAATTGGAGATAGAAATCATCCATGCGTTGGTTAAGAGTGGGGTTTATTTAAACTTGTTTGAATGTTGAATGCGCCTTAAGTCCTGTGTGAAGATTTCAATAAGAATCGATGAATTCTGGTCCTTTTAATGCAAGCGGTCTCAGCGTTTGATTATTGAGTATGGTTAATTGTGCATTGAACTCTATTTTCCTGTTTCGATTAAGGAAGATTGACTCGTTATTTTATCTGAGACATCAGGATGCACACGGAGAAGGATGTTCGAATCTTGAAATAGAACGAGGGTTTTAAACCCAGTCGAACATTCAATTGCAGAGAAGCGATGGTGTAGTTAAAGAAAAAATCAGTAGTCAAGACATATAATAAACTATGAAGTGGCAAGGCTCGGATGTTTTACCAAGTATATAGAACGCAGATTGAATGTGAAATGAATGGAAGCACAGAGTTAAAACACGCATGAGGAACAAATTTTAAAGGGGCGGAACCTTGAACAAGCGGTTAGATGGAAATGTGAAGCACTAAACAGTGAAGACGGTTTTCAATTTCAAACTGGCGGTATCGCGTGGCCTCTCAAGTGGTAAGTAGTTTTCACTTTTTGAATGCAATATTAGTCTTCATTTGACACGTGGCAAAGGCGGTAATGATAAAACCATTTTCATCGCATAAATTTTGAAGATTAAAGCTCGTGCATTTTAATTGCACGATATTGCACAATATCCGTCGGATGTGCACCCAAGGTATCGTTGGAGCACGAGAGAAGCTAAGCCTTTGGATGTGAATGGTAAGTTAAATATTGGGACCCACTTTTTTTCGCGCAGGTTTATGGATTAAAAACTGAGAAAATTTAATACGCGTCTGCCGTTGGATTTGTTAGTGGAAGCACGATAAGTCTGCGGCCGTCAGATGGAGAGGTATGTTTGATCGATAAAACATTGGCCGAGAAAATAAAATATTTGTTTGATTCATTGGGTTTTATTCCAAGGTTTGATGCATGAAATCAAAGATCCACAAGGAGGGAAAGAGTACACCATTGATTTGTTGAGTTGGGATGCGACAGGATACCAACCGTCCGATCTGATAGTGTGTGTGGCCCACGAACAAGAGGTGGACTTGGTGCGTAGAGGTATTATGTTAAACTTTAAAATATAAAGTTTAAGCAGCTGGGTTTTTAAGTGAGGTATGAACTAAAGTTTTATTAATAAAACCTTATTAATGTTGAAGTCTAGATATGTTGGACCCGAACTTGTATTATGTTGACAATTGACGTTTTTGGAATGGTGGCCGAAGTTATTTGAAGGGGCGCGCATATAAACATTATTCATATATGCGTTGATGCATTTGATCAAATGATTTATATCCAAAGTCGAAGATTTATGACATGTTCCGTGAGCACATTAAATAAGGATCATATAATATATATGATAGATTGGAATGCCATAACCAAAGGTTTACTTTGGGGGTTTTAAAATATATTTTGAAGTCAGCATGTGAAATATAACGTGGCCAGTTATAATGTTCCTTTATACTCAGATTGAAAATGATAAGAAGGTTTTAAAGCTTGGTTAAGACCGAAAACGATTTTAGGAGGAACAACTTCATAAATTGAAGTTTGTAAACTTGGTCAAAGTTGAAATATTCGAATAGTTGATTCGACAATTCATAAAGTGGATTTTTGACCATAGTGCATAAGATTAAGAGATACTTCCACATTAGAGTTGCTGGGTTGAAACTGTGTTGATTGCTTTTTCATAGTGTATTAAAGGTGGGCTTCTGAAACTGAGTTTGCCAATTTGAGCATTTCCAATTAAATGAAATTGCATTATTGAGTTATAATAGAGATTTTAATCTTTGATGGAAAAGATTCAGCATTAATTTAAACTACCATATTTGAGAAAAAAAACAGGGGTACATGCATAGAAAGCAGGAGAGTATGTAGAACTGTTACACTACAGCAACAGAAAAGACAAGAAAACAATGAGCCAAGAACTGAATGGGTTGAATTGAAATACTTATTGTAACTGAAAATGTAAAGTTTTATTTATTTTTATATTGTTTGCGATGCAATGGCAAGTCTCCGAAGGAAAAACAAAACTCCACTGAAATAATGAAATATGTATATACTGCTATATTCCTCTGAATGAGCTGGACAAAGAAATAAGAAGGTGGAAGGCAAAGAGTCATGGCTATTCACTTCGAATTCCCTGTGGAATACAAACAGTCATGAGGTGAACTCTATAAATGATATCACATAGATATGCATAGAGAGGTTAGAGAATGGAGAAATGAGGTAGAGAGGGTAAGAAGAAGGAGGAGAAGATAGAGAAGCTGTGAAGATTCATAGATGATTTAAGGCAGAATTGAAGAGTGGTGGACAGTAGTGAAGAAGGAACATAACAAAGCTGATATCCAGGTAAATCAGCATGTGTTTTTTATGAAAGAGTGAGGAAGTTGGTGCTTCCATATCAAGTTGTAGCTTGATAGATGTCAGTTGTAGTTGGCTGAGGTAGGAGCCTCCTATAGGTTTTAGCCTGCAGAAAATAGATGGGAGTTGGAGATTCCTTGAAAGTTGTAGCTTGCAGAATTGAGTTAGGAGCCTCCTATAGATAGGAGTCTACAGAAAATCAGTGGTGAGAGGGAGTTGGAGCTTGCCTTTGCATCACAACAATAATAAGATGTGGTTTTCTCCCTTATGGTTTTCCACTTATTTCTGTTTTCTATATGCATGATGATTATGTGTTGATACTCTGTATTTATTTTGCTTAATACATGTTGCTCACTTATTAATATTGTTGTTCCATTGTATATTAATTTGATCAAAAATTGATGATGTGAATGAGTATAAAAGAAAGTTTAATATGAACATGACTGCATTAAACTGATTCACCCCCCCCTCTCAGTTTAACCGAGGGTTCAACAATTGGTATCAGAGCAGGTTCCTTCTGTATTAGTTTAACAATTGGAAGGAGATCCTAGGTCCCTAGGATGGCTAGTCTAGAAGGATGCTCAAAAAATAAAGCCCCTTTGTTCACCGGTACAAATTATGCCTTCTGGAAAATAAGAATGAAGACATACATAATGTCTTTAGGAATAGAAGTTTGGGCTGCTGTGGAATTTGGATATGCCCCAAAGGAGTCTGACTCAGAGAAATATTCCAAACAAGATTTTGTAGCTAATGCAAAAGCCATGAATGCTCTCTTAAGTGGACTATGTGAGGCAGAATTTATCAAAGTAATGCACAACAAGACTGCCAAAGAAATATGGGATACATTAGAAAGTATCCATGAGGGAGACAAAAAGGTGAAGATAGCCAAACTACAAGTCTATAGAGCTCAGTTTGAAAATATAAAAATGAATGATGATGAAGACATTGCCAACTTCTTCTTAAGGGTTGCAGAAATCGTGAATAACATGAAAGATCTAGGAGAAACCATAAAAGAATGTGTAATTGTTCAAAAGATTCTAATATCTTTACCATCCAACCCCAAGGTTTCTTCCATAGAAGAAACAACTGATTGGGAAACTTTGACCATGAACCAATTACTTGGAAACTTAACAGCCTATGAGATGAGACTGCCACAGAGGAAGTCAAATGTGAGGGAGGCAGCCTTTAAGATAGAGAAGAACAAAGAAGAAAAAGAAGATACATGCTCCTGCTATGATGAAGAAGAGGCCAAATTTGTCAGAAGATTATATAGAGGCTCAGGCAAGTATAAAGGTAAACTTCCATTTAAATTCTTTAACTATGGAAGAGTTGGACACTATGCATCTAAGTGTCCTCATAAGAAGACAAAGAATCAGACTCAAGAGACAGAGCAAACCATATCAAAGAACTGGAAGAAAGGGAATAGATACAGGAGAAAATCGTTTTATGCTCAGCAAGATTGTAGTGCATCTGAAAACTCAGATGAAACCTCAAATGAAGAAGGAACCTTTGAATTTGTATTAATGGCCAACGAAGATCCTGAAGGATTCCTTCTAGAAGATGAGGAAGAAGGTGAAGTTGATCTTGAGGGGGAGCTAAGAAGCACCTTGGAGGAAATAGATAGACTTAAACTAAAGTGCATAAAACAAAAAGACATTCTCCTCAAATATGTAAGAGAAGAACAAAATTCAGAAGATCTCATTCAGCTGAAAGTAGAGCTTGAAGAAGCCAAAAAGGTAGAAGACACTCTACTTAAGAAAATTGAGGATAAAATTGAAAAGCAAGAGAAATTGGAAGAAGAAGTAGTATGCTTAAGAAGGAAATTAGAAAAATCCAAAGGAAATTGTCAATGAACTTTGCTCAAATGACAAGCTCTGAACAATTGAATAAAATTATAAATGCTCAAAGATCTCCCTTGATAAAGACTGGAATAGGCTACGAAGGAGAAACAAGTAAGTCCAAGGAAGAAGATTACAGAAACATCATTTTTGTAAAAGCTGTTAAGGACAATGAAGCAGCCCAGAAGGTTCCTACAGAAGTAGAAGCCTGCAATGAAGTAAACAGAAACAAGATGGAACTTCAAAAGACAAAGAATGAAATTATTAAAGAGTCAACTGAAAAAGGTTCATATACTCCTGAATATATAAAATTTGGAAGCTATCAAAGGAGATTCTTCCCCCCTATGAAAAAAGTCACTTGTTATGCCTGCCAAAAATTGGGACATATTGCTGCATATTGTCATAAAAGGAGAATCGATTCCAACCAAAAAAGGATGCAAAAAGTGAAAAGACTACCTCAAGCTAACAAATGGAGAAGACAACCCTTCATCAGGTACGCTAATTGTTTTTATGGGTATTGTTTTTACTGTAAGGAGTTCAGCCATAAAGCCAAGGAGTGCAGAATGAATGGAAAAAGACTAATGTATGCAAAATCAAGGAGATGGATGAAAAATGGAAAATTCACTCATGCACATAATTCATTCAAAAACATAATCAAATGCTTTTATTTCCATCAAACTGGGCCCAAGTGTCACAAATGTCCTCTCAGAGAATGTGGTCCATCCTCTCAGGAAAGGTACCAAACAAAAGGATGCATGCAGTGGAAAAAAGAAGTTGAATAAGTGTGACCTGGCTCTAATAGCTCAAGATCAGAAAAACCAATGGTATTTGGACAGTGGATGCTCAAAGAATATGACTGGAGATTGCAACAAGTTTGTAACTTTTGATGAAAATAAATATGGGAATGTAACATTTGGCAATGATAAAGCAGGGAAAATCGAAGGAAAAGGCTCTGTCAGTTTGGATAATGGAACAGGAAAGGCCCAAGATGTACTATTTGTGGATGGGCTGAAAGCAAATCTACTAAGTGTCAGTCAAATGTGTGATAAAGGTTGTGAAGTCATTTTTAGAGCCCAATATTGTGAAGTAAGATAAAGCACCACTGAAAAGTCATTGATCAAAGGTGTTCGAATAGAAAGTAATGTCTACATAGTGAAAGAAGAGGACGAAGCATATCACCTAAGAAAACTTGATGAATCATGATTATGGAATAGAAGATTGGGACACATAAACTTTGACCACATCATAAGTCTGAGCAAGAAGAATGCAGTCAGAGATATCCCAGTCATAAAGAAGCCTTCAAATACCATATGTAAATCCTGCCAACTAGGAAAGCAGACCCACACATCTTTCAAGACGAAAGAGAAACTATCTACAAGTAGACCTCTTCATCTTGTTCACATGGACTTGTGTGGACCTTCAAGAATTAAAGCACCAAGTGGAGACTCTTATTTCATGCTGATAATAGAAGATTTTTCCAGAATGACGTGGGTAGCATTTCTCAAATATAAATATGAAGCACTTTAGAAATTCAAAATATTCAAGGCATTGGTAGAAAATAAAATTGGATGCAAGCTAAAGTGCATCAGATTAGACAGCGGAGGTGAATTCATAGACTATGATTTTGCAAACCTATGCAATGAGCATGGGATAAAACAAAAGTTTACAATTGCAGGTACACCTCAACATAATGGAGTGGCAGAGAGACAAAACAGGTCAGTACAACATATTTTCAGAGCAATGATGCAAGAAAGTAACATTCCCCAAACCTTTTGGGCAGAAGCAGTACACACAGCTGTTCACATTCTTAACAAAGCTCATTTAAGACCAAACTGGGACAAGACTCCTTACGAATTATGGCATGGAAAACCAGCATAAATCAAGCACTTTAGAGTCTTTGGAAGAAAGTGTTTCATAAAAAATAATGATGAAAAACTGGGGAAATTTGATGCAAGAGCTGATGAAGGAATATTTTTAGGATATGCATCCAAGAGTAAGGGTTACAGGTGCTACAACAAAACACTACACAAAATTGTGGAAAGCATTGATGTAAGATTTGATGAAGATCTACCAAAAAGAACAAGAAGTACAAGATGCAGCAATCCTCCAGAAGATCATGAAGAAGAGAACCAAGATAATGATGAAATGAGCAAGACAACAGAAGATACTGAATTAAACTCAAAAGGTCCCTCAAGACACACTCAAAAGAATCATCCAGAAGATCAAATCATTGGGGACAAGAGTGTGGGAGTCCAGACAAGAAGACAACTTGCTAATCAGACATAAGAAGTATACCTAGCCATGCTATCTCAAATAGAGCCAAAGAAATTCTAAGAAGCCAACAAAGACAAAAACTGGGTAAATGCTATGAATGAAGAACTGGACCAAATTGAGAAGAACAATACTTGGGAATTAATTCCAAGACCCACTGGGAAAAATGTTATTAGCACAAAATGGATATTCAAGAATAAGATGAATGAACAAGGGCAAGTAATCAGAAATAAAGACAGACTTGTGTGCAAGGAATATTCACAAATTGAAGGTCTTGATTATGATGAAACCTTTGCCCCTACAGCTAGAATGGAAGCAATCATAATGTTTTTGGCCTTTGCATGTTATCATGATTTCAAGGTATATAAAATGGATGTGAAGTCTGCCTTCCTGAATGGAGATTTAGAGGAAGAAGTCTACATGGAACAACCCGAAGGATTCTCCTTAACAGATAAACAAGACTATATGTGCAGATTAAAGAAAGCCTTATATGGTCTGAAACAAGCTCCTCGTGCATGGTATTTGAGGCTGGAAAAACACTTGCAAAATAAAGGTTTTAAGAAAGGAGGAGTAGACAACAATTTGTACATAAAGGCTAATGAAAATGAACTCCTAATAGTAGTAGTATATGTAGATGACATCATGTTTGGTAGCAACAAAGAGAAGTTAACAAAAGAATTTGCTGAAGAAATGAAAACAGAATTTGAGATGTCTATGATTGGAGAGCTCACCTTCTATTTAGGACTTCAAATTCAACAAAAGAACACAGGAACATTCATTTCACAAGAAAAATACTTAAGAGAGATGTTGAAAAGGTTCCAAATGGAAGATTGCAAACCTGTGTCAACTCCCATGATCACTGGATGCAAGCTAGGTGCTAATGATGGATCTGCAGATATAGATCAAAGACTTTACAGATCCATGGTAGGAAGTCTGCTATACCTAACTGCCTCTAGACCAGACATTGTCTTGGTAGTAGGACTTGTGGCAAGATATCAAGTAGCACCAAAACAAAATCACTTACTAGCAATCAAGAGAATATTCAGATATATACAAGGAACTGCACATTATGGGCTATGGTATCCAAAAAGCAAAAGCATCACTTTGACAGCATATACAGATGCAGATTGGGCCAGCTGCATGGATGACAGGAAAAGCACAAGTGGAGGTGCATTTTATTTGGGAAAAAGCTTGGTGTCATGCCTAAGCAAGATGCAAACTTCCAGCTCTCTATCTACAACAGAAGTAGAATACATAGCAGCAGAAACATGTTGCACACAAGTAATGTGGATGAAACAAACTCTCCAAGACATGAAGGTAAGCATGGATGATCCCATTTCAATCAAATGTGACAATAAAAGTGCAATAAGTATATCAAAAAATCATGTTTTTCATTAAAAAACAAAGCACATCCCAATTAAGTACCATTTCCTCAGAGAACAAGTAGCACAGAAAGTAGTGAAGTTGGAATATGTACCAAAAAAGGAACAAACAACATACATATTCACAAAACCTCTTGCTAAAGAACCATTCAAATATCTAAGAGACAAACTAGGGGTAGTGTCTACAGATGTTACTCTCTGACATGAAAAGAAAGCGTCATTCTAGGGGGAGATCAGAAAAGAAAGCATCATTCCAGGGGGAGATCAGTCAACAAATATTGTCACAAAAGAGCTAGAGCTATTGAGCAGTGCATGGAACAGGTCCTCAATATCAGAGTATTATGGACAAGATTTGGAAACCACACTAGGAAATGTGCAACTCTTTTCCATTGATGTCAAAGGGGGAGGTAGTCCTGAAGGAATCATTGGAGTATTGGTGGAGTATTGCCATCAATGCCAAAGGGGGAGACTGTTGGAAATATTGTCATTGATGGCAAAGGAGAAAAAAGAAGTAGCACCTGAATTATCAACAAGACAAAGGAGCACAAAGGAACAATAGTTAAGCAGCAAAGGTAGAAAGGCAGCATTAGACAAGAAGTAGAAGTAGCAGATCTGGAGAGACAGAGTAATGAGGATAGAAAGGCCACTGATTGAATATCAGGCCTGAAAGGAATTTCTCCATGTAAATACTGGTTTAATACAGGGGTTTTGTTTATGAATTATAGAGTTTGCAGATGAATTTATTTTGAGAATATGAACTCTGGTTGATTTGTATTATTGAGCAATTATTCGTTATTTGAGTTTGTATGGCATTGATTTACTAAATTCAACATCACAGTAGATCAAATCTATGAAAATGAATATATTTTGATTAAAGTCTAAAAGCGCCTCAACATATTATGAAGAGTGGAATGCTGGGAGGTATTAAACATTTGACTGTGGAAATACCATACAACAGGATTGGGTTTTTAAGTAACATTTGGTTTTGATAGCTGAATGATAAAAACTACAAATCCCAAACACCGGAGAGGTTGAATAACCTGTTAATAGAAAGAATACTGTAATGAATAAAATCAAATTCAGAGTTTGTGCATGTACAGAGCAGTAAGAGCAAAGGTCGAAATCGCATTTGCAGGTATTCGAAGGTGTAGAGCTAAAATTTGAGATAGAAATCATCCATGCGTTGGTTAAGATTGGGGTTTATTTAAACCTGTTTGAATGTTGAATGCGCCTTAAGTCCCGTGTGAAGGTTTCAATAAGAATCGATGAATTCTGGTCCTTTTAATGAAAGCGGTCTCAGCGTTTGATTATTGAATATGGTTAATTGTGCATTGAACTATGTTTTCCTGTTTCGATTAAGGAAGATCGAATCGTTATTTGATTCGAGACATCAGGATGCACACGGAGAAGGATGTTCGAATCTTGAAATGGTACGAGGGTTTTAAACCCAGTCGAATGTTCATTTGTAGAGAAGCGATGGTGTAGTTAAAGACAGAATCAGTATTCAAGACATATAATAAAATATGAAGTGGCAAGGCTCGGATGTTTTACCAAGTATATAGAACGCAGATCGAATTCGAAATGAATGGAAGCGTAGAGTTAAAACACGCATGAGGAACGAATTTTAAAGGGGCGGAACCTTGGACAAGCGGTTAGATGGAACCGTGAAGCAGTGAATAGTGAAGACGGTTTTCAATTTCAAACTGGAAGTATCACGTGGCCTCTCAAGTGGTAAGTAGTTTTCGCTTTTCGAACGCGATATTAGTCTTCGTTCGACACGTGGCAAAGGCGGTAATGATAAAACCATTTTCATCGCATAAATTTTGAAGATTAAAGCTCGTGCATTTTAATTGCACGATATTGCGCGATATCCGTCGGATGTGTGCCCAAGGTATCGTTGGAGCGCGAGAGAAGCTAAGCTGTTGGATGTGAATGGTACGTTAAATATTGGGACCCACTTTTTTTCGTGCAGGTTGATGGATTAAAAACCGAGCAAATTTAATACGCATCTGCCGTTGGATTTGTTAGTGGAAGCGCGATAAGTTTGCTGCCGTCAGATGGAGAGGTATGTTTGATAGATAAAACATTGGCCGAGAAAATTAAATATTTGTTTGATTCATTGGGTTTTATTCCAAGGTTTGATGCATGAAATCAAAGATCCACAAGGAGGGAAAGAGTACACCGTTGATTTGTTGAGTTGGGATGCGACGGGATACCAACCGTCCAATCTGATACTGTGTGTGGCCCACGAACAAGAGGCGGACTTGGTGCGTAGAGGTATTATGTTAACCTTTAAAATATAAATTTTAAGCAGCTGGGTTGTTAGTTGAGGTATGAACTAAATTTTTATCAATAAAACCTTATTAATGTTGAAGTCTGGATATGTGGGACCTGAACTTGTATTATTTTGACAATTGAGGTTTTTGGAATGGTGGCCGAAGTTATTTGAAGGGGCGCGCATATAAAAATTATTCATATATGCGTTGATGCATTTGATCAAATGATTTAAATCCAAATTCGAAGATTTATGACATGTTCCGTGAGCACATTTAATAAGGATCATATAATATATATGATGGATTGGAATTCCATAACCAAAGGTTTACTTTGGGGGTTTTAAAACAGAGTTTGAAGTCAGCGTGTGAAATATAACATGGCCAGTTATAATGTTCCTTTATACTCAGATTGAAAATGATAATAAGGTTTTAAAGCTTGGTTAAGACCGAAAACGATTTTAGGAGGAACAAATTCATAAAATGAAGTTTGTAAACTTGGTCAAAGTTGAAATATTCGAATAGTTGATTCGACAATTCATAAAGTGGATTTTTGACCGTAGCGCATAAGATGAAGAGCTACTTACACATTAGAGTTGCTGGGTTGAAACTGTGTTGATTGCTTTTTTATAGTGTATTAAAGGTGGGTTTCCGAAACTGAGTTTGCCAATTTGAGCATTTCCAATTAAATGAAATTGCATTATTGAGTTATAACAGAGATTTTAATATTTGATGGAAAAGCTTCAACATTAATTTAAACTACCAGATTTGAGAAAAAAAAAAACAGGGGTACATGCATAGAAAGTAGGAGAGTATGCAGAACTGTTAAACTACAGCAGCAGAAAAGATAAGCACATAGTGAGCCAAGAACTGAATGGGTTGAATTGAAATACTTATTGTAACTGAAAATGTAAAGTTTTATTTATTTTTATATTGTTTGTGATGCAATGGAAAGTCTCCGAAGGCAAAAAAAAACTCCACTGAAATACTGAAATATGTATATACTGCTATATTCCTCTGAATGAGTTGGACAAAGAAATAAGAAGGTGGAAGGCAAAGAGTCATGGCTATTCACTTCGAATTCCCTGTGGAATACAAACATTCATGAGGTGAACTCTATAAATGATATCACATAGATATGCATAGAGAGGTTAGAGAATGGAGAAATGAGGCAGAGAGGGTAAGAAGAAGGAGGAGCAGATAGAGAAGCTGTGAAGATTCAGAGATGATTTAAGGCAGAATTGAAGAGTGGTGGACAGTAGTGAAGAAGGAATAGAACAAAGATGATATTCAGGTAAATCAACATGTGTTTTTTATGAAAGAGTGAGGAAGTTGGTGCTTCCATATCAAGTTGTAGCTTGATAGATGTCAGTTGTATTTGGCTGAGGTAGGAGCCTCCTGTAGGTTGTAGCCTGCAGAAAAGAGATGGGAGTTGGAGCTTCCTTGCAAGTTGTAGCTTGCAGAATTGAGATATGAGCCTCCTGTAGATAGGAGTCTACAGAAAATCAGTGGTGAGAGGGATTTGGAGCTTTCCTTTGCGTCACAACAATAATAAGATGTGGTTTTCTCCCTTATGGGTTTCCACTTGTTTCTGTTGTAGATTATGTGTTGATACTCCGTATTTATTTTTCTTAATACCTGCTGCTCACTTATTAAGATTGCTATTCCATTGTATATTAAGTTGATCACAAATTGATGATGTGAATGAGTATAAAATAAAGTTTAATATGAACATGATTGCATTAAACTAATTCACCCCCCCTCTCAGTTTAACCAAGGGTTCAAAAAGTAGTGCTTGGATGAAGATCAGATCTGAGTGACTCAGAGAAGCAGTGAGGGGCAGATGCAATGATTGGTCATGAGAACCACAAGTACAACACGAAGCAAGGGAAACATAGACACAGTGGAGGCAGCATAACCAGTAGAGGATGTGATACAATCCCTTATGAGGGTGACGCAGGCCCACACAGGGCTCATAAAGGGGAAGCGCAATGTCTCCAAGGAAAATTCTAAAATTCACCGGAAGTTGGGGTTTCTGAGCCAACAGGGCTGAAACCAGGCTCCGGAGAAGTAGATCCACATAAAGATAGTGTGATTTAGTCTGTCAACCAAGGCTACGCAGGTTGATGCAGAGGTTGCATAGAGCCAACTAGGGTTTCACCAGGTGCTCATCCGGATCAGCCGAGACTTGCGAGAGTGAGGTATATCTCACATTTTTCTCTATAGCTGAGGGTTTTCTCTATTGTGTGAGCCAAGTAATGGCACCCTATATGCACTCAGAAATTACTGCTTAATAATAATAAACCCTCATATCTTCTGCATCGGTTTTCCCACATTGGGTTTTTTCCGAGGAAATTTTTCCGAAAATCTGTGTGTCATTTGTCATATGTGCGTGATGTTCAGTAAATGATATGTATTTGTGTAGGATGCTATTTGGGTTTACTTCGAATTTTTTCTGAATATTCAGTTAAATAAATTGTGTAATAAATCAAGTAGGAGAAGTAAATCAATAGTTAGTAGTAGGATTTACGTGCTAAGAAATTTTCACATTTACCAGGTACATTAGGGAACCCACCAACTTACGATAGCTAGTAGGATCGACAAGACAAGAATAAGAGCTTATCAACTTCTTGAGATTAATGATCATGGGAGTAGCCATATGCTTGGAATTCACCATACTGAATTGTTAATTTTATTTTACAATGGTATGTTCTATGCTTAGGACAATTTAATTCAATGTTTTTTAAGCAACCCAATAAAAATATCCAATAATTTATAGTAGAAATCACATTAAACATTAATCATATTGACAGTAAATGTAGATAGAACATAAAAAATGCAAAAGACAAGCCAAGAGAAGAGAACACCGGATTTGGTGAATGCCATGGAAAAACCCCAATGTGGGGAAACCCTTCGATCAATTATTCTTATTATTATTCAATAGTTTAGCAGAGAGAGAGAGAGAGTACAAAAATCAGATTCAATTTCCCAATACACAGTCAAATCAACCCTGTAAAATTTTGCATTTAAACCAACCCTAACCAGAAAGCCAACGCTAATCAACTCAACAAAAAATCACCTCCTTTGAAGCTCGAGAAAAGGTAGTCCAATTTAGACTTTAGCAAAGGGTAAAGTCAACCCAAAACAATTCCACAAAATTTGGTCAAACATGGTCAAACAAAAACCATCCTTGTGGTCAAACAGGATTGCAGTCAATGCAGGTCAAACAACAGTCAACCCTATGGTAAAATAGGCATGCAGTCAACACAGGTCAAACAACCCCAAACACCTCGATTTTTGTACCCATAAGTACAACCTCGTTAAATCATAATTATTCCCTGAAAGCTGTAATCAAATTCAGTTGAAGCAACCTCGGTAAATGCTGGTCAACAGTCTGAAATTTTTGGCTTACAATCTGTCCCAGAAAACTCGTCCTCCAGCCACAGGAGTGAGAGAGAAAGGATACCCAAGTTGTATGAACCAATGTGATGAAGAGAGAGAGAAGAATGTGTGAGTGAATGATGTCCAAATGAGGTGAGAGGTCACTCCTATTTATACAATTCGTTGTGGGTGAAGAGACATGTCTATTAGGCTCCTTGAGCCTACATTAAGCTGAAGTTGACCTGAACAATTTTCACGTGTGGGAATAAATTAAAAATCACACTTCTTCTTGTTTGAATGAGATTATATTTAGATCAATTTCGGTCCTCTCTAAAACAAGAATTTACTGCAATCATCACCTCCATCAAATGCATTGTCTCAAGGTGGAATTTCACCCTAGTTTCCAATTTTAACACTCCCTCTCAACTAGGGAGAATTCCACCTACCAATCAAACTGTTGTCATTGATCATCATGCCATCCTCTCATCACGTACCATCTCTTTCATCTCTGCTTTTCTATGCTCTTCTCTGCTGAACCATGAAGTAATAATGAAGAAGAATTTATTGAGAATGAGTCACAAGACCTTGCCACTCTCCACTGACAGAAGTCAACCGAGAGATAGAACCTCAGTTGTTCCCATATCGAGTTGTTGAAAACCATGCCTCCTAGTCATAGGTAGTATTGTAATACACAATGCGTCCATCATGTAATATCCCCAAATGGGATGTAATGTTCCTAATTTTTAACTCAATCTAAAGGGAACATTATAGTTGGTACATTTTTATTTTGTTTAATAAAATGGGTAAGGAGCCCCCTTAACCCCATGGTGATAGAGAAATAACACTCCTTATGAGGAAGGAGGATAAATAAGCAGCTAAAATAAACACCTAATGGTGTGAACATGATGAAGATCACCTTGAGTTGGCCATCTTTTACCGAGTCAACAGTGCTGCCTTAGAGGGGTGGCTTGCCTTAGAAGACAACATAGTTTTTGGAGGGAAAGCATTCAAAAGTGAATGAAAACTCTAATTGTGGGACCTATGGTGAGAGAGAGTTCATTTGCTTCATAAGATAGAGAATATCAGCTCATTTGGTTATGTTTTGATTTAGGAATTTCATAGGGCTTGCTAAAGCTTGCACATCTGGGCTGTTTAGCAAGATCGCAGTTCTCTTGAGCTCTGGGGGGTGTTCCCGGTCGGGAATCCCCACCTCTTCCACGGATTAGCTCTTGGAAGATAATTGTGCTGCATTTTCCTCATTCCGGAATTTGGGCCAAGCTCACTCCTTCAGTTGCAGCGTTAGTTCTGTAGTAGAACAGTGCTGTGTTGCCGGGGCAGCAACAAAGGAACTCTTAGAGCCTTTCTTGGCTTGATTTTCAGTGGGGGGGATGATATTTCCTTTGGAGGAGCAGTAGAGAAGTCTCTTGGGCTGAATTTTAGATCAGTGGTATCATACCACACTCTCACCATCTCTCACAGCGCAGTCCATGAGAGAAACTGCGTTATTTCATGGGGGCAGTGTTGAGGGAGATTCTTGTGCTCATCAGGAGGAGTGCTTTTGAGTAAAGGGGATCAGCCCCTTTTCCCTTGAGGGCATTATCAGAGGAGGGCATCATCATTTCAGATCAGCCATAGCCTCATATTCATTTTGTTTCAGTTGAAGTGACAATTTGTTTGTCACTATTGTATTTTATCCGGCATTTCTAGCAATCTCCCTGAGATTGGCTAGAAATCCCATATTGAGCCCATTTTTCCTCTCTTGGGCCATTTTCTTGTATCTTTAAGCCAAATTTAAATTCTATACATGTTCAGCAGCTGCTTCACTCTTAGAAACTACGCAGTTATGGTCTTCCGGCATTCTGTGTAGTTGCAGCAACTCCAACATTTCATTGTATATTCTTTGGAGTATGGTTCTGGAGGTTTGAGAGGCTTGTCCCCTCAATTATTTCTTGTATATTAATTCTGAAATCATAATATAATGTTGGCTGTACCATTTCCCTCTTTTGATATATTCAAAATTGCAGAGTTTCAGATTCATGTTTACATATTGCTGTAGCTCTATCTTTGAGATGTTTTATGATGTACCTAGGTTGGGGGGATCTGTTTAACCCACCTAGATCTATTTTTTCAGCTCTATTTTTGCATTTAGACTCCATATTATATTTATAAGAGGACCCCAGAACTACACAACGTTTATTTGCAAGTATTTCCTTATACAACGTTCCCATGGGAGGCATTGCAGAAATTCCTTGAAGGGAAATATTAGCTTTTGACAAGTTCTATTGGCAGAGTCTGCTAGTGGGATAGGTAGCCTCTGGATATCATCCTTCCTTGTGAAGGTGACATATCCAGTAAATTACCCTACAGTCAATCTCTGAAATAGTTCAGTGTTGATTGTTAATACTCCTGAAGTTGGAATATTGGAATATCTTAAGATATTCCCGATAGAGCAAAAAGTTCCAGATTTGGAACATTAAAGTGGTATCAGAGCATGATCTTGGCTCAGCCTGTGCTCAAGATCTAATGCTATAAGAAAGAGGAGCTTCTCTCCAAGGAGAGGATATTTACAAAGGAGACAAGGAAAGAGGAATGATGGAAGAGGAGGTTTCCCTTCTTCTTTTCCAGACCATTGAGGACATCATTGAAAATATTGATGAAAGGGAACAGTGGGAATATTTTATGAAAAGGGTTGTGGATGGAGCAAACCCTAGTTTTGTCACGATGGGTGTGAGCATTCATCCACACATGCAGAACCATAGTGCAGTCCTTTGTCCATTTGAAAGGGGAATAGAGGAAGGAGATGAGGCCATTGGAGGGGCAGCACTGCAACTCAAAGGTATGGCTCATGTTTGTTGGTTTGGAAGTCCCATTTTACATTGCCATGCAAATGAAAAAACACATGAAGCATTCACTAAGGGTTTGATGGAAGAACTTGGTGAAACTCATTGTGAAATAAATACAAACACTTTGCATGTACTGGAAGAAACCAATAGCGGTGTCACACTGGGAGGGCATCCATCACCACATGGAGGTGAGAAGGGAACTATTGCTTCCAATAGAGGAGCCCTTGTATCTTTGTAGGGAGTTCCAAATATTTTTACATGTGGGAACCAAGGCACAATTCTGGAGCCCTATGTAGCGTTTGCTGGGGATTGTGAGATGGAGGGGGAAGAGAAGGATCATCATGGAGGGATGATGGGCATTCACCCATATCCATTTTAGAAACTTTCTACACAAGGGAAAGAGACTACACTGCATAGAGGAGAGAGGGAAAAATCAGTCCACTCATACATGTAGTCTATTTTAGAGCACGATGTCTCACTTTATGGGGGCATTCCACCTAGGAGGCCACTTGATTTAGAGTTGATGAGAAGCATCATGCCATTTGGTTCACCACTCATGGATTCCGGAGGGGTGGAGACACTAGAGGGATCCAACACAACGAAGAGGGTTTGGGGTAAACTCAAGGAGGAGAGATGTACTCTCTCATTTTCAGTATCACCCATCTTCATCAGTCTTACTGCGCTGATATAGTTTGCTGCATGGTTGGAGGATAGAATCTTCATGATGGAGGATGGATGCTCCAAGGATTTGGATGAACAGAGGATTATTCCTTTGAGGAAGGAACCTTTCATGCATTGGAGTAGATGGAGGCCACTCATGCTTACATTGGCCAGGATCAGGAGATTCTTTGGAGGTGATAGTCTCTCATGGGAGGCTCATTTTCAGAGGTCCTTATTTCTATTTGAGCATGAGCAGCTGCATGATGGGCATGGCAACAACTTGGAGGATGACTTTGACATGGGGGATGTCAAATTAGTAGGCAACATCGTGAGGGGAGCACCATATTGCAGAACAACAGTGTTGTCTATGAGGAGGATAGATTAGGGCTTCCTAGCTATGCACTTGGATGCATACTTTTATTGGCTAGAGGAGTTCACTCTGGAGGGAATTCATCATGGCATCTATCAGCATAGGGAGAGATGCATAGCCCACTTGATTATGGTGGAGAGAACCTCACAACCACTTCCCTACTCATGGGAGGTAGAGGGAAATTCTCAGTTGGGCCATTTCAGCTCAAGAGCCCAAGTACAAATTGGAGAAGGTATAATCTCACATTTTGTATTGTAATTTCCTTCCTTGTTTGAGCAGCATGATGAGTCAAGAAGAGTTGTTCCTTCTTGCATAATGTACAAGGATGTATTTTTAGACTTTTGTTGCAGAAGAATGGAACATTCCTATGGTGGTTTGTGGAGGGAGCCACATGCTCCTTGGTGTGCACCATTGGCACACCAAGACTTGTTCCTTCTTGCATAATGTACAAGGATGCATTTGTAGACTTTTGTAGCAGAAGAATGGACCATTTTTATGGTGGTTTGTGGAGGGAGCCACATGCTCCTTGGTGTGCACCATTGGCACCAATTTATATTTTCACGTTCCTATCTTTTGAGATGTGTGTGGCAGCAAACAAGTGGTTGGGAAAGCACTTGTTATGTATATTTTTGATGCAGGCAAGAGGCTCACTGCGTTGGTCCCATGAAAGGAGCAGTGACCCACTCTCTAGTTGTCTTGTGATAACTTGTTTTCATTGTACTGTGCCACCTTGTATTGCTGATGCTTATTTATTCACAGGGAACACTATTTGGAGAGTGACTTATATGTTGGGATAGCCCATTGGGAGAAATATTCTCCCCATTACACATGTTCTATGTTGCAGGAGATACCATGGAAAAACCGTGATTGCCGTGTTATTACTTTTCTCTTCTTGTGGGGCAAACCACTTGGAGAATTTGAAGAGGAATTTCATGGCTGAATATTTTGATGGGGTAGCTTGGGCCACTCTTGGAGGCCATACCATTTCAGCCCAAGGACAGAGGCAACCCCATATGTACTACAGAGGGAGATAAGAGCTTATTGGGATGAAGCAACAAAACTCTCCATTCAACCCCATTACATTGCACAGAACCGGGGGCAAGATTTCCATTTGGATGATAGCGTGGATGAGGGGATCATCAGTAGGATTGTATTTTCCCATGCATGTCATCACTCCCACCTTGAGAAGGCCATGACACAGCAAGGATATTTCCACCTACACCTTCTATCTTTCCGCAAGGTGCACCATTCCGGTTTGCATACTTGGGAGGAGGCATTGGAGGACAGTTTTATCGCAACATATCTTGAGCAGCGGTGGAGATTGTTGATGAGGAGGCCACAAGAGAAGAAGGGGGAGAAATTTTTGTTCTCTCTATGCAGTTGCTTGAGGACAAGCAACATGTGGGAGGGGAGGACTGTAATGTTCCTAATTTTTAACTCAATCTAAAGGGAACATTATAGTAGGCACATTTTTATTTTGTTTAATAAAATGGGTAAGGAGCCCCCTTAACCCCTTGGCGATAGAGAAATAACATTCCTTATGAGGAAGTAGGATAAATAAGCAGCTGAAATAAAAACCTAATGGTGTGAACATGATGAGGATCACCCTGAGTTGGCCATATTTGACCAAGTCAACAACGATGCCTTAGAGGGGTGGCTTGCCTTAGAAGACAACATAGATTTTGGAGGGAAAGCATTCAAAAGTGAATGGAAACCATAATTGTGGGACCTATGGTGAGAGAGAGTTAATTTTCTTCATAAGAGAGCGGATAACAGCTCATTTGGTTATGTTTTGATTCAGGAATTTCATAGGGCTTGCTAAAGCTTGCACGTCTGGGCTGTTTAGCAGGATTGCAGTGCTCTTGAGCTCTGGGGGGTGTTCCCGGTCGAGAATCCCCACCTCTTCCACGGAGTAGCTCTTGGAAGAGAATTGTGCTACATTTTCCTCATTCCAACATTTGGGCCAAGCTCACTCCTTCAGTTGCAGCATTAGTTCTGTAGCAGAACAGTGCTGTGTTGCTGGGACAGTAGTAGAGGAACTCTTAGAGCCTTTCTTAGCTTGCTTTTCAGTGGGGGGAATGATATTTACTTTGGAGGAGCAGCAAATAAGACTCTTGGGCTGAATTTCAGATCAGTGGCATCAGGCCACACTCTCGCCATCTCTCATAGCGCATTCCATGAGAGAAAATGCGTTATTTAATGGGGGCAGTGTTGAGGGAGATTCTTGTGCTCATCAGGAGGAGTGATTTTGAGTAAAGGGGATAAGACCCTTTTCCCTTGAGGGAATTATTAGAGGAGGGCATCATCATTTCAGATCAGCCATAGCCTCATATTCATTTTTTTTCAGTTGCAGTGACAATTTGTTTGTCACTATTGTATTTTATCCGGCATTTCTAGCAATCTTCCTGAGATTGGCTAGAAATCCCATATTGAGCCCATTTTTCCTCTTTTGGGCCATTTTCTTGTATCTTTCAGCCATGTAGAAATTTGAATAACTGTTAAATTATTCACCGAGATTATCCTGATCACACACTATTTGAGCTTCATGCATAATACATAACCTCTTCTACTATTGATCATCAATTTGCGGAAATATAAACAATCGCATGCGCACATTAAAACCATAAACAATCACACATATAAACACAGTATTTATGGGAAATATTAAAGCTGAAAACCCCCAACTATCTGTATATTATAATGATAGATATCATGTAACAATCATTGTAAAAACTCCTCACAAGCTCTCAGTACAATCTCCAATTGTTACACACTACACAAGCTCAAATCATACAAAACACATGCTCCAATCTGCTCCACCTGTTAGCCTGCCTCTACTGCGCAATCCAATATGGATAATACCAAGATCCAGGTTCGAATACCACTAGTATGTACTGCGCAATCATCATTGGCATCTCCATCAATGTGTGGTGCAAACTCATGCACCAGTATAGTCACAACTGATAGTCACACTGCTCTTTCACCTACCTCTTCACTGGTCTCCACTGAAACTGTCCATGCACTGAAGTTAAATGATGTATTATTTAGTTGATTAATGAGTTTATAATTAGTGAATTAATTAATAATTAATTCACACCACTCTCACTAATTGTATCAATCAGTTAGACTAGATACAACTAGCTCAACTAAGTTAAACTGAACTCAACTCCATTAACTGTCTCATCAACTCCACCAAACTCTGTCACATGAGTTCTAACTGAAGTCAACCATGCAATAGATCCACTAAACCCTAGGAATAACGTAATTCCTTATGTTAGCTGCATGTGCCACATCCGTGACTCGAACTGAAGTGCTCCAAGAGGATAAGATAATGTTTAGAGTCCAAATATTATTAAGAGCTAATAATATTCGACATATCTATTTTTAGACTGGAAATCTAAAAATAGATTCCGCCCAGTATGTATAAAAATAGAAGTCCATCTATTTTTTCCGACTTGACCAACCATCCACAAATAGCATCCTACAACTCATAGAACATGATCCATATGTCTAAAAATAGACATAGTCTAAAAATAGACTTTGCGCCAAAAATACCCTGCGGGCCCACTTAGTGAAGGTGACTCCTTTCCACTAAGCTCATCATCTTGTTGCAATCTCAACACTCCCTCTTAACAATATAAGGATTATCTGCAACCCCTATCCTGGCCCTGTGGTATTCGAATTTTCTCCTGGTGAGCGCCTTCGTCAAGATATCAACATCCTGATCCTCCGTAGGAATGTATGAAAGTAACATGACCTTCCGCTACACACAATCTCTGATATGATGATACAATATGTCAATGTGTTTAGATCTATCATGAAATACTGGATTAACCGAGAGTTTGATGCAACTCTGATTATCACAATAAATCACAGTAGGATCCAAGTGTGAACCGAACAACCCGACTAGGATCTTCCTCATCCATATAGCCTTTCATGCAGCCAAACTCGCTGCCATATACTCAGCCTCTGTTGAAATGAGTGCCACGGATCTCTGCTTCCTACTGTACCAAGAAACTACTGTCGAATCGATACTGAAAATCCCTCCAGATGTGCTCTTTCTGTCTGTTGGGCTCCCTGCCCAATCTGCATCCGTGAAGCCACACAGCTTCACCTCATCCAAATGTCTGTACCACAATCCATATCCTGATGTGCCTCTGAGATAATGCAATACATTCTTGCCTGCCTTCCAGAAGAGCTTGGTAGGCTTAACCATAGTTTGTGAAAGCTGGTTAACTGCATAGCATATATCGGGCTGTGTATTGACCAGATACATAAGTGACCCCACCAAATGTCGATAAATAGTGGCATCCACTACCTCCGCTGAAGTAGCATCCTACTTCCTCCAACCACCAGGAAGAGGAGTATCAACAAGCCTGCAGCCATGCATGTTGAACTTCTCCAGTATCTCCCAGGCATACTTACCCAGAGAAACAAACAGTCCATCATTGCGCTGCCAAATTTCCAATCCCAGGAAATAATGAAGGAGGCCCAAGTCCTTCATCTCAAACTATTTTGCAAGATCCTCCTTGCATGAGAGTATCAACAGCTCATCACCTATCAAAATCAAATCATCTACATAAAGTACAATGATCAGCAACTTATTGTTGAGCCTCAAAATTGTGCTTTCTTTCATCTTACTTTACCTCATTTTCCTTTGTCCATTGCTATCCTAGACCCAATTGATCAATGAATTTAGTTAAAATTAATTTTAGAATGATTAACATGACTTACTTGCTAAAGTTTTTTGATTTTTTCCATTGTAATGCATTTTGACCGGAACTAGCTGCAGAATGCAGACATTCCGTAGCTAACTGGCGATTCTGCAGCTGTCTTCACGTTTGGGTATGTTCCAGGTGGCCTCTCAAGAAAAACCGCATATGGGCATATTCCACGTCATGTCTACATGGTTCGTTGCTCACCATGAAGGAAGAAACGAATTCTGGGTATGGTTTTGATACGTGGGAGCACATTTAAGAAGGCAGACTTCTAGTAGGACTGTCTTAGTCCAGATGTCCTTTTCCTATTTACGCAGTCACTTCAAGAGTTCTAATGTTATTTCGATAAGGAAAGACAATGATCCTGAAATTGTTGCAAGTCTTGTTATGTGCATTTGTTATATAAACACTTGGGAAACCGAGAACTAGGCTAGATTTTGTTCTAGATTTTGCTTAGATTCTGTGCTACACTTCTGAAGACGCAGAGTGCTCTGTTTAAGTTATTTCACCTTTAATGAAGCAGACAGTGTTGTTTTGAAAGCGTTGATTTTATTTGGAGTTAGATTCCGTCAGGTGGTAGAGGGCCCCTGCCTCTTGCACAGATTTATTTGCGTAATTTAGATAAGTATTCTAGTTGCCTTTACGTTTTTGAAGTTGAATTTGTAGTTGTTTTCATTAGCTACTATAGTTATACTCGTTCTAAAACTCTTCCAAAAGAAGAAGCTCCTCCAAAAGATTATAATGATGAATGGGAAATGGCTATAGTATTGTAGGATTTGAAGTTGAATTCGTAGTTGTTTTCATTAGCTACTGTAGTTATACTCATTCTAAAAACTCTTCCAAAAGAAGAAGCTCTTCCAAAAGATTATAATGATGAATGGGAAATGGATATAGTATTGTAGGATTTAATTGTAATCTCTTTTATTCATCATCACAGTTATACTTATGCTAAGCACTCTTCCAAAAGAAGAAACTCTTCCAAAAAATCCTTATACTGTCTTAAGCATGATTGTGATCTTGAACGTTTTAGTTGTGTGTTTTCACTAAGTACCATAGTTGTTCTTGCTCTTAAACGCTTGTCCAAAATATCATAATGATGAGTGGGATATGGCTATGATATCTTAGTTTTTCATTGCTTTCAGTCTTTATGTTTGCATTTGCACTCAATTACACAGTCAGGATTGTTCTAAAAACTCTTCCAAAAGAAGGAACTCTTCCAAAATACCAATCATGATGGACAAACAGACTGTATAATTCCATAGAATAATGCATGATAGCTTAGTTAGGATACTTCGGAGTTTAATTGCACTTAACTCATGCTCAGTTGTTCTGTTTTAAGTTTGATAATGACTTGTAGCTCAACATTGTTTTAGATTAGTGACATTTTAAGTTCAGTTTTAGCTTAACTCATTGCATTTGCACTCCATATTCAGTTGCCATTCACTGCATATTAGACTACTTCAGTTGTTAAACTTAACAAAACAGCCTTCATTATTTACAAACATCTTCTTGTTCTAAAATCTATAATTGCTTCATAACCATAGGAATAGAAGACAATATCATTTTAAGGCCTGAAGTACTTCTGCAACTCCCTTATCATCTCACAAACAAACATTTCCTCAAAAGACTATTTCAAAAATCCATAACCTTTGAGTGAAGTGTAGTGTCATTAAACTAAGTTGTAGAATAGAGTTAGGAACTAGTCCTAGAATAGAAGATCTTATGATGGTATAAATGTTTTATTCCAAATTTGCTTCAACAAATCTCTAATCAAGGATGAAATGTTGCATCATTATAAGTTAGTTGTTCAAACTGTTTAGTTAGGAGGATTTGCATGTTTAGTTGATCATTTCTCAAGTTGAGTTTATGTTTTGAATCATTTCCTTAGAAGTCATTATCAAGCTTTATTTCTGCTTAGTCATAGTTTAGATTTGATTCTGCTTCAGTGTTTGCAATTGCATTTGTCATTTGTCATCAACCAATTAGGTTTCACTCTGTTTTTTAATCACCAAAATTCTTTCATATCAAATTTTCTAGTCAAATTTCTTGTACAGTTCACCAAAGAAACAAAAACATCATAATCCACCAAAGACCAAAAAACATCACAAAACACTAATAATGCATTAAGAAAAAGAGAATTAGGTACAAGACACTTCACTAACTTCACTTCAAATAGCTATCAAATTCTCGCCGATAATTAAACGAAAGTCAATTTAGAGACATTAGACCAAACATTTGGCGCCGCTGTCGAAGTGAAAACTAGTAACCTTTGTTTAGCAAGGTCCAAAAACAATTATATGGAGAGAGATTCCAGGTAGCATTTATACGTGTAAGCGTGTTTGATTTCTAGAACACCACTTGTTTCATCTAGATCCAGAGCTAGTATACCTTCAACTCAAACCCATCTTCCATTCTCTTCTGATCCTGGACTTCTAGAAGATCTAAGGTCAACTATTCCATTAGAGAAACCTTCCACTTCATCCACTGAACCTTCCATAGAAGAAAATCTAAAAACTCTTGTTGGGGACACAAACCTTTCCACTTCCACAGGAGAGTCAACCATGGCAGAAGAAGGAGGAGGAGGAGTTTTTAATGGAGAAAACACACTATGTGGAGGTAGAGGTAGAGGTAGAGAAGGAGAAGGAGGTAGAGGAAGAGGTAGAAGAGAAATGGGAAGGTCTTTTGGGTTTCCTATAGTAGATGAAGAAACCAATACAAATATGAAAAACATTTCACCCTCTGTTCTTCCAAACTTCTATGGACTTAAAACTGAAGATCCTGAAACCTTCCTATTTGAATTTGAAGTCCTATGTAGAACTTATGACTACTTACAAGATGCTCAAAAACTTAAACTATTTCCTTCAACATTGAAAGGAGCAGCATTGAAGTGGTTTATGAGTTTGATCAACAGTTCTATTAGGACATTGGAAGACATGAAACAAGCATTTCTAGAGAGGTATTTGGATTATTGTATGCCAGTCAATCATAAGGAATAGTAAAATAAGATGAAAATTTGGAAGATTTGTTGGAGAGATTCAATTACAACATAAAAATGGCAAAAATGGAAAACCTAGATCAAGACACCTTAAAAGCTCTTTTGTTGAAAACAATTAGGGATGAATGGTTGGATATCCTTAACATGATGAGAAAAGGGGATATATCACAACTCACATTACCTGAAATATCGGAGTTATGTATTAACCTTTCAAGAGGGAAATCTAAAACTGTCAAAGGTCCAAGAGATCCCGCTCTTGCAAGGGCAAGTAAGTCTGCTTCTGGGACAGTAAGTAGATCAGAAATAGGACACATGCTTGATGATTTTAAATCTGACATCTTAGGGAGTCTTAGTGAACAAATAGACACCCTCAAGATACAAAACAAGCAAAAGGCCGAATCTGATGCCTTGGCAATCTTTTGTCCCAAATGTAGAAAGAAACATGCCTTGAGAGAGTGTCCTTTGGATGTAAAAGTTGTAGAAACCTGTGTCATTTGTTCTGAGAAACATGAGACCAAGAATTGTTCTTCTCTTCCTGGTCTCAAGGCTGTCTTTCAGGAGGAAACTCCTACAGATTCCACAGAGTCTCTCAATTTTGTATCTAGAAGACCTTGGCAGGGACCTCAGACACAAGGATTCCATGATCAAATGTATAATCAACCTCCACCTTGGAATTCTTGGCAACAACCTTGGCCCCAATTTCAAAATCAATCGCAATCTTGGGCACAAGGAACACAAAGTCCCTATGGAAGATACTCTCCATATTATCAGTATCCACCATCCTATCCACCATATCCACATTTTTATTCTCAAAATCCTCAACAAAATTTTCCTCAAAATCTTCAACAAAATTTTCAACAAAATCCTCAACAACATCATCAGAACCAACCACATCAAAATCAACCACTTCCATTACCATTCCCTCAAAAATCAAATCAATTTCTGGCTCAACCCATACCAAACCCCAATAATAAGAACCCTCAGAATACATACATGATAGAAGGCCAACAATTTCCAACTTATTTAATTACTCCTCTAGACCTTAGTGATGTTCAACTTAAGTCTGGAAGGATATTTGAAAAGAGGAAACCTTCTGTGATCATACAAGAACAAGATAATTCTGAGGAAGACTCCCTACGGGTGAATAAAAGTCTTGAGGAAGACGCATCCTTTCAAGACCCACACATTGAAAAACTAAAACAAAAATATTCAATAAATCCAACTCCTGTATTAGAGCAACCATCCACATCTACTTCTATACCTCCCTTTCCGGAAAGATTACAAATTGATAGAGGTGTAGAAAAACAAATCATGGTGCCTAATTATGATTTCTTAGATGAATTGAGAAATCTTTGCATTAAAATTCCATTATTGCAAGCCATCAAGGAAATCCCAATTTTAGCCAAAACAATAAAGGAGTTGAGTATGAAAACAACAAGAAAAAGAATAAGAGAAACCAAGAAAATTCAACTGGTTGGACAAATAGCGGACATTATGATGGGCAAGATTGCTATTCCAAAGTATCTTGACCCAGGAAATCCAGTTGTCAAAATTCACATCAATGGAATTGAAATTCAAAACACACTCATTGACTTAGGAGCAGCAATAAATATCATGAGTAGAAAAATCATGGACAAACTGAAACTTCCTAATATTCTCTTTACACCCACACTATTACAATTAGCAGATAGATCTGTGATCAAACCAGATGGGGTAATAGAAGACATTCCAGTGTCCCTAGATTCCTGGGAGTACCCTGTGGATTTCATGATCCTAACTCCTAAGAATAATCTAGGAGGCCATCCTGTTATAGTAGGAAGACCTTGGTTGGCTACAGCTGATGCTTTTATTAGTTGTAGGTCCGGTGATATGTATATTTCTGATGGTAGTTCAACAAAGAAATTCACTTTATATCCTCCAGCTAGGACAATTATAGATCTAGATGACACTCAATGGATAGAGGATGAAGAATATTTACAACCACTCTTCACAATTTCAGAAATTAGTGAAGATAATCAAATTCTGAATACTCTAGAAAACTTTGAATCTTCTTCAGAACACAAACCAGAATCATTTCAAGAGAGATCCAATATTGAGTTCTTGTCATCTAGACAAATGTCTCTTCATTCTATGGACAAATTTGGCGGCTCTACAAGTGAAATCTTTCCAGGCAAAACTTTGAACATAAACAAAAACCTAGAAAGATCTCAACAAGAAGAGTTAGTCAAAGTATTACAGAGACATTCTTCCGCATATGCATGGGAATACACTGACATGAAAGGGATAAGTCCCAAGACTTGTACTCATCACATCTATATAGAGGCAAATTGCAAACCAATCAAACAACCTCAAAGACGGATGAATCCAAATCTTAGGGAAATTGTTAAAGAGGAATTGCAAAAATTGTTAAATGTTAATTTCATCTATCCTATTTCAAATAGTCAGTGGGTTTCTCCTTTGGTAATTGTGCCAAAGAAAAATGGAAAATGGAGGGTGTGTGTTGACTACCAAGAACTAAATAAAGCTACTCTTAAAGACCATTTTCCCTTACCTTTCATAGATCAAGTATTAGATACATTAGCTGGCAAAAAGTACTTTTCATTCCTAGATGGGTTTAGTGGTTACAATCAAATCCAAGTAGCACTTGAAGATCAAGACAAAACCACATTCACCTATCCCTGGGGTACCTATGCTTACTGAGTATTGCCACTTGGATTATGCAATGCACTTGCAACATTGCAAAGGGCAGTATTAGGAATTTTTTCGGATCTAATACATGACTGTGTAGAGGTGTACATGGATGATTTCACAGTTTATGGGAATACATTTGAAGAGGCTTTAGAAAACTTGGAAAAAGTCTTAAAAAGATGTCAAGAAGCAAACCTTTCACCTAGTCATGAAAAATGTTTTATGATGTTTACTGAAGGTATTGTTTTAGGACACCACATTTCACGGGATGGGATTAGAGTTGATGAGGCAAAAGTTGAAGTCATTTCTAACCTATCCATTCCAAGTTGTCAAAGAGATGTTAGAAGTTTTCTAGGATTTACAGGGTATTATCGGAGATTTATAGAAAAATTTACCAAGATAGCATCTCCACTCTTCAAATTACTCACCAAAGATTGTGAATTCAAGTGGAATTCTGATTTCCAGTTAGCTTTTGAAACCCTGAAAACCAAAATTTCCGAAGCACCTATTATAAGGGGACCTAACTGGAAGTTACCTTTTCATATCTCAACAGATGCTTCCGATACAGCTCTAGGAGCAGTATTGGGACAAAAAGATTTAATTCCTTATGCCATCTATTATACCAGTAAAAATTTGACTCCTGCAGAGTTAAACTATACTGTAACTGAAAAAGAATTTTTAGTTGTTGTTCATGCCATAAACAAATTTAGACACTATATAGCAGGCTATGAAACTTTTGTTCACACTGATCATTCTGCAATTAGATACTTAATGAAAAAATCAATCACTAATGGCAGAGTTATAAGATGGTTGTTGCTCTTACAAGAATTCAACATTACTATTCTAGATAGGCCTGGAAAACAAAACACAGTGGCTGATTTCCTATCTAGACTCCAAAATATCAAAGATGACACTCGGGTTGAAGATCAATTTCCTGATGAATATCTTTTTGCAATCTCTACTCAAACTCCATGGTTTGCCGATATTGCTAATTATTTAGTTTCAGGAAAATTTCCTTCAATTATGAATGTAAGGGATAAAAGAAAAATCATTAATGATAGTGCAAATTATTCATGGGTCGCTAATGAGTTGTACAAGACAGGTCCAGATTTGATCATTAGAAGGTGTGTTCATGAAGATGAGATGCCTGAGATTCTCAAGGCATGTCATGACGAACCTTGTGGCGGACACTTTGCAGATAAGAGGACAGCCTATAAGATTCTTAATTTAGGATATTATTGGCCATACTTGTTTAAAGATGCTAAAGAGTATGTCAAAAGGTGTGACAGTTGCCAAAGGGTAGGGAAACCTTCTCCTTTAGGTGAGATGCCATTACAACCTCAGGTACACATTGAACCTTTTGAAAAATGAGCTTTGGATTTTGTAGGACCTATTAGTCCTCCATCAAGACAAAAGAAATATATATTAGTTTGCACTGATTATGTTACTAAGTGGGTAGAAGCTAAACCATTACTTGCTGCTAATGAATCATCTGTAGTTACTTTTCTTTTTGAGGATATTTTTACTCGTTTTGGTGTCCCAAGGGAAATTGTTACAGATCAAGGAGCTCAATTTACATCAAGGCTAGCAGAGCAAATGATGGAGAATTACAAAATCAGACATAGAACATCTACTCCTTATCATCCACAAGCAAATGGTCAAGTGGAATCCACTAATAAAGTTATTGAAGGAATCCTAACAAAGACTGTTCATCTACATAGAAGAGATTGGGTAGATAGGCTTCTTGAAGCCTTGTGGGCCTATAGAACTACATGGAGAAACACAACAGGCCATACTCCTTATGAGCTTGTTTATGGAAAGCAAGTTTTGTTTCCCATAGAGTTCTAGATTCAAACTTTCAAAATGACAGTTCAGCTAGGACTTGATTTAACGGAGGCACAAAAGCATAGACTGGAGCAAATTAATGAATTGGATGAGATCAGACAAGATGCAGTTCAGAAAACAAGTCTAGTCCAACAGCAAAGGGTTAGATGGTATGACAAGTACATCAAAGAGAAGAAATTCAAAGAGGGTGACTGGGCTCTCTTGTTTGATTCAAAATTCAAGGATTTTCAAGGTAAATTTCAGACACATTGGCTTGGGCCATATGAAGTTGTTGAAATTTTTGATAATGGGGCAGTAAAAATCAGAACTATAGATGAAGAAAAGGTCACTTTTCTTGTGAATGGTCATAGATTGAAGCTATATCACAAACCACTCTCAAGAGAAGAATTTGTCAAGAATTTCCAAGAAAGCAGTGATGTGAAGTTAATGAAGAAGAATCTCTCTTCTTCATCAACTTGATTAAATTTTCTGAAGTATTTCTCTATGAAAAAAAATAAAAATAAAAAAAAATAAAAAAATAAAAAAAATAAAAATAAAAATAAAGGTATAAACATGAAAACCAATCATTGATTGGCATGTTTATACAGAAAAGATTGGGTGAAAATCAGAGTCTCTCTGACACTCTAACTTTTCCCATTTTGTTCTTACAAGCAGCTGTTACAAAATCATAAGTTCAGATCCATAGTGCTTATGATCCATCTCATTTCATTTCCCTCCATTCACTCATCCATCCATACTCCATTTCATTCATTCATGTTCTACTTCATTCCATGTTTCATTCATCTCATTCCATACTCCATCCATCTCATTTTCATGACAAAATTTAAAGTTTGATGTCTTGTTGTAAATGAATAAAACATGTCATGGATTACAGGGCAGTTCTTATGTTCTTTCACTCCATTTCATAAATTGAATCCATTCCATTTCATCATCCACTTCATACATATCATGTCTCATCATCCATCTTCATTCATACCATATAACATTTCACCTATATTCCCAAACCACTCCATTCCATGATCAAAATGCTCTACAGGTACATTCTGCAGCTTAACAGACATTTTGCAGCTGATCAGCTTTTCCGCAGCTAGCCAGACATTCCGCAACTACAAATCCTGAAGGCATTAGTCAACAGACATTAGAATTGCAACAAAATGATCTAGTGTATCCATGAATAAGAAAAATCAAGAAGGACCATGAAGACTCTTCCAAAGGAGAACAAAGAAGACAAAGACTACAAAAATCAAATGAAAAGCAGAGGTAACAAGTTTAGATTATAATGGAATTTCATAAAGTTTAGCATAGTTTTAGTTATGAATTGTTCGAAAAAATTGTTTTAATTATTTTTATTGATCAAGACCAATAAACCCTCCACAAAATTTGGATTAAAATCTCTCATTTCAAATTCCATATCCGACATCATTTAAGCGGTTCAAATGGCCGAAGTGTTTGAATTCTTCACGTCACTTAACCAAATCATTCAATGATGATTCTCTTTTCCGTTGTAAAAATCTCCGCCGTCTTTTCAATCATTAATTCGTTTCCTCCACCTCACTCCATTACTTCATTCCGTAACTACTTCCATCACTCCATTCTATAGTCGGCACTTCATTCCGCAAACAGAAATATCCTTATCACCGAGAGCAGAGAAAAAGGGTATATCAGTTTGAATCACCGTGGACAGAGATTGAGCATTATCACTGTAAACACAGAGGTATAGTAGTGAAGAATTTGAAGTCATTTGTCACCGGGAGACAGAGGTATAACAGTGAAGAATTTGAAGCCATTTGTTACCAAGAGACAGAGATATAACAGTGTGTGAATTTGAAGTTATTTTCCACCGAGGGATAGAGGTATAGCAGTGTGGGAATTTGAAGCCATTTGTCACTGTCAATCAGAGGCATATCAGTCCAAAATTTCATTGTCAACCAGAGGCATATCATCTCGAAGTTTGAAGCTGTTTTCATTATCAACCAGAGGCATATCAGCTCGAAGTTTGAAGCTGTTGTCACTGTCAATCAGAGGTATGTCATTCCGAAGTTTGAAGCCATTGTCATTAAGAACTTGAAGCCATTTCAATTTGAAGGTGAAAGTTATTATTTCTGTGGGTAGAAGAGTGTTAATCTGAACATTGAAGAAGCAATTATGGGTTTCATTGTAAGAACTGAACCAGTGGGTTCAAAATACTTAGAAGGCTACCCTCAATGTAAAGAAATGTTGCAACAGATAGGATGGCTACAATTTTTGGAGAAATTTAATGGCTTCCACAAAGAAGTCACTAAAACATTTGCAAGATCATTTCAAGGAACTGAAGTTGAAGTGGGAGATGTCAAATTTACTGTCACTGAAGTTTTCATTGCAGAAGCTACAGGGTTGCATAGAAATGGAGAGAGATGGTTCAAAAACAGAGAATTCCACAATGAATCCCGGAAGCAAATTCTAAAATCACTAGGTATGGATGTCACTGTATTTAAGAAAGGAATTCCAAGTTCTGCATTGAAAAATAAATGGAGAAACATACTACTTCTTCTGCAAAAATTTATTACATGTGAGGGTAGATATGGTACATTTTATGTCTACCACATCAGACTGATAATGAATTTTCTGGGGGAAGACTTAAACCTACCTTACTTCTTGCTTCAAAGTTTGAAAAAGATGGCTTCCTGTGTTCAAAGAAGGGTTCAATTTTTAGAGACAACTCTATATCATCATGGTTTGGTTAAAATTTTGATTGAACATCATTTAGCCAAAACAAATGATACATGGGACAATTTCTTGATAAGAAATCATTTTGAAGAACCAAAAGAACCCTCACTGGAACCACAACCTACAAGGAGAAGTAGAAAATGGAGAGCCTCAAAAGTTGAAATCGACAAAACAGTCCAAGAAAGTAGTGAGGAAATCATCTCAGAGAAGTTGACTCAAATTAAGAGACAACTTAAGAAAGAAAAGGTAATCAGGAAATCTGCCATGGAGAAAGGAGAGGGATCTTCTCAGCCTCGAAGAAGCCATAGATTAAAGGGAAAACTAAGGAAAACTCAAATCAAACAAACAGGGGTGATTAATATAGAAGATGAGGAAACATCCATTGAAGAAGATGTTGAAGAGGATTTTAATGAAGGAACCCCTGAAATTGACCCTGCTCAACAAGAAATTTATGATTATGTGGAAACTTTGGAAAAGAGAGCTTCAGAAAGTAAGGAGAGAACCCCTAGTCCTCCACTGTCTGAAATAGATGTATTAAGAAGGGATAGATATGAGTTGGAGATACTTAATAGACACATCAAAAATGAGAATGAAATTCTCAAGGATCAAGTCAAGCTCAAAACTGATATGAACTCAACCTTATCCCTACATATAGACAAAGTGGAAAAGACCAATGAAAAGTTGAAGAAGAGGAATAAAAAGCTAATTAGGGCACTTACCAACTTAAGGTTCAAACTTGTTATCAGAAAACCCAGAAGATCTTTAGCTTCCAGGCAAAGGAGAAGGAGAGGATTAGATGTTCTTGCAGAAGCCTCTGAGTTCATAGGATAATTTGCATGAGGACATGCAAGGAGACAGCAGTGGGGGTATGTTGAGCCTCAAAATTGTGCTTTCTTTCATCTTACTTTACCTCATTTTACTTTGTCCATTGCTATCCTAGACCCAATTGATCAATGAATTTAGTTAAAATTACTTTTAGAATGATTAACATGACTGACTTGCTAAAGTTTTGTGATTTTTGCCATTGTAATGCATTTTGACCGGAACTAGCTGCAGAATGCAGACATTCCGTAGCTAACCGGCGATTCTGCAGCTGTCTTCACGTTTGAGTATGTTCCAGGTGGCCTCTCAAGAAAAACCGCATATGGGCATATTCCACGTCATGTATACATGGTTCGTTGCTCACCATGAAGGAAGAAACGAATTCTGGGTATGGTTTTGGAACGTGGGAACACATTTAAGAAGGCAGACTTCTATTAGGACTGTCTCAGTCCAGATGTCTTTTTCCTTTTTACGCAGCCACTTCAAGAGTCCTAATGTGAATTCGATAAGGAAAGACAATGATCCTGAAATTGTTGCAAGTCTTGTTATGTACATTTGTTATATAAACACTTGGGAAACCGAGAGCTAGGCTAGATTTTGTTCTAGATTTTGCTTAGATTCTGTGCTACATTTCTGAAGACGCAGAGTGCTCTGTTCAAGTTATTTCACCTTTAATGAAGCAGACAGTGTTGTTTTGAAAGCGTTGATTTGATTTGGAGTTAGATTCTGTCAGGTGGTAGAGGGCCCCTGCCTCTTGCACGGATTTATTTGCGTAATTTAGATAAGTATTCTAGCTGCCTTTACGTTTTTGAAGTTGAATTTGTGGTTGTTTTCATTAGCTATTATAGTTATACTCGTTCTAAAACTCTTCCAAAAGAAGAAGCTCTTCCAAAAGATTATAATGATGAATGGGAAATGGCTATAGTATTGTAGGATTTGAAGTTGAATTCGTAGTTGTTTTCATTAGCTACTGTAGTTATACTCATTCTAAAAACTCTTCCAAAATAAGAAGCTCTTCCAAAAGATTATAATGATGAATGGGAAATGGCTATAGTATTGTAGGATTTAATTGTAATCTCTTTTATTCACCATCACAGTTATACTTATGCTAAGTACTCTTCCACAAGAAGAAACTCTTCCAAGAAATCTTTATACTGTCTTAAGCATGATTGTGATCTTGAACGTTTTAGTTGTGTGTTTTCACTAAGTACCATAGTTGTTCTTGCTCTTAAACGCTTGTCCAAAATATCATAATGATGAGTGGGATATGGCTATGATATCTTAGTTTTTCATTACTTTCAGTCTTTATGTTTGCATTTGCACTCAATTACACAGTCAGGATTGTTCTAAAAACTCTTCCAAAAGAAGGAACTCTTCCAAAATACCAATCATGATGGAAAAACAGACTGTATAATGCCATAGAATAATGCATGATAGCTTAGTTAGGATACTCCGGAGTTTAATTGCAGTTAACTCATGCTCAGTTGTTCTGTTTTAAGTTTGATAATGACTTGTAGCTCAGCATTGTTTTAGATTAGTGACATTTTAAGTTCAGTTTTAGCTTAACTCATTGCATTTGCACTCCATATTCAGTTGCCATTCACTTCATATTAGACTACTTCAGTTGTTAAACTTAACAAAACAACCTTCATTATTTACAAACATCTTCTTGTTCTAAAATCTATAATTGCTTCATAACCACAGGAACATAAGACAATATCATTTTAAGGCCTGAAGTACTTCTGCAACTCCCTTATCATCTCACAAACAAACATTTCCTCAAAAGACTATTTCAAAAATCCATAACCTTTGAGTGAAGTGTAGTGTCATTAAACTAAGTTGCAGAATAGAGTTAGGAACTAGCTTTAGAGTAGAAGATCTTATGATGGTATAAATGTTTTATTCCAAATTTGCTTCAACAAATCTCTAATCAAGGATGAAATTTTGCATCATTATAAGTTAGTTGTTCAAACTGTTTAGTTAGAAGGATTTGCATGTTTAGTTGATCATTTCTCAAGTTGAGTTTATGTTTTGAATCATTTCCTTAGAAGTCATTATCAAGCTTTATTTCTGCTTAGTCATAGTTTAGATTTGATTCTGCGTCAGTGTTGCAATTGCATTTGTCATTTGTCATCAACCAATTAGGCTTTACTCTGTTTTTAATCACCAGCTCCTTTCCATTAGCTGTCTAGTCATCTTTCTTGTGAACATAAAACCACCAAAAGACCAAAAACATCATAAATCATCACAAAAGACCAAAAACATCACAAAACACTACACACAATGCATTAAGAAACAAACACCTAGGTACATACAGTACACTTCACTTCAGCAGTTTACCAACCCTGGTTGACAATTAAATGAGCTCAATTTAGGAGACTAGATTGAGACCAAACACTTACCCTCCACCACAATCTAGTATAGGTTAGGATCTGCCTCACTCTTGGAGAATCCAAGTCCGGTGAAATAACTGTCTATCCGTGTGTACCAAGCACGAGGTGATTATTTCAACCGATACAACGGTCTCTTGAGCCTGCACACATGCGACTCGCTGCTGAAGATCTCGAAACCTTCAGGCTGCTCTATGTACACCTCCTCCTCAATGACTCCGTTGAGGAACGCAGTCTTCACATCCATCTGATGAATGTGCCACCCCATCTGCGCTGAGAGAGCAAGAATCGTCCGTATGGAAGAATACCTTGCGACAGGTGCAAAGGTCTCCTCATAATTGATCCCCTCAATCTGTGAAAAGCCTCGGGCAACAAATCTTGCCTTGTACTTCTCCACGCTCCCGTCAGCTGCCTGCTTCACTTTCTAGATCCATCTCGAACCCACCACTGATTTCCTCTCCAGCCTTGGGACAATCTCCTATGCACTGTTTCTGACAATCGAATCATACTCTTCCACCATGGCATCTACCCATGCGAGGTCCTCCACAGCTTCCTCGAAAGAGGATGGCTCTGTCACGATACACTTGCTCATAAGAGCCATGTATCCAGTATACCGGTCAGGTGACTGTCTCTGTCTGCACTGTGATGTAGGTGCTCCTACAACCTTCTCTGCATCTTGAGCCAATCGCTCAGCTTCTGTAGTGCGCTTTCGCCCTCTGATGGTTGGCGCTGCTTGAGTGGTCTCTTCCACTCCATGAACCTCATCTTGTGGCTGATCCACATCCCGAGACTCATCCTTAGGAACTAATAGCTCCTCATCTGCATGGAAGTGTGGCTCCCTCTCAAGCGAACACTTCATGGCTTTCTCTTCTTGAAATTTGATATCTCGTCGCATAACAGTCTTGCGACTGTCTGGAAAATACACACGATAGTTGTGGGGCATATCAGTGTACCAAGAAAATATCCCAACCTCCGCAGTCGGCTCCAGCTTCTTCCTGGCATCCTTCGTCACATGAATGTAAACAAGTGAACCAAAAATCCTCAAATGGGAAATATCAGGCCTCTTACCAGAAAACGCCTCCTCGGGTGTACTCATGCCAAGTATCCTGTGAGGACAATGGTTCTGCACATATACTGTAGTATTGCATGCCTCCGCCCACAAGTGAATGGGTAGGCCCTGATCATGCAACATCGCCCGTGCAGCACCCACGATCGTTCTGTTCTTCCGCTCAGCAACCCCGTTCTGCTGTGGGTTATGAGGTGTTATGAGCTCTCTTCGAATTCCTTCTGCGCTGCAAAAGTCCTTGAATTCGCCAGAGATGAATTCACCACCATTCTCGCTCCTTAAAGCCTTCACCTGCTTCCCCAATTCTTTCTCAACCAGTGCCTTGAACTCACAGAACTTTGAGTATGTCTCGCTCTTCTTCTGCATGAAGAAGATCCAGCACTTACGAGAAAAATCATCAACAAATATCACATAATACCCGTGCTTTGCTGTCGAAGCTACTGAGAAAGGTCCACACACGTCTGTGTGAATTATCTCAAGGATCGTCGTGGCGCGACTATCCTTCTTGTGAAAGGTGGCTTTCACAAATTTTCCCAAGGTACACCCCTTGCACTGATCTGACTGCGCAAGAGTGCCCTTAGGAAGCCCAGTAGAAATCTGCTGCAGTATCTTCAAAGCTCCATGGTGAAGGTGGCCCAATCTCCGGTGCCACAACTCACCATCATCCCGGCTCACCACTCCTTCTGCCTTGCCTGCCATTGCTGCGCAGCCATCTACCTGCAATTGATAAAGGTTCTTAACTCGAACCCCTATCCTCTGGGTCTCACCAGTTGCCTTACTGCGCAGGAAAGCCTTTCCCTCGCTAAAGACAACATCATATCCCTTGTCTTCTAACATCGCCACAAAGATAAGATTCTTCTTCAATCCTGGAGCATGCATCACTTCCTTCAATACGAAGGGTTTACCAGACTCCCTCTCAAAGGAAATGGTACCGATACCGGTCACACTGTATATACCATCATTGCCCATCTCGATGTGCACTCCAAGATCTTTCTCATCCAGATCAGTAAAAAAATCTCGATCTCCTGTCATGTGAAAATACACACCACTGTCTAGAAACCACACTGAACCCATCACACTTAAGACAAAGCATGCGATCAACGAAAAATCCAGCTCAAACTGCGAGGCTAAGGCCTCTCCAGCTGCAGATCCAGCAGGCTGCTTATTTTTCTTCTTCTGCGGACAATTTGTGGCATAATTTCCGTGTTGGTGACAGTGAAAGCACTTCACCTTGGACATGTACTGCTTCTTGCCTTTCGCACCAGAATGAGAAACTTTATTGCTCTTCCCCTTCTTTTCTTTGGCATCCAAAGCACAATTCTCTTCATCAGAGTTCTTTGATGAAGATCCATCCCTGGTACTTCGCCTTATCTCCTCTTGCACAAGATCTGACCAAAGTCGCTCCCATCCTGGCAATTTCTCCCGACCATTGACAGAGTCCTGATAGGCATGCCAACTCTTCGGAAGACCAAGGAGAGCCAAGCTCACTAATTCCTCATCATCTACAGTCACCCCCACACTTCCCAGCTCATCCCTGCATTGGATGAACTTCGTGAGGTACTTGGGCATATTGTCGCCTTTCTCCATCTTTATGTTTCTAAGTTTATCCTTGAGCGCCAACTTCCTCTGGTCGCTCTTGCTTTGGAATAAATCTGTCAAGGCTTTCCACATCAAGAATGGAGAAGCCTTACCATGAAGGCTGGATACTATGTGATCCTTCACTCCCTCCAACAGAATCCTTCGACACTTTGCTGTCTTCTTTTTCCAAGCCTTAATTATGGCAGCATCGCTAGAAGTAGGCTTTGGGTCTTCAACATCTATGAAATCCTTCAACCCATTGTCATCTAACACCACTTCCATCCTGTCCTTCCATGCAATATAATTCGAGCTTCCCTCAAGGGAATAATCCAATCGCAATCCGTTGAAAGACATCTCAACTTTGACACCAAGAAAACACTGCTGCAAATTCGAATTCCACCAGCACAAAACTCAACCGCTTCAATGTCTTGCAATTGCTCCAATGATCAATACTGCTATGTGTTGAGCCTCAAAATTGTGCTTTCTTTCATCTTACTTTACCTCATTTTCCTTTGTCTATTGCTATCCTAGACCCAATTGATCAATGAATTTAGTTAAAATTACTTTTATAATGATTAACATGACTGACTTGCTAAAGTTTTGTGATTTTTTCCATTGTAATGAATTTTGACCGGAACTAGCTGCAGAATGCAGACATTCCGTAGCTAACCGGTGATTCTGCAGCTGTCTTCACGTTTGGGTATGTTCCAGGTGGCCTCTCAAGAAAAACCGCATATGGGCATATTCCACGTCATGTCTACATGGTTCGTTGCTCACCATGAAGGAAGAAACGAATTCTGGGTATGGTTTTGATACGTGGGAGCACATTTAAGAAGGCAGACTTCTAGTAGGACTGTCTTAGTCCAGATGTCCTTTTCCTATTTACGCAGTCACTTCAAGAGTTCTAATGTTATTTCGATAAGGAAAGACAATGATCCTGAAATTGTTGCAAGTCTTGTTATGTGCATTTGTTATATAAACACTTGGGAAACCGAGAACTAGGCTAGATTTTGTTCTAGATTTTGCTTAGATTCTGTGCTACACTTCTGAAGACGCAGAGTGCTCTGTTTAAGTTATTTCACCTTTAATGAAGCAGACAGTGTTGTTTTGAAAGCGTTGATTTTATTTGGAGTTAGATTCCGTCAGGTGGTAGAGGGCCCCTGCCTCTTGCACAGATTTATTTGCGTAATTTAGATAAGTATTCTAGTTGCCTTTACGTTTTTGAAGTTGAATTTGTAGTTGTTTTCATTAGCTACTATAGTTATACTCGTTCTAAAACTCTTCCAAAAGAAGAAGCTCCTCCAAAAGATTATAATGATGAATGGGAAATGGCTATAGTATTGTAGGATTTGAAGTTGAATTCGTAGTTGTTTTCATTAGCTACTGTAGTTATACTCATTCTAAAAACTCTTCCAAAAGAAGAAGCTCTTCCAAAAGATTATAATGATGAATGGGAAATGGCTATAGTATTGTAGGATTTAATTGTAATCTCTTTTATTCATCATCACAGTTATACTTATGCTAAGCACTCTTCCAAAAGAAGAAACTATCCCAAAAAATCCTTATACTGTCTTAAGCATGATTGTGATCTTGAACGTTTTAGTTGTGTGTTTTCACTAAGTACCATAGTTGTTCTTTCTCTTAAACGCTTGTCCAAAATATCATAATGATGAGTGGGAGATGGCTATGATATCTTAGTTTTTCATTTCTTTCAGTCTTTATGTTTGCATTTGCACTCAATTACACAGTCATGATTGTTCTAAAAACTCTTCCAAAAGAAGGAACTCTTCCAAAATACCAATCATGATGGACAAACAGACTGTATAATTCCATAGAATAATGCATGATAGCATAGTTAGGATACTCCGGAGTTTAATTGCACTTAACTCATGCTCAGTTGTTATGTTTTAAGTTTGATAATGACTTGTAGCTTAGCACTGTTTTAGATTAGTGACATTTTAAGTTCAGTTTTAGCTTAACTCATTACATCTGCACTCCATATTCAGTTGTCATTCACTGCATACTAGATTACTTCAGTTGTTAAATTTAACAAAACAGCCTTCATTATTTACAAACCTCTTCTTGTTCTAAAATCTATAATTGCTTCATAACCACATGAACAGAAGACAATATCATTTTAAGGCCTGAAGTACTTCTGCAACTTCCTTATCATCTCACAAACAAACATTTCCTCAAAAGACTATTTCAAAAATTCATAACCTTTGAGTGAAGTGTAGTGTCATTAAACTAAGTTGCAGAATAGAGTTAGGAACTAGTCTTAGAGTAGAAGATCTTATGATGGTATCAATGTTTTACTCCAAACATACTTCAACAAATCTCTAATCAAGGACAAAATGTTGCATCATTATAAGTTAGTTGTTTAAACTGTTTAGTTAGGAAGATTTGCATACTTAGTTGAACATGTCTCAAGCTCTCTCTCAAATGCCTTTGATGAAAGAATTTGACAAGTTTAGTTTGTGTTTTGAATCATTTGC
Organism: Pinus albicaulis; assembly: GCA_034641835.2. Classification (NCBI taxonomy): domain Eukaryota; kingdom Viridiplantae; phylum Streptophyta; class Pinopsida; order Pinales; family Pinaceae; genus Pinus; species Pinus albicaulis. Next base: position 66,121,740 of record CM076577.1, on the reverse strand, counting down.
TTAAAATTCATTATCAAGCTTTGCTTTTGCTTAGTCATAGTTTAAATTTGATTCTGTTTTTAATATTGCATTTGCATTTACCATTTGACATCAACCAATTAGGTTTCACTCTGTTTTTAATCATTAGCTTCCTTCCATTAGCTTTCTAGTCATTTTCCTTGTGAACATAAAACCACCAAAAGATCAAAAACATCATAAATCATCACAAAAGACCAAAAACATCACAAAACACTACACACAATGCATTAAGAAAAAAACACCTAGGTACATACAATACACTTCACTTCAACAGTTTACCAACCCTAGTTGACAATTAAATGAGCTCAATTTAGGAGACTAGATTGAGACCAAACATTTTGGCGCCGTTGCCGGGGAAGTGAAAACTAGGTAACCTTTGTTTCTTAGCATCCAAAAACAATTATATGCGTAGGGAGAGAGATTCAAGGGGAAGATTTATAAACAGCAGAGGCAGAAGTTTGATTTCTAGAACACCACTTGTTTCATCTAGATCGAGAGCTAGTACACCTTCAACTCAAACCCATCTTCCATCCTTTACTGATCCTGGACTTATAGAAGATCTAAGGTCAACTATTCCATTAGAGAAACCTTCCACTTCATCCACTGAACCTGCCATAGAAGAAGATCTAAAAACTCCTGTTAGGGACACAAACCTTTCCACTTCCACAAGAGAATCAACCATGGCAGAAGAAGGAGGAGGAGGAGTTTTTAATGGAAAAAACACACTATTTGGAGGTAGAGGTAGAGGTAGAGGAGAAGGAGGTAGAGGAGAAGGAGGTAGAGGTGCAAATGGAGGAAGAGGTAGAATAGGAAGCTCTTTTGGGTTCCCTATAATTGATGAAGAAACCAATACAACCATGAAAAACATTTCACCCTCTGTCCTTCCAAACTTCTATGGACTTAAAACTGAAGATCCTGAAACTTTATTATTCGAATTTGAAGTGCTGTGTAGAACTTATGACTACTTACAAGATGCTCAAAAACTGAAATTATTTCCTTCAACTTTGAAGGGAGCAGCATTGAAGTGGTTTATGAGTCTAATCAGTAGTTCCATTAGAACATGAGAAGACATGAAACAAGCATTTCTAGAGAGATATTTGGATTATTGTATGCCGGTTAATCATAAGGAAGAAGTGTTCAAGATGTTACAAAAAGAAGATGAAAATTTGGAAGATTTGTTGGAGAGAATTAATTACAACATAAAAAGGGCAAAAATGGAAAACCTAGATCAAGACACCTTAAAAGCTCTTTTGTTGAAAACAATTAGGGATGAATGGTTGGATATCCTTAACATGATGGGAAAAGGGGATATATCACAACTCACATTACCTGAAATATCCGAGTTATGTATCAACCTTTCCAGAGGGAAATCTAAAACTGCCAAAGGTCCAAGAGATCCTGCTCTTGCAAGGGCAAGTAAATCTGCTTCTGGGACAGTAAGTAGATCAGAAATAGGACACATGCTTGATGATTTTAAATCTGACATCTTAGGGAGTCTTAATGAACAAATAGACACCCTCAAGATACAAAACAAGCAAAAGGCTGAATCTGATGCCTTGGCAATCTTTTGTCCCAAATGTAGAAAGAAACATGCCTTGAGAGAGTGTCCTTTGGAATGTAAAAGTTGTAGAAACCCGTGTTATTTGTTCTGAGAAACATGAGACCAAGAATTGTCCTTCTCTTCCTGGTCTCAAGGCTGTTTTTCAAGAAGAAACTCCTACAGACTCCACAGAATCTCTTAACTTTGTATCTAGAAGACCTTGGCAGGGATCTCAGACATAAGGATTCCATGATCAAATGTATAATCAACCTCCACCTTGGAATTCTTGGCAGCAACCTTGGCCCCAATTTCAAAATCAATCTCAAGCTTGGGCACAAGGATCACAAGGTCCCTATGGAAGATACTCTCCATATTATCAGTATCCACCATCCTATCCACCATATCCACATTTTTATCCTCAAAATTCTCAACAAAATTTTCCTCAAAATCTTCAACAAAATTTTCAACAACATCATCAGAACCAACCACATCAAAATCAACCACTTCCATTACCATTCCCTCAAAAATCAAATCAATTGCCGGCTCAACCTATACCAAACCCCAATAATAAGAACCCTCAGAATACATACATGATAGAAGGCCAACAGTTTCCAACTTATTTAATTACTCTTCTAAACCTTAGTGATGTTCAACTTAGGTCTGGAAAGATACTTGAAAAGAGGAAACCTTCTGTGATCATACAAGAACAAGATAACTCTGAGGAAGACTCCCTACAGGTGAATAAAATTCTTGAGGAAGACACATCCTTTCAAGACCCACACATTGAAAAACTAAAACAAAAAGATCCAATAAATCCAACTCCTGTATTAGAGCAACCATCCACATCTACTTCTATACCTCCCTTTCCGGAAAGATTACAAATTGATAGAGGTGTAGAGAAAAAAATAATGGTGCCTAATTATGATTTCTTAGATGAATTGAGAAATATTTGCATTAAAATTCCATTATTGCAAGCCATCAAATAAATCCCAATTTTAGCCAAAACAATAAAGGAGTTGAGTATGAAGACAACAAGAAAAAGAATAAGAGAAACCAAGAAAATTCAACTGGTAGGACAAATAGCAGATATTATGATGGGCAAGATTGCTATTCCAAAGTATCTTGACCTAGGAAATCCAGTTGTCAAAATTCACATCAACGGAATTGAAATTCAAAACACACTCATTGACTTAGGAGCAGCAATAAATATCATGAGTAGACAAATCATGGACAAACTGAAACTTCCTAATCTTCTCTTTACACCCACACTATTACAATTAGCAGATAGATCCGTGATCAGACCAGATGGGGTAATAGAAGACATTCCAGTGTCCCTAGACTCTTGGGAGTACCCTGTGGATTTCATGATCCTGACACCCAAGAATAATCTAGGAGGCCATCCTGTTATACTAGGAAGACCTTGGTTGGCTACAGCTGATGCCTTTATTAGTTGTAGGTCCGGTGATATGTATATTTCTGATGGTAGTTCAACTAAAAGATTCACTTTATATCCTCCAGCTAGGACAATTACAGATCTAGATGACACTCAATGGATAGAGGATGAAGAAGATTTACAACCACTCTTCACAATTTCAGAAATTAGTGAAGATAATCAAATTCTGAATACTCTAGAAAACTTTGAATCCTCTCCAGAACACAAATATGAATCATTTCAAGAGAGATCCAATATTGAGTTTTTGTCATCTAGGTAGATGTCTCTTCATTCTATGGACAAATTTGGCAGCTCTACAAGTGAAATTTTTCCAGGCAAAACTTTGAACATAAACAAGAACCTAGAAAAATCTCAACAAGAAGAGTTAGTCAAAGTATTACAGAGACATTCTTCTGCATATGCATGGGAATACACTGACATGAAAGGGGTAAGTCCCAAGACTTGTACTCATCACATCTATATAGAGGCAAATTGCAAACCAATCAGACAGCCTCAAAGACGGATGAATCCAAATCTTAGGGAAATTGTCAAGGAAGAATTACAAAAATTGTTAAATGTTAACTTCATCTATCCTATTTCAGATAGTCGGTGGGTTTCTCCTTTGGTGATTGTGCCTAAGAAAAATGGAAAATGGAGGGTGTGTGTTGACTACCGAGAACTGAATAAAGCTACTCTTAAAGACCATTTTCCCTTACCTTTCATAGATCAAGTATTAGATACATTAGCTGGAAAAAAGTACTTTTCATTCCTAGATGGGTTTAGTGGTTACAATCAAATCCAAGTAGCACTTGAAGATCAAGACAAAACCACATTCACCTGTCCTTGGGGTACCTATGCTTACCGAGTATTGCCATTTGGATTATGCAATGCACCTGCAACATTCCAAAGGGCAGTATTAAGAATTTTTTCGGATCTAATACATGATTGTGTAGAGGTGTACATGGATGATTTCACAGTTTATGGGAATACATTTGAAGAGGCTTTAGAAAACTTGGAAAAAGTCTTAAAAAGATGTCAAGAAGCAAACCTTTCACTTAGTCATGAAAAATGTTTTATGATGTTTACTGAAGTTATTGTTTTAGGACACCGCATTTCAGGGGATGGGATTAGAGTTGATGAGGCAAAAGTTGAAGTCATTTCTAACCTATCCATTCCAAGTTGTCAAAGAGATGTTAAAAGTTTTCTAGGATTTACAGGGTATTATCGGAGATTTATAGAAAAATTTACCAAGATAGCATCTCCACTCTTCAAATTACTCACCAAAGATTGTGAATTCAAGTGGACTTCTGATTGCCAGTTAGCTTTTGAAACCCTGAAAACCAAAATTTCCGAAGCACCTATATTAAGGGGACCTAACTGGAAGTTACCTTTTCATATCTCGACAGATGCTTCCGATACAACTCTAGGAGCATATTGGGACAAAAAGATTTAATTCCTTATGCCATCTATTATACCAGTAAAAATTTGACTCCTGTAGAGTTAAACTATACTGTAACTGAAAAAGAGTTTTTAGCTGTTGTTCATGCCATAAACAAATTTAGACACTATATAAGAGGCTATGAAACTTTTGTTCACACTGATCATTCTGCATGTTGGGGTTCCCATGTTTTGGAAGATTTGGCAATACCAAAAGATGAGACAACATCAAACCACTTTGGGGCCCTAGGATCTAGCCCTCCTGGACCCGGAGAGGGATCTCTCCAAATAGAGCAAAGAATGATACATCTTTAAGGCTCAGAATGAGATGTTAGGCTAGTTATGAAGCAAATAGGGGAGTTTAAATAATTTGGTTGGAGGGTTGTCGGGTTGGTTAGGAGATCATGGACTGGGAAAGCAATGGGAGGAAAGGAAGAAAACAGCAGGATGTTTCAGCAGGGATAATGAGCCAAGACAGTGCCAACCATTGGGCTATGGAGTCATGAAAGGGAATTACTTGCATCCACTAGCCAAGGCTTTCAAAGGGCATGTCATCTAATACTAAAGGATCTTTAGACTGGATGGTGAGGTGGAACATTAAGGAGAGAAAGTGGAAGAAGGAAAGACAACCAGTTTTCTGTCTATAGATCAGGTCAGAGGTCATTTAACTCCAGACCTGCTTGGACATACTCAAAGGCAGCTCTCAAAGAGACAAAGGGGCAGCTTATAGATCAGACCAGAGGTCATTTAACTCCAGGTCTACTTTAGCAACTCCAAGGGAAAAACGGAGATAAGATTACGGAGAAATATCTAAGGGGCAAACCCCCAAGTTCATACATCAGCCAGCAGGCAATAACATCCGCTGCGCTGGTTAAACCTATGAATTAACTCTTAGATAGCACATGGAGCAGAAAACATAAAGGTAGGGAGAGCAGACAGCATAGGGCACCTAACAAGGGTGAATCCTATACCATTATTCTGATGCCTACTAGAAGAACATGAAACAGTATGAAAATGTAAATAACAGAGTTAAGAAACACATCACCAATAGTAATAGACCAGGATCCTGTGAAATGTGCTTTGATTAATTGATGCAAAACCAGTCATGTACAATATGGCTCAATGGCTAATATAGTCCCAACTTCTCCTCCCAGCCTATTACATACAACTACTCTGCTACTCCCTCCCACGACTGTTCTAACAGTCAAGAATGAATCCCTCTAACAGCAAACTACCAGCAACTGAACAACAACCTTTACATTATGTTCTCGGGGATCTTTATAGGAGAAGAGAGAAAACAGAGGTAGATGAACAATTAAATGAATCTCATCAAGACAGAATCGGCGGAAGTGTCCAAGCCCATACTGCTTAATGGCTTTCCGCAGCTCTGTATGTACTCTGTAATCTGGTTCGGAGATCTCTGTCAGGCTGGAAATTGACCTCGGATATTTCTTTGAAGTCCTTTCTGGAGCTTGGAGCTCTGTGCTACCATTCTGGAATAAATGAACTGGATGGAATGATCTGCAGGTCCCTCCATGCTTCTTTAATGCTGCTTGACAGTCTCTTGAGAAGTTCTGTCAGTGCAATTTACTGCTTATGGGCTCGAGGAAGCATGGAGATCTCTGTAGGAAAGGTGTACGCCTGGAGAAAGAGTACTCTGCTGTTAGGTAGCGCAGTAATTACTTGTTGGTGCGCTCATTAGTCTTCAAACTGAACCTTAATCCTTTGAATGCGGGGTTAACATTTGATTTCATTAATAACAGGCACCAACCCCCTTTGAATTCCTTCTGCTGGTCGCTGGCAATGCTGAACTGGCCATCTCTGTACCATCTGCACACTGAAATAACTCTGTTTAAAACCCGGGCAGTGGCAGCGGAGGAAATGCTGTGGAGGCGGTGGAATGGTGGCAGAAGAGTGGAGAAGGGTGGAAAGAACACAGAGCAGCGGAGAAATGATTAAAATTGTAAAGGCCCAAAGGTCGAACACTTGGGCGTAATACAAAGGAAAACACGAAAACAAAGGAGCGAAAGCCATGGAGGTGGGACCCAGCGGAGGCGGAGGGCGAATAAACCAGAACCGTCTGATCTTGGAGGAAACGAACGGTCACGATCCAATCGTACCATCGCAATCGGAGGTCGGAGCGAAAGACAATCGCAACGCTCGTTCAAAAAGTTCCGATTGCGATTGGGAGAGATAGAGCGATTAAGCGACAACCGTTGATCTTGGGTCCAAATCGACGGCGGGGATGTAATCGGAGGTTCACAATCGGAGGACAGGAGACAGGACTTGCGATCGGAAGGGAACTTGCGATGGAGCGATGGCCGTTGGATCAGCGGGGAAACGGACGTCGGAGATTTAATCGGGAGACGGGAGGAAAAACTTGCGATTGTGATCGGATGGGGAGTGCGATTAAGCATTGGCTGTCGGATCGCGGGACTGATCAATGGTCAGGATGAGATCGGAGGGCGCATTTGAAACATTGCGATGCGATGGAGCGATTGGCGCTGGACCGTTGATCTGCGGGAGGAATCAACGGTGGAGAATGCGATCGGAGGACTGTGATCGGGGCGGCACTGCTGAGACTTGCGATTGCGATTGGACAGGAGTTTGCGATTGAGCGCTGGCCGTCAGATCTTGTGACAGATCGACGGTGCACAACACATCGCGGGACTTAAAGTGTTAAAACAATCACATCGGGGTTTTTTGTTGTTACAAAGGGTTTTGCCTCCCGCCGATAGTTCCGATTGCAATTAGCGCCTGGGAATTAAGCGCTTGGTCCCGGGTAAGGGCGTATGTGGGGAAGTGGTTTGGAAGGGGCTTGCGGTAGAGGGGCTAAGCCCTATTATATGGTCGGAAAGGGGTTTTTAACCCATTTTAATGGACTTTGAGGGGTTTAAAGGGAAACGATAGAGGGGGAAAGGGGAAAAAGGCCAAACAAAGGTTGGGGGGGACTTTAAAGGGGACTTTGGGGGAATTTGAAGGGTAAGAAGGGAAATAGAAGGGGAGAGAAAGGGAATAGAAAACAAAGGCCTTGGGGAATGAAATAAGAGGGAAAAGGGGGCCTTTGGGCATTTCTTCACCAATAGAGAGGCTTCATAAAGGAAATCAGCAGAGGGGATACTATCAAAGGGCAAAGACACATGGAGGCTTCAAGGAGACTGTGTTTTCAGAGGAAATGCATTCCTTGAAGGCTCATCAAAGATTTAGCCCCCTATTTGCTTGTCAAAAATTTCATAGGGGGGCTAACAGTGGCTCCACATGGGGATGGCTTCTTCTTGAAGGAGTCAAGAATTCAGAAATTGATCTCTTGGTGTAGGCCAGGTGCCTGCTGCTTGAACCATCCTTCTCTTTCTTTGATCAGCTGCCACAAACTTTGAAGACAACATATCAGCAGTACAATTCTTCCAAACAACTACCTACCCACACTACAGTCCTAACATTTTTCTTCTTGGGTGCATTTGGACTTGTAGACCCTTTACATCATTAATCTTTACAAACAGGAACATAAATCTATTCTAATTCTACCCTTATTACTCCATGAGACCAGATTAGACTGTTGGTCTCATATGTTTCTCTACCTACACTACTACCTGCTAGGATTAGACTGTTTAGCAGGTTTCTTCTCTACATTCTAAGACAGAAATTTAAACAACTAACTACATGCTCATAGGCTGAGCTTTATTGAGCTTTCCTACCTACCCTACTCTAACTGGAAATCTCTGATGTTCTAGGTGATATGATAAAGCCAATACAGCCAGTCAAGTAGTAGTGAAAAAGGATATGAGCACTGGCTGCCTGTCAAAGATAACCACAGGGCACTCTGCATGTGGTTCTTCAAAACTGTGGTCACCATCAGTAGTGACCATTTTTGATGAATCTGGCCCTTGATAAGGATCAACGCTGGAGTATTTGAGCAAATCAGGGCCTCCATGTATTCTGCCACAGGATCCACGAACATATGATGTACATTTTCTTCTTTCAGGCCTGCCATAACTGGTAGGCTGTCTACATCCTGGGCAGCTTCAATTACTGCATTTTCCACTGCATCTTCAAAGGGGCTTTGGGGAACCGGATCGCCTTCTTCTTCTACTTCGAAGAGCAGCGGAATCTCTTCTCTTTTGGGGGGCGGGAGACTTTCCAAGAATGCTCTCGGATATCTGAACTCGTATGATATCTCCTGTGAGTTCAAGAACTCAAGCTCGGCTTCGCACCTTTCAACCACCAGCTCCAAGAATATTTTCCTGAGCACGGGTCCGTATTCAGAGCTGAGGAGAACAGCCCCTGGAAGGTCCTCTACCCTCAATTTTTCCAAGTCACTGGAAATTGTATCGCGACACCCTGCCAGGAGAACTGGAAACATTTCTTCAAACCATTCAGGGTCTTCCTCTAGCGAAGTGACTTGGTCTTCGGCATGGGTGATGTTGTACTGCGACATGGTCTCCCAGTGGAGTCTTATGTGAAACCACAAATAATCAGTGGCCAGCTGATTACCAGTGGAGTCTTTTTATCATTCAAGAATTGTGGAGTCGCCAGGTGGATGATTCACAACTTACTGTCCACCACAGTGGTTTACCAAATCAAAGCTGACTGATCTGTCCCCAGTGGAGTCGCCATTATGTTGGGGTTCCCATGTTTTGGCCAGATTGGCAAGACCAAAAGATGAGACAACATCAGAACCACTTTGGGGCCCTAGGATCTAGCCCTCCTGGACCCGGAGAGGGATCTCTCCAAATAGAGCAAAGAATGATATATCTTTAAGGCTCAAGATGAAATATTAGGCTAGTTATGAAGCACAAAAGGGGGTTTTAAATAATTTGGTTGAAGGGTTGCTGGGTTGGTTAGGGGATCACGGACTGGGAATGCAATGGGAGAAAGGAACAAAACAACAGGCTGTTTCAGCAAAGAGGATGGGCCAAGACCGTGCCATCCATTGGGCTATGGAGTCATGAGAGGGAATTACTTGCATCCACTAGCCAAGACTTTCAAAGGGCATGTCATCTAATACTAAAGGATCTTTAGACTAGATGGTGAGGTGGAACATTAAGGAGAGAAAGTGGAAGAAGGAAAGACAACCAGTTTTCTGTCTATAGATCAGGTCAGAGGTCATTTAACTCCAGACCTGCTTGGACATACTCAAAGGCAGCTCTCAAAGAGACAAAGGGGCAGCTTATAGATCAGACCAGAGGTCATTTAACTCCAGATCTGCTTTAGCAACTCCAAGGGAAAAACAGAGATAAGATTACAAAGAAACATCTAAGAAGCAAACCCCCAAGTTCATACATCAGCCAGCAGGCAATAACATCCGCTGCACTGGTTAAACCCATGAATTTACTCTTAGATAACACATTTAAGCAGAAAACATAAAGATAGGGAGAGCAGACAGCATAGGGCACCTAACAAGGGTGAATCCTATACCATTATTCTGATGCCTACCAGAAGAACATGAAACAATGTGAAAATGTAATAAACAGAGTAAGAAAACATCACCAATAGCAATAGACCAGGATCCTGTGAAATGTGCTTTGATTAATTGATGCAAAACCAGTCATGTACAATATGGCTCAATGGCTAATACAGTCCCAACTTCTCCTCCCAGCCTATTACATACAACTACTCTGCTACTCCCTCCCACAACTGTTCTAATAGTCAAGAATGAATCCCTCTAACAGCAAACTACCAGCAACTGAACAACAACCTTTACATTATGTTCTCGGGGATCTTTATAGGAGAAGAGATAAAACAGAGGTAGATGAAAAATTAAATGAATCTCATCAAGACAGAATCGGTGGAAGTGTCCAAGCCCATACTGCTTAATGGCTTTCCGCAGCTCTGTATGTACTCTGTAATCTGGTTCGGAGATCTCTGTCAGGCCGGAAATTGACCTCGGATATTTCTTTGAAGTCCTTTCTGGAGCTTGGAGCTCTGTGCTACCATTCTGGAATAAATGAACTGGATGGAATGATCTGCAGGTCCCTCCATGCTTCTTTAATGCTGCTTGACAGTCTCTTGAGAAGTTCTGTCAGTGCAATTTACTGCTTATGGGCTCGAGGAAGCATGGAGATCTCTGTAGGAAAGGTGTACGACTGGAGAAAGAGTACTATGCTCTTAGGTAGCGCAATAATTACTTGATGGTGCGCTCATTAGTCTTCAAACTGAACCTTAATCCTTTGAATGCGGGGTTAACATTTGATTTCATTAATAACAGGCACCAACCCCCTTTGAATTCCTTCTGCTGGTCGCTGGCAATGCTGAACTGGCCATCTCTGTACCATCTTCACACTGAAATAACTCTGTTTAAAACCTGGGCAGTGGCGGCGGAGGAAATACTGTGGAGGCGGTGGAATGGTGGCGGAAGAGTGGAGAAGGGTGGAAAGAACACAGAGCAGCGGAGAAATGATTAAAACTGTAAAGGCCCAAAGGTCGAACACTTGGGCGTAATACAAAGGAAAACACGAAAAAAAGGAGTGGAAGCCATGGAGGTGGGACCCAGCGGGGGCGGAGGGCGAATAAACTAGAACCGTCCGATCTTGGAGGAAATGAACGGTCACGATCCAATCGCACCATCGCAATCGGAGGTCGGAGCGAAAGACAATCGCAACGCTCGTTCAAAAAGTTCCGATTGCGATTGGGAGAGATAGAGCGATTAAGCGACAACCGTTGATCTCGGGTCCAGATCGACGACGGGGATGTAATCGAAGGTTCACAATCAAAGGACAGGAGACAGGACTTGCGATCGGAAGGGAACTTGCGATGGAGCGATGGCCGTCGGATCGGCGGGGAAACGGACGGCGGAGATTTAATCGGGAGACGGGAGGAAGGACTTGCGATTGTGATCGGATGGGGAGTGCGATTAAGCACTGGCCGTCGGATCGTGGGACTGATCAATGGTCAGGATGAGATCGGAGGGCGCATTTGAAACATTGCGATGCGATGGAGCGATTGGCACTGGACCGTTGATCTGCGGGAGGAATCAACGGTGGAGAACGCGATCGGAGGACTGTGATCGGGGCGGCACTGCTGAGACTTGCGATTGCGATCGGACAGGAGTTTGCGATTGAGTGCTGGCCGTCAGATCTTGTGACAGATCGATGGTGCACAACACATCGTGGGACTTAAAGTGTTAAAACAATCACATCGGGGTTTTTTGTTGTTACAAAGGGTTTTGCCTCCCGCCGATAGTTCCGATTGCAATTAGCGCCTGGGACTTAAGCGCTTGGTCCCGGGTAAGGGCGTATGTGGGGAAGTGGTTTGGAAGGGGCTTGCGGTAGAGGGGCTAAGCCCTATTATATGGTCGGAAAGGGGTTTTTAACCCATTTTAATGGACTTTGAGGGGTTTAAAAGGGAAACGATAGAGGGGAAAGAGGGGGAAAAGGCCAAACAAAGCTTAGGGGGGACTTTAAGGGGACTTTGGGGGAATTTGAAGGGTAAGAAAGGAAATAGAAGGGAGAGAGAAAGGGGATAGAAAACAAAGGCCTTGGGAATGAAATAAGAGGAGAAAGGGGGCCTTTGGGCATTTCTTCACCCATTAGAGCTTCATAAGGAAATTAGCGGGGGATACTATCAAAGGGCAAAGACACATGGAGGCTTCAAGGAGACTGTGTTTTCAGAGGAAATGCATTCCTTGAAGGCTCATCAAAGATTTAGCCCCCTATTTGCTTGTCAAAAATTTCATAGGGGGGCTAACACTGCAATTAGATACTTAATGAACAAATCAATCACTAATGGCAGAGTTATAAGATGGTTGTTGCTCTTACAATAATTCAACATTACTATTCTAGATAGGCCTGGAAAACAAAACACAGTAGCTGAATTCCTATCTAGACTCCAAAATATCAAAGATGACACTCCGGTTGAAGATCAATTTCATGATGAATATCTTTTTGCAATCTCTACTCAAACTCCATGGTTTGCTGATATTGCTAATTATTTAGTTTCAGGAAAATTTCCTTCAATTATGAATGCAAGGGATAAAATAAAAATCATTAATGATAGTGCAAAATATTCATGGGTTGCTAATGAGTTGTACAAGACAGGTCCAGATTTGATCATTAGAAGGTGTGTTCATGAAGATGAGATGCTTGAGATTCTCAAGGCATGTCATGACGAACCTTGTGGCGGACACTTTGCAGATAAGAGGACAGCCTATAAGATCCTTAACTTAGGATATTATTGGCCATCCTTGTTTAAAGATGCTAAAGAGTATGTCAAAAGGTGTGACAGTTGCCAAAGGGTAGGGAAACCTTCTCCTTCAGGTGAGATGCCATTACAACCTCAGGTACATATTGAACCTTTTGAAAAATGGGCTTTGGATTTTGTAGGACCTATTAGTCCTCCATCAAGACAAAATAAATATATATTAGTTTGCACTGATTATGTTACTAAGTGGGTAGAAGCTAAACCATTACTTGTTGCTAATGAATCATCTGTAGTTACTTTTCTTTTTGAGGATATTTTCACTCGTTTTGGTGTCCCAAGGGAAATTATTACAGATCAAGGAGCTCAATTTACATCAAGGCTAGTGGAGAAAATGATGGAGAAGTACAAAATCAGACATAGAAAATCTACTCCTTATCATCCACAAACAAATGGTCAAGTGGAATCTACTAATAAGGTCATTGAAGGAATCCTAACAAAGACTGTTCATTTACATAGAAGAGATTGGGTAGATAGGCTTCCTGAAGCCTTGTGGGCCTATAGAACTACATGAAGAAACACAACAGGCCATACTCCTTATGAGCTTGTTTATGGAAAGCAAGTTTTGTTTCCCATAGAGTTCCAAATTCAAACCTTCAAGATGGCAGTTCAGCTAGGACTTGATTTAACGGAGGCACAAAAGCATAGACTGGAGCAAATTAATGAATTGGATGAGATCAGACAAGATGCAGTTCAGAAAACAAGTTTAGTCCAACAGCAAAGGGCTAGATGGCATGACAAGTACATCAAAGAGAAGAAATTCAAAGAGGGTGACTGGGCTCTCTTGTTTGATTCAAAATTCAAGGATTTTCAAGGTAAATTTCAGACACATTGGCTTGGGCCATATGAAATTGTTGAAATTTTTGATAATGGGGCAGTAAAAATCAGAACTATGGATGAAGAAGAGGTCACTTTTCTTGTGAATGGTCATAGATTGAAGCTGTATCAAAAACCACTCTCAAGAGAAGAATTTGTCAAGAAGTTCCAAGAAAGCAGTGATGTGAAGTTAATGAAGAAGAATCTCTCTTCTTCATCAACTTGATTAAATTTTCTGAAGTATTTCTCTATGAAAAAAAAAAAAATAAAAAAAAAAATAAAAAAAATAAAGGTATAAACATGAAAACCAATCATTGATTGGCATGTTTATACAGAAAAGATAGGGTGAAAATCAGAGTCTCTCTGACACTCTAACTTTTCCCATTTTGTTCTTACAAGCAGCTGTTACAAAATCATAAGTTCAGATCCATAGTGATTATGATCCATCTCATTTCATTTCCCTCCATTCACTCATCCATCCATACTCCATTTCATTCATTCATGTTCTACTTCATTGCATGTTTCAGTCATCTCATTCCATACTCCATCCATCTCATTTTCATGACAAAATTTAAAGTTTGATGTCTTGCTGTAAATGAATAAAACATGTCATGGATTACAGGGCAGTTCTTATGTTCTTTCACTCCATTTCATAAATTGAATCCATTCCGTTTCATCATCCACTTCATACATATCATGTCTCATCATCCATCTTCATTCATACCATATAACATTTCACCTATATTCCCAAACCACTCCATTCCATGATCAAAATGCTCTACAGGTACATTCTGTAGCTTAACAGACATTCTGCAGCTATTCAGCCTTTCCGCAGCTAGCCAGACATTCCGCAGCTACAAATCCTGAAGGCATTAGTCAGCAGACATTAGAATTGCAACAAAATGATCCAGTGTATCCATGAATAAGAAACATCAAGAAGAATTATGAAGACTCTTCCAAAGGAGAACAAAGAAGACAAAGACTACAAAAATCAAATGAAAAACAGAGGTAACAAGTTTAGATTATAATGGCATTTCATAAAGTTTAGCATAGTTTTAGTTATGAATTGTTCGAAAAGGTTGTTTTAATTATTTTTATTGATCAAGACCAATAAACCCTCCACAAACTTTGGATTAAAATCTCTCATTTCAAATTCCATATCCGACATCATTTAAGCGGTTCAAATGGCCGAAGTGTTTGAATTCTTCACGTCACTTAACCAAATCATTCAATGATGATTCTCTTTTCCGTTGTAAAAATCTCCGCCGTATTTTCAATCATTAATTCGTTTCCTCCACCTCACTCCATTACTTCATTCCGTAACTACTTCCATCACTCCATTCTGTAGCTGGCACTTCATTCCGCAAACAGAAATATCCTTATCACCGAGAGCAGAGCAAAAGGGTATATCAGTTTGAATCACCGTGGACAAAGATTGAGCATTATCACTGTAAACGTAGAGGTATAGTAGCGAAGAATTTGAAGTCATTTGTCACCGGGAGACAGAGGTATAACAGTGAAGAATTTGAAGCCATTTGTTACCAAGAGACAGAGATATAACAGTGTGGGAATTTGAAGTTATTTGACACCGAGAGATAGAGGTATAGCAGTGTGGGAATTTGAAGCCATTTGTCACTGTCAATCAGAGGCATATCAGTCCAAAGTTTCATTGTCAACCAGAGGCATATCAGCTCGAAGTTTGAAGCTGTTTTCATTATCAACCAAAGGCATATCAACTCAAAGTTTGAAGCTGTTGTCACTGTCAATCAGAGGTATGCCATTCCGAAGTTTGAAGCCATTGTCATTAAGAACTTGAAGCCATTTCAATTCGAAGGTGAAAGTTATTATTTCTGTGGGTAGAAGAGTGTTAATCTGAACATTGAAGAAGCAATTATGGGTTTCATTGTAAGAACTGAACCAGTGGGTTCAAAATACCTAGAAGGCTACCCTCAATGTAAAGAAATGTTGCAACAAATAGGATGGCTACAATTTTTGGAGAAATTTAATGGCTTCCACAAAGAAGTCACTAAAACATTTGCAAGATCATTTCAAGGAACTAAAGTTGAAGTGGGAGATGTCAAATTCACTGTCACTGAAGTTTTCATTGCAGAAGCTACAGGGTTGCTTAGAAATGGAGAGAGATGGTTCAAAAACAGAGAATTCCACAATGAATCCTGGAAGCAAATTCTAAAATCACCAGGTATGGATGTCACTGTATTTAAGAAAGAAATTCCAAGTTCTGCATTGAAAAATAAATGGAGAAACATACTACTTCTTCTGCAAAAATTTATTACATGTGAGGGTAGATATGGCACATTTTATGTCTACCACATTAGACTGATAATGCATTTTCTGGGGGAAGACTTAAACCTACCTTACTTCTTGCTTCAAAGTTTGAAAAAGATGGCTTCCTGTGTTCAAAGAAGGGTTCAATTTTTAGAGACAACTCTATATCATCATGGTTTGGTTAAAATTTTGATTGAACATCATTTAGCCAAAAAAAATGATACATGGGACAATTTCTTGATAAGAAATCATTTTGAAGAGCCAAAAGAACCCTCACCTGAACCACAGCCTACAAGGAGAAGTAGAAAATGGAGAGCCTCAAAAGTTGAAATTGAAAAAACAGTCCAAGAAAGTAGTGAGGAAATCATCTCAGAGAAGTTGACTCAAATCAAGAGACAACTTAAGAAAGAGAAGGTAATCAGGAAATCTGCCACAGAGAGAGGAGAGGGATCTTCTCAGCCAAGAAGAAGCCATAGACTAAAGGGAAAACTAAGGAAAACTCAAATCAAACAAACAGGGGTGATTAATATAGAAGATGAGGAAACATCCATTGAAGAAGATGTTGAAGAGGATTTTAATGAAGGAACCCCTGAAATTGACCCTGCTCAACAAGAAATTTATGACTATGTGGAAACTTTGGAAAGGAGAGCTTCATAAAGTAAGGAGAGAACCCCTAGTCCTCCACTGTCGGAAATAGATGTATTAAGAAGGGATAGGTATGAGTTGGAAATACTTAATAAACACATCAAAAATGAGAATGGAATTCTCAAGGAAAAAGTCAAGCTCAAAACTGATATGAACTCAACCTTATCCCTACATATAGACAAAGTGGAAAAGACCAATGAAAAGTTGAAGAAGAGGAATAAAAAGCTAATCAGGGCACTTACCAAATTAAGGTTCAAACTTGTTATCAGAAAACCCAGAAGATCTTTAGCTTCCAGACAAAGGAGAAGGAGAGGATTAGATGTTCTTGCAGAATCCTCTGAGTTCATAGGATAATTTGCATGCAGACATGCAAGGAGACAGCAGTGGGGGTATGTTGAGCCTCAAAATTGTGCTTTCTTTCATCTTACTTTACCTCATTTTCCTTTTTCCATTGCTATCCTAGACCCAATTGATCAATGAATTTAGTTAAAATTACTTTTAGAATGATTAACATGACTGACTTGCTAAGTTTTATGATTTTTTTCATTGTAATGCATTTTGACCGGAACTAGCTGCAGAATGCAGACATTCCGTAGCTAACCGGCGATTCTGCAGTTGTCTTCACGTTTGAGTATGTTCCAGGTGGCCTCTCAAGAAAAACCACATATGGGCATATTCCACGTCATGTCTACATGGTTCGTTGCTCACCATGAAGGAAGAAACGAATTCTGGGTATGGTTTTGATACGTGGGAACACATTTAAGAAGGCAGACTTCTAGTAGGACTGTCTTAGTCCAGATGTCCTTTTCCTTTTTACGCAGCCACTTCAAGAGTTCTAATGTTATTTCGATAAGGAAAGACAATGATCCTGAAATTTTTGCAAGTCTTGTTATGCGCATTTGTTATATAAACACTTGGGAAACCGAGAGCTAGGCTAGATTTTGTTCTAGATTTTGCTTAGATTCTGTGCTACATTTCTGAAGACGCAGAGTGCTCTGTTCAAGTTATTTCACCTTTAATGAAGCAGACAGTGTTGTTTTGAAAGCGTTGATTTGATTTGGAGTTAGATTCCGTCAGGTGGTAGAGGGCCCCTGCCTATTGCACGGATTTATTTGCGTAATTTAGATAAGTATTCTAGCTGCCTTTACGTTTTTGAAGTTGAATTTGTAGTTGTTTTCATTAGCTACTATACTTATACTCGTTCTAAAACTCTTCCAAAAGAAGAAGCTCTTCCAAAATATTATAATTATGAATGGGAAATGGCTATAGTATTGTAGGATTTGAAGTTGAATTCGTAGTTGCTTTCATTAGCTACTGTAGTTATACTCATTCTAAAAACTCTTCCAAAAGAAGAAGCTCTTCCAAAAGATTATAATGATGAATGGGAAATGGCTATAGTATTGTAGGATTTAATTGTAGTCTCTTTTATTCACCATCACAGTTATACTTAAGCACTCTTCCACAAGAAGAAACTCTTCCAAGAAATATTTATACTGTCTTAAGCATGATTGTGATCTTGAACATTTTAGTTGTGTGTTTTCACTAAGTACCATAGTTGTTCTTGCTCTTAAACGCTTGTCCAAAATATCATAATGATGAGTGGGAGATGGCTATGATATCTTAGTTTTTCATTGCTTTCAGTCTTTATGTTTGCATTTGCACTCAATTACACAGTCGGGATTGTTCTAAAAACTCTTCCAAAAGAAGGAACTCTTCCAAAATACCAATCATGATGGACAAACAGACTGTATAATTCCATAGAATAATGCATGATAGCTTAGTTAGGATGCTCCGGAGTTTAATTGCACTTAACTCATGCTCAGTTGTTTGGTTTTAAGTTTGATAATGACTTGTAGTTCCGCATTGTTTTAGATTAGTGACATTTTAAGTTCAGTTTTTCATTGCATCTGCACTCCACATTCAGTTGTCATTCACTGCACATTAGATTACTTCAGTTGTTAAGATTAACAAAACAACCTTCATTATTTACAAACCTCTTCTTGTTCTAAAATCTATAATTGCTTCATAACCACATGAACAGAAGACAATATCATTTTAAGGCCTGAAGTACTTCTACAACTTCCTTATCATCTCACAAACAAACATTTCCTCAAAAGACTATTTCAAAAATCCATAACCTTTGAGTGAAGTGTAGTGTCATTAAACTAAGTTGCAGAATAGAGTTAGGAACTAGTCTTAGAGTAGAATATCTTATGATGGTATCAATGTTTTACTCCAAACATACTTCAACAAATCTCTAATCAAGGACAAAATGTTGCATCATTATAAGTTAGTTGTTTAAACTGTTTAGTTAGGAAGATTTGCATACTTAGTTGAACATGTCTCAAGCTCTCTCTCAAATGCCTTTGATGAAAGAATTTGACAAGTTTAGTTTGTGTTTTGAATCATTTGCTTAAAAGTCATTATCAAGCTTTGCTTTTGCTTAGTCATAGTTTAAATTTGATTCTGTTTTTAATATTGCATTTTCATTTACCATTTGACATCAACCAATTAGGTTTCACTCTGTTTTTAATCATTAGCTTCCTTCCATTAGCTTTCTAGTCATTTTCCTTGTGAACATAAAACCACCAAAAGATCAAAAACATCAGAAATCATCACAAAAGACCAAAAACATCATAAAATACTACACACAATGCATTAAGAAACAAACACCTAGGTACATACAATACACTTCACTTCAGCAGTTTACCAACCCTGGTTGACAATTAAATGAGCTCAATTTAGGAGACTAGATTGAGACCAAACACTATGATACCATGTAGAAATTTGAATAAATATTAAATTATTCACCGAAATTATCCTGATCAAACACTATTTGAGCTTCATGCATAATACATAACCTCTTCTACTATTGATCATCAATTTGCGGAAATATAAACAATCACATGCGCACATTAAAACTATAAACAATCACACATATAAACACAATATTTATGGGAAAGCTTAAAGCTGAAAACCCCCAAATATCTGTATATTATAATGATATATATCATGTAACAATCATTGTACAAACTCCTCACAAGCTCTCAGTACAATCTCCAATTGTTACACACTATCAAGGTAGATCTAGTAAAACACATGCTCCACTCTGCTCCACCTGTTAGCCTTCCTCTACTGCGCAATCCAATATGGATAATACCAAGAACCAGGTTCGAATCCCACTAGTATGTACTGCGCAATCCTCATTGGCATCTCCATCAATGTGTGGTGCAAACTCATGCAGCAGTATATTCACAACTAATAGTCACACTGCTCTTTCACCTACCTCTTCACTGGTCTCCACTGAAACTATCCATGCACTGAAGTTAACTGATGTATTCTTTAGTTGATTAATGATTTAATAATTAGTGAATTAATTAATAATTAATTCACACCACTCTCACTAATTGTATCAATCAGTTAGACTAGATACAACTAGCTCAACTAAGTTAAACTGAACTCAACTCCATTAACTGTCTCATCAACTCCACCAAACTCTGTCACATGAGTTCTAACTGAAGTCAACCATGAAATAGCTCCACTAAACCCTAGGAATAGTGTAATTTCTTTTGTCAGCTGCATGTGCCACATCCGTGACTCGAACTGAAGTGCTCCAAGAGGATAAGATAATGTTTAGAGTCCAAATATTATTAAGAGCTAATAGTATTCGACATATCTATTTTTAGACTGGAAATCTAAAAATAGATTCCGCCCAATATGTCTAAAAATAGAAGTCCATCTATTTTTTCCGACTTGACCAACCATCCAAAAATAGCATCCTGCAACTCATAGAAAATGATCCATATGTCTAAAAATAGACTTTGCGCCAAAAATACCCTGCGGGCCCACTTAGTGAAGGCGACTCCTTTCCACTAAGCTCATCATCTTGTTGCAATCTCAACAAGCCAAATTTACATTCTATACATATTTAGCATCTTCTTCACTCTTAGATACTATGCAGTTATGGTCTTCCGATATTCTGTGTAGTTGCAGCAACTCCGACATTTCATTGTATATTCATTGGAGTATGGTTCTAGAGGTTTGAGAGGCTTGTCCCTCAATTGAAATCATAATATAATGTTGGCTGTACCATTTCCCTCTTTTGATATATTCATAATTGCAGAGTTTTAGATTCATGTTTACATATTTCTGTAGCTCTCTCTTTGAGCTGTTTTACGATGTACCTAGGTTGGGGAGATCTGTTTAACCCACCTAGATCTATTTTTTTCAGCTCTCTTTCTGCATTTAGACTCCATATTATATGCATAAGAGGACCCCATCACTACACAACATTTTATTTGCAATTATTTCCTTATACAACGTTCCCATGGGAGTCATTGCAGAATTTCCTTGAAGGGAAATATTAGCTTTTGAAAATTTCTATTGGCAGAGTCTGCTAGTGGGCCAGGTAGCCTCTGGATCTCATCCTTCCTTGTGAAGGTGACATATCCAATAAATTCCCCTACATTAAATCTCTGAAATAGTTCAGTGTTGATTGTTAATACTCCTGAAGTTGGAATATTGGAATATCTTAAGATATTCCAGATAGAGTAGAAAGTTCCAGATTTGGAACATTACATGGGATTTCTTAGCAAGGCATGCCTGAGAAAAACATTTTTCAGGAATGGATGCTATAGGATTTGAAACCAAGACCTGGATCCCTTAGATCAATGTATCTAAGACCAAAATCCAAGAGGAGGCTCAAAAGAAATCACTCTAGGTGGGTTAAACAGGTCTCCCACACCTAGTTGTCTTGAGAAAGTGCCCAATGAAGGGACGAAAACAATGTATGAACATATAATAGAGAAAAAATGTTATTTTTATGAGCCAGAACACATGAAGATCTGAATAGCCATCAAATGTATGTTATAGCAGAAATTTCATACAAATCCTTGAGGAAAGAGACACTCAAGCAAGGTAATGCAGCCTCAGTGGGACATGTACATTAAAATAGATGAGCACTTCTACACAAGAATGTCTGCAGGCTAAAAGGACGTAGTTTATTAGAGACACTGCAACATGCTGAAAAATGATAGAAAGATATAACAATATATGGCTCAAGAAATGTGGGGGAGCAAGCTCTCAACCCCTGGAAACAAGAATACAACAATCCTCGGAAGGATTGGCTGAAATCTACAAATTGGAAAAATGCTGGAGTTGTAGTCCCAAAGACTGAATATCAGCTGCAACTCATAAAATGGATGGATATGGATAAAGATAATGAAAAATCTGAAGTAGTCCTCCCCCAATGAATATTCTAAGTGAAAGGCTGATCCAATCATTGAAGATATCACCCTTCAAAATAGTGGTGCAAACCCCCACTGCAGATACACACTGAAATAACGTAGTCAAGGAGAGGCACTGCGCTGTAGTAGATGGGAGATGCTTGGCCTGATGCCAAGATATGAAAATCAGCTCTGAAAACTTCCTAATTGATCCCCCGGAGGAATAGAAGCTCTCTCCTGTGAAAGATAAGCTCTGGAAGTGGTGTGATGGAACCCTCCACTGTAACACCCTGCAAAACAACCCAGCTCTAAACAAAAACTATGCTGTAGTTGAAGGTGGTGGCTTGGCCTTGAGCCTGAATGTGGAGAAATGAAGAAAAATCCCTCAAGAGGCTTCTCAAGAAGGAGAAGGAATCCTAAATGGGAATTCCTTGTGCTATACAACACTGCAACTCTGCTAAACAGCCTGAGAATGCAAAGAGTCTAGATAGATCAAAATAAAAAATTCAAACATAATCCTCTATGGCTGCCTCTTTCTCCTTTTATGCAAATGAAAGCCTTCTTTCTTTGGACCCCAGACATTAGGGTTTCCTCTACCAAGTGATCTTCCTCCGATTCAAACTGCGTTGTCTTCCCAAACAATCCACACCCTCTTTGGCAGCACTGTTGACTTGGTCAAACTTGAACTTGTCCTCATGCCTTTGCCCCTTTTCACACTGGAAGGTGCAAAATAAAGTTACTGTCAAACCAGGAGGTAACTCCTCAAAACTAGAATATATATTAGCTGAAGAATGTACATGCTTATATAGATGGGAGGTGAGGCTATTTGGATTTAGCTCCCAATGACTCTTGGCCTTCCTTATTTACTAAATTACAATAATATACAATCTCACCCAACCCCTTAGGATTAGGTGTCAACATTCCCCCCTTTAATCTGAAGGGATGTTGGTGAGTCCAAGCATCGTTCTCAACTTTTCAAACTTTTCTCTTCCAAGTGCTTTGGGGAAGATGTCAAAGAACTTTGCTCTGATTGTGGAACAATGATGTCGATGGATGGTTTTGGCCTTGAATATGATGTCGAATCAGATGGTATTTTGTAT
Organism: Pinus albicaulis; assembly: GCA_034641835.2. NCBI lineage: Eukaryota > Viridiplantae > Streptophyta > Pinopsida > Pinales > Pinaceae > Pinus > Pinus albicaulis. The sequence continues at coordinate 66,099,048 of CM076577.1, read as the reverse complement.
TGATGTGCTTTGTTCGAGCATGGAACTTTGGGTTCTTGGCCAACTTTATTGCAGAAGTGTTGTCGATCATTAGTGGTGTGGAGTGTATTTGTTTCATCTGCAAATCTTCCAGGATTTTTCGGAGCCACACAATTTCCTTTGTTGCTTTAGCTACTGCCACATATTCTACCTCGGTCGTGGAATCTGCTGGAACTGACTGTTTGCGTGATCTCCATGAGACAGCTCCTGATCCAAGACTCATGGTGTAACCTGTAGTAGACACCCTTGTTTCTTTGTCACCATCAAAGTCTGAATCAGAGTATCCGATCAAGCTAAAGTCACCTACCTGTGTATATTTGAGTCCAAAGTCTTGAGTCCCCTTCAAGTACCTTAGCACTCTTTTTACAGCAGACCAATGTCCTTCACAAGGTTTTTGCATGAACCTTGAGAGGATTCCAACAAAAAATGAGATGTCAAGTCTGGTGGTGGTCAGATAGATAAGACTTCCTACAAGCTGTCTATACTTAGTTGCATCCTCAAATTCCTTCCCTTCAATAGATGTGAGCTTCAAGTTTTGTTCCATTGGAGAAATTACACATGGCCATCCATGGCAAATTTGTTCAAGAGATCTCCAATGTACTTCTTCTAAGAAAGAAATATGAATTTAGGATGTTGAATTACTCTTACCACTCCAAATAGTAATGAACATGACCCAAATCATCATTTCAAAACCTTTCTTCAATTCTTTCTTCATGGATGCAATATAGCTCTCATTGTTCCCTGTTATCCAAAGATCATCTACATATACCACAAGATATACAACTTTTTTTCCAACTTTCTTAACAAACAAAGTTGCATCATCAAGATCACAATGTTTGAAGTCAAGTTTCAGAAGATGCTTGGTTAATTTCTCATACCAGGCTCGTGGTGCTCGCTTGAGGCCATACAAGAATTTTATAAGCTTGCAAACTTTGTGTTCTTGACCCTTTACCACAAATCCTTCTGGCTGGGACATATAAACTTTCTCCTTTAGATCTCCATTCAAGAAGGTTTTTTTTACGTCCATCTGATGGGCTTTCCATCCATTCTGAGCTGCTAAGGAAAAGAGAGTCTGGATGGTAGTCCATTTTGCCGTGGGAGCAAAAAAGTTTTTCCATAATAAACTCCTCTTCTTCTCGTGCGAATCCTTTTACCACAAGCTCGGCCTTGTGCTTGTAAAGTGAGCCGTTCGCTTTGTACTTGTTCTTGTAGACCCACTTACAGCCCAATGGTTTGGGTTCCCAAAGGCGGATCAACCAGCTTCCAAGTGCCATTTTTTATCAAGGCATCATACTCCTTTTGCATCGCTTCTTTCCATTCATCATGAGAAGCGACTTCTTTGAAGGAAGTTGGTTCATGATCTGTAGACAAACTCAATTCACAATTATAAGCAATATCCATATCAACAAGAGAATCAGATTTATCTACATCACCTTCGATTTGTTTAGTGGAACTTCTTGTTCCTGTTTTTCCAACCTCATCAGGATGAACATTCTCCAGTGTCTTTGTCAGCCATTTGCGAGGACCTCTCTGAGATGGCCCAGGCTGGTCATTTGACTAAATTGGGATTGATTCAAGATTCAATCTCCCAATTCTGTCAATCACATCATTCAATGTGTCATCCATGGTTGTTTCTTCATCAGGACATGATTCCACAGTTTGATTCAACATCGGAATCCCCCCTTCAAGATGTGGAATCTGATTATCAAATTCTTGGAAAGACTTTGCATGTGTGAATCTATCCAGGCGATCAAGTTGCCGCTCAACAACCTTGTCACTCTTGGAAGATTCAAGGAATATGACATCTCTTGCTATTACAAATTTCTTATTTGCTTCATCATAGAGACGATATCCTTGGGAGGTATTGGAGTACCCCAAGAAGATGCATTTGCGACTTCTAGCACCAAGTTTGTTCCTTGGACTCCTTGGGTATCAAGGCATAACAAGAGGACCCAAAGACCCTGATGCTTTATCAAGGAATGTGGCCATGCCACATTTCAAAAGGAGTTTTGTTTTCAATGAACTGAAGGACAACTTTTTCTTATGTAAAAAACACATAGAACTGCATCAGCCCAAAACATCAATTTTACATTCTTGAAAAATAACATGGAGCGGACCATATTTAAAATAGTTCTGTTCATTCTTTCAGCTACATCGTTCTGTTGTGGATTATATGGCACAATTGTTTGATGTCTGATTCCATGTTGACGAAGATAATTTTCAAATTCGTTTGAAGTGTATTATTTTCCATTATCGGCACGTAGAGAGCCAATATGTGTTTGTGCATCATTTTCAATCCATGCATGAAAATTCTTCAAAGTTTGAAAAGCATCAGACTTATTCTTCAGTAAGTAAATCCAACACATTCTAGTGTAGTCATCAATAAATGCCATCATGTATTTGTTTCCATTTGTAGAAATAGGCATAGAGCCACATAAATCTAAATGAATAAACTGAAGTTTTCTATGTCCTCTTGAAGTGAATCATGAAATGACCGTTTGCTATGCTTTCCTAGAATACAAGCATCACATTTCTTAAGTTTCCTAGGAATTGTAAGCGGTCCATTAACACCATTTTTCTTCAACAATCGAAGGCTGTCATAGTTTAAGTGTCCAAATATAGCATGCCATAAAAGACTTGATAGGAATGTACATTCATCATGATGTGAACTGAATGCAAAGTTTTGTGCATGAGCAGAGGAACCTTGCAGCTTCAAGAGTATTCCTTCTTCTATTCCCTCCATGACAAGTGGAGTGATCCGATGCCGATCCGACCTCCGCCTTGCCATCAAACAAGTGAACCGAGTGTCCTTGTGAGTGTCCTTGCCGCCGGATTTCGATCGTGACAACAAGTTTCTCTTCAACTCCGGAGTGTATAGAACCTCATGTAGGATATGATCGTGAAGACCAGGCAAACCAGGCAGTTTAAGCTCGACTGTGCCAAGCCCCGATGGCTTGAGTTTGGATTTATCCTCGCGAAATATACCGCTTCCTCCATCAACTTTGTCGATGAATTCTTCAAAAAAATCTTTCTAAATGTCATGTGACATGTTGCTCCTGAATCTAGAAACCAATCATCTCTCCATGAAGTAAATGAAACATCAAATAGGTTTTCAGTTACTCCATTGTTACAATGTGCTAAAACAGAATGAGCTGATTCAGCTGGTTTACCTTTGTCTTTGTCATCAATTTTACCTCTGTCTTGATTTGTTTGCTGCTGAGCTTTAGATTGTCTGCCCCCCTTTTCTCTGAAGTTTCTTCTTTGTCTTCTTCTTTCTCTTCCTCTGGATGGACCTGAAGCGTGTCTCTTTTCTCTCTGTGCCAAGTAGGCAGCCTCTTTAGAAGATGAAGGGACTGTCATCTTCTTTTGAAGGAGGAGAGAAAAAACTCAGCTGGAAAATTTCTCTTGAAGGAGAGAAAACAAAAAAAATCTATTAAGCCGGAAAATATTTCAAATAAAGGGGCAAAAACTCTTGCTGGAAAAAAAATTTCTGAGTTTAAAAACTCTTTACTGAAGACTGAATTTTAAAAAAAAGACTCTTTGCTATAAACTGATTTCTGCACACAAAAAATGTAATTTTTTTTTTTGTTTGGGGAAAAAATTTGTATGTGAAAAGATGATATGGAATGGAAGGGCGAAATATATAAAAGGAATGGGAATTATAAAAGGAATTATATGAAATGGTGATGGGGGGGGGCGATATATAAAAGGAATGGGAATTATATGACTATGGGAGGGGGCGCATTACACATACCATGACAACGCATTATATAAAAGAGACTTGCATATTAAACTTTGTGACAACGTATTAAAATGACAATAAAACCATGGTGACTTGCGTATTACATGGTGGTGACAACGTTTATTTCTGCGTTGTAATATATATCAACAGAGTTTAAACCATGTAATGCGTGGGAATGACACGACGGCGTATTGAACGTATGTCGACAGCGTTATATGTAAGGTGGTATTACAAAGGGCGCCAACAGTGGTGGAAGGCGGTATTGATATTGTAAACATCGTGAAGGCGGTATTGGTATTACGTGGGATGAAAAAGGGCGTAATACAATGTGAATGGAAAGTAGGCAGGGAGCGGTAATGGTATATATGGGAGGTATTAAAGGGCGGAAATATAAAACAACGCATATGATAGCGTTTAATAACAATGACAATACAACCAGCGATAGATATGCAGAGGGCGTTTCATATGACTGCGTTAATAGTATTAAAACATGTCAATACAATATATATCAACACCACCAGCATTTTATTTGCAAAGGACGTATTTAACATGGGAGGGCGGACAACGCTTTATTAAAGGTGGAGGCGTTGTATGAAATATACAGAGTCTAGATGTATTACAAACTGGAGTCACAAATTAAACCAGCGTTCAATCAAAACCGGCGTGGATACCATAAAGGCTTGCTCGGAGACGTTCAATGCGCGGCGTTTGACAATGGAATTCTTGCAGGGGCGTGAATGTTGTATGGAAGGAGCGGCCCCTTAAATGTATTGGATATGCAAGCGCACCACGGTGACACCACAGTTGTATTATGAGCGCGGTAAAATGTATTGGATATGCAAGCTGCGTGGAGGGAAGGAGCGAAAGGATACGCTTTGTGGAGATATGACGACGTGTATGTATAACATATATATGAGCGGTGGTTGTATGTTATTAAACGCAGATGTAGGCCGAGGGTAGGGGAGGCGTAGATGAAAGTGCGTAGGGAGGAGATGGTTAGGTCGAGCAGGGAGTGGGGAGGAGGTGTATGCAGAGTGAGGGAGAGGGCGTAGGTGAATGGAGAATGAAGGAGGCCCAAAAGGGCGTTACATAAAAAATTTGAAATTGAATCTGCAGAATGACAAGTTGCGAAATTTGCTAGAATGGCGAGCACACGAATTTGCGGTGTGAACTGCGGTCTTCGAAATTTTGCGGGAAATTTGGAGGAAAATTTGCAAATGTCAGTACTATATAGGGAAAAAAATGCAGAATAACAGTCTAGCAATTAAGAGCAGCAGAAAACTATTAAAAAATATGACTGAGCAACGGATAGGGAGTTACACCACAGGGCAGAAATGCCAATTGTGGGGCTGGCTCTGATACCATGTCAAACCAAGAGGTAACTCCTCAAAACTAGAATGTGTATTAGCTAAAGAATGTACATGCTTATATAGATGGGAGGTGAGGCTATTGGGATTCATCTCCCAATGACTCTTGGCCTTCCTTATTTCCTAATAATAAATAATATACAAAAATACATATGCACACCCATCCATAGGATTAGGTGTCCACTTATTACTCTAATGATCCCTTTCACACTATGAGGGATTTTTTTCCTACTCATGGGTCTCCTCACCCATTTTATTCACCTCCTAGATGATATAAGCAAAATCAATGTTCCAATTAACTTCATGCTAATTTTGGGAACATTACAATCCTCCCCTCTCAAAGATTGCTTGTCCTCAAGCAAATGCAAGGATAGAACTGAGTTATTTCTCCTCCTCTCCATGTATCATCCATGTATGATTAACTCCTCCAAGTAAAAGATGCTATCTCATCAATCAAATCTCCACATTGCTCCTTCGAAGCATGCAAGCCAGCTATCAAGCTATCATCATGTAAAGGTGAAATACTCAAGAGGATAACAAAGTGATGTCTAGAGGTCCCTTTGAGGAATGGGATCTGAAATCTAATGGGAACTATCTCTCCCATATGGATCCTCCATCCCCAAGCTATTAGCCATGCAAAATGAGTCACCTCCCAACTAGGCAACTCCTGAAAATTTTCCTCCACCTTTGGCTCATGCAAAGTAGGTGGGCTGAAAATCTGAATATGGTAGACAAGGTAGCCTACCCCACACTGTCCATCTCTCCACTTATGATAAGTGCAGAGTGTTGGCTGACCTTGGGCTGCAATAATGTTGCCCTCAAGTGGCAAAATGAGGGCTATATCTTCAAATATCTCTCCTCCAACACTGCAAATTAGGCTGGCCCAAACCATTCCATATATGATGAGTTGGAAGTCACCATCATATGGAGTCCATTCAATCCTATGGCCCCCCTCATAAAGAGACAAATGTGTTGCTGTGGTGGCCATATCATCTCCCATGCTCCCCTTAGAACATCTTCTACAAAAAATATGGAGATCTTCTCTCCCAAAGGACACATCTATCCAATGTGTCTCTCCCCCAAACATGCTCCTCATAAAGACAGAAATAACAGTAACATAGGGAGCCAAAATGAGAATCATGCTTACTGCCATATGTAATAAGTGAGAAGGACAATGGCCCCTTAAATGTAACCAACGTAGCTTGACTCTCAACTGCAATAGAGACTGATAAAATGGGTGGCTTTTCAACCACTTGCTTGCTGCCCCAATCTCCTCATAAGTATGGAGGAAGTGAATAATGTAAGGTATAAGGTGAGCATGTCCTCCATAATACATCTCCTCCCCAAGTTCTCCTAGGGAGTGGCTATCAATCATGCTTATGGCCTCAAGTAGACCATGAAGCCTAAAAGAAAGAATGCTCCTCCTTGGAGCAACATCCTGCACATATATGGTTAAGGGATACATACATACATTATATAAATCATCATGTAAATAATCAACACCCTTACCATATTATTTTCTCATGCAAAGAGAGTAGCTCATAGATGAGTCTCCTCTCATCTTCACATGATCCATGCATCTCCTCATATTCTGATCATTCAATATCATGCAAGAAAAATGATCCTTGGAATACTCCACCAACAGCCTGGAGCTCCAACATGGATCTATCCTCCATAGTGACAATGCTGATGATCTCTCATGAAGAACATCTGTCATCTGGTTATCTTCTCCTTTGACATCTCCCATGCCAAAGATGCAAGTTGGAAGGCTGCTATCCTTCCTCTGCTTCTTCTGCCACATCACAGAATCTGAAATGAGAGTGGGTGTAGATAATGTTGAGAGAATACCTCTCTCCTCCTTGAGTCTGCCCAAGACTCTCAGCACTGTACCAAGCTCTCCCAAGGTCTCCACCTCTATGGAATCAATGAGTGGTGCCTCCAAATGTGGAACATCCATCCTCCTTTTATGATCTAGTGGTCTCCCTAGTGCAATGCCTCCATGCGATGAGACATCATCATCAAGAGTAGACTGTCTGTATGAATGGATAGATTTGTCCATGCTCTCACTGTGCAATCCAGTCACCCTCCTAGGTGCATCAAACTCTTGAAATGAATAGGGGTTTGTACTTCTCATCACATGAGGCTGGTTCTCCTCCCTATCTCCTCCTTGTGTCTCCATGGTTTCACACTTCATCAAAAATGGCACATGTAGATCATGAGTTGTGCCTTGATCTCCACACAAGATATCCTGGGGACTTCCTTGCAAGGAAGCAAGAACCCCTCTAGTTGGAGCAAGAGCTCCTCTTTCCTCTGCGTAAGGTGCTAGATCAATTCTAGATATGTCAGTGCTATTTCCCTTAACCTCCTCATCATGAGTGGGAAACCTCCCAATGATTGGATCCTCTTTTGGAAAAGAGATCTCCATGCTTTCCTGTCCCTAGATGTGCAAGTTTTCAGCCTCCTCTATGGTTTTCTGAAGTGGTTTTGAGTTTTTATGCAAGGTTTCTATTTGAGTCTTTTCATTTGGTTCCATCACATGTGTATCATGAATCCTACTATCAAATATTTTCACTAATGCTTTAGTGAAACTGACATAAGATGAAGCATTCACATTTTTTAAAGAAAGGGACTCAAATTCCCACCAGGCATAGGCCTTACCTCTCAAATGCAGCGCTGCAATTATGATGGATTCATCTTCAAGGATTTGGTGCTGCTGCAAGAAGGTTTCTAGCTCATCCACCCAAGCTCTTGGTAAACATGCAGGTGAACCATCAAAATTTGATAGAATAAATCTATCATGCTGTTTTCTTCCCTTCACCTTGATCTTGCAAAACTCTGAAAAACTGAGATGATCTCTGAATTTTTGAGTTTGAGACTCATAATTTTTTAGGAAATCACTAAGAGTTTCCCTCCTAGAAATATCTCCTTCTTCTTCCATATTTCTCATGGAAAATCTAGGCATGTGACCGCACTGTACATCATGGTGTGTGACTGCATGCTCACACTCTTCATATGAAAATCTAGAGTTTGTTTCAGAATCAAACTCTCTTGGAGATTCTCCATAAATATCCCTCTTATCTTCTTGAAATATTTATGAATGTTCTGTATAGATTTAGGAAGAATATTTGTAAGCCTATCCCCTTTTCCTCCTCCAAAGGATGGAGTCTTTTTCCTGCTCATTTCTTTGTCTCCTTTTTGATGAGAATAGAAAGTGTAGGGTTCTTCCTCTTCTATTTTCTTAGCCTCCTTGGGGAGGTTCTTCATGGATCTGAAATATGATGAGATAAAAACCATCCTCTTCAATCTTCTGATCTCTTTGGCTGAGACTCACAGGCTGAGCTAGGATGATGCTTTGATACCACTGTAATATCCCCAAATGGGATTGCTCAGCAAGGCATGCCTGAAAAACGCATTTTTTAGGAATGGCTGCTATAGGATTTGAAACCAAGACATGGATCCCTTAGATCAATGTATCTAAGACCAAAATACAAGAGGAGGCTCAAAAGAAATCACTCTAGGTGGGTTAAACAGGTCTCCCACACCTAGTTGTCTTGAGAAAGTGCCCAATGAAGGGACTGCAACAATGTATGAACATATAATAGAGCAACAATGTTATTTTTTTGAGCTAGAACACATGAAGATCTGAATAGCCATAAAATGTATGTTATAGCAGAAATTTCATACAAATCCTTGAGTAAAGAGACACTCAAGCAAGGTAATACAGCCTCAATGGGACATGTACATTAAAATAGATGAACACTGCTACACAGGAATTTATGCAGGCTAAAAGGACACAGTTTATTGGAGACACTGCAACATGATGAAAAATAATAGAAATATATAACAATATATGGCTCAAGAAATGTGGGGGAGAAAGCTCTCGACCCATAGAAACAAGAATACAACAATCCTTGGAAAGATTGGCTGAAATCTACAAATTGGAAAAATGCTGGAGTTGCAGTCCCGAAGACTAAATAGCAGCTGCAACTCAGAAAATGGATGGAGATGGCTGAAGATGATGAAAAATATGAAGTAGTACTCCTCCAATGAATCTTCTAAGTGAAATGCTGATCCAATCACTGAATATATCACCCTTCAAAATAGTGGTGCAAACCCCCACTGCAGATACACACTGAAATAATGTAGTCAAGGAGAGGGACTGCGCTGTAGTAGATGGGAGATGCCTGGCCTAATGCCAAGATATGAAAATCAGCTCTGAAAAATTCCTAACTGATCCCCTGGAGGAATAGAAATTCTCTCCTTTGAAAGATAAGCTCTGGAAGTGGTGTGATGGAACCCTCCACTGCAACACCCTGCAACACAAAATAGCTCTAAACAGAAATTGCGTTGTAGCTGAAGGAGGTGGCTTGGCCTTGAGCCTAAATGTTGAGAAATTAATAAAAATCCCTCAAGAGGCTTCTCAAGAAGGAGAAGGAATCCTAAACAGGAATTCATTGTGCTATACAACACTGCAACTCTGCTAAACAACCCGAGAATGCAAAGAGTATAGATAGACCAAAATAAAAAACTCAAACATAATCCTCTATGGCTGCCTCTTCCTCATGTTATGAAAATGAAAGCCATCTTGCCTTGGTCCCCACACATTAGGGTTTCCTCTACCAAGTGATCTTCCTCCCATTCAAACTATGTTGTCTTCCCAAGCAATCCACACCCTCTTTGGCAACGCTGTTGACTTGTTCAAACTTGACCTTGTCCTCATGCCTTTGCCCCTTTTCACACTGGAAGGTGCAAAATAAAGCTACTCTATTGATCCCTTTCACACTATGAGGGATTTTATTCTTACTCATGGGTCTCCTCACCCATTTTATTCACCTCCTAGATGATATAATAAAAATCAATGTTCCAATTAGCTTCATGCTAATTTTGGGAACATTACACATCAGTAGTGCTATGGTGCCTAACCATTTTTCCCAACTCATTGGCCAAATCCGATTTACTTCCACTGTGTCCTAGATTACATGGGTAAGATGATGTAGAAACACCAACATGGAAATAATATATCACATCTTGTTCATAATCACATGTACGGAAATGAGAAAACACATCCTACAAACACATATCATAACCACACGTAGGGAAAGGATAAACATCATCCTCACACATGAAAACCACTGAGAGTATGGAAAGGATGAACCACGTCCTACATGCATGCCAACCAATAAATTTTAGGAAGGATCCTACTCATGGGGAAAGGATGAAACACAACCCACCGACATGTAAACCATCAGTCGCAGGGAATGATCATCCTACATGTGGGGAAAGGGTGAACCATGTCCCACCGACATGTCCACACACAGATTCCTGAACACATCTCTCACACTGAGGTTTCCGCAGGAGAAGGTGAACCATTGATCTTGCTTATATGCCATAGGGGAAGGTGAACCACTCATCCTATGCATATTTCATCAATAGTAGGGGAAGGTAAACAACTCACCCTACATACATGTGTCTGAAATCATAGGGGAAGGTGAACCAATCACCCTACACCCATGTCAACCATCATGGGGTATTACAGAGGAAGGTGAACCGCTGACCCAGTACATAGCGCACCACTAGGGGAAGGTGAAACACTCACCCTATGGTCGCTTATAGCTCCAAAAAGTTCCCTAATCCCCCAGGAGATCCCAGAGCTCAGTGTCCAACTCATGTGTGACCTTCATAGGAGGGTATTTCCATGAATCCAAGTTTATCACATAAGGCTAAGAATTTGACCTTACCTAAGGGCTGCATGAGAATGTCTGTGACCTGCTTATCAGTCCCGATGTGATGGAGCCTTATTGCTCCTCGGTGTACCATATCTCAGATAAAGTGGTACCCGATATCAATATGCTTGGAGCAGTCGTGGAACACGAGATTATATGAAAGGTGAATCCCAATTTGGTTGCTGCAGTAGATCATAGTGGTATCCAACACGTGCTCAATATATCACTAAAGATATTCCTCAACCAAACAACTTCACACAAGCACACGATTTATTCTTCCTTATCATCCAAGATATTGAAGCAGATCTCAATGAGAAGCAATATCTAGATGTGCTCTTATGATCCCCCACACTTCCAACCCAGTCAACATCATTATATCCATCTAGCCTCAAATTCCCGATAGTGTATCTCAAACCATATTTGATTGTGCCCCAGAGATATCTCATGATAATCTTGGCAGCAATCCAATGTATATGAAGAGTATCGACCATAATTTGACTTAATGTATTTATAATGAAGCATATGTTTGGAAGAGACTTTACCAAGAATATCAGCCCCCCCACAAGTTGTTGATAATCGGTAGGATTTTCCAAATCAGACCCAACAAAACTTCCACATAACTTCTTGAAGTTGAGTTCCATCGGAGTAGACACATACTTTCATTCCACCATCCCATATCTCACAAGAAACTTCACAATCTATTTTACTTGAGAAAGGAAAATATCACTTGGATTTTTCCAGAACTCCAAGCCTAGGAAGTAGTGCATCAACCCTAGCTCCTTCATCTCGAATTTGGAAGCCAACTCCCTATTGAATAGATAAATGGGAGGGTATGCACATGTCAAAAAATGATTATCCACATAAATTACTAGAATGCGAGGCCTATCCTTGTCAACCTTGAAGTATAGGTTCGGGTCAGCTTCGCTCCTTGTAATTCCTAGCTTCATAATATAGCTATCAGTCCTCCCATACCAAGCCCTAGGGGCTTGCTTCAACCCATAAAGGGATTTCTGTTCATCTGTCGGATATTCATCCAAATTTCCTGCATTATCATCATTGTCCTTCCTTGGAATAAGAATATATATGAATTTCCCAAGGGAATAATCTTCATCGAAGGTGACATCGTGAATTATTTCAACTTCTCTCTGACTAGACACATAGATTCTATATTCCTTTGAAGTTTCGCTGTAGCCCATAAATGTTAATTTCTTCCCATATGCATCTACCTTGTTTATTTTCTCTTTCAGCACATGAAAATACACGGGACAACCAAAAAATATAAAATGAGAAACATCAGGTTTCTTATCGGTGAAAACTTCTTCAGGTGTCTTGAAGTCCAATTCTTGATGCAGGCATCTAGTTTGAACATATACGACAGTGTTAGAAGCTTCTCCCCATAAGAACTTCGGTATACCTTGGTCATGAAGCATGGCACAAGTAGCTTCAATGATTGTTTGATTCTTCCTTTCAGAGAATCCATTTTTCTCAGGAGTATATGCAGTAGTGGTCTCCCTATTAATGCCATATTCTCTACAATATTCATTGAATTTATTTGATTCATATTCGGTCCCATTATTGTACTACTCATTGTGTGGGATCCATTGGTAAGGTATGATGATGAATATATGCAACATGTTTAGTTGGCCAAAGTAATTTCATCTTTAAAAAAATAAAGGAAGTTTCTAGAAGGAAGTCTACATGACCAAAAGAAGGAAAGGTATGTATATATTTGATAGATAAAGTCATGTCATCGTATAGTTGTAGATATCATGATTGACTGTTCCATCTCATGAGAATGATAAAAAAATAAGGATCTCTTCCATTAGAATTATTCATGAAGGCATGTGGGCAATATGCCTTAAACTATTCTACAAATTGACAAGATGGAATCAACACAATATGACCTCGTGAAGAATTTGAGGTGGTTGAAAATAGTGGTTCCTATGTTGAAAGAACCATGTAAAGAAGATCGCGAGGAAATAAATATGTGAAGAAGATGAAAGAAGAGTTCGTGGGAAGATGCATATATAAGATAAGAAAAAGTGATCAACATCCGATAAATAAAAGGATTAGCCATGACATGTCCATGGAGAAGGTATGAAGAGCCTGATAAAGTTTGAAAAAGGAGACCCTTGATATTGAATGTCTCGGAGATGAATTCATACATGTTCAAGATGTTGATGTTGCAAGAAGCATATGTCATGATGAAATACCATCATAAAAAAATAACTTTAATTTGATGTTCATTTTGATTTTTGAAAGTATTTACTTAGGTTGTTATAGGGCTATTGAGAGAGGGTTGTAGAAAGTCGCCTACAACTTGCACTCATGATATTGGATGGAAGATCCTGAATGAAACATCACTTGGAAGAGGTAGTTGTATGAAGGAAAGCCGTATGCAGACTTGAAAATCAATTCCCAATAAAGAGAAGGATGACATGACTATTGGTTCAACACTATGTTTCGTTGAAGGGAAGTGGTGGAAAATATGGCTGATGCCCTACAAAGAAGTTCTGGAAGAAGAAGGCTCCATGATGAAGAAGTTGACGTTCATGACACCAAAAGGAGGAGCCCTAGAGGCAGCTGATAGTACCATGATATTCACCAAAGAGTCCCTAGTTGAGAGGGAGCGTGGGAAATTCATTGTTTAAGAGGGAGCTTGAGTATATTCCTTTTATAGGAATGAGTATATCCTCCCTAGTTGAAAGGGAGAGATATACACATCATTATTGTCTTCGTGTTATGAATAAAGAATGAAGGATTGGGAAAGCATATGGCTTGCGATACTCTTTGAGGATGTGGTAGGGAATCCAATAGGTAAGAGTAGTCGAAGAGAAAATTCCTTGAGGATGTGTTAATCCAAGACAGGAATTGTCCTAGAAGGACATACCTTTTGAACTTCTGGGTGGGGTATTTGCGTTAAGAAACAACGATGATCATTTCTATCAGTCATGTTTCACCAACATTGTGCTTTGATCTTGTGGAGAGATAGAGATGTTAGTCAAGGCCTTGCTATGTGATAATGCTGGTTGGTATGATGAGATGAAATGAGATAAGCTGAATTAATAGTTTATGAGACGGATTACCAATCTGACTCTTCTTATGAAAATTATTTAGTATGATAATGTCTAAGTACCTTGTATAGATTATGAATACCTCCCTAATTAGGAGGGAGTGTTGAAATATGTAACTAGGTTCGGTCTTGATAATGACATATGTAATCATGATTTTATGTATTTGATGTAAAGAGAAAAATAAATTTATGATTGTCATTCTTGATGCATGGGTTTCATGCTCAAGGTTATTTTATTAATAGTTCAAGAACCCATTGGATGCTTCTAGGTCTTGTCATTAAGTCAATAAGTCAATTGAGTCATTTACATGTATGGAAGCCCTTTTGGGCTTATTGTATCAAATCAAAGAAAATTTATGTAAAGTAAAAAGTGACATATAGACCCTCCAAGACCTTGTCATAAAGAAAAAATCAAGTCAACCTTCATGCGTGGACAAGTTGTCCTCCACGCAACTATTAGACCTCTAAGAGAAGCCTATATATAAGAGACTTTTAACTCACTTGAAGAGAACTCACTCATCATAAGAAGTTTGATAAATAGAGAGAAAGAGACCTAAAAGAGTGAAGAAGAGGAGGACTAGAAGAAGGATAGGAATTACATATTAAAAGTTTATTTTGGGCTATCATCTCCTCACACGTGCGAATATTATGGCTACGTCATTGCAACAAGATCGAATTCCAAAAAGGAGCTAGGTTAAGGCACCAAAAGGTGTACTTTGCAAGTCGAGTTCCAAATAAGGAAGAATCAAGTCAAGCGAAGGAGAAGGAAGGAAGAAATCACCATATTTTCCACATTTGAAAGAGCTAAGGTTTCTGTAGTAAGTTGCAGAAGAAACTACTGGGGTTGAAGTTGTTGGGAAATTGCTGGGGTCAAAATTGCTGGAGAAGCTGCTGGGGTCAAAACTACTAGATCAAAGTTGCTAAAGAAGTTGCTGGAAGGATAAATCATCAAGTAAGAAGGTTGACTTGGTCTTGGAGGGGTCTTTGTCAAGGGTCATATGTATTGGAATTCATCACCTGAACATTATATAAGAAGAGAATAATTCTAGTGGGTTTTCCTCTCAAGAGGAAAGATTTTGGCCCCGACCAATATCCTATATCTTGTGTCCTCTTCTCTCGTTTTTCTTTCATTTTTTGGTAGCTGACTGATGATAAGAACAAAATAATAATCAATTTAAGTAAAAGGACATCACAAGAAGTTATTAAATTAAGATAAATGACATAATTTAGATGCCCCCTTGATTTTTCAACACTTCTCATACATCATTATGAATTATGTACTCATATTCTTCAACCATTGCATATTTTCACACTTGAGCTTTCTCAAAATTTTCAAAGGTGCACGGTTTATCGTGAAAAAAGTTTCTCATGGATACAACATATTCTTGGAAATGGCATGGTTTATTTCTTTATTTTAAGGTACCTTTGGGAGAAACATGCTTATCAACATCTGAAGGTTGTAATGAAGCCATAAATGTATCCTTTTATCAGGAGGATCACATGGAGGAGGATCTAAAGGATCCATGGGCTCCATCGGTTCATAAACAAGATCAATTTCAGGCTTAGGATTTTCTTGTATCTCAAATAAATCATCCTGATTATTAACATTAGCAGAAGGAAGAGGAGTGTATATTTCCTTTCCAAGAGCTGCATCTTCATCAAATGTTACATCCCTATTAAACTCTATATTTATTTATCCAGGTACCTATATTCTGTAAGCTTTAGAATTTTTACAATAACCAACAAACATATCTTTCTTACATGAATATTCCAGCTTGTTCCTCTTTTCTTTTGGCACATGGAAGTAGATAAGGTAGCCAAAGATCCTCAAGTGCCCAACCTCGAGTTTTTCACCAAATAATACTTATTTCGGAGTCTTGTTATTTAACACACGATGATGATATTTATTTTGAACATAGACAATTGTGTTAGCAACTTCTCTCCATATAAACTTTGGTAGTTTATGATCATGCAACATAGCTTTGAATGCTTCCATGATAGTTCTATTCTTTCTCTTAGCCACTCAATTTTTTTTTGTATTATACAATACTGTGGTCTATTTCCTGATTCTAACTTCTTTACAAAATTCTTGAGCTCTTGTCCACTTCATGTCCACTCAATTCATGGGATGGATCGACATCATCCTCAATATTGATACAAAAGACTTGGTTTTCACATTCATCAAATGCACTCGTTGATCACAGAACAAGAGCAAGAGAAATAGTAATAAAGTAAATAAACATAATGAAAGTATACCGGGTGATGATGCATTTCTTTCTTTATTATCTAGATGTGGGAGTGTCTCCTTCATTATCCTTGCAACAACTTCCTCTTGGATTTTACTCTTCCTGTATTATTCTCCACCTTGATGATCTTCAAGATGTACTTTTCTTGATCGCATCCTCATCAAGAGGTTAACGAAAGAATCATTCAAATAATCATGTAGGAAGAATAACCAATGATTTATAAAGATAAATATAAACAAGAGAAGTGGCACAAAGAAACAACATAAGTCTTGAAAATAATTATTTTTTAATGGGGATTCAAGGAAGCTATTAGATCCCTCTTGTTCCGGCCTCTATAAGTTACCATTATCCATAAGTCACATGTCATTTCTAGAATAAATGAACACCACTTGGAAAACTCCATAATGATCCACTCTAATCTCAGGCATTTTTGAAACCATCTTCCTCACATGAGGTAATGCTTTATAGTGAGGACAAGTCAAATTTCAGTGGCATACTTTATATTGATGATTACTTATCATGAATCAATGCATGGATAGGTCTTCCATTGATTTTATAAATATATTCAAATATTTATCTGAGAGTGAGGGAATGTAATAGTAATTATACACATTGACTTCATTGTCTACAATGATATTAGTTATAAACCATCTTTGGTCGCTGCAAAAGAGGTTAGTTAAAACTATCATTCCATATTTTGTAAAAGTCATGATTCTTACCTAAAACCACTATTTTTATTAAGCTATAATATCAAAATTACCAAAACCAATAATATTCTGACATTTCTCATATAATATGAGATAGACAAAATCCCCCTATCATCAACATTCAATGTATATCAGTTATATTTTCATAACCTTCTATGCATTATACTTCTTTTTAATACAATGCTTTCTTGCACATGCAGAAACAAAAGTAAAACCACTCTTTACTTTTTCATGCATCAAAAAGTACCAAAACCACAACTATTAAATAGGTGCAATACTTTAATTACTATCTACAAAATTACTATCATATCTTGGGTTCCTTGAAATATTCGAAGAACAGTAGGAGAAAAATTTTAGTAGTAAAATTCAGCAGTAAAATTCAATAGTAAAATTTCAGAAGTAAAATTAAACAGTAAGATTTTTGTAGTAAGATTTCAAAAATAAATTTTAGTAGTAAATTTCAGTAGTAAAATTTCAACAGTAAATTTCAACAGTAAAATTTCAGCAGTAGGATTTCAACAGTAAAATTGAAGGGACAACAAGATAAATTTCAACAGTAAATGAGATATGTAAATAGAATGGACAACACGATATATTTCAACATAAAGAGAGCTGTAAGTAGAGTGAAAAACAAGAGATATTTCGACAGAAAGTGAGCTGCAAATCGAGTGAACTGTTAGAGAATAAAAAAGGTAGAAAGATTATCTTATTCTTGATTATTTACTTGTGATGTTCTTTAGTTATTATTGTCTTCTTCCTTAATATTTCATCAAGAAAATATCAAAGAAAATGCACATAGAGCAAGGACACCAGATGAAGTCCAACAACCAGGGAAAAACCCCACTCTCGGGGAAAACCCAGTCATTAATTCTTCCTTCAATAGTGATTCTTAAGACTCTAGACCTTGACTCAGAATTCCTCCACAGGAAGTTAGCCTTCCTTTTGATCCTTCCTGAATCTGGTAGCAATAACAACAGTAGAAACACTATGTAGCAGTTTCTTCGACCTTGCTTCTGGAACTTCGATCTTAAGGGAAAGACTTCGATTTTGCTTCTAGTAGTTCAATTTTGACCCAATACAACTTCTCAAAGTAGTAACATCCAACATAATCAACTTCAAAATCTTCTTCTTTTGGAAGCAACTGATGCAATAAATGATGGAGAACTTCGATCTTCCAAACTATAACACAGGAGAGAAAAAATAGCACCATAATTTTGATTTTCTTGAACTCCTTTAGCTTTCCCAAAGAAACACTCAAAAATACCTTTTCCTTCACTACACACTTTTCCTCAATGCAGCAAAAGATATCAAATTTTTGTGTGAGAGGGAGATTTCTCCAAATGAATTCGATCTCCTTGTATTTATATCCTTCTAATGGGTTCAAATTACTGGACTTGAGGCCGAATTGATCACTTGAAGGCCGACCTAATGTGGAGGCTCCATAAATCATATTTGACTCAATACTTGACCTATTTGCATGATTCAAAAGCCCAATTTTTGTCAATTTAAATATGCGTAATCCTGTATAATTAGAATAAAACCTAGAAGTCCACAATTGAGACTTTGACCTAAAATAACATGACCCAAGCATGAAACCCATGCTTCAATAAGTCATTTACTAATAATAATTTAAAAATTGTTTTCTTTTATTCTTTTGACAAATACAAGAAATATTGAATAAAATACAATTTATGAAGATTGAACCTTGTTACAATATTCAACACTCCCTCTTACCTAGGGAGGTATTCATAATACAATACTACAAGGTAGATCTCAACTATGTGAACTATGAATAATTTTTAGACACTTAAATGTCATGGAATATATTCTTGACCAGGGAAATCTATCCATTGGTGACTCAACAATTTAGGAACCACAATGCCATGGACTATATTCCTAACCAGAGTAATCTATTTAGGTGGGAATAAGATGGACTAAAGATTTAAGCCTCTATAGGTACCATCAGACTTACTTACTAACCATCAACCCAGAGAACTAGGTGCACATCTAACCGATGTCACCCTTCCTACTAGACATAACAACAAAGTTCTGACCTGATGTCTTTCGAGGCAATGCTTCACTCACAAAAGCCACAACACTCTTGATCCAACAGATCAAGGATAACCAATATCTCCCAATTAAATTGATTGGTAACCAATATGCTATCAAATCCTTTGAGAGATTCACTTGTACAATCACAACCCCAATAAACAATATAAATACATAATCAAACAAACCTTCGAGGTTTCGATGTTTCCATTCAGTTAATCTCAGTAGGACTATCAGTTTAATATTTGAGAGAAGATTACTTTTCCTACTTCACATGTAGAAAAATTTCTTCTAGTATATATTCTCCAATCAAGAATTATGTGGTGCTCTCCCTCTTAACCTAGGGAGAGTTCTTTAACCTAGGCTCCCTCTTAATGTTGGGAGATTAACTTCTTCCTTCGGTGTTGGAGAATATTTCATGGATTCCTTCCTTCTCATCATATTAAATTATCTTATGGTATTCTTCACCAATATTATGTACATGCATAACTTAGATAGAAAGTACAACCAATTCTATAGAAGCATGAAGTTATTCATAACAAAAAAATTATTGTAGCAAAAGCATTTAGAATTTTCATAATCAACAAGAGACTATACTTCAATACTTCAATTATCTAGCTCAGGTTTGATACAAACCCTAAGAAAATGATAGAATATTAGATAACTTTCAGAAACCATATGATGAACTATCTACTAGAGTTTTATGTAAACCCCAGATTTCATTCAATTAAGTCAAATCCAACATGAATAGAATTTAATAGGGTTTGATGTAAACCCTATATTTCAATGAAAACATAATACATCATAAACAACTTCTACTAGGGTTTTATGTAAACCCTAGATATTCCATCTATGAATTCTCAGTAAACATTATATAGATACATACTAGATAATTTAACCATTACTAGAGCTTAGATGTAAAACCCTAGATTATTCAATCATCATCCTAGACCTTCAACCTTTGATTAGAGCTTGTTTCCAAACCCTAGAACCTATGTCCATTTAGAAATTTGATCAACACATATATCTAGGAGATTTTCATCATGTATAAGCATATCATATGATTAGAAAATATTTAATATATCAAACACATATTGACCTAGACTAAGCTAGGAGCTCAATTAAAGAAATATATAGCTAGGGTTTCCTAGGACTTTTATAATAGGGATTTTTCTTGTAGACCTAACCAAAACCTAGGGTTTCGGTTCATGTCAAAGAAAACCCTTATTCTATTAAGACTTAAAAGGTTAAATATTTCGAACAACATCATTTCAACCCTAATTAGTTAGAGATTCCATGATCATATCAAAATCTATAATACGACATTATCAATATATCAATTAGTACATCAATTTATTTATTAATAACCCTAAGTAGGTTTAGGGTTTCACATATTATAAACATACCCTTAGGTTAGGGTTTCTAGAGAACCTTTTTAGGGTTCTATTTATGAAAAAAAATTCGAGGTTTATAAGGTGGGTATATTCACCATATGACGAAACATCCCAAACAATAATCTTTTAATATTCATGAGAGCTAGACACAACAATAGTTAGTAATGTAGAATGGATATACCGAAAATGAATAACAAGATTTTATAATCTAAGACATACCTTTGTTTCTTTGAAAAACCTTTTTGATTTCAATGCCTTGTTTAGTGAGGGCTTCCTTCTTAATCCTTGAGTCCTTCTTCCATAATTCTTGAGCAGGTTAATTCTTAGACAATGAAATAGAGGTAGACAAGTGATTAGTATTTAATATAAACAAAACTTTAAATAAGTACATGAAAAAAAATAGAGAGGGAATGCGATACTTGTCTTGAGTAGTTGTTATGGGCTCCCTCCAAATATTTGAGGGAAACCTAAAACTTGTAAAACAAGACAAATGTCTTTCCAAAAGATGTTAAACCTATATCTAAACATAAAATATACAAATGAAATATCTAAAGCTAGGAGCAAGGGGCTTAGTAATGTAATTACCTTATGTCATTCTCTTTGGTTTTTGCTTTCTTGGGAGAGGGTAATTATTTAGCCACATTTTCTCTATCTCTTTTCTTTCTTCTCATATTGTCAGGACACTTTCTTCTATAATGCCCCATTTTGTGACAATGATAGAATTCAATCTTGGATATATCAACCTTCTTCCTTGGCCCTTTCTTGTTGAAGTTTCCCTTGTGAGGATAAACATAAGAATTTGATACTTCTTCATTGTTGGCTACCATTTATATTCTCAACTCTTCTTGACTACAGGCTCTCCATAGTTCCTCAAAGGTGGGATTTTCTTTCTAGATATTGACACCTACAACAAATGCACACCAAGTAGGTGGTAGCCCTAGTATGGTTGCGATCACAAGTTCTTTATCTGACACTATTTCATCAATGGAAAGAAGTTCATATCTTATTCTTGCTATCTTCATAAAGAAAGCATATACAATATCCTCCTTGGTCATCTTAGTAGTCCTTAGTTCATTTTTTATGCTTTCCATATTTCCAATATTCTTTGGGTAAATAGTTTTGATAGGGCATCGTACATTTCCTGGGCATGATCAATGTTTGCAATGAAGGGGATAAGAGTGTCCTTTATGCTTTCAACCATCAAATTAATTGCCACTAATTCCAATTCTCTAAATTTTACCTTATCAACATCACTTGATTTTTCTGTGGGCTTCTTTAATTTTCCTTTCACCAAGTCTAGGACCTTGTTCTTTCCAGGAGGAGGTCAATCCTCGTTTTCCTAGATCTATAGTTAGGAGCTCCTTCAAGCTTGTTCTCTCCCTTGATAGTGCTAGACATATTCCTTGAAAGTAGTGGAGACTTGTTTCCTTAAAGAGTTTCCTTTAGTGAACTTCGTATGTCTCCTTGATCAAATCCTCGAGACTGCCTTTTCCTTCTTCTTTCACCAAAGCTCTAATACCATGTTAGAGAATCAGAAAGGAAAAAATATTATCTTATCCTCAAGTATTTCATTGTGATGTTATTTAGTTCTTATTATGTTCTTCTTATCTTATTTATTATTATTTCATCAAGAAAATATCAAAGCAAATGCACATAGATTAAGGACACCATATGTAGGCCAACATCCAGGGAAAAACCCCAATCTCAGGGAAAACCTACTCAATAATTCTTCCTTCAATAGTGATTCTTGAGACTCTAGACCTTGACTCAGACTTCCTCCACACCAATTCAACCTTCATTTTGATCCATCACAACAACGTCAACAGTAGCAGTAAATTTGACTTGGAACCTTGAAATTTCTTCTAGAACTTCGATCTTGAGGGAAAGACTTCAATTTTGCTTCTAGTAGTTCGATTTTGACCCAAGACAACTTATCAAAGAAGTATCATCCAACAAAATCGACTTCGACCTCTTCTTCTTTTGGCAACAACAATTGGCAACACTTGATGCAACAACTGATGCAGTAAATGTTGGAGAACTCTGATCTTCTAAAATCTAGCACGTGAGAGAGAGAGAGAGAGAGAGTAGCACCAAAATTTCAATTTTCTTGAACTCCTGTAGCTTGCCCAAAATCTCATTCCAAAATACCTCTTCCTTCACTTCGCACTTTTCCCAGATGCAACAAAATATATCGAATTTTTGTGTGAGAGAGATGTATCCAAATGAATTCAATCTCCTTGTATTTATAGCCTTCTGATGGGTTCAAATTATTGGAATTGAGGCTAACTTGATCACTTGAAGGATGACTTGATGTGGAGGCTCCATAAATCATATTTGTCTCAATACTTGACCTATTTTCATGATTCAAAAGCCCAATTTGAGTCAATTTAAATCTGAAATAATATTATAGAATCAGAATAAAACCTAGAAGTCCAAAATTGGGAATTTGACATAAAATAATGACCCAAGCATGAAACCCATGTTTTAATAAGTCATTTAATAATAATATAAAAATTATTTTCTTTTATTCTTTTGAAAAGTACAATAAATATTGAATCAACTAAAATTTATGAAGACCAATCCTAGTTGCAATCTTCAACATGAACAACAAGAGATAGTTTAACCAAAAGCGAGTTACAAATGGAGTGAACAACAAGAGATATTTCAGCAGAAAGAGAGCTGCAAATGACACTTGTCTTCTTGAGCTTTTTTTCACCAAAGCTCTGATACCATGTTGAAATTATGATGTTCTATGTTGTAACAATCACTTACTACAAAAATTCTTTGTGTTGCAATATTAGATAAGAAATTGTAGATAAAACATAAATCAAATACACAATAGGAGAAATATAAGAATACAATAAGACACAAATAATTTAGGTACATTGATGAGGGAAAAACCACAAGGGGAAAACCAAACTAGATTCTTCTTCTAATAGAAATCAATTCTGTAATAGAGATACATATTACAATGAGAGACAAAGAGAATTAGTAATTTCACCCAAATATGAACAATCTGTAGCATGAAGGTCATTTGTAGCAACATCATATGCACACTCTAAATCAACCTTCCCTTCAACTAAATCAACACTGAAACATTGAAGCACTGAATCAACCTTGGCTCACCAAGTTCTACTCTTACTATCCAAGTCTCTCTATCATAATCTTCTTCAACTTTATCCAACTCTTTCTCAAGTTCAAATTCTTCTCTCACAATGCACAAGTAGTGAGGGGAGAAATAATGAGGCACACACACACACACACATAGGAGGAGCAACAAATCCATGCCATAAAGGAGGAGTAACTCACATGCCAAGAGGATTCTAACTCATGCCCATTTGGGAAATGTAACTCATGCCAGTACACATCAGAGAAATTTTGAGGAATAAAATGGGCCTCCTAAATAATATTATAAAATAATAGTGGAAATAATAAAATAATATTAGATTACCTCATCAAGTTTTAGAGGGAAAAAAGAAAAAACCATTTTTTCAACTTGTATTTTCAATTTATCTCCTTACAATTCTGCTCACATTTTGAGCAAGAACACTCGTTGGATGCAAAATTTATTTTTTCATCCAAGGAGTACCCATGTTGCATAATTTTGATGGACTGCGCTACACGAAAAATGTGAAATACATGAAAAAACGTGATTGCAATCATGTTTTTTTATGTATTTCACATTTTTCCTGTAGAAAATAACATCGAAAGTATGCAACATGGTTACTTATTGGATGAAAAATTAAATTCCACATTCAACGAGTCACTCCCGCTCCAAATTTGAGTAAAATCATAGGGAGAGAAGTTGAAAAGGTAGTTTATTTTTTATTTTTTAACCATTTTACTCCAAAAATGGTGAATCATCGCTCATGTTTGACATCATCATATCAAATCCTATTGGTTCTTACAAAGTTGATTTTTGTTTTACATTTTTATTTTGAGGTCCATTTTTGACCTCAAATTTTCTCTAATGCATGCATATGTAACTTATTCTTTTAAGAGAGAGCATAACATATGCATTAAATAATGCGTAAGAGGAATCTTTTACGACCTGATTTTATTTAGTGTAAGAGAGTGTAAGAGAATATTTTATGATGTGCTTTAATTGAGTCTAAGAGAGTGAAAGAGCATTAATATAGTGTAAGAGGAATATTCCATGCCAATAATGAGTGTAAGCGAACATTATTGAGAGCCATGATTGAGTGACTTGAATTTCTTTTTAATAATAATATAATAATATGATAAGAATAAGAATAATAATATTGATGATTAAGTCGAAATTGAGCTATTCAGATTGATTAATGATCAAAAGGGATTTTCCATCAACAATACTTGGTTACTAATTGATGCAAGATGATTTACTATTTTTAGAAAGTCATACTTGAGACTTTCTATTTTTAGAAATTCTATAGACTTTTTGTTTTTAGAAATTCATCCCTAAACTGCAAAATTTTCAACAAGAGAATTGTTTTAGACAAACACACAAGATTTCCCAGTGCATTTTGGAATACATTGTGGGAGAAGATGGACTCAAATTTAAATAGGTCTACAACATTCCATCCACATATAGATGTTGATTTATGGTAGCATCGTATGTTATCTAAGCCTCAAAATTTGCAAGCATGATAGGACACATGCATCCTCCAAGACCCAAAAATCACTTTGGGAAATTCCACTCGGAGACAATTCTATTAAAATAATTAATTATTTTTAATGGACGCCTAAGTCTAAACTTAGGAAATTAAAATAATTAAAGGGTATTAATGAAACTTGGTGTGAATCTTCTAGAAAAAGACAAAGATCGAGTCAAGATGATCTGAGCCATTTATTAGGAATTAATTTGGGCCGTTGAATGTTCAACGTGAAGATTATAAGAAGAGGCTCGATGGGCTCTTGGAAGATACATCAAATTGGAGATCAAGAGATCGATTTTATTAAGAGAGAAGTGAAACAATAGTTGGAGAAGAGATCGAGAGATTTCTCGCAGTGAGGGGAAGAGATAGTTTTCCAGTGGAAGTATTCCTGATCCACTAAATACAATGCAGAGAAGGCAGAGAGATATCTAGAGAGGCATCATAGAGCCATGAAGAGGAAACACAGAGAATGAGAGGAAATCTATAGTTCTGTTGAGGAGAAGTCCTGATCTAGTGCCGGGAGCCAGGGTGTGAGTCTAGAGGGTCAGAGATGGGAGCTACAGTAAGCAGATCGATCAACCAAGGGAGTGACACAGTTCCTATCAGTTGTGATGCAAAGACAACATAGTTATTGCACAAAGGTTGCACACAGGTATCTTGGGGCTAGCCATTCATAGGCTAGATCAGTGTCAGATCGCTAGTGATAGTGTGAGGTTATTTTCTCACTAAATTTTTGTGAGTTATTTTCTCTGTATCGGGTAGGCAGAAAGGAATCCAAGATTGGATTTAGAAACTACTACATAATAATACAAACCCTCATTTGCTGCATCGGTTTTCCTGCATTGGGTTTTTTCGGGGATATTGTCCAAAAATAATGGTGTTGAATGTGTGCTATTACTTTCCTGCACTATATTTTGTTTCCGTAAATTTTTTATATTTGTGAAGACTTCAGTGTGTTAGTTTTTTTATTTACCGTAGCAACATTAAATAATTTTGTTCAGTTATATAACAAAATAGAAGAAACTTAACTAGTTGATGTAGAAGGATTCCAATTGTGGAATTTTCACATGGTATCAGAGCATAAGTGAAGCAATGAAGAGCTCAAAAGCAGAGTTGAAGATGGAGCTAGAAGAGCTGCGTAGGAAACATATCATATCCCCATAAGGCTTGCACAATCCAGTGTTATGAGGGAAATATTTTCGTGGAAAAATCTCTATTTGAGTGAATCGAAAGAGAGGAAGATTTTCCAGATCAAGATTTGTCAGTGGAAGAGGGAGTAGCGCAAAGCATATCTTCAGTTGGGACACAAATTTTATGCAGCAGTTGCTAGTGTAGAAAAGCATTAGAAGGGAAGAAGAGTACACTGAGGGAATTATGACCTCAAAGAATTTCCTGCCAAAAATTCCATTTTCCCACACAGAAGAAACAATAGCCGGGAGAAGTTTTGCTTACTCCAATAGGAAGTGCGTAGAGATAGTCAGCAGTTGCGTAGAGGGTTAGAGGCAGAATTCGACATTTTTTGGGCGTGATGGAAACAACCGGGCTGAGAGATCATGATTGATTGGAGGGTGCCTCCAACTATGTGATCTGGAAGGCAATGATATCCTTCCTTTTAGATGTGCACGACCTCGAGGCCTTTATCGATAATGTGGTAGCTATCCCTGCAGATATAGATCCATTGAAAACCTACAAGAAGGATATGGAAAATTCCAAGAAGATGATAATCGATGGAGCTTGAGGTCACATTTTTTCTCACATATCTGGAAAAGGGACAACCAAAGAGATGTGGGATACCTTGTCTATGTTGTATCAGGGATCTTCCTGTGAAAATTTTAATTCTGAAATTCTGTTGCAGTTATAGATTAATTTCTCCTTCTTATTTTCATAATAAGTTATTTACAAAACCCTTCCAGTAAATTTCGAAATAAACACTACTACAATTATCACCAAATACATATAGAGAAAAGAATAGTAAAATACAAGCACAAGAATCAATCACAATGACACAATTATTTTTGGATTATTATCCTCGGAAAAACCCAATGTCGGAAAATCGGTGCAACATATGAGGGTTTCTATATTAATCTTCAACAAAAACTTCTTTATAAGGAAAAAATAGCATAAAATATTGATAAATTTCTTCAGAAAACACCTCAGATAAATTCTCTCCAGACCTTAGGAGAATTTCCGACACCTAAGGGAATCACTGGCCCTCAATGCGTCACCTCTACATGTCTATCTACACAGAGCCTGCATGAGACTGCGTCAGTACTGTGTGAGCCCTCTGTGTTGTTCCTCTATGCTTCGTCTATGCTCTTCTGCTTCCTTCTTCCCTCGAGCCTGGAAAATGTTGATGCCCTCTACTTCCTCTGCCCTGCAACTCTCCCTCTAAAATTGAATTCTATTCCTTTAGAATCGACTTCCCTCAGGTTACTGAGTGTATGCCGACTTGTTTTCCAAATGGCCCTCAAGTATTCTTTTATAATCTTCTCATTGACAAATCAACAACCCAGATTAGAAGTCTAATCAATGGCTAAGATTAAATCTTGAATTGATCTTATTTCTCTAGAAGATTCACACTTTTTTTTATTAATACCCATTAATTATTTAATTTCCCTAATTTTAGACTTAGGGTCTTGTTGAGGCCCCAAAAATTGGTGCAACAACATTGGGGAAAACCACCTGGTTGGGGACTTAAAAACCGTCCCTTTTCCGTTTGGAATGGTGGCTCCAACTGGATTTATGGGACCAATTTCCCAGTGTAATGATAATTGGGTGAATGGATGGATTTATAACTGTTTGTAACTTAGTATATGGAAGTAATATCAAGCTTGAAGTGAATTATATATCTATCTATATGTATCCCGAGATGAAATCTATTCTCTGTGCGATCTATAAATATGATACTTCAGTGAATGAAAATAAAGATCATACAAACACTTAGAGATATGAAAATGAAAAACAATTGATTTAATTAAATGGTTAATTAAATAAATTGGATAATTCTTATATCGCAATTGTTACTGCATGCATTGAATATGTACTAAAATATCACAATCTAACATGTTCAAAAGTGAGTTAATGCATGAATTTTTTCAGATAGATACATAAAAAAAACACCATAAAAATTAACCATTTCTCATTGAAACAAAACTATAACATATAGGATAAAAGTATTATGTAGATGTTCACTCTGCTCATTTGAGAAAAAGTACCTGGTCTAGCCCTTTCTATTAGAAAATTTCAAGAGTAAAAAAGTGTGACTTCTGTAAAGATTCCTTTCAAAATATCAGGACCCCTTCTTAAAAGACATGAAGGGATTATATAATAAAAATAAAAAGTATTAAAATAGTTATTACAATAAAAACTGAGGAGGTTTAAAACAACTCTCCTTAAACTAAGTGAAAATTAAACAGAAACATAATTTACATGGGTGACTTGCTTGATGATTGTCCCACCATCTCATCAGCCATTTTTTCCTTCAGCTGAAGGATATTAAGCATAGGCTTAACCTCAGGAGGTTGGCCTGGCCTGATGCGCAACTGTCCCATGAAAACAACATCAGAAAGTGGAGGCAACATGTAGGAGGATGCATCAATAAGACATCGCAGCATAAGCCATTGGCTATGTGGCTTTACCAAGTATCTCCAATACTTATCGCAATATATTTTTTCCAACTTTCTGATGTGTTCCTCTGTGACCTTTGAAAATTCTTTCCATTGTCTTATCAAGTCTTTCACAATAGGAAGCGAACCGGGAGGACATCTATCAATAGGATTTGCAGCGATGAGATTTTGAATGAAATTTTGCACAATGTTAGTAGCCATATCTTTTTCTATGCAAATGGCTCTTTCATTATGTTTCAACTGTATGTCCCAATCAGTAAACAATATTTCCTTTTTAGAGTCCTCAATCCTGGGCAGGTTGGCCTTTCGGCCATCAACAGACTCCTGCCAGGTGACATACTGTGAAACCTTATCATCAATCTCATTGAAACGTATCCTCTGGTTTGATATTCGATTCATTAGTGAATCTCTTTGCTCACACAATTCACGAATGTTTGACAACTTTTGAAAAAAAATAAATTGCTGCTGTGCCAATAGGGTATTTGGTTCCAAGGCCTCTTTTCTAAATTCATATATCTTTGGATTATATTTCAATTACTCTACAGAAAACTGCAATTGGTGAATTTGAGTGTCCTTTGAACTTATTTCATGTTGGTGCTGAATATTCAATTGGTCCATGCTCTCTTGGAGTTGTGTTACCTATACATGTAGCTGTTGATTGACGTTTTTATTCTCTTCCTGTAGCTCATGTTCTAATTGGATGATCCTTTCATCCTTTTATTTCATCAATTGTTGAACCTCAAAAGCTTTATCTATAGTTGTAGATGCATAAGCTCCAGCGAACTACGTTAGACGAGTTATATCTAGTGAAGGATTTGCCTGTGAATATTTCCAGACAACTTCCATTGAAACATTTCCTGGGACAAGGAGTTGAGATTGCTCTGTTATCCTTCATTTCATTTTCTGCTCATAACTACTTTATGTTTAGGACTGTAGAATATATCCAGAGGAGGGATTTCCTCAATATCAAGTACAATTTTTGTAGTGGGGAATGCCATAATGAATTCTACTTTCTCTGTGCTTACCAATTTTTCAGAGGGACTAGCAATGAATGAGTCCTGACTTTTAGTTTGAGGCACTTTCACAATCTGTTGATGACCAATAAGTATAACGTCCTGGTCTCCCTGGAGTTTTAAGTTAAAATCCTTCCAAACCTCATTTGGATTACTTGGGAAATCTAATTCCATGGTTTTCATTTCAACAGATTTATCTTGCTTAGTTTTACTAAGGAATTCAGTATCCTTAGGTGTCGGTTCTTTTTCCTTTTCCTTCTGTGTTAAGGGTTGGGAGAATTCCAACATTTTCAATGAAATTCCTTCTAATCTCTTATTCCTGTACCATTTAAACTTTGGAAATTTTTGTGGTTGGAGGCGCAGGGCTGCCAACTTTTGAACTGCAGAGTAATTATCGACTGACTCAAATAAGTTGTCGAACTCATCATCTTCGTGTACAAAAGGTATTATTTTAACTTGGGTGGTAAAAACATTGGAAACTTTGTTTGGGTCGTATTATCTGTTTGAAATTGTAAAAAATTTCAAACATTCAATTTGGTTGATCTCTAAAACTGCATGCTTGTAATTATCTAGACCATAAACACCACAATTAATTATAAAGGAGGGCCATGATGCTTTCTTAGCTTCCTTAAGAAACATGGCTAATCCGTTACCAACAGTTTGATAAGCTACTTCCCTTGCGAGAAACTTATCAGGAACATACAAAGGTAAAACATGCGGCCGAGCTAGGCTCACAAATACTCTGACATAGGTAAACATCTCTTCTCCAAACCATTTTCCAATGGAGGAGAAATCAACTTGAGCTTCTTTTGACAACCCGGGGGATTTCTCGTTGAAGACGACTTAAAACAAAGGGAGAATTACTCCATGGCGGGTTTTATAAAATTGGTTTTTCAAATTTTGACTCCCATAACATGCTATGATATACATGAATGGGGAGAGGGTCCTGGGTAGTCCATTTCCAGCCCATGGCTGGAAAATATGAAGTGAAACACACATTGTGTTGCCTCATATAAGCACTCATATAAAATAGGGGGAAATTTTTGGAGGAAATAGAACAAATTTTCCTATATTCCAAAATTTGAGTAGCAATATTCCTTTTCACTAGACCTTTTCTGGGTCTGGGATGTGGTACATCAGCTTCAATTCTTCGGCTTTAAAGGAACCTATCATCGTTCCTCTACTAGTTATAAAATTCCTGTCCCTAATGTTGAGGTTATTAGTTATCCATCTTACCATATCAGTGTATGGTAAGATTTTGGGTCACAGAACAATTCGATGCAAGAAATAATTGGCCACTTCTTCTGTAGTAGCTATTGAGGAATCAAAGCATCAGCAATAAATTTCCTTTGAACCCTGTGGGTTTTTCTCATCCTCAAACAACTTGTACATGGCTTCCCAGGAGGAAGATCCTCTTTTCAGTCTACATGTCGTGTCTGTAAACAGAGGAAGAATCTATGTTCTCACTTGCATAAGGTGTAGGGTTTACATGGGCCATCGGTTTCTTGGCTTTCTTAAGAGATTTCAACATCTCCAAAGAGCTTTGCTTATTTGGGCCCGCCTGTAAATAATGAGAAATGATAAGTATAAAGAGGCAACTTTGATTTTAGAAATGCATAAGTACCGTAGTAATGGGAACAATTAAATGAATAAAACTTGGCACACTGCTAATACATGAATTCAATGTTTCTTGCAGTCAAATCCTTTTTGGAGGCATGGGCTATAAAACCGTTAAGTTATGGCATTAATGGCCAGTATGGGTTGAAGTTCCCATGTAATCATTCCAAAATTAAAACTAGATCTATCGCGTCATAATTTTGCTCGTGTGTGAATCTTTTATAAAATTCCAAACGACTTGGTTTTTTCGATTGCCATATCACAATCGAAATATCGACGCAAATGGATGAAGGGAAAGAATGTCCGCTTTGCGAAAGTGCGATGCAATAGTGTATATCGCATCGACAAATATGGTTGGTAGGAAAGAATGGTCATGTTTGCGAAAATGTAATGTGATAGAGTATATCACATCGGGAAAATGTGGAGGGAGACATTAAGACCGTCAGAGTAGAGTTGCAAAATGCGATTTGTGATAGCCTACGTGGCGGAAGTGGATCCCGTAAGCTTTCCCTTAGAGATTTTTTTTTGAAAACCACCTTTTCCCTTTATAAAAGCACTTTGTTATATATCGCATCACAATATTTTTTGAGTGGATTTTAGGAGCCATATGAGTTACATTGCAATATTTCTCCGCTTGAGTGCTTTTAAGGTCAAAATTCAAGGTTTTTACCCCCTTTGATTCCTATTTTTGTCTAAATGAATCACTCTAAGGGTCTTATTTGTTTTACTCTAAAAATTTAAAAAGGGTCCCCATTATTTTCTAAGGTAACTAAGCTAAAATAATGGGGGTTGTTGAATAGCACAAAAATTGGCGATTCACTTGAAGAACCAGTTATCTCTGAAAAATAATTTCTTAGTATCTTTAAATAAGTATAAATAATTTAAGGAAACAAAAATTGCTTTCAAAATGTTTGAATGAATAAAACTACTCGGAATATAAAAACTCATATTTATTGTTATTATTTCAGAAACCTTTCATAAATAAATATCTTTATTCCTTTATATCAATATTTAAATAGTTTAAAAGATAAAGTAAGTGTCTCTTTGTTACTTAGCCTTTTTATTTACTCCTTTTGTCATAGGTAGAGCCACTGCTTGCAACATGCACTCATAGCCTTGAAAAGGTTAAATTTTAACCATTAATGATTCAGTATCCCATCCATCTATTATTACAATTCTTTGGGATAAATCCTTAATAATATAACTTACTTTTTCTTGTTCTTAAAAAGTCATTATTTTGGCTTGATGACCAAAAAGTGACAATGCCATTCACTGGTAATAATTGAATTGAACAAGCTGGATCGTGATGAGATCCCTTGTCTTATGATTTTAATAATCATGAGCCATTACCCTAGTTTGATATACAGTAGTGGTAATGTCAGTTTATTATTTACCTATGATCATGGTAAGCAGACTCGTGATGAGACCCTTTATCCTTTTAATTTTTTTATATTTTTGAATTATACTCTAAAAAATATTTTTAATGGATCTGGAGAATCATTGACTCCTTAAGAGTGTTGGATGAAATTTTGGAGTTAAATATTCTTAGAAACAGGAAGTATTTACTTTGTAAGGATGAACCTTTTCTGATTGATAATAAAGTAAAAAAACTTTACAAGATTTAGGTTTATAAAATTTACAATTCTGACGGAAAAATATTTCAGAGTTGTATAACATTCATTCAATTTTCCAGTTTTGTAGTTATTTCCTCAAGAATTTATATTCTTTAAAAATAAAAAGATCATAAAATAATTCAAAGGTGTTGCGAAAAACCAAAAGTATGTAATCAAACATTATGTTCTTAAAAAATGAAAAAGTGAAGTATAGTACCTTTAGAAGAAAATTTTCTTCTAAGAAAAGATTTTTTTCAAAATTAGCCCATTAATAGGGAGAAAATCTTTTCTCCCTTGAAGATTTGTAACATGAAGGTTGATGGGCCAATTTGTTCTATGATTTTAAATGGTCCAAGCCACATTCTTTGGAATTTGGTTTCTTACCTTTTTCCTCATGTGCCTTGTCCCACTTAAGTACGAGGTCTCCAACTTGGAATGTTTTTGGGGAAACAAAATTTGCATCAAAATATTTTTTCACTATCTGCTCGTGTCAAGCATGAGCTAATTTGGCTTTTTCTCTTTCCTCATCCATTTTAAGGATCTGAGACATTCTTAATTATAAGGAAGAAGAAGGTACTTCATCAATAAAATGAACTAGGGCTAATGAAGGGAGAGCTAAATTTGATGGTATTACAACTTCTTTCCCATAAACTAGATTGAATGAAGAAGTTCCTATAGAGGCCTTCTTAGTGATTCTATCTGCCCATAGTGCAAATGTTAAAGACTTGTGCCAATTTTTTTGGCTTTGATCAATAGTTATTTTTATGATTCTTATGAGATTTTTATTTGTTGATTCTGCTAAACCATTCCCTTGGGGATAGTATTTAGCAGAGTATTTAAGCTTAAAACCTCTTTTGAGAGAAAAATCAGCCATACTATTTCCCTAAAAATAAGATGCATTATCAAAAATAAGTGCATTGGATAAGAAAAACATGGTAATAATGAATTGATTGATAAATTCCATAATCGCTTCAGAGTTAGCTACCTTTAGTGGAACAACTTCCACCCACTTAGTAAAATAATATGTTGCAGTGAGAATGTATTTATGCTATTTGGATGAGTTAGGAACAATCTCACTTATGATGTCCAATCCCCATTGCTCAAAAGGTTGCTCAATGTTGACTGGCTGCAAGGGTAAGGCTGGTTCTCTTTGTCTTCCAGCAGTAGTTTGGCATATTTTACATTTTCTCACATATGCATGAGCATCTTTAAACAGTTTAGGATAGTAATATCCTGCATGAAGGATCTTATGTATGGTGCTATCTCCTATGAAATGTCCACCTGTGAGTCCATTGTGGAGTTCTTGCAAAAACCTTCGTGCTTTAGATTTATCAAGGCATCTTATTAGTATAGAGTCATAGTTATTTCTAAATAAAACATTGTCTACGTTGATCAGTGGTTGTCATTGATGTCAACCCAAGCAGCACCAGGGGCTACCCCAATCTTTCATAGGAATTTTGACTTGACAAATTACTATATTCTGGTCAAGGATATATTAGATAGTTTCTACTTGTCAAGATATTTCATTTGATATATGGCATGCCACGTAATTCTTCACGGTTTGAGAGATATTCATGTTTTAAGTTAGTAACCCTAGTTAGTGGGATAAAACCCCACGGGGTTGTGGCATGACACTAATCATTGGTTGTGGTCATTGAATTTTCAATAGTTAATAATTTTTTTAAGCTCATAAATTCCCTCCAACTTTCACTTGTTGAATACCCTCTCAACCTAAGCATTTATATAAATTGTGACCCTCATATCCTCCTCATGTAAGGATTTCGCTACTTATAATAGGTTATCATGGAAATTTATCTATAAATTTTTTTTCTGCGAAGCTTAAAATGTTGAAACTAAAATCTTATTTGGGAAAAATCCTCATGAAGCTCATGTCCGAATTTCATATATTATTTCGCTATATTTTCGGAGATATGATCTAAGGAAGTTAGGGTTTTTGCAGGCTCCTGAATTTCATGTCAAACATGTGAACTTGGGAAAATGGTCATAAATTTCTCTCTGAGCATTGGATTCAAATTTTGTAACAAGTGACAGAAAGAGAACGGGCTATAGTTTTTTGTGTATCGTTTTCAGGACCAAGGGTTGAAAAAATGACACGTGGCACTTCGTACAAGTTCGCTCTACTAATCGAGTATATAATCAGGTCATTGTAGGAGATTGGGCACAAATATTTCTTGAAGAATCCAATGTTGATCATACATATGGGATTGGAAATAGGACTCAGAGGGCTACCATAGGATGAAATTTCAGACCTTGGATATTTGAAATTACACAGATATAACAGATTCAATATCGAACTTCTAGAAGGAAAAAAATATGCATTCAAGGATCACTGCAGTGAGGACAACACATCAACAGTCAAGGGTAAGTATGCTACAACAAGGTATGTATGATTAGTGTTTGAATTTTAATTTGAATATCATCTTTAACATGTGTTTTTTCAGGACAATGTAAGTATTTTGTATGTATGTTTGATTGGGTTTTGTTCATAAATGTTGAACGTATTTACATTTGAATTTTGAATATTTCTCTGACATATGGTTCGTAGGACAGTGTAAGTATTTTTTTTGTATATTGTTTTGGGTATTGCATGTTCAGGAAGGAGGACACAATAGGACAACTCAGACACATACTAGAAGGACAATGCAACACCAAAGTACAATTACATGAAGCAAGCACAACAATACCTCAACAACTGCTAGTGTTCAAAGAAGCAGTGTCATGTCAAGTATCAGGTCGTGTCAAAAGCTAGTATTGTAAAAATCATCATTTTAAAATTGTAAAAGAGTCATTATTGTAGAAGAGTCAATCTGCCTAGTGTTGTAGAGGCATTGTTGGGAGGTATAAGTGTCATTGTTGGATAATGTTATGGTTGGGTTGTAGGTTATATTGTGATTGGTCTAGTTCAAGAAAATAATTGTGAATCATATTTTATCGTGGATCATTGTCCTTGGTATGGGAGTCCACACTCTTGTCTTATTTCTGATCATTATAGGGTGGCAGGGAGGTGCTAGGTTGGTGCATGAAGTCACCTACAGGTTGGAACCCGTGAACACTTCAGGGTGATAGGTTGGTTTAGGATGTCGAGGCATCCATTCAGTTGACTACTAAAGAAACCAGGGCATTGGGCCATCCTTCTAGTGGGAGCTGGAGAAGAATGTTTTTCTAGAATTCTAGGAAGTTGTACCTTTCATTTCAGTTGGGGCTGAAGATTAAAGAATTTATTAGAAAAGCATTCGGTGGTTTTTTACCCGAGGGGGTTTTCCACCTAAAATTCGTGTGCCTATTGTGTTCTATTGTTTACTATTGTTACTGGATAAATATCAAGAATAATTGAAGATTAATTAATACTCTGAAAATATTTAAAAAATTCTAATTGATAAGAAATATTGATTCACCCCCCCTCTCAGTATTTCAAACAATTGGTATCAGAGCTTGGTTCCTTCAATAGTAGTCTAACAACTGGAAGGAGGTCATGGAGTATACTAAGAACAGAGTTCCTCTTTTCAATGGAGATAATTACGAAATTTGAAGTGGAAGAATGCAGGTTCATTTGTTGGCGCAAGGATACGAAGTATGGGAAACCATTGAAAAAGGCTTTACAATGACCCAGGATGAGCAAGGAAAGAAAAATATGGTATATGATGCAAGGGATAATGATCTCATTATAAATGGGCTTATCGAATCTGTCTACATTAAGGTACTGAGTTGCAAAGCTTCTAAAGGATTATGGGGCAAGCTTGAGAATATATATCTAGGTGACTCAAACGTGAAAGAAGCAAAGCTTCAAATTTATAGGGAAAAATTTGAGCAACTCAAAATGAAGGAAGATGAAAATATTTATGCATACTTACAACATGTTGATGAAATAAAAATTCATTGGAAGGTTTGGGAGAACCTGCCGACACAAAAAATTGTTGTCCGAAAGATCCTTAGAACCTTGCCAGCAAGATCAACCGAAAGGTATCTGTCTTGAAATATAGTTATAATCTAGCCAATCTCAGCAAAGATGAATTGAATGGAGTGCTTATGGCATATGAAATTAGGATTTAAGAAGAGGACGACACATCTCACCTAGAAACAACATTCGCCCCATCCAAGAAAACTATTAAGGACAAGCATACTATGAAAGCGAAAACTTGTAGTTGTAAGGAAGAAGAAAAGGTAGAAGATGAAGAAGAATTTTCGGTACTTCACGTGAAAAATGAGAACAAGTATGGGGAAATTCAAAGGTAAAATTCCATTGATATGTTTCTATTGTGGTGAGGTTGGTAATTTTGCAGCCAAGTGTCCTGACAAAAATGAGGCTGTTACGAAAGGAAAGAAAGGTCCGAGGAAGTTCAAAAAGCAAGACAAGACGAAATGGTTTAAGAAGAGTTTCTTCTCCAAACAAGATAGCTCCTCATCTAATAAAGACAATTATAATAAATAAGATATCAACGGAAGAGTATTGTTTATGGCCAAGCATAATAAACAAGAATCATTTGACGAAGAAGGAGACAAAGAAGAAGATATGACTGAGGTTAAATTTCAAAACGAAGTGATCAAGGTTATCAAAGAGATCAAGGTCAAGAAGAAGCATGCCAACACTCTTGAAGACGAATTAAAGATAGAAAGGGAACATGTCCTAAATCTTAAAATCAAGGTTGAAGAATACAAACGAGTTGAAGAATCTCTCAGGGAAGAATTAAAGGAAAGGAACAAGGAAAGCGAAGCATTGGAAGCTGAAATAGTTTCTCTTCAAAAGAAAGTAAAAAAATGGAAAAACTCTTCAAAACTACACCAACAGATCCAAGGCAATGGAAGAAATCATCAACAATCAACGATCAAACAGTGACAATATTGGTCTTGGTTACAAAGAAACATATGAAAAGGATCCAAGTCCATCTATGATAACAAAAGAAGATGGATATGAAAAATCTAACAAGAAGGTAGACTTTCCAGCCAACTCAAGAGATCTAGACTCGCAGGAAGAACCATGGAATACAATTCCTCGAAGGATATTTCCTCCCAGGTATCAACCTATCTTCTATGGTCATTGTTATTCATGTGGAAGGTTTGAACATAGAGCTATAGAATGTCGCACGTATGTTTGAAATAAATACAATTTCGGGATATCTTTCAGAAATGGATATTCCTGAACTCAACATAATATTGACAGATTTGATCATTTGAGAGATGACGCTGAATGTTACAAATGTAACAATTTTGGACACCCGGCTAAAGATTGCAGACTTGGAAGTTCCTTAAAGGAATTCTCGAAAAATCAGAATGAACAAATATGGAGAAATAAGACTGAAAAATGTGCTATCTATCTCAAGGCTCAAAGAAACATAAACTTTTGGTATGTTGATAGTGGTTTCTCAACTAGTATGACTTGAGATAGGAATAAGTTCATATCCTTGAAGGAAAAGAAGGATGGGAAATATCTTTTGGAAATGATGGTCTTCAAACATCATAGGAGTAGGTACAGTCACACTTGGAAGCAAGAATTCATTAGTGAAAGATGTGTTGTTGGTTGAAAATATGAATCACAATATACTTAGTGTTGGAAAAATGTGAGATCAATGACACACAATGATATTTAACTCTAAGAAATGTGAAATCAGGAAAGGCAAGTTCGGTAAAATTGTGGCTATAGCAAGCAGAGTTCCAAATGACATATATATTTTGGATGAGACACCTAAAGGGTGATTTTTGGTGAAATAAGACAAAATTTGGTTATGGAACAAACAAATGGGACATAAATTCTCGACAATTTGGTCAGGATTAGCAAGAAGGAAGCAGTAAGAGAAATTCCTAAAATTTCAAAACCCACCAATACAATATGTGAATATTTTTGGCATAACAAGCAGGAAAAATTTGAGTTCAAGACAAAATAACACTTTGCATCATTTCCATTGGAATTAGTAGATACTGATCTATGTGGTCCTACGAGAACAAAAGGTTTAAACGGAGAATTATATTTTATGCTAATGATATATGATTACACCAGAATGACAGTCGTCAGCTTCTTAAAGAAAAAGACTGAGGCATTCGAATGTTTTAGAATCTACAAAGAATTGGTCGAAAATGAAACTGATTTGAAGATAAAATGTCTGAGATCAGATAATTGCAGAGAATTCACTTCCAAGGTATTTCAACAGTACTGTGATGAAAATGGAATAAAAAGGCAATTCTCAATAGCCAGAACACCACAGAAAAATGGATTCGTTGAAAGAAAAAACATAACCTTACAGGAAATGGATAGAACAATGTTAAATGAATCAAAATTAGATGATAAATTATGGGTTTAAGAAATTGATACAACTGTATTCATTATAAACAGAGGTTTGCTAAGGAACAATTTTAACATGACTCCATACGAATTATGGAAAGGAAGACCGACTAACATCAAATAATTCAAAATATTTGGAAGCAAATGCTACATCAAAAGAGAAGATAAAAAATTGGGCAAGTTTGATTCCTGTGTCGATGAAGGTATTTTCGTTGGTTATTCACACAAAAGGAAGGCTTATAGATGCTATAATCTAAGGCAAAAAAACATAGTGGAAAGTATAAATGTTACTTTTGATTAAGATTGTGTTACAAATGATGACAATGAGATTGTCCCTTCAAGAAAATCTGAGGGAGAATTTGTGAAGGATGAAGAAGAAGCTCCAGAACAAGACCAATCAATTAAGGAAACAACAATCAACCAAGATGAAATAAGAAATGATCGACAGGATGTACAAGAAATTTCTCCAAAAGCTTTAGAAGAATGGTGTCAAAAGAATCATCCCTCAAATGAAATCATCGGAAACATAAATGAAGGAATTGGAACCAGAAGAAGTCGAAAACTTATTTCATCGCAACAAGCCCACCTTGCTTTTTTAGCGACTTTTGAACCTCACAATTTTGAGGAAGCTAGTCAATATGAACACTGGGTAGCAGTTATGAATGAAGAGCTGGATCAAATTGAGAAGAACGATACTTGGGAATTGGTTCCACGACCAAAGGATAAAATTTTTATTGGAATTAAATGAGTCTTCAGAAACAATTTGAATGAGGATGGACAGGTTACCATGAATAAGGCAAGATTAGTTTGCAAAGGATATGCACAAGTTGAAGGAATTGATTTTGAAGAAAAATTTGCTTCCGTTGCTAGAATGGAAGCTATCAGAATGTTTCTCGCTTATGCATGCTTGAGAAAAATCAAGGTCTACCAAATGGATGCTAAGTCAGCCTTTCTAAATGGTGAATTGGAAGAAGTTTACATTGAACAACCTGAAGGTTATCTGCTCTCTAAAAAGGAAGACTATGTCTGTAGATTAAAGAAGGCACTATATGGTCTCAAGAAAGTTCCTAGAGCTTGGTATGCTCGTATTGATGGATATCTACATCAACAAAGATTCAAGAAAGGAAGTGCCAATAATAATCTCTATGTTAAAGTGGATCAAGATAACCTAACAATTATCGAGGTATATGTAGATGATATAATTTTTGGAATCAATGATGAAAAATTAAGTAAAAACATTTCCACAAATATGCAAAGTGAGTTTGAAATGTCTCTAGTTGGCGAGCTGACATACTTTTTAGGGCTTCAAATATCTCAACATGATAAAGGAATATTTATATATCAAACCAAGTACATCAAGGAAATGCTCAAGAAATTCAAGATGGAAGATTGCAAGCTTGTCCTTACCCCAATGGTAACAGGTTGCAAGTTAAGTTTAGATGATTCGTCAAAGGATGTGGACTAGAGGCTGTATAGATCTATGATTGGCAGTCTTCTATATGCGATAGATTCTCAGTCAAACGTAATGCAGGCAGTTGGACAAGTAGCAAGATTCCAAGTAGCACCAAAAGAATCTCATATTATTGCTGTCAAAATAATTCTCTGATATCTTAAGGGCACAACATAATATGGTTTATGGTATCCCAAAGGAAATAATCAAGTTATCCAAGGTTATACAGATGCATATTGGGCAGGAAGTGTTGATGATCAAAAGAGTACTAGTGAAGCAGCATTCTATCTAGGTGGTTGCCTTGTTTCATGGTTAAGTAAAAATCAGTATTCAATCTCGTTATCCATAGCATAAGCAGAATATATTGCGGCAACAACGTGTTGTACTAAAGTTCTCTGGATGAAGCAAACTTTGCAAGATCCTCAAGTCAAGTTTGATGAGCCTATTCCCATATTTTGCGATAACACCAGTTCCATCAGTATCTCTAAGAATCCTGTGATGCATTCCAAAACAAAGCACATTCCAATAAAATATCATTTCGTTAGAGAGCAGGTCACCGAAAAGAATATCAAGCTTGAATATGTTGGCACAAAGGAACAAATTGCTGATATATTTACCAAACCATTACCTCGTGAAGCATTTGAGTATCTTTGCCTAAAGCTTGGGATTCTCCCAAGTTCTCATTATACTCTTTCTCTTATCTAATTAAGTAAAAAAAAGGGGGGGGGGGGATTTGAGGTGTGTACAAGTCCGCAGGATGACGCTTGCCAGGGTGAGTTATCCTTTGCCATTGATGACAAAGGGGGAGAGAATTCTGTAGGAATAAGTGTCATGATCGTAGGGGGAGTACTTGTGTTTCCATCAATGACAAAGGGGGAGATTGTTGATTAGTGGTTGTCATTGATGTCAACCCAAGGAGCACCAAGGGGCTACCCTGATCTTGCATAGGAATTTTTACTTGACAATTTACTCTATTCTAGTCAAGGATATTTTGGATGGTTTCTACTTGTCGAGATGTTTTCGTTGATATATTTCGTGCCATGTAATTCTTCATGGTTTGAGAGATATTCATGTTTTAAGTTAGTAACCCAAGTCAGTGGGCTCAAACCCCATGGGGTTGTGGCATGACACTAATAATTGGTTGTGGTCATTGAATTGTAAATAATTAATAATTTTTTTAAGCTCCTAAAATCACTCCAATGTTCACTTGTTTAATACCCTCTCAGCCTAAGCATTTATATGAATTGTGACCCTCATATCCTCCCCATGTAAGGATTTCGTTACTTATAACATTTCATCATGGAATTTTCACTATAAATTTGTTTCTGCGAAGCTTCATATGATAAAAATAAAAACCCATTTGGGAGACATCCTGATTACAATCATATCCAAATTTCAGATATTGGTTCGCTATATTTTCGGATAAATGATCTAAGGAATTTAGGGTTTTTGAAGGCTCCCGAATTACATGTCAAACAGGTGACCTTGGGAAAATAGTCATATCTTTCTCTCTGAGCATTTGATTCAAATTTTGTAAAAAATGACAAAAAGAGGACGGGCTGTAGTTTGTTGTGTATCGTTTTCAGGACCAAGGGCTGAAACAATGACACATGGCACTTCGTACAAGTTCGCTCTACTGATTTAGTATATAATTAGGTCATCGTAGGATATTGGGTATAACTATTTCTTGAATAATATAATGTTGATCAGACCTATGGGGTTGGAAATAAGACTCAGAGGGCTTCCACAGGATGAAATTTCAGACCTTGGAGATATGAAATTACACAGATACATCAGATTCAATATCGAGCTTCTAGAAGGCAAGAAAAAATATGCATTCAAGGATCACTGCAGTAAGGAGAACACATCAACAGTCATGGGTAAGTCTGCTACAAAAATGTATGTATGATTAGTGTTTGAATTTTAATTTGAATATCATCTCCGACATATGTTTTTTAGGACAATGTAAGTATTTTGTATGTATGTTTGATTGCGTTTTGTTGACAAATATTGAACGTATTTACATTTGAATTTTGAATATTTCTCTGACATATGGTTTGCAGGGCAGTGTATGTATTTTTTTTTTATATTGGTTTGGCTCTTGCTTGGTCAGGAAGGAGGACATAATAGGATAACTTAGATACATACTAGAAGGACAATGCAACACCAAAGTACCATTACTTGAAGAACGCACAACAATACCTCAACAGTTTCTAGTGTTCAAAGAAGCAGTGTCAAGTCAAGTATCAGGTCATGTCAAAAGTTAGTATTGTAAAAATCCTCATTGTAAAATTGTAAAAGAGTCATTATTGTAAAATATTCAATCTACATATAGTTGGAGAGGCATTATTGGGAGGTATAAGTGTCATTATTGGATAATGTTATGGTTGGGTTGCAGGTCATAGTGTGATTGGGTGATTGGTCTAGTTCAAGAAAATCATTGTGAATCATATTGTATCGTGGATCATTGTCCCTAGTATGGGAGTCCACACTCCTGTCTTATTTATGATCATTATAAGGTGCCAAGGAGGTGCATGTAGTCACCTACAGGTTGGAGCCTATGAACACTTCAGGGTGGTAGGTTGGTCTAGGATGTCAAGGCATCCATTTAGTTGAATACTGAAGAAACCAGGGTGTTGGGGCGTGCTTCCAGTGGGAGCTGGAGAAGAATGCTTTTCTAGAATTCTAGGAAGTTGTACCTTTCATTTTAGTTGGGGCTGAAGATTAGAGAATTTATTAGAAATACGTTCGGTGGTTTTTGAACCAGAGGGGGTTTTCCACCTAAAATTCGTGTGCCTATTGTTACACCATTTTTTGGTCATCTAACCAGTTACTATTAGATGGACCAAAGTGCACCATGTAAGACCAATTTTACCCTAAGTAAAATTGTTTTCACTATGAAAAATAACTTAGTAAACCACATTTATTAAGTTGTTTATGGTCTAAACAGGAAACC
Organism: Pinus albicaulis; assembly: GCA_034641835.2. Lineage (NCBI taxonomy): Eukaryota > Viridiplantae > Streptophyta > Pinopsida > Pinales > Pinaceae > Pinus > Pinus albicaulis. Next base: position 66,055,525 of record CM076577.1, on the reverse strand, counting down.
CCATGAGGAAATATTGAATAAATCCATACTTTTTTTATTTTCCTCAAGGAATAATTAGTTAAACAATAGTTTAATTAATATTCCTGGTCATATTTAACCCAAAACAGGAAAATTAATTAGATAAATCATTATTTGTCTTATTATTTTCTAGGAATAATTATTTAAACCTTATTTAAATAATATTCCTTGTTAAATTTGACTAAATCATTCATAAATAATTAAATAAATCATTATTTATTTGATTATTACTCAACCACATCCTTAAAATAATAAATAAATCATTTATTTATTTATTATTTACAAATAAATGGATTTGACCAAAGTCAAATTCTTTTTCCCTCCAACAAATATAATAAAATATTCCATAAAAGTTGGATCTTGATTTGGTTAATAATATTTTAACTATGTACCAATATCTAGACTAACTCAATATTTTGTTTTAAATAGAAGGGTTTTTTCTATTCACTCACTACCTTTTGTTGCTTAAAGATCACTTTGGATCTATACTTATGGTCTGACTTTGATCCTCCATTATTGTCATATTTTGCTATCATTTTTTGTGAGATCCCTTTGAGTTCCATTTTTGTTTGGGTTTTTTACACCATAAAGAGAGAGAGATTTTAGATCTGAAGTGCTGAGGACTTATAAGAACCCATCCCATTTAGGGTACCTGGTAACATCTTTCTATGTTCTCTTCACAGGTGTCAAAAAATACAAAATTTATTTAAAACAATCTTGTCTTGTCTATTGGATGCATGGAGCAACTCTTTCTTTTATTTACTGCTTAATGTCTTTTAATGCATAGATATAGATTTTGTAGCATTTATCTTGGTCAACTAATTGCAAATATAAATATATTGGCAGCCATATTTGCTGTTAGGGTTGTTTGTTATGCATGGCTAAAGTGAGCTTTTTTTGTATGCTTACGATTAAGATTCATACTAACACCTATTGTGTTATATTTTTTACTGTTGTTACTGGATAAACATCAAGAATAATTGAAGATTAACTAATGCTATGAAAATATATAAAAAGTGATAATTAATAAGAAATATTGATTCATCGCCCCTCTCAGTATTTCCAACAGTCTATGTTCTGATATTCACTAGGTTTCAATCTTAGAGCTCTTTTTATTTTGTAATTGAGTTCTATAGGAGCATATCCATTTTTCAAATAAAAGATAAGATTAGAATATTGTGATTCAGAGTTGTTCAGGCTTACCTTAGCTATGTGTACAGTGTTACCTGAATCTTCATCATATGATATGTTGGATGATCCAGATAGTAATCTGCAGAGACCTTGCCCTCTAATGAGTTTTCCTGGTCTTATTTCAATGTCATATTCCTACAGAGCAGTTACCCAATTTGATCTCTTCTCTCCTAGTTCCTTTTGAATAAGTAGTTGGCTTACTATCGAAAATGGAACTATTACTTTGGTGTGCATTTTCAGTAGAAAAGGTCTAAAGTGATTTAAAGATTTATAAACAAAAAATGCTTGTTTTTCTACTTCTGAATAATTTAGTTCAACAACTTGAAGATTTGAACTAAAGAAAGAAATGGGTGCTTCCATCTTTTGATCATTGATATGTGTTAATACAACAACATAATATGTTTTAGATGAAAAAGTATATAAAATGAAATGATTAGAAAAATATGGGGTAGTCAGAGAAGGAGCATTGATGATGGCTTGATTGATTAGATCAAAAGCTTCTATTTCATTGTGTCCCCATTTGAAGAGTACATTTTTCTTAATCATTACTTGCAATGGCAAAACAATTTGGTAAAATTTTGGAACAAATCTTTTGACAAAATTTATCTGTCTGTTATGTAAATAAAAAACCCCCATTATTTTAAGCCATAGTTACCTTAGAAAATAATGGGGACCCTTTTAATTTTTATAGTTTAAGGAAATAACCCCTTAGAGTATTTATTTTGACGGGAATATGGGTCAAAAGGGGATGAAAACTTTAAAAATTGGCTTTCAAAATACTTAAGCAGAGATAAATCACATTTTGAAAATCGCAAAATCATTGCAAAACGTATATAATTTGAGAATAATGACTTGAAACATTTTTGCGATTTGATGAATATAACCGAAACGTTTTTATATGAGGAAAAAGCCATAATTGCATTTTGCAAATCACAGTTTCTCCCGATAGCCTTATTTTCTCCCGCTCATACTCGCCAATGCGATAAAGCATATCACACATCGCATTATCGCATTATCGCAAAATCTTAACCATTTTATTTGCTACCACTCATAATCACCGATGCGATATATCATATCGTATCGCACATCACACATCGCACGCTTTTCAAACAAACACATTTTGCATTCTATCAACTTCGTTGATATTGTGATTACGATGTCACAATCAGCATAAAAGGTTAGCTCCTCATTATTTAATGAAGAGATTACACACGAGCCATGATGTAATGTGATAGATCTAGTTTTAATTGAGAAATTATTATATAGGCATGATAACCCATATTAGTTATCAATAGCATAAATTAACAGTTTTCTCGCCCATACCGCCATAATCATTTTCCTGCAATGAGCATTCAATTCATATCCTATCATCATGTGAAGTCTCATCCATTTGAAATGTTTATATTAATATGGTATTTGTGCGCATTGTAAAAATAAAAGGTTCCTTCTTTCTGCTTATTCTTTCTTACTTATTTATAGGAAAGTTTGAGTAAAAAAAGTTCTCCGGAAATGTCTAAGGCTTTGAAGAAAGCAAAGAAGCATATGGTTCTTGTTAACCCTGCGCCTACTACCTACGAGAGAACATAGATGTTGCCCCTATTTACAGACACGACTTGCGGACCTGAAAGTGCATCCTCTCTATGGGAATCTATGTATAAGATGTTTGAATATGAAAAACCCCGCAATATTCAGAGAAAGCCAACAACTGATGCCCAAAATTCTTCTGAATCTACAATTGGAGACATAGCTAATTATTTTCTCCACCGAATTTCAACATGGCCCAAGATATTACCATATATTGATATGGTAAGGTGGATTATAGAAAAATCTTAACATCAGGGATAAGAATTTCCTTACCAGTAGAGGAACAATGATTGGTTCCTTTAAAGGGGGATACCTGAAGAAAATGTGCCATATTCCAGACCCTGATGAGATTTATGATAAGGAATTCCGTGCAAAGTCCGCTAAGGAAAATGAACTCAAATCGATGCCAATAAAGCAATGGAGGAGAAATCCTAACAAACACAAGAACGATGAAAAGGGTATGTATTATAATGAATCTCTTGCAAGTCCCTCTTGCTATATCTCTGCTATGATGTATAGACTTTTTGGTCAATCAGACATAACTAGATTTTCGGTAGAATGGGTTCCCCTTATGGAAGAAGTAGCATATGCTTATGTTATGGATTGGGGAAATATTCTGTCAAATAATATTTCCACCCAAATTTTAGAATATAGAAAGAACCATTCTATCTCTTCTAAAATATTTCCTCCATTTTATATAAGTGGCTATATTATGGATGCTGTATGTTTTACATCAAATTTTCCAGCCATGGGCTGGAAATGGACTACCCAAGATCCTGTTCCCATTCATGTATTTCATAGTATTATGTGGGAATCCAAATATGAAAGTCATTTTTACAAAATTTGTCATGGAGTTATTCTACCCCTTTTTGAAGATGTTTTCAATGAGAAAGCCCACAGACTTTCAAAAGAATCCCAAGACGGATTTTCTTCTATAGGAAAGTGGTTTGGTGAGGAGTCATTCACCTATGTACGATTATTTGGGAGCCTAGATTATCCACATGTCTTACCACTGTATGTTCCTGATAAACTTCTCGTGAGAGAAATTCCATACCAAACTGTTGGAAATGGTCTGACCAGATTTTTGAGAGAAGCCAAGAAGGCATTATGGCTTTCCTGTCCAATTAATTGTGGTGTGTATGGAATGGACAACTACAAACATGCAATAATTTAAATTGGCCAAATCGAGTGTTTGAAATTATTTAAAATTCCGAACAGGCAACATGATCCACTGAAAATAGCAAATAATTTCACTATAAAAGTGAAAATCAGACCCTTTGTGCATGAAGATGATTATTTTGACGATTTATTTAAGTCTACCAATAGCTATGTTGTGGTTAAAAATTTGAAAAGTTTACGCCTTCACCCACCACAACTACTAAAGTTTTCGCAATACAGAAATAAGAGATTGGAAACAATTCCACTCATGATTTTGGATGTCTTTCAAAACATGGCTCAGAAAGAAAGTGAATCAACTATTAAGGATACTGATGTCCTTAATACAATAGATCAGGAGAAATCAGTTGAAGTTCAAACAATAGATCTGGATTTCCATAGAAATATCAAAGATGTTTGGAAAGAGTTTGATCTTAAACTCTAAGAAGAACAAAGAGCTATGATTATTGACCAAGAAAAAACATTACAAACTCCTCCTTCTACAAGTCAGGACTCGTTCATGTTGGAAATACTGAGAGGGATGGGGGGTGAATCAATATTCCTTTAAATTAGTATTATTATTAATCTTTCAGAGAATTAGTTAATCTTCAATTATTATCAGTGTTTGTACAATGATAACAGTAAACAAAGAAACACAAATGAACATATTTTTTAAGGTGGAAACCCCCCCGGGACAAAAACCACCTGAATTCTTTTCTAATAATTCTTTAATATTCAAATCCAATTGAAAATAAAGCTCCAACTTCCTAGAACCTATAAAAGCATTCTTCTCCAGCTCCCACTAGATGGAAGCTCCAACGCCCGAGATTCTTCAGTAGTCAATTGAACAGATGCCCCGACACCCAATGAGCTACAACTCAACCTAGCACCTGCACCCTACCACCCTGAAGCTTTCACATCCTTGAACATGTTGGTGACTTCATGCACTAGCCTAGAAACACCCTACCACCCTATAGAATAATAAAAGAATAATGAACTCCCATACCAGGGAAAATGGTCCACTTTATAGTGATATAGAATGATCTAGAAGAAGAAGACACACTAGACTATAACCCCAACTATGACACAACCACCTAATGATGATCCTAGACCAACGACACTGCCTCTTCAATTCTTGGCAGATAGACACTTGTACAAATTTTACAATGATGCTTTTACAATGAATCAATACAATGATACCTTTACAATGACTGTATGAAGTGCTGCCCACTTGAAGAATTCATGTGGTGAACTTCTTGCTGCTATTCTGCACCTTGATTACTGCTCTTTTCATGCTACCCTTTCTTACTCTTCAGAACATTAGATCATGAATTGAGTCTTATCATGATGAATATATAATACCTGCAAAAATTATTTAAGGAAATACCCATCTTGCAAAGCATATTCGAGTGCTAAAAAAACAAATTAGAATAAAAATAACCTAATGCAATTAAGAGATGAACATGCATCATTTTTCTGCAACTTTCTTTTCTTTGCTTCCCTAGAAAGTCTAGTCCTTTGCAACCCTTGACAACACAAGATCTAGCTTTTTCTTGTCTTCTAGGAGCTAAATATTGAATCTAATATATATCTGTTATTTCAGAGCTCCAATATGTGATTTTCGGTCTTGTAGTAGCCCTCTGAGTCTTCTTTCCAATGCCATAGGTCTGACCCAATTTTTATTCTTCAAGAAAAAGTTATGCACAATCTCTCATGATGACCTAATTATGGACTAGTTCAATAGAGTGAACTTGTACGACATGCCACGTGTCACTGTTTCCTCCTTCGGCTCTGAAATTGATACATAGAAAACTAAATTCCATTCATTATCCTCCAGTTTTTACAGAATTCCAATCCGATGCTCAGAGATATTTATGACGATTTTCCCAAGGTCACCTCTTTGAGGTGAAGTTCAAGAGCCTGTAAAAACCGTAACTTCCACAGATCATATCTCCGAAAATATTGCGAACCATGATCTGAAATTTTTACGCGAGCTTCTTCAGGATTTCAGCTTTGTGTGATAAAAATTTCAACTTCTGAGCCTTCGTAGAGAAAAAATTATAGTGAAACTACCACGATGACCTGTTTCAAGTAGCGAATCCGTACATGAGGAGGATATCAGGATCACAATTTATATAAATACTTAGGTTGAGAGGGTCTTCAAAAATTGAACATGGGAGGGATTTTATGAGCTTAAAAATTATTAATAATTGACTTTTCAATGACCAAAACCAATGATTAGAGTCATTCCACAACCCAATGGGGTTAGCCCACTAACTGGGGTTACTAACTTCAAGTATGAATATCTCTCAAACCGTGAAGAATTACGAGGCATGCCATATATCAACGGAAACATCTCGACAATTAGAAACCATCAAAGATATCCTTGACTCGTAATATAGTAATTTGGTAGGTCAAAATTCCCATGAAAGATCGGAGTAGCCCCTAGTGCTGCTTGGGTTGACACCAATTACAACCACTGATCAACAATATCCCCCTTTGGCATTGACGGAAACACAAGTAATCCCTCTGCGATCATAACACCTCTTCCTACAACATTCTCTCCCCCTTTGACATCAATGGCGAAGGGTAACTCCTCCTGACACACAACGATCCTGCGGACCTGGACACACTTACACTCCCCCTTTATTTATGAATAAGGAAAATCTAATGAGAACTTGGGAGAATCCCAAGCTTCTGGCGAAGATATTCAAATGCTTCACGAGGTAAAGGTTTAGTGAAGATATCAACGATTTGTTCTTTTGTACCAACATATTCAAGTTTGATATTCTTTTCAGCGACTTGTTCTCTAACAAAATGATATTTGATCATAATGTGTTTTATTTTGAATGCATGCCATGATTCTTGGGGATGTTGATGGCACTAGTGTTATCATAGAAGATGCGAATAGGCTCACTAAATTGTACTTGAAGATCTTGCAAAGTTTTTTTCATCCAAAGGACTTGAGTACAATAGGATGCCACTGCAATGTATTCTGCTTCCGTTGTAGATAATGAGATTGAGGTTTTCTTTTTTCTCAACCATGATACAAGACAACCACCTAGATATAATGCTGCTCCACTAGTACTCTTCTGCTCATCAATGCTTCCTGCCAAATCTGTGTTTGTAAAGGATTGAATAATGAGATTGTTACCCTTGGGATACCACAAGCCATATTCTATTGTGCCCTTTAGATATCAAAGTATTCTTTTGACGACAATAATATGTGATTCTTTTGGTGTTTCTTGGAATCTTGCTACTTGTCCAACTGCTTGCATAACATTTGGCCGTGAGGCTGTTACATATAGAAGATTACCAATCATAGATCTGTACAACCTCTGATCCACATCGTTAGATGAGTCATCTATTCTCAATTTGCAACCTTTTACCATCGGAGTAAGGATGGATTTGCAATCTTCCATTTTGAATTTCTTGAGAATTTCCTTGATGTACTTGGCTTGACATATAAATATTCCTTTATCTTGCTGAGATATTTGAAGCCCTAAGAAGTATGTAAGCTCACCAAGTAAAGACATCTCGATCTCACTTTTCACATTTGTAGCAAAGTTCTTACTTAGTCGATCATCATTGCTACCAAAGATTATATCATCCACATATACCTCAATGATTGTTCAATTATATTTTTTCTATTTTCACATAAAGATTGCTATCTGCAGTACCTTTCTTGAACCCTTGTTGACGTAGATATCCATAAAGAAGAGAATACCATGCTCTGGGAGTCTTCTTGAGACCATATAGATCCTTCTTTAACCCACAAACATAGTCTTCTTTTTCTGATAGTAGAAAACCTTCAGGTTGTTCAATGTAAACTTCTTCTTCTAATTTTCCATTCAGGAATTCTAACTTAACATCCATTTGGTAGACTTTGATTTTTCTTGAACATGCATAGGCAAGAAACATATGTATGGCTTCCATTCTGGCAACTGGTGCAATTTTTTCGTCGAAATCAATTCCTTCCACTTGTGCATAACCTTTGCAAACCAATCTTGCTTTGTTTCTGGTAACCTGTCCATCTTCTTTCAATTTGTTCCTGAACACCCATTTAGTCCCATTGAAATTTTTATCTTTTGGTCATGGAACTAATTCCCAGGTGTTATTCTTCTCGATTTGATCCAATTATTCATTCATAGCTGCTACCCAATGTTCATTCTGGCTGGCTTCCTCAAAAATACTAGGCTTAAAGGGTGCTAGAAAAGCAATGTGAGCTTGTTGTGATGAATGAAGTTGTCGACTTTCATTTATGTCACCAATGATTTGATTTGATAGATGGTTCTTTTGAATCCATTCTTTTGTTCTTATTGAAGGAGCTTCTTGTTGTTGTCCTTGTATATCTTGATGATCATTATTTACTTCTTCCTGGTTGTTAGTTGCTTCTTGTTCTAGAATTTTCTCTATGTATTTTTCAGCCTCTGTCTCAAGTTTCGAAGATTCTAGGTCCTATTCATTATTCGTTAGAACACCATCTTCATCAAATGTAACATTTATGCTCTCCACTAATTGTTTTTGTCTTAGATTATAGCATTTTTTGGCCTTTCTTTTGCGTGAGTAACTAACAAAGATACCTTTGTCAACACGTGATTCAAACTTACCCAAATTTTTATCTTCTCTTTTGATATAAAATTTTCTTCCGAAGACTCTGATATATTTTACATTAGCCGATTTTCCTTTCCATAATTCATATGGGGTATTGTTGCAATTATTTCTAAGAAGACTTCGATTGATAATGAAGACTGTCATATCAATTGATTGAACCCATAACTTTTCATCCAATTTTGAGTCCTTCAACATTGTTCTACCCATTTCTTGTACAGTTCTATTCTTTCTTTCAACAACTCCATTTTTCTGAGGTGTTCATGCTGTTGAAAATTGTCTTTTTTTCCATTTTCGTCACAGTATTGCTGAAATAATTTGGAAGTGAATTCTATGCCATTATCTGACCTTAGACACTTTATTTTCAAATTAGTTTCATTTTAGACCAAATCCTTGTAGATCTTAAAGCACTCAAATGCTTCAGATTTTTTCTTTAGGAAACTGATGGCTGTCATCCTGGTATAGTCATCTATCATTAACATGAAATATAATTCTGCATCTAAGAATTTTGTTCTCACAGGACCACATAGATCAGTATCTATCAATTCCAATGGATGTGATGCAAAGTGCTCTTTTTTTTTAAATTCGATTTTTTCTGCTTGCCGTGCTGACAGGCCTCACATAGTGTGTTGGAGGGTTTTGATATTTTCAGAATTTATCATACTACTTCCTTTTTTCTTATCCTGACAATATTTTCAAAGTTTATGTGACCCATTCGTTTGTGCCATAAACAAATTTCATCTTCTTTAGCTCATAGACATGCTTTAGTTGCTTCATCCAGAACATATATTTTGTTTGGAGCTCGACTTGTTGTAGCCACAATTTCACATTTTGTGGTGTTGAATAGAATTGTGTGTCATTGATCACACATTTTTCCAACACTAAGCAGATTGTGATTCATGTTTTCAACCAATAGAACATTATTAGCTAGAACATCTTTGCTTCCGAGAGTGATGACACCTGATCCTATAACATTTGAAGATCCATCATTTCCAAAGGATATAGTTCTATCCTTCTTCTCTTTTAGAGATAAAAATTTCTTTCTATCTCCAGTCATATGTGTTGAGAAAACTCTAGCAACATACCACACATCTTTGTTGTTTTGAGCATTAAGAGCGAGATCACAATTATTAGTATTATTCTTCTTCCATGTTCGTTCGTTTTGTGGCTTCGAAGATTCTTTTGGAGGATTTTCAAGTCTGCAGTCTATGTCTATGTGTCCAAAGCTTCAACATTTGTAACATTCCATATTATTTCTTAAATGTTCAAATCTATTGATGTTTCGTTGAGCGCTGGGAGGTTCATATTCGATAGATCTCATAGAATTGTATTGGTTCCTAGTGTACGTGTGACATTCTACAACTTTATGACCAAATTTTCCACATGAATAACAATAGCCATGAAAAATATGTTGGTACCTGGATGTAAATATTCATCGGGGAATTGTCTTCCAAGGCTGTTCTTGTGAATCTTGTCCAATGAAGTCTACATGCATGTCAGATCTCATAGGTTCGTGGTATTTTTTTATAGAAGGTCTTGCTTCATATTCTTTGTAACCGAGGTCAGTTCTGTTGTTGCAAAATCGTTCATTGTTGATGAGTTCTTCCAATTCCCTTGAGCTATTGGCATAGTTTTGGACAGTTTTTCCCTTATTCACTTCCTTACGCAGCAAGACTACTTCGGCTTCAAATGCTTCCCTTTCTTGGTTGCTTTCTTACAACTTCTTTTGAAGTGACTCTTCAATACATTTTTGTTCTTCAACTTCAATTTTGATACCTTGAACTTGTTCTTCAAGAGTATTGGAACGAATCTTCTCAATCTTGAGATCTTTTATAAGCCTGATTGCCTCCTTAGAAAATTCTTCTATGGTAAACCATTCTTCTTCATTGTTTGATACCTATTGTTTATTGTGCTTGACCATAAAAAATACTCTCTCATTGGCTTATTCTTCATTGTCACTGTCTTCATCGGATGATGAGCTATCTTCTTTAGGGATAAAGTTCCTGTTGAATCCTTTCTTTTTGCCTTGCTTGTTGAATTTATTAAAGCCTTTATTTCCTTTTGAGTTTCCATCACTTCTGTTCAGACATTTTGCTACGAAATGCCCAACCTCACCACAACCGAAACATATCAATGGAAGTTTACGTTTGAATTTTCCATTACCAATTTTTAGTTTTCTCGTAAAGTAAGCATATTATCCATCTTAAAGACCTTCTTCACCATATTCCTTTTCTTCACACTTGTAGGAGTAGGTATTTGCCTTTGAAGGTTGTTTATCCTTATTGATTTTCTTAGATGCATCAAACACAATTTCTGGATGCGAAGTACCCTCTTCTTCATCAAGTCTCATTTCATATGCTATGATAACTCCATGTAATTCCTCTTTGCTGAGTTTGTCTAGATTTGCACTGTATTATAAGACCGATACCTTTGGGTTGAATCTCCCTGGTAACGTTCTAAGAATATTTCGTATAATAGTCTTCTCATCAACAGGATCTCCCAATCCTTCCAGAGTGTTGGTTATTTCATCAACGTGTTGGAAGTATGCAACAATGTTGCCATCTCATTTCATTCTGAGTTGCTCAATTTTTTCTCTGTAGATTTGAAGCTTTGATTCTTTTACATTTGAGTCACTTGCATATATATTCTCAATCTTGTCCCATACATTTTTGGCGGTTTTACACCCAACACCTTATGATAATAAGATTCAATAATTTCACTAATAATCATATTCTTTTCTTTTGCATCATTTACCAAATTATTCTTACCTTGTTCATCCGCAATTGGTGTAAAGCCATTTTGAGCAGTGTCCCATAATTCGTAACCTTGTGCCAAGAGATATACCTCCATTATTCCTTTCCAGAGTGCATAATTATTTTCATTGAACAGAGGTACACCATTCTTGGTATTCTCCATGACCTCCTTCCAGCTGTTAAACTACTATTGAAGGAACCAAGCTATGGTACCAATTGTTGGAAATACTGAGGGGGGGGGGGGTGGTGAATCAATATTCCTTTAAATTATTATTATTATTAATATTTCAGAGCATTAGTTAATCTTCAATTATTATCACTGTTTGTACAATGATAACAACAAACAAAGGAACACAAATGCACAATTTTTAAGGTGGAAACCCCCTCCGGGACAAAAACCACCTGAATGATTTTCTATTAATTATTTAATATTAAAATCCAATTGAAAAGAAAACTCCAAATTCCTAGAACCTAGAAAAGCATTCTTCTGCAGCTCCCACTGGATGGAAGCTCCAACGCCCAAGATTCTTCAGTAGTCAATTGAACGGATGCCCCGACACCCAATGAGATATAACTCACCCTAGCACCTGCACCCTACCACCCTAAGTTTTCACACGATTGAACCTGTTGGTGACTTCATGCACAAGCCTAGCACCACCCTACCACCCTATAGAATAATAAAAGAAGAATGCACTTCTATACCAGGGAAAATGGTCCACTTTACAGTGATATGGAATGATCTAGAAGAATAAGACACACTAGACTATAACCCCAACTATGACACAACCACCTAATGATGATCCTAGACCACCTGACACTGCCTCTTCAATTCTTGGCAGATAGACACTTGTACAAATTTTACAATGATGATTTTACAATGAATCAATACAATGATACCTTTACAATGACTGTATGAAGTGCTGCTCACTTGAAGACTTCATGTGGTGAACTTCTTGCTGTTGTTCTGCACCTTGATTACTGCTCTTGTCATGCTACCCTTTCTTACTCTTCAGAACATTAGATCATGCATTGAGTCTTATCATGATGAATATATAATACCTGCAAAAATTCTTCAAGGAAATACCCATCCTGCAAAGCATATGCTAGTGCCAAAAAAACAAATTAGAATAAAAATAACCTAATGAAATTAAGATATGAACATGCATCATTTTTCTGCACCTTGCTTTTCTTTTCTTCCCTAGAAAGTCTGGTCCTTTGCAACCCTTGACAACACACGATCTAGCTTTTTCTTTCCTTCTAGGAGCTAAATATCAAATTTGATGTATATCTGTTATTTCAGATCCCCAATATGTGATTTTCGGTCCTGTAGTAGCCCTCTGAGTCTTCTTTCCAATTCCATAGGTCTGACCCAATTTTTATTCTTCAAGATAAAGTTATGCACAATCTCTCATGATGACCTAATTATGGACTAGTTCAGTAGAGAAAACTTGTACGACGTGCCACGTGTCACTGTTTCCTCCTTAGGCTCTGAAATTGATACACAGAAAACTAAATTCCATTCATTATAATCCAGTTTTTACAGAATTCCAATCCGATACTAAGAGAGATTTATGAAGATTTTCCCAAGGTCACCTCTTTGAGATGAAGTTCACGAGCCTGCAAAAACCCTAACTTCCACAGATCATATCTCCAAAAATATTGTGAACCATGATCTGAAATTTTTACGTGAGATTCTTCAGGATTTCGGCTTTGCGTGATAAAAATTTCAGATTCTGAACCTTCATAGAGAAAAAATTATACTAAAAATCCCACGATGACCTGTTTCAAGTAGCGAAATCCCTACATGAGGAGGATATGAGGATCACAATTTATATAAATACTTAGGTTGAGAGGGTATTCAAAAAGTGAACGTGGGAGGGATTTTAGGAGCTTAAAAATTACTAATTATTTACTTTTCAATGACCAAAACCAATGATTAGTGTCATGCCACAACCCCATGGGGTTAGCCCACTAACTTGGGTTACTAAATTCAAGCATGAATATCTCTCAAACCATGAAGAATTATGAGGCGTGCCATATATCAACGGAAACATATCGACAATTAGAAACCATCAAATATATCCTTGACTCGTAATATAGTAAATTTTTAGGTCAAAATTCCCATGAAAGATCAAAGTAGCCCCTAGTGATGCTTGGGTTGACACCAATTACAACCACTGATCAACAATACCCCCCTTTGGCATTGACGGAAACACAAGTAATCCCTTTGCGATCATGACACCTCTTCCTACAACATTCTCTCCCCCTTTGACATCAATGGAAAAGGGTAACTCCCCCTAACACACAATGATCCTGTGGACCTATACACACTTCCACTCCCCCTTTATTTTATGAATAAGGAAAATATAATGAGAAATTGGGAGAATCCCAAGCTTCTAGCAAAGATATTCAAATTCTTCACGAGGTAAAGGTTTAGTGAAGATATCAACGATTTGTCCTTTTGTACCAACATATTCAAGTTTGATATTCTTTTCAGCGACTTGTTCTCTAACAAAATGATATTTGATCAGAATGTGTTTTATTTTGAATGCATGCCATGATTCTTGGGGATGCTGATGGCACTAGTGTTATCACTAAAGATGCGAATAGGCTCACTAAATTGTACTTGAAGATCTTGCAAAGTTTGTTTCATCCAAAGGACTTGAGTACAACAGGATGCCACTACAATGTATTCTGCTTCCGCTGTAGATAACGAGATTGAGGTTTGATTTTTTCTCAACCATGATACGAGACAAACACCTAGATATAATGCTACTCCACTAGTACTCTGATGCTCATCAATGCTTCCTGCCAAATATGTGTCTGTAAAGGCTTGAATAATGAGATTGTTACCCTTGGGATACCACAAGCCATATTATATTGTGCCCTTTAGATATCGAAGAATTATTTTGATGACAATAATATGTGATTCTTTTGGTGTTGCTTGGAATCTTCCTACTTGTCCAACTGCTTGCATAACATCTGGCCGTGAGGTTGTTACATATAGAAGACTACCAATCATAGATCTGTACAACATCTGATCCACATCGTTAGATGAGTCATCTATTCTCAATTTGCAACCTTTCACCATCGGAGTAAGGATAGATTTGCAATCGTCCATTTTGAATTTCTTGAGCATTTCCTTGATAAAATTGGCTTGACATATAAATATTCCTTTATCTTGATGAGATATTTGATGCCCTAAAAAGTATGTCAACTCACCAAGTAAAGACATCTCGAACTCACTTTTCATTTTTGTAGCAAAGTTCTTACTTAGTCTATCATCATTGCTACCAAAGATTATATCATCCACATATACCTCAACGATTGTTCAATTATATTTTTTCTATTTGTACATAAATATTGCTATCTGCAGTGCCTTTATTGAACCCTTTTTGACGTATATATCCATCAAGATGAGCATACCATGCTCTGGGAGTCTTCTTGAGACCATATAGATCCTTCTTTAACCCACAAACATAGTCTTCTTTTTTTGATAGTAGAAAACCTTCAGGTTGTTCGATGTAAACTTCTTCTTCTAATTTTCCATTCAGGAATGCTGACTTAACATCCATTTGGTAGACTTTGATTTTTCTTGAACATGCATAGGCGAGAAACATTTGGATGGCTTCCATTCTGGCAACTGGTGAAAATGTTTCGTCGAAATCAATTCCTTCCACTTGTGCATAACCTTTGGAAACCAATCTTGCTTTGTTTCTAGTAACCTATCCATATTCATTCAATTTGATCCCGAACACCCATTTAGTCCCAATGAAATTTTTATCTTTTGGTTGTGGAACTAATTCCCAGGTGTTATTCTTCTCGATTTGATCCAATTATTCATTCAGACCTGCTACCCAATGTTCATTCTGGCTGGCTTCCTCAAAAATATTAGGCTCAAAGGTTACTATAAAAGAAATGTGAGCTTTTTGTGATGAATGAAGCTGTCGCCTTTCATTTATGTCACCAATGATTTAATTTGATAGATGGTTCTTTTGAATCCATTATTTTGTTCTCTTTGGAGGATCTTCTTGTTGTTGTCCTTGTATATCTTGATGATCATTATTTACTTCTTCTTGGTTGATAGTTGCTTCTTGTTCTAGAATTTCCTCTATGTCTTTTTCAGCCTTTGTCTCAAGTTTCGAAGATTCTAGGTCCTCATCATTATTCGCTAGAACACCATCTTCGTCAAATGTAACATTTATGCTCTCCACTATTTGTTTTAGTCTTAGATTATAGAATTTATAGGCCTCTCTTTTGCGTGAGTAACCAATAAAGATACCTTCGTCAACACGTGATTCAAACTTACCCAAATTTTGATCTTCTCCTTTGATATAAAATTTTCTTCCGAAGATTCTAAAATATTTTACATTAGCCGATTTTCATTTCCATAATTCATATGGGGTATTGTTGCAATTATTTCTGAGAAGAGTTCAGTTGATAATGAAGACTGTCATATCAATTTCTTGAACCCATAATTTTTCATCCAATTTTGAGTCCCTCAACATTGTTCTACCCATTTATTTTATGGTTCTGTTCTTTCTTTCAACAACTCCATTTTGTTGAGGTGTTCATGCTGTTGAAAATTGTCTTTTTATTCCATTTTCATCACAGTATTGCTGAAATAATTTGGAAGTGAATTCTCTGCCATTATCTGACCTTAGACACTTTATTTTCAAATGAGTTTCATTTTCGACCAAATCCTTAGAGATCTTGAAGCACTCAAATGCTTCAGATTGTTTCTTTAGAAAAATGATGGATGTCATCCTGGTATAGTCATCTATCATTAACATGAAATATAATTCTCCATCTAAGACTTTTGTTCTCATAGGACCACATAGGTCAGTATGTATCAATTCCAATGGATGTGATGCAAATTGTTCTTTTTTTTTAAATTCGAATTTTGTCTGCTTGCCATGCTAACAAGCCTCACGTAGTGTGTTGGAAGGTTTTGAGATTTTTCAGAATTTATCGTACTACTTCCTTTTTGCTTATCCTGACAAGATTTTCAAAGTTTATGTGACCCATTCGTTTGTGCCATAACCAAATTTCATCTTCTTTAGCTCATATACATGCTTTATTTGCTTCATCCATAACATATATGTCGTTTGGAGCTTGACTTGTTGTAGCCACAATTTTACCGTACCTTCCTTTCCTGATTTCACATTTTGTGGAGTTGAATAGAATTGTGTGTCACTGATCACACATTTGTCCAACACTAAGCAGATTTTGATTCATGTTTTCAACCAATAGAACATTCTTGGCTAGAAAATATTTCTTTCCGAGAGTGACGACACCTGATCCTATAACATTTGAAGGTCCATCATTTCCAAAGGATATGGTTCCCACCTTCTTCTCTTTCAGAGATACAAATTTCTTTCTATCTCCAGTCATATGTGTTGAGAAAACGCTATCAACATACCACACATCTTTTTTGTTTTGAGCATTGAGAGCGAGATCACAATTATTAGTCTTCTTCTTCTTCCATGTTCGTTCGTTCTATGGCTTCGAAGATTCTTTTGGAGGATTTTCAAGTCTGCAGTCTATGGCTATGTGCCTAAATTTTTGAAATTTGTAACATTCCATATTATTTCTTAAATGTTCAAATCTATTGATGTTTTTTTGAGCGCTGGGAGGTTCATATTCGATAGATCTCGTAAAATTGTATTGGTTCCTAGGGTACGTGTGACATTCTACAACTTTATGACCAAATTATCCACATGAATAAAAATAGCCATGAAAAATATGTTGGTACCTGGATGGAAATATTCGTCGAGGAATTGTCTTCCAAGGCTGTTCTTGTAAATCTTGTTGAATGAAGTCTACCTGCATGTCAGATCTCATAGGTTTGTGGTATTTTTTTATATAAGGTCTTGCTTCTTCTTCTTTGTAACCAAGGTCAGTTCCGTCATTGCAATATCGTTGATTGTTGATGAGTTCTTCCAATTCCCTTGAGCTTTTGGCATAGTTTTGGACAGTTTTTCCCTTCTTCACTTCCTTACACAGCGCGATTACTTCGGCTTCTAATGCTTCCATTTCTTGGTTGATTTCTTACAACTTCTTTTGAAGTGACTCTTCAATACATTTGTGTTCTTCAACTTCAATTTTGATACCTTGAACTTGTTCTTCAAGAGTATTGGAATGAATCTTCTCAATCTTGAGATATTTTATAAGCCTGATTGCCTCCTTAGAAAATTATTCTATGAAAAACTATTCTTCTTCATTGTTTGATACCTATTGTTTATTGTGCTTGACCATAAAAAATACTCTCTCATTGGCTTATTCTTCATTGTCACTGTCTTCATCGGATGATGAGCTATCTTATTTAGGGATAAAGTTCCTGTTGAATCCTTTATTTTTGCCTTGATTGTTGAATTTCTTAAATCTTTTCTTTCCTTTTGAGTTTCCATCACTTCTGTTGAGATATTTTGCTACGAAATGCCCAAACTCACCACAACTGAAACATATCAATGGAATTTTAACTTTGAATTTTCCCTTACCAATTTTTAGTTTTCTCGTAAAGTAAGCATATTATCCATCTGAAAGACCTTATTCACCATATTCCTTTTCTTCACACTTGCAGGTGTAGGTATTTGCCTTTCAAGGTTGTTTATCCTTATTGGTTTTCTTAGATGTAGCAAACATAGTTTCTGGATGCGAAGTACCCTCTTCTTCATCAAGTCTCATTTCATATGCTCTAATAACTCCATGTAATTCCTCTTCACTGAGTTTGTCTAGATTTGCACTATATTCTAAGATCGATACCTTTGGGTTTAATCTCCCTGGTAACATTCTAAGAATATTTTTTATAATAGTCTTCTCATCAACAGGCTCTCCCAATCCTTCTAGAGTGTTGGTTATTTCATCAACATGTTGGAAGTATGCAACAATGTTGCCATCTTATTTCATTTTGAGTTGCTCAAATTTTTCTCTTTAGATTTGAAGCTTTGATTCTTTTACATTTGAGTCACCTGCATATATATTCTCAAGCTTGTCCCATAATTTTTTGGCAGTTTTACAACCAAACACCTTATGATAAGAAGATTCAATAAGTTCACTAATAATAATATTCTTTTCTTTTGCATCATTTACCAAATTATTCTTACCCTGTTCATCCGCAATTGGTGTAAAGCCATTTTGAACAGTGTCCCATACTTCATAACCTTGCGCCAAGAGATATACCTCCATTCTTCCTTTCCAGAGTGCATAATTATTTTCATTGAACAAAGGTACACCATTCTTGGTATGCCCCATGACCTCCTTCCAGTTGTTAAACTACTATTGAAGGAACCAAGCTCTGGTACCAATTATTGGAAATACTGAGAGGGTGGGGGGGGTGTGGTGAATCAATATTCCTTTCAATTAGTATTATTATTAATCTTTCAGAGCATTAGTTAATATTCAATTATTATTAGTGTTTGTACAATTATAACAAAAAACAAAGGAACAAAAATGCACAATTTTTAAGGTGGAAACCCCCTCCGAGACAAAAACCACCTGAATACTTTTCTAATAATTATTTAATATTCAAATCCAATTGAAAAGAAAGCTCCAACTTCTTAGAACCTAGAAAAGCATTCTTCTCCAGCTCCCACTAGATGGAAGCTCCAACGCCCGAGATTTTTCGGTAGTCAATTGAACGGATGCCTCGACACCCAATGAGTTACAACTTAGCCTAGCACCTGCACCCTACCACCCTAAATTTTTCACAGGCTTGAACCTGTTGGTGGCTTCATGCCGCACTAGCCTAGCACCACCCTACCACCCTATAGAATAATAAAGGAAGAATGGACTCCCGTACCAGGTAAAATGGTCCACTTTACAGTGATATAAAATGATCTAGAATATGAAGACACAGTAGACTATAACCCCAACTATGACACAACCACCTAATGATGATCCCAGACCACCCGACACTGCCTCTTCAATTCTTGGTAGATAGACACTTGTACAAATTTTACAATGATTCTTTCACAATGAATTAGTACAATGATACCTTTACAATGACTGTATGAAGTGCTGCCCACTTGAAGAATTCATGTGGTGAACTTCTTGCTGTTGTTCTGCACCTTGATTACTGCTCTTATCATGCTACCCTTTCTTACTCTTCATAACATTAGATCATGCATTGAGTCTTATCATGATGAATATATAATACCTGCAAAAATTCTTCAAGGAAATACCCATCCTGCAAAGAATATGCCAGTGCTAAAAAAAACCAAATTAGAATAAAAATAAACTAATGCAATTAAGAGATGAACATGCATAATTTTTCTGTACCTTGCTTTGCTTTGCTTCCCTAGAAAGTTTGGTCCTTTGCAACCCTTGACAACACATGATCTAGATTTTTCTTGCCTTCTAGGAGCTAAATATTGAATCTGATGTATATCTGTTATTTCAGATCCCCAATATGTTATTTTCGGTCCTGTAGTAGCCCTCTGAGTCTTCTTTCCAATGCCATAGGTCTGACCCAATTTTTATTCTTCAAGACAAATTTATGCAACATCTCTCATGATGACCTAATTATGGACTAGTTCAGTAGAGCGAAATTGTATGGCATGCCACGTGTCACTATTTCTCCTTCAGATCTGAAATTGATACATAGAAAACTAAATTCCATTAATTATCCTCTAGTTTTTACGAAATTCCAATTCGATGGTCAGAGAGATTTATGACAATTTTCCAAAGGTCACCTCTTTGAGATGAAGTTCAGAAGCCTGCAAAAACCCTAACTTCCACAGATCATATCTTCGAAAATATTGCGAACCATAGTTAAAATTTTTTACATGGGCTTCTTCAGGATTTCTGCTTTGCGTGATAAAAATTTCAGCTTCTGAACCTTCGAAGAGAAAAAATTATAGTGAAAATCCCACGATGACCTGTTTCACATAGCGAAATCCCTACATGAGGAGGATATGAGGATCACAATTTATATAAATACTTAGGTTGAGAGGGTATTCAAAAAGTGAACGTGGGAGGGATTTTAGGAGCTTAAAAATTATTAATTATTTACTTTTCAATGACCAAACCAATGATTAGTGTCATGCCACAACCCCATGGGGTTAGCCCACTAACTGGGGTTACTAATTCAAGCATGAATATCTCTCAAACCGTGAAGAATTACGAGGCATGCCATATATCAACGGAAACATCTTGACAATTAGAAACCATAAAATATATCCTTGACTCGTAATATAGTAATTTGGTAGGTCAAAAGTCCCATGAAAGATCATAGTAGCCCTTAGTGCTGCTTGGGTTGACACCAATTACAACCACTGATAAAAAATATCCCCCTTTGGCATTGACGGAAACACAAGTACTCCCTTTGTGATCATGAAACCTCTTCCTACAACATTCTCTCCCCCTTTGACATCAATGGCAAAGAGTAACTCCCCCTGACACACAACGATCCTGCGGACCTGTACACACTTCCACTCTCCCTTTATTTTATGAATAAGGAAAATCTAATGAGAACTTGGGAGAATCCAAAGCTTCTAGCGAAGATATTCAAATGCTTCACGAGGTAAAGTTTTGGTGAAGATATCAACGATTTGTTATTTTGTACCAACATATTCAAGTTTGATATTCTTTTCAACAACTTGTTCTCTAACAAAATGATATTTGATCAGAATGTGTTTTATTTTGAATGAATGCCATGATTCTTGGGGATGCTGATGGCACTAGTGTTATCACAGAAGATGTGAATAGGCTCACTATATTGTACTTGAAGATCTTGCAAATTTTATTTCATCCAAAGGACTTGAGTACAACAATATGCCACTGCAATGTATTCTTCTTCCGCTATAGATAATGAGATTTAGGTTTGCTTTTTTCTCAACCATGATACGAGACAACCACCTAGATATAATGCTACTCCACTAGTACTCTTACGCTCATCAATTATTCCTGCCAAATCTGCATCTGTAAAGGCTTGAATAATGAGATTGTTACCCTTGGGATACCACAAGCCATATTCTATTGTGCCCTTTAGATATCGAATAATTCTTTTGACCACAAAAATATGTGATTCTTTTGATGTTGCTTGGAATCTTGCTACTTGTCCAACTGCTTGCATAACATATGGCCGTGAGGCTGTTACATATAGAAGACTACCAATGATAGATCTGTACAACCTCTGATCCACATCGTTAGATGAGTCGTCTATTCTCAATTTGCAACCTTTTACCATCAGAGTAGGGACGGATTTGCAATCTTCCATTTTGAATTTCTTGAGCATTTCCTTGATGTACTTGGCTCGACATATAAATATTCCTTTATCTTGCTGAGATATTTGAAGCGCTAAGAAGTATGTTAGCTCACCAAGTAAAGACATCTGGAACTCACTTTTCATCTTTGTAGCAAAGTTCTTACTTAGTCGATCTTCATTGCTACCAAAGATTATATCATCCACATATACCTCAACGATTGCTCAATTATATTTTTTCTATTTGTACATAAAGATTGCTATCTGCATTAACTTTCTTGAACCCTTGTTGACGTAGATATCGATCAAGACGAGCATACCATGCTCTGGGAGTCTTCTTGAGACCATATAGATCCTTCTTTAACCCACAAACATAGTCTTCTTTTTCTGATAGTAGAAAACCTCCAGGTTGTTCGATGTAAACTTCTTCTTTTAATTTTCCATTCAGGAATGCTAACTTAACATCCATTTGGTAGACTTTGATTTTTCTTGAACAAGCATAGGCGAGAAACATCTGGATGGCTTCCATTCTGGCAACTGGTGCAAATGTTTCGTCGAAATCAATTCGTTCCACTTGTGCATAACCTTTGCAAACCAATCATGCTTTGTTTCTGGTAACATGTCCATCTTCATTCAATTTGTTCCTGAACACCCATTTGGTACCAATGAAATTTTTATCTTTTGGTCGTGGAACTAATTCCAAGGTGTTATTCTTCTCGATTTGATCCAATTATTCATTCATAGCTACTACCTAATGTTCATTCTATCTGGCTTCCTCAAAAATACTAGGCTCAAAGGTTGCTATAAAAGAAACGTGAGCTTGTTGTGATGAATGAAGTTGTTGACTTTATTTATGTCACCAATGATTTGATTTGTTAGATGGGTCTTTTGAATCCATTCTTTTGTTCTGTTTGGAGGAGCTTCTTGTTGTTGTCCATGTACTTCTTGATGATCATTATTTACTTCTTCCTGGTTGACAGTTGCTTCTTGTTCTATAATTTCCTCTACGTCTTTTTCAGCTTTTGTCTCAAGTTTCGAAGATTCTAGGTTCTCATCTTTATTTGTTAGAACACCATCTTCGTCAAATGTAACATTTATTCTCTCCACTATTTGTTTTCATCTTAGATTATAGAATTTATAGGCCTTTCTTTTGCGTGAGTAACCAACAAAGGTACCTTTGTCAACACGTGATTCAAACTTACCCAAATTTTGATCTTCTCTTTTGATATAAAATTTTCTTCCGAAGATTCTGAAATATTTTACATTAGCCGATTTTCCTTTCCATAATTCATATGGGGTATTGTTGCAATTATTTATGAGAAGAGTTCGGTTGATAATGAAGACTGTCATATCAATTTCTTGAACCCATATTTTTTCATCCAATTTTGAGTCCTTCAACATTGTTCTACCCATTTCTTGTACGGTTCTGTTCTTTCTTTCAACAACTCCATTTTTCTGAGGTGTTCATGCTGTTGAAAATTGTCTTTTTATTCCATTTTCATCACAGTATTTCTGAAATAATTTGGAAGTGAATTCTCTGCCATTATCTGACCTTAGACACTTTAATTTCAAATTAGTTTCATTTTAGACCAACTCCTTGTAGATCTTAAAGCACTCAAATGCTTCAGATTTTTTCTTTAGGAAACTGACAGCTGTCATCCTGGTATAGTCATCTATCATTAACATGGAATATAATTCTCCATCTAAGCCTTTTGTTCTCACAGGACCACATAGATCAGTATGTATCAATTTCAATGGATGTGATGCAAAGTGTTCTTTTTTTTAAATTCAAATTTTGTCTGCTTGCCGTGCCGACAGGCCTCACATAGTGTGTTGGAAGGTTTTGAGATTTTCAGAATTTATCGTACTACTTCCTTTTTTCTTATCCTGACAAGACTTTCAAAGTTTATGTGACCCATTCGTTTGTGCCATAACCAACTTTCATCTTCTTTAGCTCGTAGACATGCTTTAGTTGCTTCATCCAAAACATATATGTCTTTTGGAGCTCGACTTGTTGTAGCCACAATTTTACCATACCTTCCTTTCCTGATTTCACATTTTGTGGAGTTGAATAGAATTGTGTGTCATTGATCACACATTTTTCCAACACTAAGCGGATTGTGATTCATGTTTTCAACCAATAGAACATTCTTGGCTAGAACATATTTGCTTTTGAGAGTGAAGACACCTGATCCTATTAAATTTGAAGATCCATCATTTCCAAAGGATACAGTTCCATCCTTCTTCTCTTTCATAGATAAAAATTTCTCTCTATCTCCAGTCATATGTGTTTAGAAAACACTATCAACATACCAAACATCTTTGTTGTTTTGAGCATTGAGAGCGATATCACAATTATTAGTCTTCTTCTTCTTCCATGTTCATTTGTTCTATGGCTTCGAAGATTCTTTTGGAGGATTTTCAAGTCTACAGTCTATGGCTATGTGTCCAAAGTTTCTACATTTTTAACATTCCATATTATTTCTTAAATGTTCAAATCTATTGATGTTTCGTTTAGCACTAGGAGGTTCATATTCGATAGATCTCCTAGAATTGTATTGGTTCCTAGGGTACGTGCGACATTCTACAACTTTATGACCAAATTTTCCACATGAATAACAATAGCCATGAAAATATGTTGGTACCTAGATGGAAATATTCGTCGGGGAATTGTCTTCCAAGGCTATTGTTATGAATCTTGTTTAATGAAGTCTACATGCATGTTAGATCTCATAGGTTCGTGGTATTTTTTTATATAAGGTCTTGCTTATTCTTCTTCTTAACCGAGGTCAGTTCCGTCGTTGTAAGATTGTTGATTGTTGATGAGTTCTTCCAATTCCCTTGAGCTGTTGTCATAGTTTTGGACAATTTTTCCCTTCTTCAGTTCCTTACGCAACGAGACTACTTCGGCTTCTAATGCTTCCCTTTCTTGGTTGCTTTCTTACAACTTCTTTTGAAGTGAATCTTCAATACATTTGTGTTCTTAAACTTCAATTTTGATACCTTGAACTTGTTCTTCAGGAGTATTGGAACGAATATTCTCAACCTTGAGATATTTTATAAGCCTGATTTCCTCCCTAGAAAATTATTCTATGGTAAACCATTCTTCTTCATTGTTTGATACCTATTGTTTATTGTGCTTGAACATAAAAAATACTCTCTCATTAGCTTATTATTCATTGTCACTGTATTTATCAGATGATGAGCTATATTCTTTAGGGATAAATTTCCTGTTGAATCCTTTCTTTTTTCCTTACTTGTTGAATTTCTTAAAGCCTTTCTTTCCTTTTGAGTTTCCATCACTTCTGTTTAGACATTTTGCTGCGAAATTCCTAACCTCACCACAACTGAAACATATCAATGGAAGTTTACCTTTGAATTTTCCCTTACCAATTTTTAGTTTTCTCGTAAAGTAAGCATATTATCCATCTGAAAGACCTTCTTCACCATATTCCTTTTCTTCACACTTGCATGTGTAGGTATTTTCCTTTGAAGGTTGTTTATCCTTATTGGTTTTCTTAGATGCAACAAACACAGTTTATAGATGTGAATTACCCTCTTCTTCATCAAGTATCATTTCATATGCTATGATAACTCCATGTAATTCCTCTTTACTGAGTTTGTCTATATTTTCACTGTATTCTAAGACCGATATCTTTGGGTTGAATCTCCCTGGTAACGCTCTAAGAATATTTCGTATAATAGTATTCTCATAAATAGGCTCTCCCAATCCTTCCAGAGTGTTGGTTATTTCATCAACGTGTTGGAAGTATGAAACAATGTTGCCATCTTCTTTCATTTTGAGTTGCTCAAATTTTTCTCTGTAGATTTGAAGCTTTGATTCTTTTACATTTGAGTCACCTGCATATATATTCTCAAGCTTGTCCCATACATTTTTGGCAATTTTACAACCCAAAACCTTATGATAAGAAGATTCAATAAGTTCACTAATAATAATATTCTTTTCTTTTGCATCATTTACCAAATTATTCCTACCTTGTTCATCCGCAATTGGTGTAAAGCCATTTTGAACAGTGTCCCATACTTCATAACCTTGCACCAAGAGATATACCTCCATTCTTCCTTTCCAGAGTGTATAATTATTTTCATTGAACAGAGGTACACCATTCTTGGTATGCTCCATGACCTCCTTCCAGCTGTTAAACTATTATTGAAGGAACCAAGCTATGGTACCAATTGTTGGAAATACTGAGGGGGGGGGGGGTGGTGAATCAATATTCCTTTCAATTAGTATTATTATTAATCTTTCAGAGCATTAGTTAATCTTCAATTTTTATCAGTGTTTGTAAAATGATAACAAAAAACAAAGGAACAAAAATGCACAATTTTTAAGGTGGAAACTCCCTTCGGAACAAAAACCACCTGAATGTTTTCTATTAATTCTTTAATACTCCACTCCCATTGAAAAGAAATCTCCAACTTTCTAGAATCTAGAAAATCATTCTTCTCCAGCTCCCACTGGATGGACGCTCCAATGCCCGAGATTATTCAGTAGTCGACTGAACAAATGCCCCAACACCCAATGAGATACAACTCACCCTAGCACCACCCTACCACCCTGAAGTTTTCATAGGCTTGAACCTGTTGGTGACTTCATGCACTAGCCTAGCACCACCCTACCACTCTATAGAAGAATAAAAGAAGAATGGACTCCTGTACCAGGGAAAATGGTCCACTTTACAATGATATAGAATGATGTAGAAGAAGAAGACACAATATACCATAACCCCAACTATGACACAACCACCTAATGATGATCCTATACCTCTCGAAACTGCCTCTTCAATTATTGGTAGATAGACACTTGTACAAATTTTACAATGATACTTTTAAAATGACTCAGTACAATGATACCTTTACAATGACTGTATGCAGTGCTGCCCACTTGAAGACTTCATGTGGTGAACTTCTTGCTGCTGTTTTGCACCTTGATTGCTGCTCTTATCATGCTACCCTTTCTCACTCTTCAGAACATTAGATCATGCATTGAGTATTATCATGATGAATATATAATACCTGCAAAAACTATTCAAGGAAATACCCATGACATGATAATAGCAAAACTTACCTCATCCTGCAGAGAATATGTCAGTGCTAAAAAAAAAAATTAGAATACAAAGAACCTAATGTAATTAAGATATGAACATGCATATAAAAAATATACTTACTTGGATCTTACGTCTACTGCATCATTTTTCCGCACCTTGCTTTGCTTTTCTGCCCTAGAAAGTTTGGTCCTTTGCATCCCTTGACAACACATGATCTAGTTTTTTATTGCCTTCTAGGAGCTTGATATTGAATATGATGTATCTGTGTTATCTTAGATCCCTAATATGTGATTTTTGGTCCTGTAGTAGCCCTCTGAGTCTTCTTGCCAATGCGATAGGTCTGATTCAATTTAGATTCTTCAAGACAAAATTATGCCCAATCTCTCACGATGACCTAATTATGGACTAGTTCAGTATGGTGAACTTGCATGACATGCTACGTGTCATTGTTTTCCTCTTTGGCTCTGGAATTGATACATAGAAAACTCCAATTCATGCACTATCCACCACTTTTTACAGAATTCCTATCCAATCCTCAGAGAGAGAGTTATGACGATTTTCCCAAGGTCATATCTTTGAGATGAAGTTCAGGAGCCTGCAAAAACCCTAACTTATACAGATCATATCTCCGAAAATATTGCAAACCATCATCTAAAAGTTTTACATGAGCTTCCTTATGATTTTAGCTTCCTGTGATAAAAATTTCAGTTTCTGAACCTTCATATAAAAAAAATTATAGCGAAAATCCCACGATGACCTGTTTCAAGTAGTGAAATCCCTACATGAGGAGGATATAAAGATCACAATTTATATAAATGCTTAGGTTGAGAGGGTCTTCAACAAGTGAATGTGGGAGGATTTCAGGAGCTTAAAAATTATTAATTATTGACTATTCAATGACCACAACCAATGATTAGTGTCATGCCACAACCCCATGGGTTTTTAGCCCACTAACTGGGGTTACTAACTTCAAACATGAATATCTCTCAAACCATGAAGAATTACGTGGTGTGTCATATATCAACGAAAAAATATCGACAAGTAGAAACCATAAAAAATATCCTTGAATTGGAATATATTAATTTGCTAGGTAAAAATTCCCATGCAATATCAGGGTAGCCCCTAGTGCTCTTTGGGTTGACATCAATGACAACCACTGATCAACAGTTCATTGTTGGGCCCTATGACAAAGTAGTAAGCACAGAGATAATGGAATACTTCCT
Source organism: Pinus albicaulis (assembly GCA_034641835.2). Lineage (NCBI taxonomy): Eukaryota > Viridiplantae > Streptophyta > Pinopsida > Pinales > Pinaceae > Pinus > Pinus albicaulis. Next base: position 66,027,717 of record CM076577.1, on the reverse strand, counting down.
GACCTTACCAACCTCTGAAATTGTTCTAAATATTCAAGAAATTCCTCCCTTGGACATTTTTTATAATCTTAAGCACAAGGCAGTTGTAAGTAGGCAAAAGAAAAGAAAAAGAACAAAGCATTCCCAGATTCTCACTCAAGAAGATATGTTAATGGGCATTGCTTGGAAAGACAGAGTCAGATCCTTCACAGGATCTAACTCGCTTATCACATTTTTCAGGGGCTTATGCTTCTGCAACTATTGACAAGGCATCAGAGATTCATCAACTGATGAAACAGAAAGATGAAAAGATCCTTCAACTTGAAAAAAAGTTACAAGTAGAAAAGAAAAGTGTTACACCAATTTTTGGTCATCTAACCTATTAATATTAGATGGACTAAAGTACACCATGTAAGACCAATTTTACCATAGTAAAATTGCTTTCACTATGAGAAATAATTTAATAACCCATAGTTTATTAAATTATTTCTAGTCTAACTAGGAAACCCCATGAGGAATAATTAAATAAATCCTTATTTGTTTGATTTTCCTCTAGGTATAATTAACTAAACCATTGTTTAATTAATATTCTTGGTCATATTTAATCCAAAACATGAGAATTAATTAGATAAATTATTATTTATCTTATTATTTTCTAGGAATAATTATTTAAATCATTATTTAATAATATTCCTTGTTGAATTTGACTAAATCATTTCTAAATAATTAAATAAATAATTATTTATTTAATTATTCCTTAACCTCGTCCTTGAAATAATAAATAAATCATTTATTTATTTATTATTTTTAAATAAATGGATTTAACCAATTCTAAATTCCTTTTCCCTCCACCAAAAATAATAAAATATTCCAAGTAAGTTGGATCTAGATTTGGTTAATAATATTTAATTATGCACTAATATCTTGACTAACTCAATATTTTGTTATAAATAGAAGGGTTTTCCATTCATTCACTACCTCTTTTGGATCAACTTTTGATCTATACTTTTGGTTTGACTTTGATCCTCCATCATGGTCATATTTTTTCTACTTTTGCTTGTGAGCTCCATCTGAGTTCTATTTTGTCTGGGTTTTCTGCACCATCAAGAGAGAGATATCTTGGATCTGAAGCGCTAAGGACATACAAGAACCCATCCCATTGAGGGGGACTGGTAAAATATTTCTGCGTTCCCTTCCCAGATGTCATAATACAAAAAATTCTTTATAAATTATTGTCTTGTCTATTGGATGTATGGAGCAACTCTTGTTTATTTTTGTTGTTTAATGTCTTTAACTGCATAGATCTAGATTTTTGTAGCATTCATTATGATCACCTACTACATATATAAGGAAATTGACAACCACATTTGATGTTAGGGTTGTTTTTTATGCACAACTAAAGTGAGTTTTCTTGGTAAGTTTGTGATTAGAATTCACTCTAACATTAGCGAATCCACAAAGGTTTTTAATTACGACTGCTGTGGTTTTTCAGATCACTGCATGATCAGCTGCTTCAACCACTATGGTTTTTCTTCAGCTTCTTATTTTTCATTTCTTGATGTATTTTTTAACCTTTTTTACCCTAAAACAGTAAAAATTCTAACTTCTGTGTGTTTTTGGGCCATTTACGCAGGTAATAGGTATCAGTCGCAACAGAGACGACACTTTTTTTTGAAACCTACCCCTGAGACAGCCAGAAGTGTAGGTTTCACTTTTCAGCTCAAAACCTACGACCTCAGCTCTCAGGTAGTGGATATCTGCCCAAAAAATACGACCTTAGCAAAAACCACGTAAGAACCTGTGACCTGCAATTTTTGCGGGATTTTTTTTTTTTTTGTGTGTAATTTTCAGGGTTTGCCGAGGGCACTGTTCAGGGTTGTCTGATCTCAGTATTTACCCATATTGGAACTGTAATTGCTTATTTTTACTCGTCGAAGTAGGAACCAAGCCCCTTAGGGCTTCAGTACACTTCCACCATTTTAGGAGGAGTTTAGTTGAAGCAGGTCTTCTGAGATTTCAATGTTTTTTCAACCATTTTTTCAGATCTGAACCTGCCCTTTTAGATCCATTTTAGATCGATTATTTTTCCATCCAAAACACCTCTTTTCAGTTTTTTTTGGTCCTCCCTTTAGGGTCCCCTCTGTTTCCATTTAGGTTGTAGCCTTTCGCCACCTATTTTTAAGCATTTTTCCCTTTGGTTTCTTGCTGTTTTCTGCACCTCTTTTCAGCAGGTCAGACGTTTAGATCCCTGTGCCTCTTGACCTTAGATATATTAGCCATATTGTGTGTTTGGAGTAGATTTCTCCCACCCTTAGACTAGTTTTTGGGAATCCCTCCTTTTTGGGTTTAAATTTAGGCATCTTTAGCTGTTTATTTTACTGTCGCTTTCGGTTTCATTTACTGTCGCTTTCAATTTTATTTACAATTATACAACATATTTTTTATTTTTTCTATACACACATCTGGGATTAATTTAAATTAACACACTTATCACACACACACACACACACACCTAAAGCGAAGAGCATCTGGTTTACACCACCAGGCCAAGACTAAAAAATTGTAATTAATTAATCCGCACCTTCGTGCCCTTGTTTAGCTCTCTTCCTTATTGGTTTATGTGTATATTTTCCATAATTGCACCCCCAAGGCATTTATCCCAGAGAATCCAAGGCCTTAATCGTCAGTTTCCATTAGGAAGACTTACTCCATAGTGTAGGGTCTGAGTTAGTCCTCCACTGAGTCCCCATTCCGACTCTGCTTCTGGTTCATCGGGTTACCCTTTGGTTTCCATCCCCAGTTCTACTCCACCTTTCACCTTCATCATGTTTGGTGCAAGACCTACCGCTGGTGGTGGCCCCGACTCTAATGCTGGAGCCGATACTAATGGAGCTGCAACAAGAGCGATTCTGGCTACTCCCTTGCTTCCTTATATGGCAGGCCTAAGCCTTCTTGAGTTAAGCTAGTTGATTAATGACCCTATACACCATGATCCAGGTTGGCCAGCTATGCCAATCAAGCTTCCTTCAGGCATCCCTAAGTTTGAAGGAAATTCTAGAGAGGATCCTACCAACCATATTTGTTCTTTCCACATGTGGTGTTCATCCAACTCTATCACTAATGACTCTATCCATATTCGGTTATTCTAGTGTACGCTTACTGGAGAAGCTTCCAAGTGGTATGTTGACTAGGCCGCCGCCTCTCATGCTACATTTGTGACTCTTACAAAGGCGTTTCTGTCCTACTTCTAGCTTCCCCTTTGCTATGACACTGGTACCGAGTGTTTGACCGCTTTCCGTCAAAATTCTGCCACCTGCCTATCTGACCATGTTTAAGAATGGTGTAGAAGGAAGATTTTATGTCGAGCCCCTATTTTCGAAGACCGTGTCTACATGGACTAGTTTCTCAGATCCCTTTTTCCCTCTATTGGTAAAGATGTCGCGTCTCACTTTCCTTAGACTGAGGAAGAAGCCCTCCAAGTTGCATTGAAATGTGACTTGATCTACATGCAATCTGGTTATGTTTATACCATCTTACCTAAATTCCATAGACCTGGTTGTGCCAACGCACCAGGGGAATATCATGTCGATGATAGTATTGTTGGATCCTTTTTAAATCTGTACACTCATCCTCCTACGGGTTATGGTTTCCCTTAGGGATAGGCCAACTCCTCTAGCACTTTTCCCCCTCCCGACAACATGTATCTAGGACACGACATGCCTCATGCCTTTTCCCAACCGCATCCTCCGATGGCAGGGCCTGCTTTTTCCCAACCTGTTTACGCCAATGTTTCTCAACCTCCTTACTATTTGTATCCACAGGCAGGTGCTCTAGCTCCTCAAACACAAGCACCTTAGCCTCCCATGCCTTCTCAAGCTCCGCAATAGCAACCACCCCCCCCTTAGTGTTAGGTGTATGTGCAACAGAGTGCGGATAATCCTACCACTTCCAAAAAGAAGATGAAAGGCAACTAGAACCAACCCGCTCTAGGTAATCCAGAAAAAAATCCCCAAGGGAATACATCTAACACTGCAACTCAGCAACAAGGTGATCAGCCCAAGCATAACATGCCTCTTTGTACGAATAAGCCTTGTTCTTGTTGCGGTGTCCATGGTCACTATACTCATTATTGTCCCCTTTTACATCAGATGCGTCAAATATGGGAAGCTCAAGCAACATCTCAAGGAAAACAAGCCTCTGCTTCAGTTCCTCCTAATTTTGTGCCTACTCAAACGACTGTGTTTACCAATACTTTCCCCGAGAAAGGATATGTGGTTTCCCAACCCCCTGAAGGTTAGGTGGCCACTCAACCTCCTCCGTCTAGTACCTATGATTACCAGATCCTCATGATGCAATCTGACCAGGCCAATACCACTGATCTCAACCTTCAGAATCAGTCGCGCCAGTACACCAAGCCTTATGATATGTCCGTAACTGAGCCTTAGTCTTCAAGTCCCACTGAGCCAACTTTGACACCCAATGGTCCTTTACAGATCCCTCAACCTAAGGCATAGGTACATACCAAGATCCCCAAAGGACTGTTACACCGAAACGTTGCTTCCCATAAAGCTGCCCACACCTACAATGTAGTAGATGACCTGGCACAATCCCCTGTCGCCATGTCAATGCTGGAAGTCATCCAATCGTTCGCTTCACAACGTAAAGCTCTACTAACTTCCATGGGCCAGGGGAAATTTTAAGGATGGAAAATTATTCTGAATTTTAAAAAATTGGCGAATATCACTAGTACCTAATATGCAAACTATAAAATTTTTATTGATGTATTTGTAAAATTATTGAAATTTATAATGATTTTATATATACTCTCTATATAATATTTGTAATTTTTAATGTAAAAATAATTTTATATTGTAAAATTTAGGTGAATCATTTTTTATAAAAAAATGGAAATTGGTGAATCTTTTTTTAAAATCATGGAAAATTAGCCCACCTGCGAATATTAGCCCCTAAAATTTTCCATGCCATGGGCACTATGGATCCTTCAGATGATCATTTTATTGTCTTCGATGTTGACAAGTCAGAGCATCCACCCCTACTTACATCCGTCGCCTTCCAAATACCTGTCAAGATCCAGAATGCCAACGTCTCCCGATGTATCATTGATGAGGGGGAATCCACCTGCGTGATGTCCGTTTCTATTTGGAAAAAGATCGGATTGCCCGAGTTAGCCCCTTCCACTATCACCATCCATGTGTGGGATGGCCACTCTTCCCAGCCCCTTGGCATGTTCCGCAATTATCCTATTACTCTTGCACAAAAAACTATTTGTGTTGATGTTTAAGTCATTGATACCCCCTTAGACTAAAATATTCTATTGGGTCATAGCTATACTTATGTGATGCCTACCATCCCATCTTTGGTTCACCGTAAGATGTGATTTCCTCACAACGAAGATATCATCACTATCGATGAGCTAACATATTATGAATTGAAGTCTCAGACCTCTCCAGAGTCCATTATTTCTTCGGTTGCAAATAAAGAAACATTTGAAACTTTGACCAGTGTCTCACCAGAAGTCTATAGAGATTCCTCTTTGCTTGGTTCAGTCCCTAGTCTCCCCCTCTTATCCCTAACCCTAGCTCATTGAATGTTTGCATGATGCAATCGTCTTGGTCCGACCTCAAACGGTCTGGTTCGACTAGTCAACAACCTCGCCCTTTGCAACATGCTCCTAGTACTTCAACTTAGCCTTTGGGACCTCCTCCTCAAGGCCTTTCATCTGTAGCTAGTGTCCTTGAGCCTATTTTTCCTCATGGAACAATTCCCCCTAGCCTTAACCATATGGGATATATTTCGCCTGGCCATTACCCCTCTGGTCAGATACCGTTTATTGCTCCCCCTTCTGGAGTATTTTTGGAACCTGTTATGGCTACCTTGACCCTTCCCAACATGACCTTAGGGATCCTAGTCTGGTACATTGATCCCCTAGCCAATACCCTGCCCGGTCAGCTGAAATCTTACACTGATTTGACCCCAGTACAAGCGGTCGCTATGACCCCTCCCTTTGCTTATGTGCCTTAGCCACCTCAACATTAATCTACTTCTGTTGTGAAAGCCTCAGGTGAAGGGGGAAAAGCCCGTAAAAAGGCACCTAAGGAAAAGGCTGCCCAGATAACACTTGCTCCTCCTAAGCCTCCAAAGTGTACACCTCCATGTGCTTTATGTGATGTTGTCGGTCATGCTACTCATAATTGTCTCAAGTTGTCTCGTATCAAAGCCATGGTCAATGAAGCGTTTCCTGAGTATGATATCCCAGAAGTCCATGTTACTTTACTGGCTTCAGCCAAGAAACTCACGACTTTGCACACAAATCACCCTTGTGCTTTGTGAAATTTCCATGACCACTATACTCACCTTTGTCCCTGCCTCGAAGATTTCCACAGCTCCTTGGAAGCAGTTTTCCAATTCGAGGCTAAGCGCAATGAGTCTGCCTCTCCCTTACTTGCGAGTTTTTATCTGGCATAACTAGAGGACCCATCCACTCCCATTGACATACCCCCTCCCGATGTCGAGATGACAGAGTCTTTGGCCACTATCCTCTACCTGTCATTATCTATGAGATCCACGGTGGAAGACCCCTCTGGGGCATCTCCTTCTATTTTTCTTAACCTCCCTTCAACGATCACCTTGGGCTCAAGATCGGTAGATTCTTCATTTACTTGTTCTTCTGTTACCCTTTTTGACGATGCGCATGTGAACCTCACTTCCCATGATGATGAGTTAGGTAGCTTCGCCACGTCATGTGGTCATCCTTCCACAGTCACCCAATCATCCATTCCGATGAAGACATTTTTGAAGCTATGACCACCCCTGAATTTCCATGGGATGATATGCACCACCGTGCATACTTCCTCCCACAATAGTCCCATGACCAATATGTTGTGGAATCAAAATACTTCATTCTCGATGAGGTCAATTGGTATGAAAATCCTATTCCTACACCAGATGCTTTCGAAGAAGGAAATATGGCCAATATCTCTCCTACCATTAAAATTAACATTTCTGACAAACCAGGGGTAGAAGAAAACATTACCTTGGGTTCCCTATGCACCCTATACGAAATTGAGGCTTACAATAAGCTATTCAAGGAATTCCACAATTTTTTCGCCTGGGAATATTCAGAAATGCCCGGACTTGATCTTGCCATTGTCGAACACCATATCGATACATCCTGTCTGTCAAAAGTTGAGACCCATTAATCCTTCTAGACGAGAGGCTGTCAAATATGAAATCGATAAGCTCAAGCATGCTGGTTTTATCTATCCCAATGAATACACCACTTGGGTGTCCAATCCGGTTCCCATTCTAAAAAAACAAGGCACCATCCGTGTCTGCACTGACTTTCGCAACATGAAAAAATATTGTCCCAAAGACAACTTCCCCACACCATTCATTAACCAAATCATCGATGAGTGTGCATGGCATGAGGTTGTATCCTTCATGGATGGTTTCTTCGGATATAACCAGATTGTTATCCGTCATGCTGATGAGCTTAAAACCTGTGTTCATTAGTCCGTGGGGAACCTTCGCTTATAGGGTCATGTTGTTCGGCATTAAGAATGCCGGAGCCACTTTTCAGTGGGCCATGTCATACTGTTTTAATGACCTGGCTCATATTATCCTTGATTATTTAGATGTCCTCACTATGCGTTATAGACATCAGGAGCAACACATCCATGATTTGCGTATCGTCTTTCTCCGATGTCGCAAGTATAATATCTACCTCAAACCGCAGAATTGCGCCTTTTGTGTTCCTTCCAGCTATCTTCTAGGCTTCATTGTGTCTAAATATGGTATAACACTTGACCCCTTGAAATTTCAAGCCATTCTTGAGCTTCCTAGTCCTCGTACCTTACGCCAGTTACAAAGCCTCCAAGGCAAAGCTAATTTCCTTGGTTGGTTCATACCTGACTATGCCACCACCGCACATGGGTTCCTTAGAAATCTAACATTCCATTCGTATGGGATGACTATGCTCAAGAGTATTTTCATGCCCTGAAACATGCTCTCACCTCCGCTCCCTTGATTAGTCCTCCTAACTTTGATAGGGATTTCATCCTGTACATCTGAGCATCCACCCACTCAGTCGCTGGGGTCCTTATTCAGGAATATGACAACGGAATTGAGCATGTTATCTATTATGTCAGTAAGAACCTTGTAGGCACCCCTGTTTCCTACTCACATAAAGAGAAATTGGTGCCAGCTGTTGTGTTCTCAGTCCACAAACTTTGTCATTATATCCTCATGCGTTCCACCAAGGTCGTGACTAATTCCAACCCTATGTCCTTCCTATTGAGTCGACGGACCATCAATGGGAAGTATGCCCATTGGATCGTTATTCTTCACGAATTTTATCTTGAATTTGTCACACCAAAGATTAAGAAAGTTTTGGCCCTTGCTGAACTCATTTATGACTTACCTACAGGTACACACAATCCACCAATTAATGGTGATTTTTCTCGACGAACATTTGTTTGCCATTACTTCAGATGACCCTTGGTATGGCAACATCCTCACCTATCTGCTGACCCAAAAGTTAGCCCTTCATCTTGATCGTGATGCTCAATGACGTATCTGAAACCAGGCCCCCCGCTACCTTCTCATCGGTGACGAACTCTATTGTCGTTGGGTAGATACTGTCCTTCGTCATTATCTCATGCATGCTAAAGCTGAGCAAGTCCTTAATGCCTGCCATAGCGGCACTTGTGGTGACCACCTCTCCAGTCTCGCTACTGCCCATAAAATCATGCGCTCTGGGTATTTTTGGTTCTCCCTTTGGTGATTGCATTGAATTAGTCAAACATTGTTCCAATTGCCAACATTTCACCCCAAAGGCTCGAGCCCCTCTTGATCCCCTCCATCTTTTCATCTCAGCTAGTCCCTTCTGTAAGTGGGCCATAGAATTTATGGAGTGTTGACCTCCATCTGCTGGTAACCACAAGTATATCATCATGGCAGTTCACTATTTCACCAAATGGGCTGAGGCCATGCCAACGTTTAACAACACGATAGCTACCGCGGCCCTATTTTTCTTTAACCATGTTATCGCTCGATTCAGGGTTCCGAAACAATTGGTCTCTGACCATGGACGAAATTTTGAAGATGAGATATGGTGTGAGATATCCTCTCTGTTGGGCTTTGAGCACCAATATTCATCGTCTTATTACCCCCAATGTAATGGCCAAGTTAAAGCGGTCAATAAAATCCTTAAAAATATGCTTCAATGGAAGGTGAACAAGCATAAAACCAACTGACACCTTATTATCTTCCCTGCTTTGTGGGCCTACATAAATTTTGTTAAAACTGCCACCTGGTTTACTCCTTTCTTCCTTGTTTTTGGCAAGGAGGCAGTCTTACTGATCGAGTGTGAAATCCCTTCCCTTCACCCAGCTGTCGAACTTCTCCCTAACACCCAACCTTTGGAACAAAGACTTATCATGCTTGAGCGCCCTTCTGAAGACCTTCGTGTTACATTGCAAACCACCGAAGCAGCTAAGAAGCACACCAAAGCTCAATATGACCGAAAAATCCACCCTCGTACTTTTCATGAAGGATATGTCGTTCTAGTGTATGACTAGGCTCATGATGTCCTCGGTAATGGGAAGTTTGACTCATTATGGCTAGGCCCTTACATCATTAGTAAGGATTTAGGTAAAGGGGCATATCTTCTAAAGGATTTTGAAGGCCACCCTCTTCCTAATCCTCTATTGCGCTCTACCTTAAGAAATTTTACCCTTAGCATTTCCCTTTTGAAATGCACTTTTTATTTCTTTTAGGTAGGTAGCTTTGGTTGTTTGGTGATTTGATACTTCACCTGGAAGAATTTTTTCCAAGAAGGTTCACTTCGCCGCTTCTGAGAACCAAATTCCTTCACTTGCGACACTTGTACTTGGGGCACCCCTTTGCCTTCATACTTGTCCACGCTCGTGTCGATTTTCGTCATGAGTAACCATCTTGTACTCATGTTTTTATGGTCCCCACCAGGCCTATTCTGTGTGGCAGCATCATTGATTCACCCTTGTTTAGAGCATCCAAGTTGAGTTATCATCGCATCCATGGAGTCTATCCCGAGTTCCTTTTGTCTCCCATCACAGTATTCCATCCTTCATTTCTTTGTACCTCTCTTGTATCGCACATTTTGGTCTACAGTCATAATTTCCCCTATCCCCTCTGGAGTCGAGTCAGTAGCTTCCGGATCATTCATGCACTTTATGCTCTAACAAGAGAAGTTGTCAGCCCGCTACTCAGTACCCCCTATTCCACCATCATCAATGGTGTCAGTCTATCAGTCACTCTACTATTATCCCTCGTTCCTTAGTTGAGGATTCCTTATTTCCTCACCCATGGCGTACCTCCTTCTGTCGACATCAACTTATTCATTCCAGAAGGCAAGTATAGAGGGTGGTGTACCTTGGTTCCAGCTTCCACTCTTGTTTGGTGCCTAGGATCAGGAAAAGGGACCCTCTATTGCCCTTTGACTTGATTGTTTCTCAGTTCCATCTCCTTATGGCATGATCGAGATCCATATACTTGATGGTTTAGTGATGCAACAGATTGTACCAGTGATTCCTGGGTGTGTGTGAGATGTTTCAGACCTCATGAGGGGGTGGCCCTTCAGGTAGCCCCCCACATACCCAGACGACCTCTTTACAGCCTTGGATGTAGCTCTACAGATTTGATGGTTCCGACCTCAGCCGCTTGCAATGCCTTTTTATTTTGCATGTATCATTCAGATTTTCAGAGCCCTTTCCTGTTTTACAGGGCCTCTTTGGTTGTTATTATATCTCATGTACTCAAATGTTATTGTATAAGTCCTGGCTGTTGTCCCAGGCACTATGTATGTGGGATCCTTTTTTTTTTTAATCTGGCCCATGTTTATGCCATCATTTACTATGTATCTTAGTCCCATGTTTAATGGGCGCACCATTATTCTTTGTACTTTGTCATCTCGGCGGGCATAGGTATGCCTCCCCTGCCTCATTGAGAACAAGTACTCACTCATAAAAGAGACTTGTCACACCTGTAAGTCTTGCAACCTCAGGGTATTTTCTTCTCCCGCTTCAGTCCATCTTATATTTTCCCTTCTCTAACTCCCCTTCGTTGTCTAGTGATTGTGTTCTTACAACATAATTTGGTCATACGATTAAGTCATAACGTTCGCACATTGGGGGGAAATCTGTTACACCAATTTTTGGTCATCTAACCTATTAATATTAGATGGACTAAAGTACACCATGTAAGACCAAGTTTACCATAGTAAAATTGCTTTCACTATGAGAAATAATTTAATAGCCCATAGTTTATTAAATTATTTCTGTTCTAAACAAGAAACCCCATGAGGAATAATTAAATAAATCCTTATTTGTTTGATTTTCCTCTATGGATAATTAACTAAAGCACCGTTTAATTAATATTACTGGTTGCATTTAACCCAAAACATGAGAATTAATTAGATAAATTATTATTTATCTTATTATTTTCTAGGAATAATTATTTAAATCATTATTTAAATAATATTCCTTGTTGAATTTGACTAAATCATTTCTAAATAATAAAATAAATCATTATTTATTTAATTATTCCTTAACCTCATCCTTGAAATAATAAACAAATCATTTATTTATTTATTATTTCTAAATAAAGGGATTTAACCAACTCTAAATTATATTTCCCTCCACCAAAAATAATAAAATATTTCAAGTAAGTTGGATCTAGATTTGGTTAATAATATTTTAACTATGCAACAATATCTAGACTAACTCAATATTTTGTTATAAATATAAGTGTTTTCCATTCATTCACTACCCCTTTTGGATCACCTTTTGATCTATACTTTTCTTCTGACTTTGATCCTCCATCATTGTCATATTTTTTAAACTTTTTCTTGTGAGATCCATTTGATTTCTATTTTGTCTGGGTTTTCTGCATGAGAGAAAATTTTAGGGGCTAATATTCGCAAGTGGGCTAATATTTCATGCTTTTTCCAAAAAAAAGAATCGCCAAATTCCATTTTTCTAAAAATGAATTCGCCCAAATTTTATAGTATTAAATTATTTTAAAGTTAAAATTTCCAATATTATATATTGTCTAATATAAAATAATTATAAATCTAAACATTTCTACAAAATTATCATCAAACATTTTAAAATTTGGATATTAGGGACAAATAAGATTCACCAAGGTTTCTAAACTTTAAGATAAAATTCGATCTTTAAAATTTTCCCTGTTCTGCACCATCAAGAGAGAGAGATCTTGGATCTGAAGCACTGAGGACATACAAGAACCCATCCCATTGAGGGGGATTGGTAACATATTTCTGTGTTCCCTTCCCAGGTGTCATAATACAAAAAATTCTTTATAAATTCTTGTCTTGTCTATTGGATGTATGGAGCAACTCTTGTTTATTTTTGTTGTTTAATGTCTTGAACTGCATAGATCTAGATTTTTGTAGCATTTATTCTGATCACCTACTGTAGATCTGAGAAAATTGACAACACATTTGATGTTAGGGCTATTTTTTATGCACAACTAAAGTGAGATTTTTTTGTATGCTTGTGATTAGAATTCACACTAACACAAAGTGTTAGTCAACAGCTACAGGTACAAATTGCACAGCTTCAAGAGAGCTTGCACCAACTGAAAATTCAGCACCAAAGTGAAATTAATTCTAAAGATACTTAAATTCATTAATTACAACTCTCCATTGAGCAAATGAAAGATATCCCAAATATTGATGAATTTAGGAAAGAATATTTAGAATTAAATACCTTATTGGCACAACAACAGGTTATCTTTTGTCAGAAATTAACAAGCATCCTTGAATTAAGTGAGCAAAGAGATTCACTTGTGAATCATATTGCTGACATGAGGATTAGTTTTGTTGACATAGATGAAAAGGTATCCCAATTTGTTAATTGGCAGGATTCTGCTGATGGCCGAAAGGCCAACCTGTCCATAATTAAAGAATCAAAGAAATAGATACTATTCATAGATTGGGATATACAATCAAAGAATGCAGAAAAGGAAATTTGCAGAGCCAAATACATTGCCACAAACATTGTGGAAGCTATCAGCCAAAACCTTATCGCAGAAAATTTCATAGACATATGTCCTCCTGGTGCATTACCTTTGGTAAAATATTTGATAAGACAATGGCAGGAAGTGTCAAAATTATAAGAGGAGCATATTATGAAGATTGAAAAGCTGGATTGGGAAAGATACCGGAGATATCTAGTGAAGCCTCACAACTAATGGCTCATGCTTCGTTGTCTTATCACTAGTACAAAATGGCTAATTAGTTACTAAAAAATGACTAAAATTTGCATATAAAAAACTATTTTTCGATCGGTGACCAATAGTAGCTAATTTACAGTATCATATAATGCAACCAACTTTTGATCGTTTTTAGCTTAGTCATTAATTTGTTATCTCAATCTTGTTGTCTAGTTGTATATTTGGTCATTAATTTAGTTACTGATTTAGTCATTAATTCAATCATTGATTTGATCATTAATTTAGTCATTGATTTAATCTTTGATTTGGTCATTAATTGTCATAATTAATGACCAAATATACAAAAAAATATATTACTATATGATCACTTGAGAAAACCAATTAATGACCAAAGAAATATGACCAAAATGTTGGTCGTGTTATAAGATACTGTAAATTAGCTACTAATAGTCATATATATGCAAATTTTAGTCATCGTTTGAAACCAATTAATGACCGAAGAAATATGAATAAATTTTAGTCGTGTTATAAGATACTGTAAATTAGCGACTAATAGTCGTATATATGCAAAATCGAGTCGTCATTTATGGTCACAAATTTATCATTTGCAGTAGTCATTTATTCATTATATAAACGACTAATTTAGTAGTTTATGTTCATTTCATTTAATTTCATTAAAAATAATTATAAATGACTAATTTAGTAGTATATTAATTTTATTTGTGTTCATCATTAATCAATATAAACTACTATTTTAATAGTTTTAGATTGATTTTATGTGTTCATTATTAATCATAATAAATTAATTTGTATGATTTTGCAACTAAATTTAAAAAAAAAAATTGTCATAAAATTTACATGTTCATCTAATATGAAAATGCAAAATTACATATGTTAATTACAATACCAAGTAATATCAAGTACAACTATAAATAATTCCAACCACATAAATTAAATTATATAAAATGTCAAGTATTACAATATGAGTTTCCAACTTAATGTTGGTTGGAGTACAATTTACAGATAAAATATTGTTCATCACTTCAAAACATTATCATTATATTGCCAAGGAATTGCAAGCAAATTCACCAACTCTGAAAACTTGACAATCAATATTTATGTGTGTGTATTATGTGGGATATTGGCTCTACGGGTACCACTAGACCAGTACACTTCTCTCTCTTTGTCACTCTATTGTTATTGTTCTCCTCTTTCTTCAATCCTTGCTTCTTACCATCAATATTGAGTCCATTTTCTGCAAAAAGAAAACAAAAAAAATTACAATGAAGAGTATAACTAGACATGAAAGTCAATGAACACTGGAATATAAACTGAAGTAGACTATAAAGGATTTATACTATATATACCTCAACATCAGCAAATTATACTGTTAATGTCATTTTTCCACATAAAAACAAGAAACTCAAACAAGTTTTCTTTAGTTGGGAAATAGTGGCCACTGTGTGGCCAGATGACTTGTATAAACAAAGCAAATAAAATGTCACAAATAAACAAAACAGAGCTAGAAATTTCTACTAAGAATGTCTCATGCTCCACTTTTGTAGTTGTATCGTTTCCTCTAGTTATCTCTAAGAAGCATTGACACTTCAACAATAAAAATAGTTAGTAAAAATCTAATGGGTGGAGCAAAGTTTTGCTGACACAAGATTACAACAAGAAACTAAAAAGGACTAAGACAAGACTTTGTAAATTGTGATACTAACTAGGAATATGGCTTCAATATAGTAATCTTCAATTATCAACATACTATTCCAAGGGAAAAGGAATCCAATTCCCATAAGCCAAAAAATTATGTATGCCCCTTGTTTTCCCTGTAATTAATTGAGAAATATTAGCACACGCAATTTCCATTTAGAATATCTAAAATGATTCTATAAATATTCAAAGAAAACTTAAGGTTACTCATTCATTTTTCTCTGATGCAGGCAAAACATAATATGCTAACTTGTTTTTGAGTTGGAGAGTTCTGTAATTCATCGTGTCTAAAATAATTGTTTATTGTCATAACTGTTTTTTTAATGATCAGGCAACGAGCCTATATTTGATCAAAAAACATATTTTTCAGATTGTATTTCATTTTCTAATTCAAAGCTAGATTTCCTTCCAGTTTATGATGTTCAAACAAACTAGAAGCGTTTTCCTTTAACAAGTCACTGTTGTAATATACTACTAAACAAACAACTACGTAATGAAGTTATTAGTGGTGGAATACTAATAAATTGCAAATACACACAAGAAATATTACCACTATGTCCTAGACATGCCTATTCTTTATCCTCTTGGTTGGAAATATTACTTCATGAAAACAACATATTTGACAAAGAGAAATTTTATAAAACTAACCAATGCTAGTGTATCCAACAACAATAACATTTCTATTGGCATGCCCTCAAAATGTGTGGAAGTATCAAATAAGTGTAGTGCACTTACTTGTAAGGTTAAAGTTTGGTAATGGAATATATTGTCCCTTAGTCTAATCAGGTTTTAAATTTCCTTTGATAACTTAGATAGAATGAGAATCCAATATAGAACAAAGATAGAAAGCTTTTATTCATTCACACTTACCTAGATCCTAAACAAGCATTGAAGCATTATGTAAGATTCCAAACAATAAAAATTTTCATAGATCTAAAACATCTTAGTGTTCTCATTTAATATAATCTTTCATCAAGAACCAGAACACAAGAAATGTAGTTATTTATTTATATTATTATTATTCACTGGAAGTAAAATACATGCCCAGACCATAAAATCTACAAATGGCATGCACAACTGCTTGACAATGACAAATATAAGAAATTGAAGCCCACTTGTGAAACCTGGATGGATTCACCACATAAACATCACTGCGGGGTTTTCGTCCTGGGATCAATGCTAGAACTGGCCAGGCCAGGTTCTCAACCCAAACACAATAAGATATATAATCCAGAATTCTCTAAATGCCTAGCTTCTCTCCCCTTTTATAGGCTTGATGGGTCAATAGCAACAAGAAATACCATAGGTCAATACAAGAAATACCATGGGTCAAAACCATGGGAAAATACCACGATAAGTACCATGGATCGATTCTATCCACTTTGAATGGATCAAGAAAGGGAATATTAAAAATCCTCTCGCCCAAAGATTGCTTGTCCTCAAGCGATCCACTTCTATCCACAACAGAAGCATTTGTACACTGATACTGGGATCCCATACAATCCGATGTGCCCTCCATGTTGAATGGTCCTGAATGGATCCTTCGATACCTAGATCCCAAACAATCCTTTGACCAATCCTTTCCTCAATGGATTTTCCTGGATCCCAATACCACCTAAATCCTGGGACCTGTGTGTTATGGTACCATTTCAACTCTCCATCGTTGTCTGCACCAAGTAGTTCAAGCTGTAATTTTCCCTTGGCTATGGGTATCCTCCAAATAATCAACCCATCAATAGAATACCAACTCATAATCTCTCGCCAATCCATACTTGGGAAAGAATGAATATCTGCAAATCTACTATGTTGATGTTGTTCGATGCTAGATTCATGCTGCTCTACTTGGTTATCCAACATGATGTATTTGGAGAACTCTGCCCTACTCTTCCCAATGTATAAAGGTGGTTTGTTGGCGTTGCAAGCTTTATCTATGTATCCTTGTAGAGGGTTTCTCTGGAACTCCCAATTGTACTCCTCTTCCTGCCTTATGAGGGATTTGAGTCGTTCCTCAACACTAGACAACTTGGTATTTGATTCGGCACATACCCCTATGAGTTCCTCAATTTTTCTGTTCTCCTATAAGGCAGTGTCTCGGACTGTCCAGACTTTCTGCTTCAACAACATAAGATCTGTCTTGAAATGCTTGATCCTTTCTCGAAAGCCTTCTATTGGAAATTCTAGTGTTGTGTTGACTGTCTCTGTATTTGTTTGTACCCGATGCCCAATGAACATGTCTTTAACTTGAGCCTTTGACCAACTCTCTAGGAATGGTCCATTTTGCACATTATGTTTGTCATGTTGCTCCTCGTGACCATACTCATCATGCTGGTTCACTATGGCTGGATCCTCACTCAAATCTCCCAAGTCTCCTTCACCTATGGAGACCATCTGTTCATCCCTTTCAACTGTTGAACATAGATGCATTAGTGGAATTTTAACTATACTTGATTGTTCATGTTCTTCATGAATATTCCCCTGGGGATCTACGAACTCCATTGTATAGGAATTAACCTCATCAATGGCATTAGGTATAATTTCCTCATGCATTTCCAAATGTTTGTCATCCTGCAAGCCTCCCTGAATAATGTCATGATGTTGCTTACCATCCTGAAGATCAATAGACCCATCTACAAAATATTCCCCATGATTTGAAGTAATCTCCTCTTGTTCTGTCTTTGTTGCCTTCTTCTTATCACCAAGAAAGGAATGGTTAAGGGCCCAATGTCCCTTGCAGATAAAGCATAGTCCTCTCCTCCTTAGTTCATTTTTACTGCAGATCTTGCTTTGATTATAATTTTGGTCTATGGAGATATGGCTACTTAAAGGACCATATAACCTCACTAGCACATCAAGGATTTTCTGGTTGTTTTTAAAAATTTCTTCAAGACAATCCATCTTCTCCCATACCCAAAAAGGAATATATTAATTTTTCATAGGAATATTTTGTTAATCATGCCTTCAAATATTTTCACAAATTTAACCCACACACTTATAAATGATTTTCCCTTCACTTATGTCTCCTAATAAAAATAATTTACTAAAAAATAAAAATCCAACTAGGGTGATAAATATCACCGAAGTGAGAAATCCTGGCTAGGGTGAAAAATAAATTTCACTGAAGTTCCTTGCATAAAACTCTCAGGCTGGCAGGATGCACAACTCTGATACCACTGTAAGATTCCAAAAAATAAAAAATTTGATAGATCTAAAACATATTAGTGTTCTCATTTAATATAATCTTTCATCAAGAACAAAAACACAAGAAATGAAGCCATTTATTTATATTATTATTATTCAATGGAAGTAAAATAAATGCCCAGACCATAAAATCTGCAAATGGCATGCACAACTGCTTGACAATGACAAATATAAGAAACTGAAGCCCACTTGTGAAACCTGGATGGATTCACCACATAAGCATCACTGCGGGGTTTTCGGTCCTGGGATCAATGCTAGAACTGGCCAGGCCAGGTTCTCAACCCAAACAAAATAAGGTAGATAATCTAGAATGCTCTAAATGCCTAGCTTCTCTCCCCTTTTATAGGCTTGATGGGTCAACACCAACAAGAAATACCATGGGTCAATACAAGAAATACCATGGGTCAAAACCATGGGAAAATACCACGGTAAGTACCATGGATCGATTCTATCCACTTTGAATGGATCAGGAAAGGGAATATTACACATTATACAAATCCAAGAATGTCTCACATTCCACCAGGAAACAAAATTTCTAGATTTTGATTGTAAACCTTGAGGCTTTCTCAAATTTGTAAACAAGTAACATCATAAATATTTTTCCTTAGTTCTCAAACCTTCTTCTGTGTGGATCTTGAGAAAATATGCGTGCACATATCACAATATATCATGTTGTGGAGTACATTTACATGAAACCAATCATTCAAAATTTTATATTCTATCAAGATTGAGGCATCTGTTAAATGCCCATCATCTGCACCTTTGCACAATGGTGCCATTAATAATTTGAAGGTTCTTGGCTTGCTAGTATGATCTAATTATTTCTTTTTGCAAGATGTTTTTTGACTCCTATTTTTAAAATTGTTATGTTTATGAACAATATATAGATACAATGGATGCTTCGAATAATAAAAGAGGCAATTATTTTTCCATCAAAAGAATTCAAGTATTTGCATATGGTGTAAATTTAGTAGTTCTATTGGTGGTAATTAGGGTCAACCTAAACAATTATTTCGCATGCATCAAAAAAAGTACAAAGTGATAATTGGAAGGACTCATGTGAACTTTTCTAATCATACATGTTGAATCTGCAAGTGTTAATGTTGTTGTGCTCAATTTCTTATTGGGGTACCTATCATCTGACAAAGTTTGTACAAATGTTTGAAATGAAAATAAGTTATAACAAATAACATAACACATAACATTTTTAGCACTTGCTTCTTTTTCTTTGCAAATCCAAACATGTCTCGGAGCAACTTATGTTAGCTATGTCCAAATGATGCCAGATTTTGTTTTCCATTTAAATTTCCAATTCAATCCTATGTATCATTATCCAAGAAATTTGGGTCCTTTAGAGGAAATGACAAATGTGTGTGTGCAATACAATTTAACCATACAAATTTGTCTTATTCTATAATGAAAATTGTTAAAAGCACAATGAAGTTGTGAAAATTTGGGGAAAATAAAATTATTTACAGATAAAACTAAATGTGTTCATGTAAAAAGTAACCCAATCTAAATGTGCATATTTATAAGTGTCTGGATAATGCATCTCAAGGGTAATGCAACTCATCCTAATATTAGAAGCCCCTTTAACACACACATACACATACAAACACATGTGTGTCAAGGACACATCTTTTCAACTAGGGTAGGTGTCCCATGAATGCCACTTTCTCAAAGGCATCCCTAAAATACCATTGAAGGGGTACCTTTTAATATAATGAGTTATCCAAGTGCATAATATTAGAGTATTAACACTCCAATACTATAATTTAATGTAATCAAGTTTACAATATATTAAACTTTACGAAAGAGTTATTAATCATAAATGTCATCAATTAAGAGGTGAAGATAAAACCATAGAACTTATTGCAAAGAAATGAACTCTATTATCATGGACTTTAAATGAGCATGTTTCCTTATGAGCCCGAGCCATAGAGGGAACTTTGGGAGTGACTGCAAAACTTTCCTAGAGCTTTATGGTTATTCCTCTAGGCAAAGGTCAATTTCTAAGCCTTCTACTAAAGCTATTAAGGTCGAGAACACCACAAATATTGGGGTGTTTACTATTCACTAACTAGTCAACACATCCCTTGCCTCACACAATGAAGGAATGCCTTGAAGTGGCAATCACAAAGTGTCGGAGATTAACGGTAGTGCAAACAAAGGCACCTAGGTTAATGCTGGTTTGAGTTTTCTCAAAGGAATTGACATACACAAAGAAACTTGAAAATATGTTAACATGGCTCATATGGAAAGAGCTCTGTGATTTTTCTATTAGCAATGGAAGAACCCAAACTGCTCATTAGGGACTAACATGATAGTCCAAGCACAAAAAATAATGGTTTAGATGTGTTCTTAGGGGTATGGTAAAGTAATATTCTTGGATGTACTCATAGATAGATCAGTAGTTAACACATTTCAATCAAGATCACTTGGGCCAAAAACAAAATATTTCCTTTGGACCTGAGGTTGCATGACAAGTGTTCAACAAAATATTTGAAAAAAAAGTATTTAACAAAAAAATTGGTAACAATGGAAATGTTAGGGGACCTTAATTTGAGAGGGCTTTGAAATCAAAGCAAGATTTCAAATTATTGTCAAGTCTATTAGGGGAAAAACCTTAATATTTTGGGTGAACTTTCTTGATTTTATAGTAAATAAAAAGCAAAAAGTAGAGCAACAATAAATTTTTTTGCACAAAACCAACTTGATGACCATTATCTATTGTCTAACATATGCAAAGACACTATTCTAATTTTGGTGTTGTGCTTAGAAAAAGGAGTGATGGGAAAACGTGTGTTTTCATCCTCAGAGACTATTTCTTTCAAGGTTTAGGTCTCGAATAAACCCCTCCACTTCAAAGACTATAATTTGTAATCAAGTTTACAATATTTAAAATTACCAAAGAGTTATTAATCATAGGTGTCATTCATTAATGGGTCAAGAAAAAACCACAAAACATGTTGCAAATAAATTCCCTCTATTAGCATGGACTTTAAATGTGCATGTTTCCTTATGAGCCCAAGCTATAAAGGTCACAATGGTAGAGTTCTCTGAGCAAGAGGTCACAAAACCTTTCTGTGAATCACATGCACTGAAGTCTGATTCACAACACCTATATTAGAATTGTACAAGTGGATCTATTCAAACTGGAAAAAAAATTACTATGAAGTGTATCTATACTCCGAAGGTTTCTTTATTATTCAATTTTCTTATCTCGATTACTGTCCCAAATATTTTGAAGAGGGTCATCTAGGGAAGAGAAAATCCTTTTGTTAACCCACGGTTCCCACTCTTCAACCCAACCACTATGTCTGTCACCAAAATGGCAGTTTGGTTTCATCTCATTTTCCAATACTACTTTGGAATTTATCAGTGTTTGTATTTATTGTTAATACTTAGGGAAAAAATTAAAAACAAACATTGAAAATATTAAGTTTGGTTTTTGACATATGCTTTACCCAATCACTTCTAGAAAAAATAAACTATGATTGATGAGACAAACCAAAATCATGACTAGTTTGGCATACTAGACATCTACCTTATTATCATTAACATGGGAAACCTAGATGCAACCTCAAAAGGACTACTTAGCAAGGTTAAGAGGCCCAATATCCAGTATATCCAAAAAAATAACTTCATGAAATTGGAACAACACTGCACAAAAGCATGAGGGCCTTCTTTTCCACTTATTCCTAAGCTATTATATTTGTTGTGTATTACCATATTTTGAAACATGATTTTGGATTTGACTCTTAATAATGGACAAATTGAACTTTGTGCATCTTAGTTCACAACTTCATGCCATGCTCCTTGGAAATTTTGATGTATGTTGATATGATCCTATGATATTATTGAATACGTTATTTTAAAGTCTAGAAAATATGATCAAACATAGTTTCCAATCGATTGAGAATTGGTTCTACCTATAGTTATAATCATTAATGTTTAGCTCTATCCTTACTCCACGTAGTACAAATATTTGGGGATTTTAACTTTGATAGGCAATGGTGTCTCTAACTACCATTTTGATCATCCAGCCTCCCATTTGCAATCTTAAATCCACTTAATGGTCAATGCTCTAATCCATCCTCTCAAAAGTCATGGTAACGTGTTCATGATTTAAATTTACAGGAAAGTCATGACAACTTTGCATTATACAATGGAAACTCTTCAAGTCTTCACAATCTACAACAACAACTTCCCCACCTAGCACTCAAACCTTCAAGTTTTAATCTCGATTCTCCTCCATCCATAGACTACTCAATAGTCAATGCTAGGAAAATAATCTTGAAAGAGAAAAAATTGGTATAAAAGAACGTGAGATTTGTGATTTTATTAAATGTTAGAATTTTTAATTTTCATGTATAATCTAAACACAAAGTAAAAAATAATTATTTTTCTATATAGTCCAAACAATCCAATCAACAACTCAGATCAAGGCTACTCTAAAGTAAAGCCTTCCTCCTACAATGCAACCAAACTTACATCCACATATTCCTTTCCCATGATAGTACTCAATGTTATTGTGTACTATGGTACTTCTAAAAAAATATTATAGATATTTTTAAATACTCCTTCCGTTTCTTAACCATATCTTGGAAAAATATCCTGTGATTCCATTTATGGTAACATGATTTGGGCACTAACAGGGTTAATAAAAAAATGACTTATGAACCCAACAATTGCATGCAAATAAATTGAAATTTTGCACAAAAAATTGAAAACTGAAAATCAAACAGACTCTATGACCAACAATAGAAGGTAGCAACAACCTTCAAATTTGACCAACCCCTTCAGTTATTGTCAATTGAAAATTGCATTATGGAAACAGACACACTGAACACTATAGTTCAATATGAAAATTAAAAATTTTGTTCCACAATTCATTATAGGATCCTAAAATGCAAATTTGACTATTTATATGATTGGCATGCATCACGATGCAATTTCAAATTGCCAATGTATGATAAGTGAACTAAATTATAATCAGTGCTCATGGAATTTGAAGCTTATAAACTATAACTACATTAAATGTCCAAAAAAAAAAACTATAGATGTAATTTTAAAACAAAAATACCATTGGCTTCAAAAGTCAAATTTTGATAACAAAACATTTTAGAACATTGAACACTACTAGTAAAATAATCTTGAAAGATAAAAAATTAGCTTAGTAAGATCTTGGTATAAAAGAATGTCATATTTGTGGTTGCAACAAACAAGATTTCCCCTATTCCAATTTAACTTCTCCACAGTGCAAACATTTTCAGACACAATGTGTTGCATAATCAGATGTAATGATTCTCATCCTTGCAGCCATCTTAAAACAATCATGTATGAAAAGTTATATTCCACAAGCTACGACCACTAATAGATTGTGCCATCAATTGCATAATGACTATTTCTTGACCACTAATTAACATGACAAATATCTAGCCTTACTATCTCCCAAAAATTGCATGGAATAAGATATATATTTACTCTCGATGACTTCCAAAAGTCTAAGGATGCATCACATAACATGGACTTCCCTCAACTTGGGTGCCAAGTCTAAGGAGAATATATTCTACCAAATTCGTCCAAGACGAAAATGAATAGCGTATGTTCTCCAAGGTCCAAGGATTAGCTATTGATAGCAGAGGCATTATTGATGGGACGACCCAAAAATGGTGGGTTGGTGATTGCAACCAAGACCAAAACCATATTTTCCACAGTGTCCCCACATCATTTATGGTATATTCTAGCTCAAATTTACATTTGAGAGATTTCAAGTTCAAGGAAAGTCCAAAAATCCATTTTGAAATAGCTTGGTCAACACATGTTCAAGTCTAACTTGGAAATTGTTGCTCCTGGGGATAGTCCAAATACAAATGGAATTCACGTCTCAGCCTCTCGAGATGTAGTGATTCAGAATTGCACAATTGCAACAAGAGATTATTGTGTTTCTATAGTTACACAAAGCTCAGATATTGAAATCAAAAAACTAGTTTGTGGGCCTGGGCACAGAATAAGTATTGGAAGTCTTGGCAGCAAGGATTCAGAAGATACAGATTGAGACATGGTTGTTAATGGATCTTCTCTCAATTGCAGAGAAAATGAATCAGTATGCATAAAAACATGGCAGGGGATTTTGGGTATGCCCAACAAATAATGTTCCAACATGTGAACATGATTAACATCTCAAATCCCACTATTATGGATCAATATTACTGTGCCCCTCCATTGTGATGCCACAATCAGTTAAAACCATGCAAAAATCATAGTTTCATTGTTCAAGTTCACAACGTGACATACATAGACATCATTGGCACTTCGGCAACGAAAGAGGCAATAAAACTTGCATGTAGCTGGACCGTTCCATGTATAAAAATTGTGATGGAGGGTATAAGCCTTCACTTGGACAACAAAGACCCAACCACTTCTTTATCAGCTAATGTGCACGATTCTAGCAATGGCCAAGTCATTCCTCCCGTTAATTTCACATCACTAGGCTTGCAAGCATCAAATTAATTTATTACTCGGAGTTATCGGTCATCTCATTAGTTCCGCAATTATCTTCTTCTGTTCCATAGTGGTGAGATGAAGTTGTTAGTTTGAAAATTATTTATAATTACCTTGAAATATGTGAATATTCTACAACTAAAGACAACTCCCTAATGAATATGCATCGGCTATGGAGGAGAATGAGGAGTATGTAAGAATTGAGGACCAAGGTCATGAGGCTTCTGTTGATGGGTAACCCATCACTAAACGACTATGAGGATGATGAAGATTATGATTTTTTTTATAAAAAAGCTTAGTTCAGAAATAAGAAGACTCGGGGTGGGAAATTTGTCTATTAAAAATTGTAACTAAGTGAGCCTATAAGATTTTGAGAGCTTATAAGTACTAAAAATTCATGCTCTCCATCCCAAAATTCTTCCCATGTACACTTTGAGGGTAAAAAAAAAATCATTATTACCCTTTCAAAACCCACTTTCTCTAATGTTAATGGCAAAAAGTAAGAAAAATTCAAAAAATTAATAAGTGGTGATTTGTTTATTATTTTTCCAAGTCAAAGGAGCAAGGAAAATGACATGGAAAATTAAGATAAAATCAAAGGCTGAGTCAAAGGTTGATTGGAGCATCCACCTAGGGTCCGCAAGTTCAAGTGCCAAACAAGCCAAGACAAGGAAGGAGTACATTGAATTCTGTAGATACCACAAATTGCTGTAGACCCAACCTCAATCCCCCATTTATGTTCCACGCATATTCATTGCAAGAAAGGGAAATTCGAAATACACTCTGTTAGTTCGAAACTCCACGCAGCAGCGTGTACACATGTTCTGGTAAGTTTTAATTGGAAATTTTCGAGGCAGAGTTATTTCGGAGTTGGACAGTTGGACTCCCCTTAGCCTCCCTCCTGCATCTATTAAGCTCAACCTCCACGCAATCTACTCGAAGTAGACTACAACTAACACATAGCATCAGAAAGGAGATACGCAGACAATCTATAAAGGATATACACAACAGTATTGGACACATGTTTGATGGATGAGTTAACTAAGAAATTAGCTAAGATTTTGTGGCAGTCTACTCCCCTTTCAACTCCACTCATTGCACACATGTATTACTCAGCCAATTCGCACAGTAGTTTAGAGGATGAGTTAAAAAAAAAAATTAGCTCAGATTTTGTTGAGTCTACTCCCCTTTCAACTCCACTCATTGCACACATGTATTACTCAACCAATTAGCATAGTAGTTTAGAGGGTGAGTTAAAAAAAAAATTAGCTCAGATTTTGTTGAGTCTAATCCCCTTTCAACTCCACTCATTGCACACATGTATTACTCAGCCAATTCACACAGTAGTTTAGAGATTTTAGCTCAACCGGCAGAGTATTCTACAACCAGTCACAAGAACAACAAAATAAGGACAAAAATGCAGAATACAAAGTCTTCAAATAGAGATTAACAGCAATGTTTTTTTGTTACAACATATGCGTACACAAGATGATTGAGATTTCGAGTCTCGGGAACAATATTATACTTTCAAACAGTGTTTGGTTTGAGATTCAGGCTTGTTAAGACTCGAATATTATACTTTTAAGCGGTGCTTCGTTTGAGATTCAGGCTTGTTTGGCAAGAGCTGTGCTTGATTTTTCCCATTATATTTTGTAGCACCAGGTTTCTTGTGAGTGAGAAAGAATGGCCGGCTTAGTTAAATCCGTATTTGCAACTTTCTTGGTCGTTGTCATGATAATACTGGGCACAACAACAACTGCCCCCAGTCCGACAATGGAAACAGGCGCTGTTTCATTGACCTTATTTACTTCCCTATTTTCCGTTCTAATCGCCTCTTTATTCCCATTCTTGGCTTCTCTGCTCTTCAACTGAAATGTATTATGGATGATCTTTAGCCCCTATTTTAGGATCATGGAGATCCGACGCTTAGATTATTGAATGTTTTGATTGTTTTTCCCTTTTTCAGAGGAAGATTTGAATGCTTTGATAGCATTTTGGATATTAGAGAAGATATTGCTATGTTTTTAACTGCCGAGGTGCTTATTTTGCACTGATCGGCTTGATATTTTGTCTCGATATGGCCCTAGTACCTGCCTGATCATGATTTTAGCTTCTTCCTTACGATACAGTGTTTTTACCAGCAAATGGTGATCACATATTTGCAGGATTTGCTTATTAGTCTTCTGCATGTCTGGCCTTAAGTGGCCACTTTGGAGGCATTGCCATTTAAACGAACTATTCAAAAATTTCCGTGTGTTCGTAGGTTATTTAAACTCCGATGAACTTATTGTTATTTTTTCAGCACAATAGAAATTAAAATAAAATCCTAGTCGGGATGATATCGTTACAAGATTCAGATATGAAGGGAAAAGGTTTCCATCCCATCTAGTATCCCATATTTTGTGTCAAGGAAGATCATTAGAGAATTTTCGTTTTCAATATCGAAATCATGGCAGATTTTCTCGTCGTCTTCTGCATGTATGGTCTTCAACAGCCGCTTTGTAGATGTATTTATTTCAACAAAATAAGTCAGAAATTTGCTAGTTCTTATCGGTTCTTTAAGCTCTGTCTGTCATTTTTCCAGTACAGTAGAGAGATTTATGTAAAATCATGGATAAAAACTCTAGAAGGTAGAAAGATAAAACTAAAAAGTTACCCGTTTTGGTTTTAGCATTCGTCATTTTCTCCTTTGTAAAGGAAGATCGAATTTTCCTTTTTTCACTAACACAGGCCAGATTTTCTCATCTTAAGCATGTCTTGTTTATTTTTTAGTATTTAAAATCTCTTCTACTATATTGTCAGTTTTCTAGCACAGTAAAGAGATTCACTGTTTGGATAAACTAGCCATAAGGTAGCCCAAGGGATTAGCTCAACCGAGTAGCCCAAGGGATGTTGTTAGACATGTGGATAGCAAGTTCCTGGGTTGATTCCACATCCATGAAAGTGGGAAGGATCCCTTGGTATCCTCTTGTGGTTTTACTCTGGAAAAATTGGAGAAAAACCTGGTTATAAGGTAGATATTCAAACGAAAAGTAGAAAAAAAAAAAAAAACTCAAAAAACTCTTTTAGTTCATTTCTTATGTAATTTTATCGTGTGTCGAGAAAAAGACAATTAGAGAGTTTTTTGAATACCTCACAGCCATAGGTGAACAATGTGCTAGCAAATTTTCTTTTGGAATTTTCACAATAATACCGTTTTAATACCGTTTTAGCTCCTTATTTTCAATACTCTGTTGTCCAATTTTTCTTTTCTAATTTTATGCTTGCATTCATTGTGCACCGACTGTTGTGATGAGGTAAATACAATAATTTCCATTACATTCAAGTTGCTTTAACATAACATTGTGCCAAGGTATTTTAATAATATGTTTTTGACTGGATTTTATCCAACCACGTGAAGTTCATGAGCAGGTGACGCATTCCATGCCACCTGAGAAGATTGAGATCTTTAAATCACTCGAGGAATGGGCAGAAGACAATATATTGGTTCATTTAAAGACTGTTGAGAAGTATTGGCAGCCACATGAGTCAGGAATTTTTGCTTGATGCTTCTTTGAGGGCTTCCTTGAAGAAGTTAGAGTTGCGGGAGCGGTCACTTGAATTACCAGATGACTATTTAGTTTGCCTTGTGGGAGATATGATTACCAAGGAAGCATTTCCCACTTACCAGACCATGCTCAACACCTTCGACGATGTAAGAGATGAAACTGGTGCCAGTCCCACATCCTGGGAAAGGTGGAGCTGTCCGAGGAAAATAGACACAGTGATCTTCTTAATAAGTATCTTTACTTGTGTGGCCGAGTGGAAATGAGACAGGTTGAGAAAACCATATAGTATTTGATTGGTTCTGGAATGTTAAGTGACGACACAAGCGTTTAAACTTTACAAAAATATGGTCGAAGTATTTTATTACATTTACTATTTGTGTCAACAAGCTGTGGGATTGCAATTTGTAATGCTATTTTACTGGATTTTCTATATTGCATGTTGGGAGCTTTTTGCAGTGTTGATGAATATTATCTGACTTCACGTTTTGGCTTAGGATCCACGCATAGAAAATAGCCCCTATCTTGGCTTCCTATACACTTCTTTCCAGGAGAGAGCAACATTCGTATCACATGGCAACACTGCAAGATTTGCTAAATGATGTGATGATTTGAAATTGGCTCAAATATGTGGAACTATTGCTGCAGACGAGAAGCCCCATGAGACCGCATATACTAAGATAGTGGAAAAGTTGTTTGAGATTGATCCGGACACCCTGGTGTTGTGACTTATTATTATATTATATAGTGTTGTGACTGAAATCACAATAAGCAAATGAATTATAATATAAGTCTATGTTGCAACATCTTCAAGCACAACAATGAAAGATAAATATTTCCAACATCTTCAAGCACAATAATGAAAGACAAATCTTCCCAAAATCTTCCCAACGTCTTCAAGCACAACAATGAAAGACAAATCTTCCCAAATCTTGACTAGATGAACTACCTTAAGTATATGTTTGCACCTTTAGGGATAACGGTTAGTATATTTGTTTTTAGTCGGAGTAGCACAACAATGAAAGAAAAATCTTCCCAAATCTTGACTAGAAGAACTACCTTAGGTATATGTTTGCACCTTTAGGGATAACTGTCAGTATATTCGTTTCTAGTATTTTGTATGTTTAGACAGATTTCTGAATCCATTATTTTGTAGTTTAGTAAATCAGATTTTTTATGCTCCTTAAGAAAACTAACAAAAAAAAAAATTCAAAATAAAACGTATCATTTAAAACCCAACGAACTTGGGAATGCTATAAATTAACTAACTCCAGATATAATCACAAAAGGCTAAATATTAAAACTTAAATGCACTTAGATCATGAGTAGAACAAGTGGCAGGACAATGTGAGACAGAATAAGCAAGATGCTGATTTCATCAAGAAACAAAGTTTGAAAAAAATACCTCGTCATCGGTTTCGGCCTCATCATTGCCAGAAGCATCTTGATCATCGTCTGGGCTGGACACATCCGTCGACTGATTTTTTTCATCATTGTCTGCCGTCGGTTGAGTTACAGCTTCGATTTCTTCCTAGTCCTCCTTTTCTTATTAAAACCATACGTTTGTATATTTCCGCTTTAATACAGTTCAACCAAAGCCACAGAGATCCAGATAAAAAACTAGACAGAGTTTACAGAACATCGAAACACCAAGCCCAGGAAAAATTACCAGCATAGAGCTCTACCACCAACTGGATTATTACAAAACCAAAACATAAGACCACTTGTAGACAAAAATAAAAACCTAGGGCAGCATCATATTTCCTATCTCTTTCAGCTGCCACCGTCAAAACCACCACCACCATAGCGAGATCCACCATCACTGTAGCCGCCACCACCACCATAATCTCGTCATCGGTTTCAGCCTCATCGCTGCCAGAAGCATCTTGATCATCGTCTGGGCTAGACACATCCATCGGCTGATTGTTTTCATCGTTGTCTGCCATCGGTTGAGTTATAGCTTCGATTTATTCCTAGTCCTCCTTTTCTTATTAAAACCATACGTTTGTATATTTCCGATTTAATACAGTTCAACCAAAGCCACAGAGATCCAGATAAAAAACCAGACATAGTTTACAGAACATCGAAACACCAAGCCCAGGGACAGTTACCAGCATAGAGCTCTACCACCAATTGGATTATTACATAACCAAAACATAAGACCACTTGCAGACAAAAATAAAAACCGATAGCAGCATCATATTTCTTATCTCCTTCAGCTGCCACCGTCAAAACCACCACCACCATAGCGAGATCCACCATCACTATAGCCGCCACCACCACCATAAGCTTCTCTCAGAAGAAGTTTCATTCATTTTCTTAGAGATTTAGGGGACTAAAGAAAGCTAGGTATCTGTCTATCTGCTGACCACACCTGTCCCCGTTGGGGCATGAAAGAAGTTGGCAGCAAATCAATCGCAAAAAGCATTCCCGGTCACTAACTAACTTGCTCCAAGGAGGACCAGATCTGATAAGGCTCTAGGGCGGGCTCCTGAACTTCTGGCAATTATAACAAGGTGGGAGTACCTATTCAAACTATGTTGGGTGGGATACTATTTCTCCTCATCCATCCCAGGTAGGTTCAATTTAAAAACTATGCGCCATTTTTTATTAATTTATTTTCATTTTAAAATTTCCCTCCAAATGAATTTAAGTTTACCTTTTCGGATTTTAGTAAAAAGAGTAAAAAAAATTCACAGCCATTTTTTATTAATTTATTTTATTTTTTCAGCCTTCTATCCGTGGATTGAGAAATTTTCCCTCCAAATGCATTTGTTTTTACTTTTTCGGATTTCAGTAAAAAAATAAAAAAAGTTCACCACCATTTTTTATTAATTTATTTTCATTTTTTCAGCGTTCCGTGGATTGGGAAAATTTCCCTCCTAATACATTTGTTTTTACCTTCCGAAATTTTATTAATTTATTTTCATTTTTTCAGCCTTCTACACGTGGATTGGAAAATTTTCCCTCCTTATGTATTTGTTTTTACCTTCTCATTGTTTTTATTTTCCGAAATTTTATTAATTTATTTTCATTTTTTCAGCCTTCTATCCATGGATTGGGAAATTTTCCTTCGTAATGTATTTGTTTTTACCTTTCGAAATTTGAGAGAGTGGGAAGGATTCCCCAAGGTTTGGAAGTTCCCGCCTTTTTTATGCATTTCCTTGCAATGAGGGTCACTAGAGGCTCTTGAGTCCTTGTTGGTCTAGGGAAAAGGTTCTCAAGGAAGCAATGAAACATATCAGTCTCAATATATCATTAGTTTTAGATGTGAAGATATCTCAATTATATAGTATTATAATTATATTATTGTTGTAGTTTTAATATTTGTTGAGTTATAGAGTTAATGAATATATGTAAGAGTAGGTAATGAATTTAATGGAGGGTGTTATAAGATTAATTTAAGGAAATTGAAAAATGGAGAGGGTCGTGAAATCAATACAAAGATTTTCATAGGGTTTAAGGGGTGTCAAGGTGGTAGAATATTGCAATTTAGAGAACTATATAGCAATTTAGGAAATATTGATACAAATTGCACATATGTATATGTTGTGGTGCAAATGTAACATTGTTTTTGAAATTATTTTGTAAGGTATGACAATGGTCAAGTTTGCCATGCTTTTTAGAAATATGCATGTGTACATAATGGTGGACTAAATGACTTATGTTAGGTGGGATGAGGTTGAACCCCAACAAATACAAGCAAGGAGATCAATCTAGTAATGTTGGTGGTGTGGGTCAATGAGCATTGGGCTATTTAACTTGCTTTCACATACATTTGTTTTTTGGATTGAAATTGTTTTCATGAACACAAGAAAGTGGCAATTGATTGATTTTAGAAATTGCAATGTGGTAGAAACATCTCAAAAGCTATGAAAGCACCACTTTATCTCAACAGTCACAACTAAGTGGTATCTATTCTACGAAAGTAACTCTAGACTTGAACCTAACCCTATCTTAAATAAACAACCCCCTTAAGAAGGAAATTCGGCCCATGAGGGGTGAACATGTCACATGGAAATATTGAACACTTCTGGGGGAATAATAACAAACTATTTTCACCCACCAAGCAATAAGAAAGCCCTCATCAATGTTATGCACTACTTTAAAAGGGTTGAGTGTCCTTGGATGCCTTGAACAATCGTATTGAATTTATGTGATGTTAACTAAGTTAACCAACAAAACATGTATTCAATATTGGTAACAATATTTGCACACTATTTATTTCATTGACCATTAAAATGAGGCTTTACTACTTGTAACCAACCATATGTGTAGTTGATAAAGTTGACCAACCTAACATGCTTCTACTAGTGATAACCAAAAGGTAAATGTTGGTAATAGCATGACCAATGTGGTATGCCTCAACATTCGTAATTGAACATAAATGTTGTTGATGGGGTTGACCAGCCTAACATACCTCTCGCAATTGTAGTTAAACATGCATGTTGATAGGGTTAATATCAAAGATAGTGTTAATAAAAAATAGATGTTAATAACCAACCTAACACATCACTAACAATGACAATGGAATGCACATGTCAATAAATAAATCAATCGACATGACATGTTGTTCATTAAGATGATTGACATGACACACAACTCACTAAGTTGACCAACTTGACAAACTATTGGTTTTTTCAATGAACTAAAATGCCTTTAATGAACACAACCAAATGTGCATGATGTTGAACAAGTAAACCAACCTGGCATACCTTTAACAATAGTAACAATGTGTGAAATTTATGGATTGGGAAAACCAAACTAACATACCTATGATAATCAGAATCGACCATACATGACTATTGTGATTAACCCTTCACGAGTTCCGTTGATTTTGTGCAAAATTAAGCATGTCATGCAACTCTTAGACTAACTTTGATACATATACAAATTAAGTTTGTATTTACTTGTTAGAATTGTGTTAAAATTTTTCCCCTTTAAATGTCACAATTTTGAATCCAAGGGAAATTAAGGTGTGTATACCTCCATGGATTAAATAGTTAAATCATTACATGAAGGGCATATATTGTCCCACGAACAAAGGGGTCTCACATGCCAATTTAGCATCTACCTATACTATAACTTTATATTAAATACTATTATTATTTTCTTGTGTTAATATGAGTGCTTTTAATTTTAATATACAGTTAAGTAGATTAACCCTTGACTAATTAATGAAGTATTTAATATTGGATGAGAGAGTTGTAAGGTTGAAATTTCTATACCTCATGTTAATTTGGGTGTTTGTATCATTTCAATGCAAAATTGGATTACATACATATCCATGGATCCATTAAAGGCATTTATACATGCCAACCAAAGACATTCAATAGTTGGGCTAGAACTAGCGGTTGGGAGGAGTTCATTATCATATTCATCCAAGTGTTTCCATACTAGAGAAATTAGGGCATGTGTTTGATTTATGGGCTAATGTTTGAATGATATGAGGAGACGAGTTAGTGCAAGTCCTTCTTATGGTAAGGCCCTGCACCTCTTCCTTTATTTCTTAAAGTAAACTTGAAAGAAGTGATTACAAATATATGATACATATAATGTGAAAACCATTCACAACATCGCGACATTAAACATTTACATGAGATGCAACTTATTTCATGTTCAATATATTTTTTCCTTTTAAAAGGAAATATATGGTACCATGATATAATATAGTGATTCACCAACATTGACCACCAAACAAATGACCTAAACGACAAATGTTATGTATGGTGAATATCATCCACCATAAACTATGATTATTAGCCACTCTGACACCCCTAAGTTTATGGCCACTCATTGAACATGACTCCAAGAGTTGTTTCGAGCTTCTTAATCTTATTCTTTCCCAAAATACTGACAAGGATGTCTCATCACTGTAGCATTTTTTTTTTTCTGCCTCTTTCATCAAATTCTCTGCAACCGCATTTTTATGTTATCCTTAATTAACATTTCAATTCCACGTGTTTTCTTATTGCGTATTTTAAAGGGTTTCCTTCATTCTCGTGGCAGACACGGAGTCGCATTCATGGGTCCTTCTGTGTTTTAGGGACCATCTCATTACTTGCAGTGGTTTCTCTCTAAATCAACACATGGCAAGTGTGGTATGATAAAATAAAACATATTAGCACCTAAAAGGCCATCGATTTCGAGTTAATTCCTACCCTACGGCATGGAAAATTTTTCGGTTTGAATAAATTTTTTCAATGAATAACATCATTGTGAGTAAAAAAGTAATGCAGTTCGGCTTGGCATCTTCTTACTGCATTAGGTGGTTTAATGGGTTAAGGGTTAAGGGTTTAGGGATTAGGGGTTAAGGGTTTAGAGGTTTAGGGTTTGGGGGTTAAATGGGTTAGGGGTTTAGAGGTTTAGGGGGTTAGGGGATTTAGCAGTTAAGGATTTTACGGGATAGGGGTTAGGGGTTAATGGGGTTAGGTTTAGGGGATTAAATGGATTAGGGTTTTAGAGGTTTAGGGGGTTAAATGGGTTAGGGGTCAGGAATTAGGGTTTAAGGGTTGAGGGGTTTAGGTTTTAGAGGTTTAGGGTTTAGGGGGTTAAATGGGTTAGGGTTTAAGTGTTTGGAGGTTTAGGTTTTAGGGGTTGGGAATTAGTGTTCAAGGGATTAGGGGTTAAGATGATAGTTTCGTTGGTCTCTGTTTGTGCACAATAGTTCTTTATTCTTTGTGTCTTAATGTACAATTTTGTAGGTAATGTTGCTTGTTTCCATGTATTCTCTATTTATTAATTTCTAGTATTTGTTAGCCATTTATTTACATTTATTGATGAAAATGTCTATTGCAATTAAACCAAATGTATATTCAATCTCAAATTTCAAACTCAGCCACAGTGCTGTCACACAATTTAAGTCTGGAGAATGGACATCTGATGAAGTCTCAATAACCACACTGCACCTCATGACTGCTACATAAGAGCTTAAGTTTGAGTATCCCACATTCATGAGAAATTTGGCGATTATACTCTTGCTCCACCTAATTGTGTCCTGGAAATACCCTTGTTTGTTGCAAACACATCCTAATGTTGTTTACCTTGTCCTTAACAGACCAAGGAAACAAATGAGATTGAGAGGAATGGAAAGCACTACAAAGTTGGAGAGAGTACAAAAGACTAGGATGATTTAAAGGATAATCTTGAAGAATGTAACAGAGATGAAACAATTAAAAGACATTGTCCCAAAAAAACAATTGATAATGTGAAACCTTCTTCTGTACCAGTCAAGCAAGACTACATTCATGTGAGAGAAAGAAGAGGCCAAGTGACCGATAGGCAATATAGCCTGGCAAAGATGGTATGGTTCCCTCTTTTTAATGAAATATTTGATATACATTTTTATATTGAAGATTAACTATTTTGATCTTGCCAACAAGGGGGAATTAACCCGATCGTAGGTCCCAACTGGACCTGCTCTCATTTGGAATGGATAATCCCAACGAGTTTTAAGGATTTTTATAAGGGTTAGGGGAATAATGAGTTAGTGGTTAAGGGATTAGGGATTAGGGGCTTAGGGCTTAGGGGAATAAGGGCTTAGGGTTAGGGGTTAGGGGAATAATGAGTTAGTGGTTAAGGGGTTAAGGATTGGGGGGTTAGGGGTTAGGGGGTTTAGGTGCATTTAGGGGTTAGTGGAATAATGAGTTAGTGGTTAAGGGATTAGGGATTGGGGGCTTATGGGTTAGGGGATTCAGGCGCAGTTAGGGGTTAGGTGAATAATTATTTAGTGGTTAAGGGATTAGGGATTAGGGGCTTAGGGGTTAGAGGATTTAACAGTTAAGGATTTCATGGGTTAGGGGTGAGGGGTTAATGGGTTATGGTTTGAGATTTATTGGCTTCACGTTGGCAATTCATGTGAAAATTAATTGTGCATTGGAGTTCGGAGGTGGTGAAAGGATAAGGCAAGGGAAGATGAGGTAGCCTAGCATTAGACTCCTAAATATGGTTTGGTTTTTGTCCTAATGGTGGCCTCTGAAGAGGAAGCGTAAACGTTGCAGGAAGGTTTACAGAGGGAGTGGCTTGTGTGTGCTTATCGTGGGAATTTGCTGGCGTGGTGTGTTCAATTGGTCCCTACTGCTTAGTTTCTTAGCCATTGACTGCGTTTGGTTTGAGGATAAGAAGTTGAAGGGAAGTGAGATCACTCGTTTCCATTTTTCTTGGCTTTCAGTGAGTATATTTTTTCGTGATAAGAAAGGAAGCTAGAATTTGCAGTCGAGGAAACCTTGAGGGTGGTGGCAGAAAACTAGTTGATTTTCTAAATTTAGTGCCCTCCAGTGTGAGTGTGATGGTGTTTGGTGGATTGGTGTGTGGTCTCTATGTGGGGAATTTGGAGGCTGGTCACTGCCCTGGGGGAAGTTACACTCAGGCGTCAGCTACTTTATCATCGTTTGTTGTTCAATTTCCTGTGTTGGTTTGGTGGGTGATGGTATTTGGTTTTGCTACTGGTAGAAGTCTTTATCTAGTAGTGGAAGGTGTCTTTGTGCTTCCTTTTGGTGGTGGGAGATGACATTTGGCTCCTTTGCTGGTGGTGTTTATTTTTCTATAGTGGGGGGTCTGGTATCTCGACTCTACACATGGTGGGGTTCCTCGACCTTGGTGAATTATGAAGCCCCTGGTGTGGTGTGGGTGTTCTCCCTCCCTTGTCATCCATGGCCCTGTGGGGGTGGCAGACTCAGAAATAATCATGGCGGCTCCACACCAAGGTGGAAAGACTGCTGGCGTGCACGACTCGTTAGTGTGGGTGCGCATGGGGGTGGTGGAGGAGGTAAGCGGGGTGATAATAGAGGTGGGGGTTTGAGGGTTTAAAATCATAGTCGTCGAGGTGGAGGAGGCCATGGTGGCAAGGATAATCATGGGTTTGATTGATTTGAGGTAAATGAGGGGCAGGTTATCCAACATTTTTTCCTAAAGAACAATCGTGCACTTATCAACACCCTGATGGAAAGAGTGGACACAACTGAGAGATTTTGTCATGAGGAGCATGCATAGCATATGGAAACATTAGACTGAATGCACTATTTACAGTGCCAAGTCCGGGAGCGACTGGTAGTTGTTTGGCAAGGCCAAAATCAACTCACTGAGAGAGTAGAAAAGTTGGAGACTTGGTTGGCGCACTTTGAAGGGCACGGTCAGTGCGACTTCTATCCTCCACTTCATCTAGGAACAACCCCAGACAACCATTCATCCACTACATTGGACGAATAGTATGCTATTTTGTGTTCTTTATGTTTTATATGTGTTTTGGTGCCTCTGACCCAACCGTTTATGGACAATGTCCGTAGCCCCTCTTTTGCATTTTTTTGCATCTGGTGCAAATTTTTGTTAACAAACCAAGTCAAGGTGAGACCACCTGCTTTGTAACTGGCTATATGTACTCCTTTTTTCCTACATGAATATAACATTGACTTACAAAAAAACAAAGGTTCATACATCATTAAAAATTTAATTAACTTTCATACCTAAATTAACAAATGTTCATACCTATTTACTAAATAGGTTTATAAATATATATTGTAGGTTTATCTATTTAGTATTTATCAAATGTAAATATGATGATTTAATACTAGATTTAAATGAACTCACATGTTTAACATAAGAAATTTTATATTTATCTAGTTATTAAATGTAA
Organism: Pinus albicaulis; assembly: GCA_034641835.2. Taxonomy (NCBI): domain Eukaryota; kingdom Viridiplantae; phylum Streptophyta; class Pinopsida; order Pinales; family Pinaceae; genus Pinus; species Pinus albicaulis. Next base: position 65,989,887 of record CM076577.1, on the reverse strand, counting down.
ATATGAAGATTTAACCTTAGATTTAAAACAACTCACACTTTTAACATAAATCAATGAAGTTTAAATATTAAACTTTAAGGCCAAATATTAAATATAAATATAAACATAAATTTAGCTATCTAATTAATATTACCTTTACTAAAATTATAATGAATGCATTAGTGTAAAGTTGATAGATGATACATGCAATTATGTTAATTGTAGATGAATCCATCTGCACTGTTAAATTTAGAGACAAAAGGGTATTCATAATTTCAACACTGTAAATTCAGAGACCCCTCTGTCTCTAAATTTTAACACTGCAAATGGATTCAAAGACACCTATAGTGAAATGTAACACTTTGGTACCAAAATTGCAATTTTCCATGTATGGAGTGACACAATTAAAAATTACTAACATAAATGACTAATTCATAAACTTGTTGTACTTGTTATTTGGCCATATTTTTATTCTTGGACTATAATAGTCATTTACATTAATCATTATTAATTTTTTCACTTATTATCTAGTCATATATTTTAATCCTAGACTAAATTAGTCATTTAAGTTAGTCACATTTACTTTAGTCACTTATTATCTAGTCATATATTTTATCCCTAGACTAAATTAGTCGTTTAAGTTAGTCACTTTTAGTTTAGTCACTTATTATCTAGTCGTATATTTTATTCCAAGACTAAATTAGTCATTTAAGTTAGTCATTTTTAGTTCGGTCACTTAAAATTGCTCAAATTTAGTAGTAATTCACTTGAAATAATTGCGGTGACTAACATTTTTAGTCACCTAGTCATTAATTTCATCATTTTTTACTAGTGTACATATACGTCCTCATACATGCTACCTGCATTATCTGATGTTGTTTTTACTGGACACCTATGCATTAGGCCAGGCCAACCTCCCGAGGTTAAGCCTATGCTTAATATTCTTCAACTCAAGGAGAAAATGGAAGAAGGGACAATAGGACAATCCTCCAACAAATCACCCCTTTAATTTCTATTTCTGTTTTAATTTTACTTACTTTAAGGAGAGTTGTTTGAAACCTCCTATGTTTTTATTGTAATGAATATTTTAAGACTTATTAGTTTTATATTTAAACCCCTTCATGTCTTTTAAGAAGGGGTCCTGAAATTTTGAAAATAAAACTTTACTGATGTTGCACATCTGTACTCTTAAATTTTTCTGAATAGAAAAGGCTGGACCGAGTGTTATTTCTCAAATGAACTGAGTAAATATATTTATGGTACTTTTATCTTGTATGTTTAATTTAAGTTTCAAATGAAATATAGTTCATTGATATTATGATGTGTTGTCTTATATATTTTTTTGCATTTAGTTTGACATCAATTCACTTTTGAACGTGTTATGTTGTTATCATTTATGTATATATGCAATACATGCATTTTATAAAAGTTGCGATATAAGCTTCATTAAATTGAGTTAATTAAATTCTTAATTAAATCAATTATCTTAACTATTTTTCATATCTCTAAGTGAATGTATGATCTTTTTTTGTATCCACTGAAATATTATTTTGTAGATCGCACAAAGAAAAGGTTTCATCCCGGGATAGATAGAGATAGATCTAGATAGATAGATTTATTGTTTATTGAAATATTGCTTATTTTTCCATTTATCAAGTTCTACTTAGAGATAAAATCATCCATTCACTCCAACTATATTAAATTGGGAAACTGGTCCCACAAACCCATTCAGAGCCACCATTCGAAACAGAAAAGGGACAGTTTTTAAGTCCCCGACCGGGTGTTTTTCCTCGATGTTGTTGCACCAATTTTTGGGGCCTCAACATTTTTGGTGCTAGATGGAGGGCCATTCGACTATGAATGACACCAAAGCTTAAATTAAAAATTAAATACCATCACTAGAGTCATTCTCCCTCTGAATCCACAACTTCTTGTCTTGATTCAAAATAGCCTACTCATAAATTAGAAGTTGTTCATTCTCCCCCACAATCTCCTAGTTCTATTCATAAAGAAATCCATTTATAATATACTCCAGAGTCACCTGAAGTACAAATGTTGATAAATAAATTGGAAGAAATTTCAATTTGAACAGAAAAACTTATACTTTCGGAAGCCTTAGGAGGAAGTCTCACTTTGGTTTTTGAAGGCACTGGTGTATTGAATCGATCTAAGAGTGAAAAAATTGGATTTATCCCTTTTGAATTTCTTCTTCATTCTCATCAAAGGAAAAATCGTATCTCTGAAACAAAATCATCAAATAGTGAGATTAAATATGTTTCTACCTCTCAAACAACATCAGTCATTCTTCCATCTCTTACATCTTCTCAAACAAATTCTTCATTGATCAATATCCCTTCTTCTTCTTCTCAGTCTAAAATTTCTATTTCAAGTAAAATTAGTTCCATAATCATTTCTTCTTCACCTTGAACTATTATTGGAACTACTTCTTCTACTTCAAATCCTCCTTTAGGACCACCCAATCCTCCCCTTCATACAATGGCTAATAGAGCTCAGCAAAATCCTGGATCTGTTCAACTACCATGACCTCTTCATCCTTTACCTAAGCATCCTGAAAGATGGTTGCCTAAGTATAATTTGAATGATGGATTACCTGTAGAAGAGCATCTTCATAATTTCATGCTTGCCATAAATCTTAATGAAGTTTTAGAATAAGATTGTGTAGTTAGATTATTTCCTTATACTTTTCAAGGATCAACTGGATCATGGTATTTCTCACTAACATCAGGCACAATTACTAGTTGGGATATTTTTGAAGAACAATTCCTTACTAAATTTGGAGATGACCGTACTACTGCAACCCTTATCAATGATCTTTCCAATCTAAAAGCAAATACAAGAGAAAATTTCAAAGACTTCCGATTCCATATTTAATAAATTTCTCAACAAAATCCAAACCATATCTAAGCCTGGAGTAGATGTGAAAATAGAATGGTATATATCCTCTCTTCCTTCTAATATTGTTATTTTTGTAGATAGATCCGATAAGGCTACATTGGTAGAGAATATGAAAGAAGCTCTTTTTGTTGAAAAAATAATACTTGCTTTAGAGAAGAAAAATGCTCAAGAAGATAGGAAAACTAAGAAAGTTTCCTTTAAATATGAGCACAAAAATAAATCATCAAAATATCCCTATGATCTTGAAGGATTATAAAATGTCCTCAAAACCATGTCAAATGATATGGTTGAGATAAAGAAACAAGCAGTTGAATATTATTCAAAGAAACCTTTTATATATTTTAATAAAAGCCAGGTTTCTGAACCCCCAAATGTAATCTCAAATGCTGAATCAGATCAAGACGAGGATCATGATGAAACAATATCATCTGCTAAATAATCTCAAGAAGAAGAACTAGTTGAAGTTCATGGACTATGAGACTTTATCCTTCCAACCTCTGATGATGAAAATGAACATGAGGCACTTCCGGTAAATACTAAAGTAAAAATTCAGCCGATCTTCCTCAGTCATCTCAAAAGAAAAAATCTTCATCCTCTGTTTTTAAAGATAAAGCAATCAATTAAAAGACTTCTTCTTCTCAATAAAATCCAACTTCTTCTACTATTCCATCTACCTATAAAACATTAGTGGTTTCTGATACCATTAAATACAATATAGTGGAAGATATGAAGAAAATTATAGCAAATATCTCTTTCCATGAGCTTAGAAAATTAAAACAACAACATAAAATTTTGCTTAAAGAATTGAATGCAGTTCCCCTACACCCTTGCCTGCTCCTGTAACTTCGAAAGCAGCTAAAGGAATAGGTTATACTCGTAATGATTCACCTGAGAAAATTGATGAAAGTGATGCTATTTTAATAGGTGACATATCCAATTCACATACCCCTCCTTTTCTGTTAACTTTTGAATTATTCAAAAAAAATGCGCATAATTGTTTAATTGACTCTGGAGCATCATCAAACATTATGCCATATTCTGTTTGTATGAAATTGAATATATCTCCTCAGAAGTCAGCAATACATATTGTACAATTAGATAGAACAAAATTTAAAGTATTAGGAGATATGAATTTAGTCCTTATCAGATTAGCATCCAATCCAAAATTCCATCAAGTAATCGATAACTTAGTTGCTGATATACCTTATTTTTATGGTTTGATCTTAAGTAGAGATTGGCCAGAAAATATTCATGGAAAATTTTCTACTGTTTGGTCTCATATGTGGCTTCCCCATAATGGTAAGCCAAATCAAATCAGGGTAGACCGTGAAAAACATTTAAAACATTCAGTAACTATATTCGAAGAATAAAATGAACCCATGGCCTTTACTAATAACATTCTTGGAAATTATTCTGGTGAATACTTTTTAGGGAATTTCAATGCTCTAAAGTCTCCATTTCTTACCAATTCAGTTACTTCTTAGATTGAATTTTTTTTTCAAACTTATTCTTCCAAGTGTGTAAATACTATAGATAAACCTTGTATTGATACTTTATGTTTGACTTTATATTTTGATGGGTCAAAATCCAGTGAAGAAGCGAGAGCTGGTTGTATATTAATCGATACAGAAGGTGAAAATAATACGCTCACATGTAGACTTGAATTTGAATGCACAAATAATATTGTAGAATACGAGGCATTGGTTCAGGGCTTAACCAAAGCAATTGATCTTGGTGTTAAGTATCTTAAAGTATTCAGAGATTCTGAAATAAATGTTAAGAATGTAAGGAATACCATACGCTTTATTTGCGGCCATCTTAAACATTATCAATCATTAGTACAGTCTCTTACTTCTCATTTTTTAGCATTCAATATCTCATCTATTCCAAGAATTAATAATGTGAGTGCAAACCTTCTAGAAAATGTAGCATCCAAGCTTATTCCTTCAGAAGATTATAGCCCAGATATATTTTCCATAGAGTTGATTTTTCACCCATCTATTCCTGATAATATTACTAATTGGAGAGTATTCAATGATGATGACGATTTTATTACTTTTCTCACATCAGAAGGATCATAAGACGATCAATTAATTGATGAAGATGAACATTAAAGACAATTACAACACAAATATGAAGAAAATTCTATACCTAAGTCTGTGGTCAAACTTGAAGATATTTATGATCTTAAAGATAAATTCAAAAAGATTACTAATTCTAACTCCAAAGTTAAAATTTGAGGTTTGAACTGGTAAATCTTTGAACATATCTAAATCCTCAGAAAATTAACCTAGGACTTGATCTTTCCTCTGATGAAAGGTTATCATTTATTCATTTATTGAAAAAATACAAGAATTTCTTCGCATGGAAATACGAAGGTCTAAAAACTTATGACACTTCAATCATTCAACATACGATCCCAATGATATCCACTGAAAAACCTATACAACAAAATTTAAGGAAAATTCACCCTTAACTTGAAAGTCAAATCAAAAGTGAGCTTAACAAACTCCTTAAATCCAAGATTATATTCCCTGTTAGGCATTCTAAGTGGGTATCAAATTTAGTTCTGGTTAGGAAAAAGAACATCGATATTCATATTTGTATTGATTTTAGAAACTTAAACATAGCTTGCTTGAAAGCTAATTTCCCATTACCAGCGATGGAACAAATTTTGCAATCAGTTGCTGGTTTTGAATTAATGTCTTTTCTTGATGGATTTTTAGGTTACAATCAAGTTTTGGTTCATCTTGAAGATATATTAAAAACTAGATTGAGAACAAAATGGAGCACTTATGCCTATCAAAAAATGCCATTCAAATTAGTCAATGCAGAAGCAACCTTTCAAAGAGAAATGGATATTTCTTTTAGAGGGTAAATCAATAAAAAAAATGGTTGTTTATCTAGATGATATAACTATTTACTCCAAGAAAAGGAAGGACCACTATCATGATATTAAACAAATCCTTGAACGTTGTTTGAAATATGGAATTTCCTTAAATCCAAAAAATTGTTATTTTACTTTAAATGAAGGAAAACTCTTCGGACTTATCGTTTCAAAGCTGGGAATTTGTATTGATCCTGAAAGAATTAAGGGAATTTCTGAGCTTTCACATCCCCATAACAAAAAATCCATCCAGTCCTTCTTAGGACAGATAAATTTTGTTAAAAGATTTGTTCCGAATTTTTCTCAATTTGTTTTACCTTTTCAAGTGATGATTAAGAAGGATTCACTTTTTAAATGGGGACATGATGAAAAATAAGCTTTTGATTTGATTAAGGAAGATATCATTAAAACACCTTCTCTGACTACTCTGTATTTTTCCAAAAATTTTATTTTATATAGTTTTGCATTAGAAAAATATTATGTTGCTGTATTAACACAGATTGATGATCAAAATATTGAAGCACCTATTTTATTCTTTAGTTCAAACCTCCAAGGTGATGAAATAAATTATTCTGAAGTAGAAAAACATGCATTTGTTGTCTATAAATCTTTAAATCATTTAGACCTTTTCTCCTTAAAACACACACTAAGGTAATAGTTCCATTCTCGGCTATAAGGCAACTACTTATGCAGAAAGAACTAGGAGAAAAGAGAGAGAATTGGGTAACTTCTTTGCAGAAATATGACACTGAAATAAGATCAGACATAATCATTAGAGGGCAAGGTCTCTGCAAACTTCTATCTAGAGCATCCAATATATTAAATGACGAAGTGTCGGGTAATACTGTACAAATTGCTGAGGTAAGATTAAATGATTCAGAATCACAATATACTAATTTAATATTTTACTTGAAAAATGGACATATTCCGATGGAACTCAATCATAAGAGAAGAAGAGATTTAATACTGAAAGCTAATCAATACCAACTCATAGAAAATGTATTGTTTAGAAAAAACTATGACTCTGTACTACTAAGATGCCTTGATAAATTTGAAGCTTAGAGGGTTTTGCAGGAACTCCGTGATGGACCTGCAGGTGGACACTTCAGTAGAGATACTACTACACATAGATCCTTCATGGAGGTTATTATGTTATGAAACTAGCTCCAAAAATAGAAGGAAATCGAGATCAACGCCTTAGAAATAAGCCACTTCGAGGGGGAAACCTACAATACATTACATAAATGAACAATTCTTGGATGATACAAATGACAAAAAATCCTTTCTATATATAGGATTCCATGGGACCACAATGTAATCCTAGTGGGGCCACAATGTAATCCTAGCTGACCTAACAATAATAATGTAAGGGCACAATAATAACAATATGGGGGTTATAGGGGTACAAAAATAACAATAAGGGGATTACACTAACAAGAATAAGGGACTATACTAGTAATATAAGGACCTAACATGCTACTCTCCTTAAAAAAAGTGTTGTCCTCAATGCTTGAGTAGCTCTGGGTGCTTTTCTATAAAATTCTCATCCTCCCATGTAGAATCTTTAGTGGGTAAGTTCTTCCATTTGATGAGATACTTTGAAATTGATCGATTTCGTAGTTGTCAAGTTCTTGTTTCCGTGATCGCTTCAGGTTCCAATATGGTTTTTCCTTCCTCATCAAGTTCTGGCAATATTGTTTAAACTAGAATTTTGTCCCTTATAACCTTTTTTAAGCATGAAACATGGAAAACTGGATGCAATCGCAAAGAAGCAGGAAGCTCCAATTTGTATGCCATAGTACCAATCTTCTGCAACACCTTGTAAGGACCATAGTACTTTGACGATAATATATTATCCTTCTTATCTTTCTTGAGGGAAATTTTTTTATATGGTTGTAGCCATAAAAATACCCAGTCTCCCACATTAAAACTTCTCTCACTGCGATGTTGATTTTCCTGTTGTTTCTTTCGATTTTGCGCCAAATTTAGGTTATCCTTTAAGATTTGGAGAACTTCTTGTTGATGCTAGATGTGATCCTCCACTGCTTGAACCCTAGAATTATCCCTTAAAGAAGATGTGATGGACGGTGGATGATATCCATAAAGTGCCATAAATGGGGTCATTTTTGCTGCAGTATGGAAGGAAGTGTTATACCACCATTCAGCGAGAGGTAACCACTTGACCCATTGTGTTTGTTTATCAGATACAAAACAACGAAGATATCTTTCCAAAAATTTATTTACTATCTCATTTTGACCATCGGATTGAGGATGATAAGATGAGCTATGAGCTAATTGAGTACCCAAACAAGAAAATAACTCCGTCCAAAAATTTCCAGTAAAAATGGGATCTCTGTCGCTCACAATAACCCTTGGGTTTCCATGTAGCTTTTGAATTGTGTCCATAATTGTAGTAGCAACTGTACTTGCTTTAAATGGATGAGATAATGCACAAAAGTGTGCATACTTGGTAAGTCTATCAACTACCACCATGATGACACTCTTTCCTTCGGACTTAGGTAAACCTATGATAAAATACATTGAAATCTCCTCCCAACGTTGACTTGGAATGGATAAAGGTTGTAGAAGTCCCGGGGTCTTAATTGTCTCAACTTTATTCTGCTGGCAAACCAAACATTCCGCCAAAAACTTTTGAATATCAGATTTAAGGCCATCCCAAAAAAATTCTTTCTTCACCCTGTGGTAAGTTTTTAAAAATCCTGAGTGTCCTCCTAAAGGAGAAGTGTGCAATTCCAGAAGAATATTTTGTTTTAGTTGGGAATTCTTACAAAGATATAAGCGATCTTTGTACCATAAGGAGTCATTTTTCCAGCTAAATGTATCAGATGTACTAGGATCTTGCTGCAACTTTTGAATGAGTGTCCACACTTCTTCATCCTTCTTCCATTCATCCCTTGCTTCGGTTACCCAATATGTTTGGATAATAGAAATGTCACAAAGCAATGCTTCCACCTCTTCATTCTTTCTTGAGAGTGCATCTGCAACAACATTTATCTTCCCTTTTTTGTAGATTATTTCAAAGTCATAACCCAACATCTTTGTGACCCATTTTTGCTGCTCTTCTGAAGATAGTCTTTGTTCCAAAAAGTGTTTAAGACTATCATGATCATTTTTTACCTTGAAGTGTCTTCTCATTAGGTAAGTTCGCCATTTCTTTAGTGCATGCAGTATTGCTAACATTTCCTTCTCATAAATAGGTTTCTGTAAATACTTTCCTTTGATTGGACGACTTTCAAAAGCAATGGGTCTTCCTTCTTGCATTAAAACAATACCAATTCCATTTCCTGAGGCATCACATTCCACAATAAAGGTTTTTGTGAAGTCTGGCGTAGCTAAGACCGGTGCTAGGCACATTGCCTCTTTAAGATGTTCAAAGGCCTTAGTTGCTTCAGGAGTCCATGGAAATGCATCTTTCTTCAATAATGTTGTTAGAGGTGCTGCTATTCTCCCATAATTCTTAACAAACTTGCGATAATACCCTGTTAACTTGAGAAATCCTCGCAACTGCTTTATGGTTGTGGGGACTTTCCATTCCTTAATGGCTTTAATTTTGTTAGGGTCTACCTTAACACCCTCGTGAGATACAATATGACTCAGATATTCCACCTCTTGTACTCCAAAGAAACATTTGGATTTTTTTGCATATAATTGTTTCTCCTGCAATAGTTTGAGCACCCTCTCAACATGTTCAACATGATCCTTCCAAGACCTGCTGTAGATTAGTATATAATCAAAAAATACTAGCACAAATTTTCTAAGGAAGGGTTTGAAAATGGAATTCATCAACCCTTGAAATGTAGAAGGTGCATTGGTAAGGAAAAAAGGCATGACCAAAAATTCATAATGACCCTCATGAGTTCGAAATGCTGTTTTTGGAATATCTTCAGTCTTCATTCTAATTTGATGATATCCTGAACGAAGATCCAACTTGGTAAATAAATTGCTCCATGTAATTCATCCAATAATTCATCAATCACAGGAATGGGAAATTTGTCTTTAATGGTGAGCTTATTGAGCTCCCTATAATCCGGACACATTCGCCATGATCCATCCTTCTTGTGTACCAATACTACAGGAGCAGAGAAAGACCTTTGACTAGGTTGAATTATACCTGCCTCTAACATTTCTGCAATCATGCGTTCAATTTCGCTCTTTTGGAAGTAAGGATATCTATAAGGCCGGATGTTTGGAGGAACACTTCCTGGAATCAAATGAATAGCATGATCATGATCACTAATAGGTGGGAGTCCTTTGGGAGTTTCAAACACCTTGGAATGATTGTCCAAGACTTGTTGGAGATCTGCAGAAATAGATGATTTTGATGTTGGAACTTCTAATGAGCATAATTGTGCAATTACGCCTCGCTGTTCTTTCTTTAGAAGCTTTGTCATGACATTAGAGCTTATTATCCTTCCTGGCTTCCCTGCGATACCCCGTAATTCGACTTCCTTTCCTTCAGAAAAAAATTTCAAGAAAAGTTCTTGAAAATTAAAAGCTACCGTCCCCAAAGATTGTAACCATTGTACTCCTAGTACAACATCAGCACCTCCCATAGGAATGGAAAGCATTGGACTATTCAATACATGTTCCCCCATGGTTAGCTTGATATTATGGCATTTTCCAGAGCAATTTATAGTTCCTCCATTTGCAACCATCACTTGACATTCTGGTGCTGGGTATAGGAAACAATTTAATTCCTTGGCTACCTTACAATGAATAAAATTATGGGTGCAACCTGAATCATTCAACACTATTACCTTTTTCTTCTTGATTTGTCCTTGTATCTTGAGAGTTTGAGGAGTGGTAATTCCTACCAATGCATTACACGATATGGTTAGACTCATTTCTTCTTCTTCTTCTAGGGTTGCTTCCTGGTGTAAATCCTCTTCTTTTAAAGTTTGTTTGGTTCCACTTGATGATGTCAATTAGAGTTCAATTTAATTTCAACCCAGGAAGGTAAAATTAGAAGTACTTATCTAAAATATATATATCTAGAAAGATTTCTAATTTGGCTGAGATATTTGGTTCTCTTACAAGAACATATTCGACAAGATCTCTTCCAACAACTAAAAATAACATTTATCGAGATCTTAAGGTTCTCTTACAAGAACGCTTGAATTTTAGGATCTCCTCCAATATTAGAACATCTAATCAAACCTTAAAAGTTGAAATGAAACAAACATAAATCTAATAATTGTATGAGGTCTTACGGTTCTCTTACAAGAACACTTTCAAATAAGACTCTTCCAATATTATAACATTTAACAAAAACTTGAAAGCTAAAATGAAATAAAAACATAAATTAAATAATACCTAAAACAAGCAAATAAGCATGCAAGTGAGGCCATGGGGGCCCTCCATAACTTCACAAGCACACCACTTCAAAGGAGACTTAGATGTACAAGAAAAATCAAAGTATGATTCTTTATTTCAAAATCTCCATTACAAACCAACTCTAAGGTTAAAACTCTAAGCTTCGAAGATTACATACTCCAAAAATCTAATATTACAAAACTTACAAATGGAGGAGATTGTACTCATATTTATACAATGGGATGAGTAACAAACTCATAATGATGATCCACTGATATCTCTTTAGTTCCATACATCTCTCAACCATCTAGACACATAACCGCCTTTTGTCCTTGATCTTCTCGATGAGGTTTTTCTTATCAAATTCGAATTTGATCATTCAAGGCCACATAAAGGTGTCTTGGAAGCTTCCTTGGCACCTAAACATGTCACAAAAACAATCCACTTTCCATATATGAAGTAAAATATATAATTTTCTAATATTTAATCAAGAATTTCTCTTAAAAGTGCTTAAAAATGAATAATATTTGGAAGATGTAAATGAGACCCATTAATGGTGAACAATAGGGAAAATTAAGTGACATGGTGATGACTAACGAGTGATATAATGGAAGCATAGGTGAAAAATGTGTGGTAATGAGTGATATTTGTATGACATTTTGAAGCCCAAACATACTCCCCAACTGAAGGTCTTGCATGTCCTCATGCAAGCTACTACAATGACTTATTTGATTTGATTCTTAAATGAGCTTCCTTTTACAAGATGTTTGGTTCTTGTGTAACAACCATCTTTCAATCATGGACTTCCTTTTAACATTGCACATCTTTTGATAACTTTTATTTTTGCAAATAATTTACATCTTTGAATGATTGGTTCTCACATTACAATCATTATTTAATTTGTTGAGATCTCTTTTTAATGATTGGTTCTTGTGTTTAAAATCATTATTTACTTTGTTGAGATCAATCATTTTAAGAAGTCATTTAATATCTCATCATTTTTAAGAATTCATTTAGTATGCTCATCATTTTTAAGAAGTCATTTAATATGCTCATCATTTTGTAGTAGTTTTTATTGTGGGAAGACTATGTGGGTTAAGATGTAATATGAATGTGAGAAAAAAATGAAGTGTGAAATTCCCCCCCCAACTGGTGGTTTTTGGCAATTTTTAAAGAGAAAGGGAGTAGTGAAATAGTGGAATATTTTCCAAATATCATCATTTTAGCATCTAAAAATAATTTTAAGATTAAAGGTTAGAAACCATCATACCTTACTTACCTACATAAGTGGATGAATCATGCATGTTCAGTTGCTGCAATTCTGATCTGAAGCTTCTTCTGCAAGTTGTGGATGAAAGATGGATCTGTATTGTCGTATCTGCTGCTAGATCTTCTGCTGGATAATCTGATGAATCTGATGAGTTTTTTTAATATGGCTGAAAATGTATAAGGCTTGGAAGGTATATAAAATATAGAAATTACATTTTCCCTCCCACCCTTATTTATTGACTTGTCCTCAAGTCATGACAAACTCAAAAAGAATGAAAGGACATCTACTTCATTTGCTACAAAATATGGGTCTTAGGGTCTTCAACGGTCAACGGCACAAATCTTAATATGTGACTAAATGTGCTGGTGTCGAACATAGCAAGAAGTTGTTGACTTATTGGCCATTAATGAATGCCACTAGCCAACACGAGAGCTCCCACCATTGATTCCAATGGGATTCAAGATGCCTAACACATCTTTGTAGGTACGAATAAGTTTTTTGTGGTAGAGTCACCTACAAGATCCAACGAACAAGGGATATTAATGTATTACCATTGTTGGCAAGAGTACTTGCCATTAAGGAATGCAAGCCTCTAGGTGTTTTTACAAAGATAATTGGACTCTAGGACTTTGACTCAGCGATATGTAGAAGCAGGGTTTTATTTGCAGAAGATGAAAATGGTAGGAAAAAGGAAATCAAAATGGAAAATGGACAAAATTTTGTAAGTAAAATTCTTGGCTTTTATTGATGAGTTAGGAATGGATGAAAGGAAATGCATGAAAATAAGTAGATTTGATTGCATTATTGAAACTCGCCGGGAAAAAAAGGATTTTGGCTTGCATTGAGGACTCATTGGGATTTACAATTTTACAAAGGGAAGAAAAGACTGGTTGTAATGAATATGGACTTATTCACATGATTCATCATAAAATTGATCTGTTGGAATTCCAACTATCGACAAATTAGACTCCTTGAATGATCATTTGATTAACGCAAACCTGAAAAAACTTGGCATTCACAAAACATAAATATATCCAAGAAAGAGTAATCAATTTCTACTTTGTTTGCTTATGAAAAAATTAAACACCAATGAAACAGATTTAAATAAAATCAAATGTATAAGTTAGCCCAATTCTATGATTTTTTACAAATCCGTTTTAAAATATGAAATAAGTATAATTAATTCCCTTCTTATGTAACTTTTGTAAATAAAATTCAATTTTGTTTTAATTATGCAAATCCCGACCATGGTCGAAATTGTTTCATGATTTGTGTCTATGATATGGAATTTCACGTGTCGTCATCGATCTTGTATTTTCCAGAATATGCATCATTTAAAAATTTTCAAGATGTTAATACAGATGCGTCAAATAAAAATAAAACATAAAAATTTGAAACTAGGTATGACACTCCTTGTTGAAAGTTTCACCGTGTTGTTATATAAGATGTAAGATGTTATTTTCCAAACGAATGGGCTTACCTTAGGGATTTCTTTGAGAATCCTCAAACTTGATCTTTGATGCAATATAGACCAATGTGAAAATTTTCTTACAATCCCATCACCGAAATAGTCAATGTATTAAACTTCCAGACTCCAGGCAGCAGTGCTGCTAAGTTTAAGGTAGTGTAAAACTTCTTGGTATGAGAAATAAAAGGCATAAATAATACTACTTCAAAAATTTAAGGACCAAAGAATACTGCTTCAAATCATCATCAAATAGACTTCAAACACTTCTGCAATACATTTACAAAGTCCTCTCAAATCTACTTCAATAACTCTTCTAAATGTTGCTCCAAGATTACTAATACAACATTGTTCAAGAACTTCACTACTTATTTACCGAGCACCTTCAATGTTCTCATGTTATTAATAATAAATATGCACCATTCACCACAGGATTTTAAGCAAGTATGTGATCACTATTATGAGTCCCTCACAATTTTGAGCTTAAGGAGGATTGAGCATTCAACCCTTCACTGAGTGTCTATGTGTATCCACAGATCTAATATAGCATTCAAATATAAAATATAATGGTATGGGCTTTCGTAAGGGTGACAGGTACAAGTTCATAACGTATATGAAGCTTGAATAGATTCCTCGTGGATCTGATGCGATGGAATATATGAACGATAACAGAGCATCAAAGTCTCTGTTATTGTGGGCATCCATTGATGATAATATGAATTCACTTTCCTCCACAGTGCGTTCAGAATCAGAATGATGTTGAAAAGAAATCAATTGATCCGGATCTTGGGGGGAGGCCCCCAACATCTAAAAAGTTGAAATGGATCTAACAAGATCTGCAAAATTAGAATGTCAGAAAAAAGAGAGAACACAAAGCAAATAAAACCACAAAGAAACTTGTTTTATTAAAACAAATAATATCTGTAGAAGCTACATTGTGGTGGACAACCTATCCTTTTACAAAGTGAGGCTTGTTATTTATAGCTTTTTTTTGAGATAGAATACCATAGGTGGATACCATGGGCCAATACCATGGGTAGATACCACTTACAATACCATGGGTAAATCCCATGTGTGGATGAATACCATGGGTGGATACATACCATGGGTCACTTACAATACCATGGGCGAGTAAATATCATGGGTGGATGAATACCATGGGTCAATGCCATTTACAATACCATGGGTAAATTCCATGGGTGGATGGATAACATGGGTAGATGAATACCATGGGTTGATGCCATTTTCCATTTGGATCATTCCTCCCTCCTTAAGAAGCAATGGTCCCCATTGCGTGAAGTTCCCTTCTGAGAAGCCTTTGTTGAATATGAAGAGCCACTGAAGAGAAGGGTTTTGTGTAGTTAACCCATAACCGTGATGAATGAAGATCCGAGGATAGAGATACCCTGTAATGCTTGTGACCAACTGTGATATTGACAGTGTGCGGCCTAGCAAATGGACTTCAATGAAGTGTGGGTTTGTGGATGAACCAAAACCATGACAAATGAAGATCCGAGGATAGAGATACCCTGTAATGCTTGTGACCAACTGTGTGACTAACAGTGTGCGGCCTAGCAAATGGACTTCGATGAAAATGATTTTGTGTGGTTGACCCATAACCGTGATGCTGATTGTTGATGAAGTAGTAGGTGCCTAAATAGCTTGGGGTGGGAGGGCACGTCTCCAAATAACCCAAGCCAAACGCTGCTATGATCAAACTGATGAATGTGAAGCAGGTGCCTACTAAAGCGGGGTGGGAGGGCACGTCTCCAAAGGGAACCCGCTCTAAATGCTGCTCCAGATTTAAAATGAGCATAACTCGGTCAATATAACTCAGAAAATTTATTATAACCTTTTTTTGGAAATGGAATGATCATTCTTCATCTTCTCATGTGTTTGAAACCACTATCTAGAGAATATTGACTCTCAGATTTGCGCTGGAATTGTCTCGTCGTCACAAAATTTCTGAAAAAATAGTTGATTTTAAATCAACGATAAATCCCACATCCGGATTCCGATTCGACCGATTTTTTTTTTGAACTTGGGTGATTTTTCAAGAGGAGCTCAGATCTATATCCATTCTTCTGAAATTTTTCATTGAAAATTGCGAAAATGACAGGAGAGCCGCCGTCCATGAATTGTCGTCAGAAAAATTGCTTCAACATTGTTGATTTTGAATCAGCGATATCTCCCTTATCCGAACTCCAATTTGGCTAATTTTTTTTTTGAATTTGAGTATTTTTTTGCAAGGAATCCAGATCTGGTCTTTTTTTTTGTAAATTTTTCACCAAAAGTTTCAGATCTGATCTGAAAACTCGCCGCCCAAAAAAATTCCTGGATTTTGCTAAAGATTGCTGCAAAACATTGAAACTGAAATATGTTTCAAACCCTCATTCCCATGGAGGCGTAACATGAATCTGATACCATTGATCTGGATCTTGGGGGGAGGCCCCCAACATCTAAAAAGTTGAAATGGATCTAACAAGATCTGCAAAATTAGAATGCCAGAAAAAAGAGAGAACACAAAGAAAATAAAACCACAAAGAAACTTGTTTTATTAAAACAGAGAATAATTGTAGAAGCTACATTGTGGCAGACCATCTGTCCTTTTACAAAGTGAGGCTTGTTATTTATAGCCTTTTTTTTGAGATAGAATACCATAGGTGGATACCATGGGCCAATACCATGGGTAGATACCACTTACAATACCATGGGTAAATCCCATGTGTGGATGAACACCATGGGTGGATACATACTATGGGTCACTTACAATACCATGGGCGAATAAATATCATGGGTGGATGAATACCATGAGTCAATGCCATTTACAATACCATGGGTAAATTCCATGGGTGGATGGATAACATGGGTAGATGAATACCATGGGTTGATGTCATTTCCCATTCAGATCATCAATCCACGAGGCATGTGGTGATGCAGATATTGACGATCATTATAAAAAACATCGCCACGGGCTACGGGCAAAGCTGTGCCAAGCATGGACATAAACAATAAAATGAGAAGAAGAAGAGCGTTGTGATCCATTGCTGTGTTTCTATGGTTTCTTGATTTGAGTTAAAGAAGATATATCAATAATTCTAAGGAGGTTTTAACGCAAACGGATCTGAGTTCTGTAGCTTCATTCGAAGATAGTCCACACAGTTTCAATGGTTTTACTGAAATAATAAGCCATAGTGATGTGCTATCTGCTTGAACTTTGGGTTGAATTTGGCCCTGCGGAATCCTAGAGCCGAGCAATTCACAACATGGGACCCAAGATTTTTCGTATACCAATCTAAGGCGGTGGTCTTCATGTAGCATCAATAGGAATCCTTAATGCAGTAGATCTCGGCTCGAGTGAAAAGACACTATGATAAATTCTTAATGAATTTTTGGTGGCAACGTGAGGAATCAATGCTCCACCAGGCCTTGCTACGGCAGAGCAGAGATGCATGTATCTTACTAGCACAGAAGAAGCCATTGATTCTGTTGCATAATAAACTTGGAGTTCAATAAAAGTCCAAACATTTAAAATGAATTTTTCATAGCGTTCTCGTACATATGCCTCAGGGCTGAGACTTAGATATTGCAAGTTATTTGTGCAATTCGTTCAACGATTGCAGTTCAAGGTAGCGCAAATCATTCAAATGTAAATGAGGTTGAATTTGAACCTGTTGAAAAATCATATTTACACATGCACCACTATCTTCCTCAACGTAATCGGATTTTAATTATCTTGGCATTATCTCTTCCTCATTCCGTTGACAGAAAAATCGATTTTCTCATTTTTAGAGGATTTTGTTCCACCACAATTTCTGGAAGATCTTTGGCATTAAACAAAATGTCCATATTTTGTGAATAGAATTTACAACAACTTGATTGCAATTTGCAATATGATTTCTTTGCTAAGATCGTTGCGACTTTTTGAAACTGATACTCCAATTAAGAGGAGCCGTGGATGAAGCACTGAAATGAGGGATTTGAAATTGAACTAACCGTTAGGTCAGTTATCCTCCAAATCTAGCATGACTAGCGATCCATTACTCAGAAAATTGAATGCTATCTTATCCGTCGTATGCAATCACAAACTCCTTTTCCTTTAGCGCTGAGTCCATTCCTTTCTCTTAAATGATAGTTTGAAAATCGACCATTTCTCAGTAATTTCTTCCCACACTAAACAGTCAAATGGTTCCACTTCCCAAAAAATCATTATGGCTCATCGATTCACCATGAAGTCCGCGGAATGTAGCGTTGCAGCACTGTAATATTGGTTGATGCGGATTTCTATTATGTCAAAGATGCTTTTGCATCATATTGTTCAATAGAAACAGTGGCATTAGGTGGTTTTATCAGCATTCATGGTCAACAATATTATTTACAATCCACAATGGTTTTAATGGCCCTTTTCTTCTATGCTTGTAGCTTTTAAAAACATTATAATTCAATATAATAAAGAGCCAAGTGTTTCTTAAGGAGCTTTGATTTCAAATGTGTATGTTCCAAAATTAAACACACTTCAAGCCAATACACCAGTGTTCATGTTTTGATAGATTATTGTAGAAAAATATGCAATGAATCCAATGTTCAAAACTTATGATTTTAAGACCCTGATGATACTTGTTCAAGAAAAACTTCTGCGAAATTTCAAAGTTCAAGTTTTGGAATTTTAGACATTTCTATGTTGAAAGAATTTAGATCTTTGTTGGAATAACAAGTTTACAAAGGATCGACCTTCCATATAGCATCCAAAAGTTCCCTGTATTTTCAATATACCAGTATGCAAGCCAATATCCATGAAAATCCGAAAAAAGTGGTTCCTGGAATTCAAGTTGATAGCTTAATATAGTCACGTGTTTGCAATTTCTTATAAACAATAGAATGCACAAATCAATTTTTCAGCAAGAGTATTTTTATTTGAAATAAATTGAAAGATTTTCTGATCTTCCTGATTGCACGTAGCGTAGGA
Source organism: Pinus albicaulis (assembly GCA_034641835.2). Classification (NCBI taxonomy): domain Eukaryota; kingdom Viridiplantae; phylum Streptophyta; class Pinopsida; order Pinales; family Pinaceae; genus Pinus; species Pinus albicaulis. Next base: position 65,971,070 of record CM076577.1, on the reverse strand, counting down.
AGAGAGAATACTAATCTCTTGATTTATTTTTATTTATGCAGGTTAATGTGGATGGATAGACACAATTAAAATCTGCGATCAAACCTCGCATTATCTACACTCTTTCTGCAATGTCGCGGGGGCGTTTAGACTCTCGGAAGACAAAGAATTCTGATAATCAAGCTCCTGGCTCACCCATGATACAGAAACAAGACATAGAAATGCAAAGATGAAGCCGCTCTTTTTATTCATGATGATATTAAAAAAAAAAACAAGACTAAAAGAAAATTCTACAAGGAAATTCTACGAGATCTTGTTTTATTTATTTATTTATTTATTTTTTAATCTATTCTACATTAATTTGAAAGATTTTTTATTTTCTAAGTAAAAGAATTCTTCCAATGAAGCCATCTACGGACTAAAAATTCGAAAATGCTCACATCAAGATTTAAATTTTTTACGTTATGTTTTACAAGTATGTGAGTAACCTGTCTTAGAGTTGGCTCAAGGTTATTGTCCTTGCTCTCCAAGAAGTACCTGTTCAACATTTTCAAATTCCTCATCCGTAGATGGATTAGTGAGAAATGGGGGGTTTAAAATAAAAACTGAATTTAAATTAACTATGTGCGAAAATAAAATAAAATGATCCAAACTTTGAACTCCTTTATGAACCTGCTGTCACCAAATTCCACAAATTAGTCCATAAAAACAAATGCATAAAATAATTACTAAATCCTTCTAGTTGCACTTCCCCGACAATGGCGCCAAAATGTTTGGTTCCAATTGATGATGTCAATTAGAGTTCAATTTAATGTCAACCCGGGAAGTTAAACTTAGAAGTACTTATCTAAAATATATAGATCTAGAAATATTCCTAATTTGTCTAAGATCTTTGGTTCTCTTACAAGAACATATTCAACAAGATCTCTTCCAACAACTAAACATAACATTGATCGAGATCCTAAGGTTCTCTTACAAGAACGCTTGAATTTTAGGATCTCCTCCAATATTAGAACATCTAATCAAACCTTAAAAGCTTAAATGAAATAAACATAAATCTAATAATTGTATGAGGTCTTACGATTCTCTTACAAGAACACTTTCAAACAAGACTCTTTCCAATATTTTTTTTTCTGAAGTTGGACTAATTCTATTAATCAGAATATGGTACATAAAAAAGTACAATCAAGAGAAACAGAAACACGGCCTACCGGAAATGATTTGATGTCAACCTTGGTCACCGGAGAGAGAAAAAAGACAAGTGAGGAGCAACAAGAAGAGACTTGAAAGCAGGAAGGAGCCGACTCCTACCCAGAATTGGTAGAGTTTTCCACACGAAATTTCTTCCCTTTCTTTTTGTTGACTTTAACCCAACCATCCTGGTGAATATGAGCTGGGACAATTTAAAGACTGGAGTTCTCCAAAAGAGGAGCCTCCTTATCTGAATCAGAGGAGGCGGACTCATGGCTACGCTTCTGAGTGATGGTGGTATCAGGGGGTTGCTCGGGAACATCGGTGGACAAGTTTTCAGTCTGAGGAGCAAGATCTGAATCTGCGTCACTCCCATCATCGTCAGAGCTTGGGGAGGTAGAATCTGCAGCAGGCGGCGGGTAGCAGGGAGTCCATTTTTTGGAATTGGACTTTGTGCGGTTTCCTTTAGTCTTTGTGTCTGCAAGAGTGGGGCAGGAGTTCTGCAGATGCCCTATTTGATGACAGTGGCGGCAACGGAAGGCAGTGTTCTCGTACTCTAAGATCTGAGTCCAAACAAAATCTCCGACCTTGATGTTGATTTGATCAGGCAGGCCTTTGCTGATGTCAACCTCCACGCATATTCTGGCATATGTGTAGAGGCTCTGAAGTGCCCTTTCGAGATCTACTGTGATAAAGCGTCCCAAGGTATCGCCCAAGCTTCTGAACACTGGCAGATGCCATAGATGAACAGGTAAGTTGGGAAGCCTGACCCAAACAGGAGTCCTGGTGATGGTAGCCGTAGCAGGGTCGAAATCTGGGAACCATGGAGTTAGAAAGAGCCCAGCATTTCCATAAAACCAGGGACCTTCCTGTAAGGCCTGTTCATAATGCTTTGAATGATCGAACAATACAATGAAGAATCCTCGTGAGCAGCAGCTTACCAGACATTTGCTTGTCCAGTTTTCGTGGATCCATTCAAAGAGATCCTTGGTTCGCGGACATAGTCCATTAAATCTGCCAATGATGGCTCTATCTGCATATTTCTGAAGATCTTTTGCGAGATCTGGATGAGAGATCTCAACAGAAGGTACTTCATCCAACTTGTCTACCAGAAAAGGCTGAGTTTGGGGGGCTGCAGGGGGTTTGGGTTTCTGAGAATGAACAGCATCTTTGTAAGAGAAGGTAGGGGCTGAAGAAGACTGCCCAGCCGCACCCCCTCTCAAACGAAGGGTAAACACGATTGAGTCATTTCTGTTAATGTTGTAAGCAGAGAGGGGAAGAGAATCCTCAAGATGTTTACCTTGGAAAAGAAGCCTCTGGTATGTCAAGGGAATCCCAGTCCATCGTTCTAGATTGAGCTTCAGAGTTTGTATCAGGTCTGATGGAGAAACCCAAAGCAAAATAGTATTGCCGCCGAGCATCTGGAGTTGGATCTGAAAAGAGGCATGGCGAGATTTAATGGCCAGATCTGCGCGGCAACGAAGGGCGCTGCTTCATTTGTAGAGAGGGTTGTTTCCCTTGTAGCTGGGGCTTGGCTGTCTGATGAACTCTGTGGTAGCACTCATAACCATTGGACTGTTGCGTAGCAGGGGCTGGCTAGAAAAAACGTGGCCTTGCTCCAAGACAGTTATTGCGCGAGGGTTTCTATCTATGTCGTGCTGGATCCACGAGCATTTGGGATGCAGGGTGGCTCTGGAACCCGCAAAGAGTGATTTAATGCCTGTAAAAGCATCCAAGAAAACCAGAAACTTGGCGGCCTGCAGACGTCCCTCGAGGCCGAGCGCCGTTCTCTTCCTCGCAGCGAAGCTGCCCACGATCTGCCGCAAAAGAGAGTCTGCTGCCAAAGCTGCTGCAGAGCAAGCGCAGCAAGCTGAGGGCTCAACCCGAGCAAGTTTCTCCTTTTTTCCTTTCGCGGGGCTACACGCGATCTTAATCGCCGAGATTTGCTTGAATGGAGACGGGGCCCCTCTGAAGCACGCATCTCCAACTTCAGCAGGGCTGAGCCGAGGCCAGTCGGCGGCTGCAGGAAGGGAGGCGGCGGCAAAGAGAGTAGGGTTCATCATGCCGATTATCTTAGGTTAGAATTGAATGAGGCATAAGACTCTTTCCAATATTAGAACATCTAACAAAACTTAAATGTTGAAATCAAACAAAAACATAAATTAAATTATACCTAAAATAAGTATGCAAGTGAGGCCATGGGGGCCCTCCATAACTCCACAAGCACACCACTTCAAAGGAGACTCAGATGAGGAAAAATCCAAGTATGATTCTTTATTTCAAAATCTCCATTACAAACCAACTCTAAGATTACAACTCTAAGCTTCTAAGATTACATACTCCAAAATTCTAAGATTACAAAAACTTACAAATGGAGGAGATTGTACTCCTATTTATACAATGGGATGAGTAACAAACTCATAATGATAATCCACTAATCTCTCTTTAGTTCCATACATCTCTCAACCATCTAGACACATAACCCCCTTTTCTCCTTGATCTTCTCCATGAGGTTTATCTTATCAAATTCGAATTTGATCATTCAAGGCCACATAAAGGTGTCTTGGTAGCTTCCTTGGCACCTACACATGTCAAAAAAACAATCCACTTTCCATATATGAAGTAAAATATATTATTTTCTAATATTTAATCAAGAATTTCTCTTAAAAATGCTTAAAAATAAATAATATTTGGAAGATATAAATGAGACCCATTAATGGTGAACAATAAGGAAAATGGAGTGACAAGGTGGTGAATAATGAGTGATATAATGGAAGCATAGGTGAAAAATGTATGATAATGAGTGATATTTGTATGAAATTTTGAAGCCCAAACAAATTTTCTTGTTCATTTTCTTCCTCCTCTTCACAATCTATGTAAAATAATTTCTTCTCAGCACACTTATGACTTTAGTGTATTTTCTATCACAACTGTAGCAAATCCCTTTTGCTCTTTTTTCTTCCAAATGTTGTGGTGTCAACCTTGTAGGTTGTGGAAGTCTAGGAGTAGCAACACTTTCGTATTTATAGATGTGAGTGGTAGGCTTCCTTGTCGCCATAATTTTACATTCAATTTTTCTTGCCAACCTGAATGCCTTCTCCAATGAATTAGGTTCCCAAACGCGAATTTCATGTTGGATGTTATCCCTTAAAGTCCCTATGAAGGCATAAATCCAGTGTTCCTCTGGAATATCAGTTACCCTTATATTCAATCTTTGGAAGTCCTCAATGTGCTCCATCACATAACCCTTTTTTTTGAGATTTATCAATTGGCTAAATAATGTGTTTATTTTTGTATCCTCATAATGTGCTATCATTTCCTTCGTAAAAATTGACCAAGTGAAAATTTTTTATGGGAGCAAAGCCATCGATACCATACAAATGTATTTTTTTCTAAATGTAAAGTTGCAATGCGTACCTTTTGTGTGTTTTGCAAATTGTTGAGATCAAAATATTGCTCCATCTGTAGTATCCATGTTACGGGATCCTTACCATCAAACTTCCTCATATCCATCTTTGGAATTTGGTGGTTCTTCGATCCAACCTTAGATTTTATGAAATCATGATTAACATTTATTTTGCTCTCATCTGAGTTTCCTCTACTATCTTTTTTCCATTAGGAAACATTTCTTGTACCAACTTTGCCAAACCTTTAATGTCTACTTTTAGATCATTCTTCATGTTTTCCATGTTGTCTTTCATTTTTTCATCGATCTTAGCTTCCATGTCATCCATCTTAGCTTCCATGCCATCCATATTAGCTTCCAAACCATTCATCTTAGCTTCCATGCCTTTCTTCAAACCATCCATCTTAGTTTCCACGCCTTTCTTCAAAACTTCCATTTCATTTTTTGTTGCTCTTTGCAATAGCGAAATTTGGTGCACTTTCTCTTGTAACTTTGATATCTCATGTGTTTCTTTTTCTGCATGAGTCATAGTGTAGCCTTCTGAAGGCTTAATGGGTGTTGAATTATTTTTAGGGGGAATTTTAGAACCCAATACTGATATCTATTCTTCAATATTCCCTTGGAATAAATTCAAACTAATTTTTTTCAAATGAGACTTATGTAATTCGAAAAAAATACACACCTTTTTCTTGCTTTTGAGGAGCTCGATATTAAAACTGAATTATCTCTATGATTTAGGATCTTCAATATTTGAAATTAAGAGCTAAAGTAGCCCTATGAATCTTCTTTTGAATGCCATAGGTTTGAACTGATTTAGATTCTTTAAGGCAAAGTTATGCCCAATCTCCCACAATGACCTAATTATGGATTGGTTCAGTAGAGAGAACTTGTATGACTTGCTACATGTCATTGTTTCCTTATTCAGCTTTGAAATTGATATGAAGAAAACTAAAGTCTGTGTACTTGCAACCACTTCTTACAGAATTCCAATCTGATGCTCAGAGAGAGAGTTATGAATATTTTCCCATGATCACCTCTTTGAGATGAAATTTGGGAGCCTAAAAAAGCCCCAACTTCCACAGACCATATCTATGAAACTGTTGTGAACCAAGCTCTAACATTTTGCGATGATGTTCCTCTAGATTTTGGCTTCACACTTTCCAAATTTCATCTTCTGAACCTTCGTAGAAAAATAGTTATAGCGAAAATTCCGCGATGACCTGTTTAGGTTAAATTCAGGAGCCTGTAAAAAGACCTAACTTCCACAGACCATATCTCTGAAACTATTGCGAACCAAGGTTTGAAATTTTTCTAAAATGTTCCTCTAGATTTCTTGTTTACGCTCTAAAAATTTCAACTTCTAAACCTTCGTAGAAAAACAATTATAGCAAAAATTCCCCGATGACTTGTTTGGAGCATCAAAACCCTAGAATCCAAAGCTCTGATGCCAAATGTTATGAAACCAGCTCCAAAAATAGAAGGAAAGAGATATCAACACCTTAGAAATAAGCTAATTTGAGGGGGAAACCTCTAATACATTACATAAATGAACAATTCTTGGATGATACAAATGAAAAAAAATCCTTTCTATATATAGGAGTCCATGGGGCCACAATGTAATCCTAGTCGACCTAACAATAATAATGTAAGGGCACAATAATAACAATATGGGGGTTATAGGGGTACAACAATAACAATAAGAGGATTACACTAACAAGAATAAGGGAATATACTAGTAATATAAGGACCTAACATATTGATGTCCCACTATGTTCAAAGATGCTCATACATATGTGAGAAAATGAAAAACATGCCAAACTGCTGTTGGAAGACAAAAAAAACCAGCCTTGCCATTGCAACCAGTCAACATTAAACAACCTTTCAAGAAATAGGGATTAGATATCATAGGTGATATTGTTCCTAACTCATTCAAGCCACATAAATATATTCTCACTGCAACATATTATTGTACTAAGTGGGTGGAGGAAATTCCATTAAAGGTAGCTAACTCTGCAGCCATAAATGAATTTATAGATCAATTCATTATTACCAGATTTGGATTACCCAATGCACTTATGTTTGATAATTCATCTTATTTTTCGGGAAATAGTATGACATACTTCACTCTTAAAAGAGGTTTTAAACTTAAATACTCTGCTAACTACTATCCCAAGGGAATGGTTTAGCAGAATCAACAAGCAAAAATGTCATAATAATCATCAAAAGAACTATTGATCAAAATCAGAAAAATTGGCATAAATCTTTAAAATTTTCACTATGGGAAGATATGATTACTCAAAAAGCCTCCATAGGAACTTCTCCATTTAATTTTGTTTATGGGAAAGAAGTTGTAATTCCTTCAAACTTAGATCTTACCTCACTAGCCCTAGTTCAATTTATTGATGAAGTACCTTCTTCTTCCATACAATTAAGAATTCCACAATCCTTAAAATGGAAGAAGAAAGGAAAAAAGCCAAAATAACTCATGCTCATCATCAGCAAATAGTGAAAAATTATTTTGATGAAAATTTTGTTTCCCCAAAAAACTTCCAAGTTCGAGATCTCGTACTCAAATGGGACAAAGCACATGAGGAAAAAGGTAAGAATACAAAATTCCAAAGAATCTCTCTTGGACCATTCCAAATTATTGAAAAAATTGGCCCATCAACTTTTATGTTACAATACCTTCAAGGGAGAAATGACGTACTCCCTGTTAGTGGGCTAATCCTGAAAAAAATCTTTTCTTAGAAGAAGATTATCTTCTAAATGTATTTTATTCTTTTTCTTTTCTTTCTTTTAGAAAATAATGTTTGATTGCATACTTCTGGTTGTTCACAACACCTATGAATTATTTTATAATTATTTTATGCTTTTATTTTTGAAGAATAGAAACTTTTGAGGAAATAACTACGAAGCTAGAAAATTGTATGAATACTATACAACTCCAAAATATTTTTCCATCGAAATTGTAAATTTTGTAAACTCAAAATTTGTAAAGTCTTTTTAATCTATTATCAATCAGAAAAAAGGTTCATATTTACAAAGAAAAGATTCTTTGTAACTAATAATCTTTAACTCTAAATTGTCATCCAAAACTCTTAAGGAGTCAATGATTCTCCCCATCCATTGAAAATACCTTTTTTTAGAGTGTAATTCAAAAATATATAAAAATAAACTTAAAAGGATAAGAAGAATCATCACGAGCTTTCTTACCATGATCATAAGTTAATGATTAACTGACATTACCACAACTGCATACAAAATCAGGGTAATGGCTCATGATTATTAAAATCATAAGACAAATGGGTCTCATCACGAGCCAACTTGTTCAGTCTAAATCATAACCAGTGAATGGCATTGTCACTTTCTAGTCATCAAGCCAGGACAATGACTTTTTAAGAGAAAAAAAAGAAAAATGAGTAACCAAGGAGTTAACTCAAAGAAATTGTAAATAAATGGATGGGACACTGGGTCATTGATGGTTAAAAGGTAACCTTGCTTAAGATATTAATAGTTACTAGCATCAGTGTCTCTACCTATGACAAAAGGAGAAAATAAAAAAGCTAAGTTACAAAAAGAACACTTACTTTACCTTTTAAACCATATAATGATTGATATAGAGCAAAGAAGATATCTATTTATGAAAGGTTTATGAAAGATTAAAAATATAGATGAGTTTTTTTGTATATTCAGAGCAATTTTATTCATTTAAATATTTTGAAAATAATTCTTATTTCCTTAAATTATTTTTACTTATTTGAAGATACTAAAGATTTTTTTTTTCAGAGATAACTCGTTCTTCTAATGAATTTCCAATTGTTGTGTAAATCAACAACCCCCATTATTTTAAGCCATAGTTACCTTAGAAAATAATGGGGACCCTTTTAATTTTTAGAGTTTAAGAAAATAAACCCTTAGAGTATTTCTTTTGATAGGAATAGGGGTCAAAAAGGGATGAAAACTTTAAAAATTGGCTTTCAAAATATTTAAGCAGAGATAAATTGCATTTCTCAAATCCCAAGATCATTGAAAAACGTATATAATTTGAGAATAATGACTTGAAACACTTTTGTGATTCGATGAATATAACCGAAACAATTTTATATGAGGAAAAATCCATAATTATAAGTAAATCCAATAAAGAATACCCATGGGACCTAATTCTTCCATGTAAGCCTATCACATTTCACAAATCGCGGTTTCTCCCACTCATACTCATCGATGCGATAAAGCATATCGCACATCGAATTATCACAAAAGATTAACCATTCTATTTGCTACTGCTCATAATCACCGATGCGATAAAGAATATTGCATCGCACATCACACATCGTACGCTTGTCAAAAAAACATATTTTGCATACTAACAACTTCGATGATATTGCGATTGCGATTGGCATAAAAGCTTATCTCATGAATATTTAATGAAGAGATTACACATGAGCCATGATGTAATGCGATATATCTGGTTTTAATTGAGAAATGATTATACAGACTCAATAAACCATATCAGTTATCAATGTCATAAATTAACGGTTTTATCGCCCATATTGCCATAATCATTTTCCTACAACGAGCATTTAATTCATATCCCATCAGCATGCAAAGTCTCATCCATTTGAAATGTTTTTATTACTATGGTATCTATGCACATTATAAAACTAAAAGGTTCCTTCTTTCCGCTTATTCTTTCTTAGTTATTTATATGCAAGTTTGAGTAAACAAAGTTCTACGGAAATGTTTAAGGCTTTGAAGAAAGAAAAGAAGCATATGGCTCATGTTAACCCTACACCTACTACCTCTGAGAGAAAAAATATGTTGCCCCTATTTATAGATAGGACTTGTGGACCTGAAAGTGGATCGTCTCTATGGGAATCTATGTATAAGATGTTTGAAGACAAAAAACCCTGCAAAATCTAGTGAAAGGAAACAGCTGGTGCCCCAAATTCTTCTGAAGCTAAAATTTGAGACGTAGCTAATTATTTTCACCACCAAATTGCAACACGGCCCAAGATATTACCATATACTGATATGGTAAGGTGGATTATCGACAATCTTAACATCGAGGATAGGACTTTCCTTACCAGTAGAGGAACAATGATTGGTTCCTTTAAATCAGTAGACCTGAAGCAAATGTACCATATTCCAGACCCCGATAAGATCTATGATAAGGAATTCCTTGCAAATTTCGCCAAGGAAAATGAACTCAAATCAATGCCAATAAAGAAGTGGAGGAGCAATCCTAACAAACACAAGAACAATGAAAAGGGTATGTATTCTACTGAATCTCTTGCAAGTCCATATTTCTATATCTCTGCTATGATGTCTAGAATTGTTGGTCAATCAAACAAAACTAGATTTTCAGTAGAATGGGTTCCCCTTATGGAAGCAACAAAATATGCTTATGTTATGGACTGGGGCAATATTCTGTCAAATAATATTTCCACCCAAATTTTAGAATATAGAAAGAACCATTCTATCTCTTCTAAAATCTTTCCTCCATTTTATATGAGTGGCTATATTATGGATGTTGTATGTTTTACATCAGATTTTCCAGCCATGGGATGGAAATGGACTACACAAGATCTTGTTCCCATTCATGTATTTCATAGTATTATGTAGGAATCCAAATATGAAAGTCACTTTTACAAAATCTGTCATGGAGTTATTCTACCCCTTTTTGAAGCTATTTTCAATGAGAAATCCCCCAAAATTCCGAAAGAAGCCTAAGCTGACTTTTATTCTATAGGAAAGTGGTTTGGTGAGAATTCATTCACCTATGTATGAGTATTTTGGAGCCTATCTCATCCACATGTCTTGACCCTGTATGTTCCTGATAAAGTTCTCGCGAGAGAAATTGCATACCAAACTGTTGGAAATGGTCTAACAAGATTTTTGAAAGAAGCCAAGAAGGCATTATGGCCTTCCTTTCCAATTAATTACGATGTGTATGGACTAGAAAACTACAAACATAAGTGGAAATTTGCCAAATCGAGTGTTTGAAATTATTTACAATTCCAAACAGGCAATATGATCTACTGAAAGTAGCCAATAATTTCACTACATAATTGAAAATCAAACCCTTTGTGCATGAAAATGTTGATTTTGACGACTTATCTGAGTTTGTCGATAGGTATGCTGTAGTTAAAAATTTGGCAAGTTTACACCTTCACCCACCACAACTACTAAAGTTTCAGAAATACAAAAATAAGAGACCGGAAACAATTCCACTTAAGATTTTGGATGTCTCTCCAACCATGGCTCAGAAAGAAAGTGAATCAGCTATTAAGAATACTGAAGTCCTTAATACAATAGATCAGGAAAAATCAGTTGAGGTTCAAATAATAGATCTGGATTTCCCCAACAATCTCAAAGATTTTTGGAAAGAGTTTACTCTCAAACTCCAAGAAGAACAAAGAGCTATAATTATTGACCACTAATAAACTGTACAAACTCCTCCTTCTACAAGTCAGGACTCGTTCACTGCTAGGCCCTCTGACAAAGTAGAAAGCACAAAGATAATGGAATACATATCAACCTTCCAAACCTCTGAAATTGTTCTAAATATTTAAGAAATTCCTCCCTTGGACATTTTTTATAGTCCTAAGCACAAGGCAGTTGGAAGCAGGAAAAATAAAAGAAAAAGAATAGAGCATTCCCAAACTCTCACTCAAGAAGATATGTCAATGGAAATTGTTTGGAAAGACAAAGAGTCAGATCCTTCACAGGATCTAACTCGCTTATCACAATTTGCATGGGCTTATGTTTCTGCAATTATTGACAAGGCATCAAAGATTCATCAACTGATGAAACAAAAAGATGAAAATATCCTTCAACTTGAAACAGAGTTACAAGCATAAAATAAAAGTGTTAGTCAACAATTACAGGTACAAATTTCACAGCTTCAAGAGAGTCTTCACCAACTGAAAATTCAACATAAAAGTGAAATTAATTCTAAATATAATCAAATTCATCAATTACAGCTCTCCATTGAGAAAATGAAAGATATCCCAAAGATCGATGAATTTAGGAAAGAAGCTTTAGAATTAAACACCTTATTGGAACATCAACATGTTATATTTTGTCAGAATTAATAAGCATCCTTGAATTATATGAGAAAAGCGATTCACTTGTGAATCAGATTGCTGACATGAGTATTAGTTTCGATGACATAGATGAAAAGGTATCCCAATTTGTTACTATTGCAGGATTCTGCTGATGGCCGAAAGGCCAACCTGCCTAGAATTGAAGAATCAAAGAAAGAGATACTGTTCACAGATTGGGATATACAATTAAAGAATGCAAAAAGGGAAATTCGCAAAGCCAAATACATTGCCACAAACATTGTGGAAATTATAAGCCAGAACCTTATCGCAGAAAATATCATAGACATATGTCCTCCTGGTGCATTACCTTTGGTAAAATATTTTATAAGACAATGGTAGGAAGTGTAAAAAGTAAAAGAGGAGAATATTATGAAGATTGAAAAGTTGGATTGGGAAAGATACTGGAGATATCTAGTGAAGCCTCACAACCAAAGGCTCATGCTTCGTTGTATTACAGATACACCCTCATACATGCTACCTTCATTATCTGATGTTGTTTTTACTGGACACCTACGCATTAGGCCACGCCAACCTCCCTAGGTTAAGCCTATGCTTAATATTATTCAACTCAAGGAGCAAATGGAAGAAGGGACAACAGGAAATCCTCCAACAAATCACCCCTTTAATTTCTATTTATGTTTTAATTTTACTCACTTTAAGGAGAGTTGTTTGAAACCTCTTCAGTTTTTATTGTAATGACTATTTTAAGACTTATTAGTTTTATATTTAAACCCCTTCATGTCTTTTAAGAAGGGGTCCTGAAATTTTGAAAAGAAGAATTTACTGATGTTTCACCTTTGTACTCTTAAAGTTTTTTGAATAGAAAAGGCTGGACCGAGAGTTATTTCTCAAATGAATTGAGTAAATATATTTATGGTACTTTTCTCTTATATGTTTAATTTGAGTTTCAAATGAGAAATATTTCATCGATATTATGATGTGTTGTCTTATATATTTTTTTGAATTCAGTTTGACATCAATTCACTTTTGAATATGTTATGTTGTTATCATTTATGTATATATGCAATACATGAATTTTACAAAAGTTGCAATATAAGCTTCATTAAATTGATTTAATTAACTTCTTAATTAAATAAATTATCTTAAATGTTTTTCATATCTCTAAGTGAATGTATGATATTTATTTGCATCCACTGAAATATTATTTTGTAGATCGCACAAAGAAAAGGTTTCATCCTGGGATAGATAGAGATAGATCTAGATAGATAGATTTACTCTTTATTGCAAGATTTCTTATTTTTCCATCTATAAAGTTCTACTTAGAGATAAAATCATCCATTCACTCCAACTATATCAAATTGGGAAACTGGTCCCACAAACCCAGTCAGAGCCACAATTCTAAACAAAAAAGGGACGATTTTTAAGTCCCCTACTGGGTGGTTTTCCCCGATGTTGTTGCATTGATTTTTGGAGCCTCAACACTGTCCTAAAAAGGAATGCATGGATTTCTTGTTATGGGGATGAAAGAGTTCATAAATTTCCTTTATTATTTTTGGATCTATGCAAATACCTTCTTTTGAGACAATAAATCCTAAAATTTTACCTTCACTTAGAGTGAAATAAGACTTTTTGGGATTTAAATAAATTCCATATTTCAAACAGCTTAAATGATTTGCTTAATATCATGATAGTGGTTGCTTCTTTTCTTGGAGTAAATGGTATACCATCTAAATATACAACCAAATTTTTATTTAACACTCCTCTAAAAGCAATTTCCATTGCTCTTTGAAAAGTTACTCCTGCATTGATTAGACCGAAAGGCATTTTCTGGTAGGCATATGTGCCCCATTTAGTTCTAAATTTAGTATTTAACCTATCTTCAGGATGAAAAATAACCTGATTGTAGCCTGAAAATCCATCAAGAAAAGAAATTAATTCAGATCCAACAATTGATTGTAATATTTGTTCCATTGGTGGTATGGGAAATTGTCTTTTAAGCAAGCTTTGTTTAAGTTCCTAAAATATATAAAAATGAAAATATCGTCATTCCTTTTCCTAACAGAGACTAAGTTTGAGACCCACTTTAAATGCCTAATAGTGAAGATAATCTTTGCCTTAAGGAGTTTGTTCAATTCACTTTTGATTTTACTTTCAAGATCAGGGTGGAATTTCCTTAACTTTTGTTGTATAGGCTTTTCAGTGGATGTCTTTGGGATGGTATGTTGGATGATGGAGGTATCATACGTTTTAAGATATTCATATTTCCATGTGAAGACATTCTTTTATTTATTTAGTAAGTGAATGAAGGCTAATATGTCATCAGATGAAAGGTCAAGTCCTAAGTTAATGTTTTAAGGGTTAAGATATGTGCCAAGGTTTACTAGTTCAAACCTCCAAATTGAACTTTGTAGTTTAGAATTAGTGACCTTTTTGAACCTATCTTTGAGATCATAGAGATCTTCAAGTTTAACCACAAACTTAGGTATGAAATTCTCTTCAGGTTTTTGTTTTAATTGCATTTCATGTTCATGTTCATCAATTAATTGATCATCATATGACCCTTCTGATGTAAGAAAAGTTATAACATCTTCATCATTGTTGGATACTCTCCAATTGGTAATATTGTCAGGAATAGCTGGGCGAAAAATGAACTCTATAGAAAATATATCTAGACTATAATCTTCTGAAGGAAGAAGTCTGGATGCTACATTACCTAGAATGTCTGCAATTGCATTCTGAATTCTTGGGATAGACAAGGTATTGAATGCTAAAAAATGTGAGGTAAGAGATTGTACTAATGACTAGTAATGTTTAAGATGACCATAAATACAATGTATAGTATTTCTTACCTATTTGAAAATTATTTCAGAATCACCATATACCTTGAGATATTTGACACCAAGGTCAATTGATTTGTATAAGCCTTGGACCAGTGCTTCATATTCTGCGGTATTATTTGTGCATTCAAATTCAAGTATCCATGCTAGCATTGTCTTTTCACCTTCTAGATTGATTAGTATACAACCAGCTCCTGCACCTTCACTAGATTTTGACCCAGTAAAGTATAATGTCCAGAATAAAGTATTAATATGAGGTTTATCTATGATATTTATACATTTGGAAGAGTCTGATTGAGAAAATTTTTCGACTTGAGAATTAACTGAGTTGGTGAGAAATGGAGATTTTTGAGCATTAAAGTTTCCCAAAAAATATTCAATAGAGTAGTTTCCGAGAATGTTATTAGTAAAATACATGGGTTCATTCTCATCTTCGAATTCAGTCACTGAGTGTTTCATGTTTTCTTCACGGTCTACTCGGATTTGGTTTGGCTTACCATTATAGGTAAGCTACATATGAGACCAATCAGTATCAAAATAGCCATGAAGCTTCTATGACCAATCTCTATTTAGGATTAAACCCTAAAAGTCAGGGATATCAGCCACTAAAATATCAATCACTTGATGAAATTTTGAATTGGATGCTAGTATGATAAGGATTGAATTCATTTCTCCTAATACCTTAACCTTAGTTCTGTCTAATTGCACAGTGTGTACTGCAGAATTTTGAGGAGCAAAGTTCAACTTCAAGCAAACATAATATGGCATGATGTTTGCATTAGAGAAATTTTGAGGTCTAAAATGGGCCTCCTAAGAAAAATGTACAACCAAAATAAAATTTATAACAACCAATAGGATTCAAGATGATGATGTCAACCATGGGGGATGATTCACTATTTTTGGCGTAAAAAAGTAAAAATATTAAAAAATAATAAAATAATAAAACTACTTTTTCAACTTGTATTTTCAACATATCTCCCTAAGGTTTTACTCAAATTTCGAGCGGGAGTACTCGTTGGATGGAAAATTTAATTCCTCATCCAAGGAGTACCCATGTTGCATAGTTTCCATGGACCCTACTACAAGAAAAATGAGAAATACATGAAAAACATGATTGCAATAACGTTTTTCATGTATATCTCCTTTTTCATGTAGCAGGGTCCATCAAAAGTATGCAACATGGGTACTCCTTAGATGAGGAATCAAATTATTCATCCAACAATGTTCCTGCTCTAAATTTGAGTAAACCCATACGGAGATAAGTTGAAAAAATAATTTTTTTCTTTTTTCCCTCTAAAATATGATGATGTAGTCTAATATTATTTTATTATTTCCACTGTTATGTTATAATTTCCTTAGTAGGACCATTTTAGACCTCAAAATTCCCCTAATGAAGAGGCTCTAGAGTCAATTAAATAATTATGCACATTTTTGTTGAATACTTCAAAAGGTAAAAGGAAGGGAGGATTACGACGAGTTAGATCTGTCTCCGATTAATAAAATATCATCACTTGCATCAATTTTTTAAGGTGTATCACTAGGAGGTTTACCAACTCCTTTAGAAGCTTTGTAAGTAACAAGCGCATGTAAGGATGAAGCAGGAACTGCATTCAATTCTTTGATTAAAATTTTCTGCTGCTGTTTCAATTTGCTCAACTCATGTATGGAGATATTTGCCTTTATATTCTTCATGTCTTCTACTATATTATATTCAATAGTATCAGAGACAACTAATGTATTTTATGTAGATGGAAGAGTTGAAGAAGTTGGGTTTGATTGAGTAGAAGGAGTTCTTTTGTTAACAATTTTATCCTTAGCAACAAAGGATGAAGACTTTTTCTTTTGAGGAGACCGAGGGAGGTTAGTAGAATTCTTACTTCTAGTATTAACTGGAAGTGCCTCATGGTCATCTTCATTGTCAGATATTGGAAGGATAAAGTCCCATAATCCATGAAATTCAACTAGTTCTTCTTCTTATGATTCTTCTGTGGATGATATAGTTTCATCTTGATCCTCGTCTTGATCAGATTCAACATTCGAGATTACATTTGGAAGTTGGGAAGCTTGATTTTTCTTAAAAGATATAAAAGGTTTTTTCGAAGAAGACTCAACTACTTGTTTATTTATCTCAACCATATCATTTGACATGGTTTTGAGAAATTTTTGTAATCCATCAAGATCATAAGGATCTTTAGATGTTTTCTTTTTGGGTTCATCCTTAAATGAAACCTTCTTATTTTTTCTATATTCTTGTGTAATTTTCTTTTCTAAAGCAATAATTATTTTTTAAACAGAAAGAGCTGATTTTATATTCTCTACCAATGTAGCCTTATTGGCCCTATCTACAAAAATATAAATATTATAAGGAAGAGAGGATATGTACCATTCTATTTGTACATCTACTCCAAGCTTAGATGTGGTTTGGATTTTATTGAGTATCTTATTAATTCTGGAGTTGAAATATTTGATATTTTCTCCAATATTTGCTTTAAGATTAGAAAGATCATTGATAATAGTAGCAGTAGTATGATCATCACCAAATTTAGTAAGGAATTGTTCTTCAAAAATATCTCAGCTAGTAATAGTGCTTGATGGTAGTGAGAAATACCACGATCCAGCTGATCCTTTAAAATTATAGGGAAATAATATAACTGTACAATCTTCTTCAGTGGCATCATTAAGATTCATGGAAAGCATAAAATTATGGAGATTTTCTTCTGCAGTTAGTCCATCATCTAGGTTATACTTAGGGAACCATCTTTCAGGATGCTTAGATAAAGGATGAACAAGACTTGGTAATTGAAGTAGTGGTTGTTGGTGTAGAAGAAACAACTATGGAACTAATACTGCTTAAGGAAACAATTGTAGACTCGAAAGAAGGAGGAATGTGAATTGATGAAGAAATTTTTTGAGAAGATGTAAAAGAAGGAGGAATAAATGATGGTGTTTGAGGGGTAGGAGAGGATTGAATCTCACTAGTAGATGATTGAGTTTCAGATATGGGAGATTTCCTACGATGAGAATGGATAGGAAAATACAAAGGAATTATTATGAGCTTTTCACTCTTAGAACGAGTTAGTACACCAGTGCCCTTAAATACTGAAGTAATACTTCCTTCTGAGGCTTCAGAAAAAACTTGTTTCTCTAACAAATTTGAAATTTCTTCCAATTTCTTTATTAAGGTCTGCACTTCGGGTGATTCTGGAGTATAATATGAAGAGAGTTCATTATGAACAGAACTAGGAGATTTGGAGGGAGATTGCACAACTTCTAGTCTAAGAATAGGAGATCTTGAACTAGGACTAGAAGTTGTAGGAGACTTGGAGGGAGAAGGATATTTTGATGGTATTTTCTTTTTGGATTAAGATTTGGTGCCATTCATAGTCATATGACCGTCCTTCTAGCGCAAAAAATGTCAAGGCCCCGAAAATCGATGCAACAACATCGGGGAAACCCACCCAGTCGGGGACTTAAAATCCATCCCTTTTTTGTTTGGAATGGTGGCTCCGAATGGATTTATGGGATCAATTTCCTAGTGTAATATAATTGGGTGAATACATAGATATATAATTTACTTCAAGATTGATATTACTTCCATATACCAAGTTACAAAAAGTTATAAATCCATCCATTCACCCAATTATATTACACTGGGAATTTGGTCCCATAAATCCAGTCGGAGCCACCATTCTAGACGGAAAAGGGACGTTTTTTAAGACCTCAACTCGGTGGTTTTCCCCGATGTTGTTGCACTGAATTTTGGGGCCTCAACAGGTCCTCATTAAAATAATTAATTTTTTCAATAAAGCATAAACTGAGTGGAATTTCCACAAATGATTTATGGGTTATTTAGAATGCTGGGACCAAGCCTCCTCACAAATTTTGAGACTTAGATCGCTTTTCGATGCTACAAAAATCAACACTCACTCTTAGCAAGGAAAGTTTTCTAACAATTTTCCTGCTGCATATTGCTCTGAATTTGAAGCACCCCCTGTACTGTTGATGCTTGGATGTTACTTCCTCTCATCTGTTGTGCTACTACCCATGACACTGCCACTGTCACTGCCTCATGTATACTGCACCTCCCTCTCAATTCTACATCTATCCACTTCTACTACTGAAATTGATTCTTGATCATCCCCATATTCTCTCTGAAGTAGAAAAACTTTGTCTTTCCCAAAGCTTTGGTGAGGATTTCTTCCACCTGTTCTCCTGTCAGAGTGTACTACAACTGTACATCTCCCTACTGAACACAGTCTTCGATGAAATGAAACTTAATGTCAATGTGATTTGACCGATCATGAAAGATAGGATTCTTAGAGAGATTGATGCAACTCTGCTTATCACATAGAATGTTGTTCGATTCCATATTTTCTTTGAGTAGATTCACAAGAAACTTCCTCAGCCATATGGCTTCACACGAAGCAGTGCTTGGTGCCATATATTCCGCCTCAGCTGATCTCATAGCTACAAATTTTTGTTTCCTGCTGTACCAGGAATTCATTCCTGATCCAACACTGAAACAATACCTACTGGTACTTTTCCGATCTACTGAGCTTCCAGCCCAATCTGCATCGTTGAACCCACTTAGTCTGATGTCGTTTCCTTGGGTGTATCTCAATCCAAGCTCGATTTTTCCCTGCAGGTAACTGAGAACATGCTTGGATGCTACCCAATGTTCCCTCCTTGGTGTTACACAACATTTTGTCACTGTCCCTGCAATCCCTCACCCCTCATATTGGAGTGTCTTTCTCGTGATCTGTGAGTAGTGTCATCCTCTGCAAACACATTCTTTGCATCCTTCTGCATAAGGACATCATTTATCCTATTGAACATTTCCTCAAAAATCACACAAAAACCTATGTTTTGGCCTTGGTGCGGGTAGCCAGTTCACCCCTCGCGCCAATCTGGTAAGATTTCATTAGAGCACGTGCCCCCTAGCGCTGTCTCTGTGTAGTGCCCACACCAGATGTTTTAGGAATTTTTTTTAACTAATAGAAGCAGAAGTTTCCTTCTAACCACCTCAGGGATGAGTCACTGCAAGTGGTTAAGTTGATAAGCCACGGATCTCTCTCTTTAGGTGATGGTTTTTTACCTCCCATGGAATATTCCTTGAAGATAGGAATCCCTTCCATGATTATAGGGATCCTAACCTCTCCCTCTCCCTCTATATAAACATGCCTTCTCCCTTTATGAAAGCTAGCTAAACATGTAGCCAAGAAGCTGAAATTGGAGAAGAGATACTATAGCTGAGGAATTGCTATAGAGAAGGTAGAACCAAGGAGAATTTCATAGAGAGAGCCCCGTCCGAATTCCCGACGAGCCTTTGTGAGATGTGCTCCATTAGAACCCTGTTGGAGGAGACCGCAACGTCGAAGCTTGGTTGTAATATTCCTTTATTTCGTTAATATACTCAACTATGGTGTTGGTTTTGTTAGACTCGGTCTTGTCGGTCCTCCGTCAGAGTCAAATTCACCAAAGTTCATTTCTCGTCATTTACAGTCATAAATGGTTATTTTGGTCAAAAATAGGCTTTTATTTTCTCAGTCTAGGGTTTGGTCTTCAGAAATGTTGAATAAATGCCCGCAGGCCATGAGGATGTCTCCATGAGTTTTCATTTCAAGATCTTCATTGTCAATAATGCTGAAGGATATTTCTTCTTCAAAACCCTATTTTGAAGAAGAAATCATCAAGTTTGTTTAATACATGATTTTAAAGGTTTTTTAAATTCTACAGTTCTTGAGACATGCCTCCATCCCTGCAAGCAGTAAGTTCATCATCAATCCTAAAGTTAAGAAGAAACAAAAGATAGAGTTTACATTAAAGATATGAGCAAAGTGCCAAAGCACTGCATTGTCTGAGTATCGGTGGTGAAGGCTCTGCACTAATTTCCGCTTACCACATTGGAAGCACATAAAGATAAAGTGTTGTGTGCAGACTGGTGGAAAGAAGAATGTGTGAGTAAATTTTTCAACGACATCGAGAATCCATGTTGGTTGTGATTGGAAACAAGCATTTTTTATACAACCTAGGATGCCACGTACCGGTTGGGTATTCAAAGGTTTGCACATGCTACTGAATTTACATAAATCTTATGGTTCCTTTCTTGAACGTATGGCTTCTCACAATAGAAGAAAACCGAAATCTCTGCAAGCAAGGACAAAATCGCGTTCTGGAAACATTCGTTTTGAACATATGCACTTTGTAGGCAGTGCAGGTGTGAGCATTAAAGAAGTTAGCAACGAGAGGAAAAAAAACCACAGCTGGAGATGGCAGAACTTTGTTTCCCTTTATTAAAAAGCGAAATTTTAGTTTAAAAGCCATTTTTATTAAAATTAGTTTTTATTCAAATAGAATTTTATTAACAAATCAGAAAATAAAGGGAAAGTGGCAGTCAAAGATTGGAAAGCCTTAATTTAAACAAAGACATCCACCAGGACAGAGAAATAGGATTCGATTTCCTATTTATGACTTCAGTTAATAATTCAAAGTGGATCTGCGCTCCAGTTTTTGTCTTTCAATTGGCCATCAGAGGAATTCAAGGGGAACGATGTTCTGTTTTTAGAACAAATGGATGACTTTTTCTATTCTTGTAATTTTAGTTGAAACATCGCCCTATTTTGATCAATTTTTTATCACACCTCTGAGCTTATTTGTTGTATTGTAAATCATTTGTAAATGGGAGAGTTCTGGGAAACGTGTGGGAGAAAAATACAGAGCTTCACTGTACAGTTTTTGACTGAGAATTAATGAAAGGATGCAGCTCTGTTTCATGAGATTCCTGTGGTATGAATTTGGCATATGTTTCTTCTTCCTGTTTCATATGTGTTTTGTTATGTTTTACAGGTCATTCATAGTCATTTCTAAATGAAAGATTTTAAGTGAGAAGGGAAGAATCCAGTTTACTACTCTGCCTTGGGAAAGCTTTTCATGTTTTTGTGTAATTTCTTCTGTTTGATAAGGATTCATCTATTATGCCCTTGTCAACCTCTCAGCAGTCTTTCCACTCCATATAATTTCAATTTGAATGCTAAACCTCTTGCCTATCTTGCCTTATGAGATAATCTGTGTATTTGATTTAATCTCTCTGCTCACGCTGTTCCTTGGTCCCATACAACCCAAAGAATTCATCCATTCATTAAATTACTTCTTTCCATATTTATTTACTAGCCTAAAATCGTTATCAGTTTTGCATTTAGGTCATCTCAGGCCCTATTGGACATCTTTTACTGAGTTGACCCAGAGAGAGCCCTCTCCTGTCCTCGTAGGGCTAGCTACGAGGCTGAGCTTGGTTTGATGTTGCCTTGAGTCCTGCCTTCTTCAGCCTGAGGCAGATTCGAGCGCTAACAGGTTCCATCATTGTGTTATGTTGATTATTGATGCAATTGATTTAGTCTTCTTCGACTGACTGATAGTTGCGAATGTGAAATAGTATGTTGTATATCGTCGTTGTTTCTGGTGTGTGTGCAGGTATTTGAGCGTGAAAGCGAGCGGATCGTGATCTGTCAAACCAGGAGCGAGAGTCAGCCACTCTTTCCAACGACAACAACATCATAGGATTTCCGGTAAGTCATCTATCAAATCTCCGTCCGTACGTTAACTAGGAATAAATATTATAACTTGTCTCGTTTGTGGCTAGACCCACTCTAAGGCTAGTGGGATCGCCTCTGTCCGCAGAGGGGATTTACCTCACCAAAAAATTGGCGACTCCGCTGGGGATCAGTGCGAGTTTGTCTTTCATCCATTAGGTCTTATTCTTGGTCTTTTCTTGCTTAGCTTTCCTTTTCTGATTATTTTTTCTGAGTCTAAGACCCCTGTTCAACCCCAGAGGATCAGATCTGGCCTTTATTTTTCCAAAAAAATTCTTTTATCAGGGTTGTCTTGATTGGCACGTTTTCCAGTCTGACAGTCGCGCCCATTGGTGCTTGTTGGTAGTTCATCACCCGCGCCATCCCCTTTTTGACACTGATTATAGCCAATCAGTGGAGCCAATTCCTGTAGGTATTAGGGTTTGCCTTGTTTTGGAGTTTTTTGGTCAGTACTTGTGTTTCTGGGTGATTTCTTGATATGTTTTGAGTGCTTTTGGATTGCTTGTGATTGTGAACAACCTCCTTCCTTTAGTTGTTTGTCTGTTTCCTTTTAGCATCACAGCCTTAGGGTTTTCTAGTGCTTTGGTATGCTGAGCCTCCTGTAGGAGTTTGGGTCTTTTGTTTCACGGTCAACTTCATTCCTTGCTTGATTGCATTCAGCTCCCTTGATCTGTTTGAGTGATTGCAATTGGTGAAATGAGTCTTGTCTCTTTCATTCAGTTGTGCTTCTTGTCACTCCAAGCATAGATTACACTGCTTGTATGGGTCTGTTTCGACATCTTTCTTCGATTTGAGAGATTGCAACATTGGTTTGAGTTTTGTTTTGTTTGCTTTTGAGTTGATTGAATTGTTTCGCTTCAACTCTCTCATTGACATTCTCGAACTAGTGGGTTGATTTGTTTTTCATGTCATTTAGTGCATTGTTTTCCCTATTACATTGAAAAACCAAAATAATTTTGTGCTTGCACTCTTGTTTGCATTGTGGAATTGAAAATATTTCGTATAACTAGCATTGGAAATTCTAGGAAAGATTTCTCATTTTCATTAGCTTGCATCAGATACTGTAGAGGATGCTTCTGTGTGTTCTCATTATTTTCTATCACTTGAAAACTCCTAACTTTCTCATAGATAGCTTTTCATCGAACGAAATGGTATTTTATGGCATGTAGCTTTCATTTAGGGATTTTTGAGATCCAACATTCGTTAGGACCTTGGAATTGAAACATAAATACAAGATCAACTTAAAATTTATTCAATTAACCTAAGGCAACATTGGAACTTAACGAAACATTTAGTGGTCTAAGTTAGAGACGTGTTCCAACGTCTTTAAACCTAGCAGCTGTCGCTTGCCATCTAGCTTCAGACAACACTAGTACAGATTTGTGCTCCCCATACCGTCGATTATATAAATGGAGACCCCTCTAGGTTGCAATCTTTTTATCCATAGGAAGCTGATTCTACCGCCTTGTAACCGTGATACACCGAACACAACATTTGGGGAGACTACCTGCACATATGTCAAGTCCTTGGTCGATTCTTCTTTCATTTTATTACCAAGGTGTATATGGCAGTTCACAGGAACCTGGTACACCCTTTTACCTAGACTACCTGAGCAGTCATTTTCGATCTTTACTGACTCCATAAATTTTAAAATATCATCGAGCACTTGTCCTTTCACGCTCACTTAAAACTGAAAGAGACTAGAGTCATCTTTGACTGTTTCTTGACTCTTAAAACATGAAACAACAAATTTTTGGTTTCAATGTGGTAAAATAAACTACCTACAATTACACGCCATTAAAAGTTTGATTACTTGGCCTGTCTTTGTTTGCCTTGGTTTTGATCCAAGGGTCTTATTTTTTGATATTTTTCCCTTTTCTGGTGTGCTACAGTCACAGTGGCAGAACCATCGATTTCGTCTACTAGTAGTCCTTTCTCGGACGATTCATCTGAAACTTTGCAAACCTCTAGGTCTGCCGAGTTTTAGCAGCCTATCATCCCGTCAGAGTACCCCTTTTGAGAACCGGTTGAGTTCCATTGGCCTCTTTCAAACGCTTGGTTTGGGTTTGGGGTCGGGGAACATTTTCCCCCTCTCACATTGGGATTACCATTTTTGGCTGCTATCATACCTCCTAGCCCCCGTAGTCTTTTAAAAGATCTCACAGTGGATTCAGACATGGTCTCATCTGGTCCTAATGGAAGTGAGGGCATTTCAGTTTCTGATGAAGAATACCAACTTTTCCCAGAAGACATCCATCAAGAGCCAGATCAATCTTCGTCATCAGTGTCACTTCCAGCTGGATATAGGTCTTTGGGTCAGATTATAGCTGGTATTCCCTCCATGGAAACATCAACTCCATCGAGGGGGCCGGTTCTCCCATCATTAGGGATGTCGTCGATGACACCTGTCTCATCGACGCCGTTTGTTACGTCTGTCCCAACTAGGCCTACTGTCTACGTGGCTACGTCGGCACCGGTCATGACCGTTCAGTCGTCAGGAGTTTCGGCTCCGATAGAGACTTCGATTTCCATGGAAATCCCTGAAAACCTTTATTTTGAGGAGTATCGACTGGTTGTTCAGCAGCAGAGCTCCTAGACTAATCAGTCCCCTCAGGATCCTAACCATCCTTATTTTTCTCATTATGGCACAGATGGTACCCCGATTTATTCACTTTCATTTCAATATGATGAGCATGACAACCCTATCTATTTGCCTACTCCTAAGGCTTATCAATTCTTTTCCGGTTTTAGACCTACCTTGCCTGTGCAACCTTCTAACCAACAAGGTCAACCCTTTCAAGGAAAACCTTTGGTTCAACAAGGGTATGCTTTCGACCCACAAGGACAACCCTTTCAGGGACAACCTTTGGTGCAGCAAGGGTATGTGTACGACCAACAAGGGCAACCCTTACAGGGACAACCTTCGGTCCAACAGGGATTATTTTACGGCCTGCAAGGGTAGCCTTACAATCCTCAAGGTCAACCTTTACAATATTAGCCTGTGGTCCAACCAGGGCAACCTTAAGGACTAGCTGGGCGACCGATATATCAAACTCGACTTTTATATGGTCCTGGGGGGAAAATCCATCCATATCAACCTTTGGTGCAACCACAACAGCCATATTTTCCAATTGTTCCAAATGTTGCACAGTCAGGGCCATCTTATGGTCCTGCCCCAGGTCAACCTGGTTATCAGGCCCAACTTGGCCCACCGCAGCCATCAGGCCAACCTGCTCAGCAGGGGCAACCTGGTGGCCCTTATCCATCAAGCCAACCTACTCAGCAGGGGTAACCTGGTGGCCTGCATCAGTCGGGTCAACCTGTTCATCTGGGACAACCTGCATAGACAGTTCACCCTGCTTAGCCACTGCTCTACTCTATGCCGCAGTCGAATCAACCTCTGCGCCTAACCTATCCAACTCAGCAAGGCCCTACTTATCAGCATCCCATTCGACCCCAAGGTGGTTATTACACTCAAGGTAAATATCGACTGGTATACAATGCACCTCAAAGTCCTGCTTATTACCCTCAACTGCCAGGCCATACTTATATTCTATAGAAAAATACTTATGCTGCTAAATCGGGACCCTCGTATACTCAAAATCAGTATTCTAGTCTTCAACCCCTGTATCCGGGTCCTCAACCACCATATCAACCGAATTATCCGGCTTATACCCCTTATGGTCTGAATCCTCTGGGATAGAACCAATGGGGGTAGAGTTATACTCAACCAGTATGGAGTATGAGTACGGTCCTTATCGAGGACCTGCTATGCCTTTTAACCCTCAATTACCTTTTCTCGCCACATTGGAGTTGTCAGATGTGTTCAAATTGAAAAATGATCCAATTTTTCATAATCCATATTGGCCTCTGGTTCCAACGAAGGTTCCTGGTGACTGTCCCAAGTTTGAGGGAAAATCTGGAGAAGACCCCCAAGCACACGTCATGACATACCATTTATGGTGTTCTTCCAATTCTTGGGTGGATGACTCTATTTGACTCCATCTTTTCTAGCGCACTCTCACCGGGGCTGCTGCTAAGTGGTATATCGAATTGCCTCATGGTATCTTTCAAGATTTCAACACTCTCGCTATGGCATTCCTTACTCATTTCCAGTTGCTGGTTCGTTATGAAGCTGGGACGCATCTCCTAACATCCTTGAAACAGGATTGGGCTACCCATATCTCGGACCACATTCATGAATGGATATGGCGTCGTCGCCTGATCAAGTTCGAACTTCCTGATCATCTTCTTACTCATTGGTTCACTACCTATTTTGTCAATCAGATTTCAAAAGACATCGCCATGGGGGCATGTGTAACCGAGGAACAAGCCATTTCTCGTGCCCAATACCTTGATTTAGTGTACTCTCAATCGGGAATATTGTATGACATCTTGACTAAGGCTCCACAACCTGGGACCTCTAAAGCACCGGCTACCCCATCGGTCTACGACGTTATTGGTTCTGTGTCTCAGACTTCATCCAAGTCTTTCAATGTGAAGCAGAAATCAAATTCTTCCAATGCTTCTGCTCCTCAGCCTACCCCGAATTCTGGTAAAACCTCAGAGGTCAATGCCGTTCAGGCTAATCCTATAGAAAATACTTCCAAGGGGATAAATAAGGGCAAAGGCAAGGCCAAAGATGATGCCCCAAAACAAAATCGTTTAAACCTCGTGCTAATGATAGTTTACAACAAAAGCCGAAGTATCCCTGTCTGATTTGTGATGAGGAAAACTACACTAAGGATTGTCCTAGACGATCTTAGGTTAGTCAACTACTCAAAGGCGCTAAGGGAACTTTGGTAGTTCTTAAAGAACCTTTCCCATCTCAGAAAACTTAGATGGTCGATCAACCTGTGCCATCTGCACCGTTTGGCTCTCAAGTGTTTATGGTAAACAGTTCTGCACCTATTTCCATTGCTAATCTATCAAAATATTATGCTAGATCACGTCAGGCAGCCAGGAAAGAGATCGCTGACGGTCCTCCTCCCCCACATGCCTCTAGTCCTCTTGAGATTGAAAGGCCCAGTCCTGAACCTGTTGTACGGCCACCTTCCAAAGGTGTTCTCCGAAAATCTTCTTATAATCCTAACGCCCGTGCTGCTCAGCATTACAGTATTTTTGAGGATTTAGCACAGGAGCCATCTGCGATGTCCGCATTAGAATTTCTTTAGAGTTGTCCATCTCAACGGAAAGCATTGTTATCTGCGATCGACGGAATTGATCCTGCTGATTCTAGCCTTCTCTCTTTCGATTTAGAGAATTTCGTCCCCCGATTTCTGCACCAGATTGCGCTTGTCATAAAAGTCGGCATTAACGGTCTCAACATCCATAGAGCCATTGTGGATGAAGGTGCATAGACTTGTGTCATGTCATTCGCTTGCTGTAAAGCTATTGGCTCTCCAGCTCTCACTTCGTCACCCAATTCCCTTGAGGCATTTGATGGAAGGGAATCGAAACCCTTGGGTGTTCTCGCTAGCTTGTCGATTACGTTTCAAGGTAAGACGGTCAATGTCGAAGTAGAAGTAGTTGACGCTAAACTCAATTACAATCTTCTACTCGGTCGCAGTTGGGCTCACACTATGTTGTGCATTCCATCCACCCTCTTTCATCTTCTAAAGTTTCCACATGAGGGAAAAATCATTACTGTCAATCAATTGTCATTCTTTACCTCATCTTCCAAGAAAAACGTGCCATACATGGATCATATTCCTTCTCCCCTTGACAGTGTAGGGCTGGGTCTTTTCAAAGATCCCACTCTCATTGGTATCTTTCCCCTTCCACCACCAAATATTGTTCAAGTTAATATGATCTCTCGATCGTATGACCCATGGATCGTCCCTTTACCTGAACAGGTTGATTCATTTGGGGATTCAATTCCACTTAGTCCAATTGAAATCAATTATTGCGAACTTGTAGCTGCATCTGATTCTCCCCCTTCTGAAGGTGCTCCTTTGAGCATGTCTCTTGACGTTTATTCTCAATCCCCCTGGCTCAGCGATGTGGATTCACCTGATCCTTTGAAATAAGTGTTTCCATTGGATGAGGCTATAATGGAAACCATGTCTCTCGAAGATTTACCGTGGAGCGATGGGCATCACTGTTCCTCATTTATGCCTAGCCTCAGGCAATGTCTAACTGTCTTGAGCATTTTTCATCTCAAGTTCCTTCTTCACCACTTCAAACACCTATCTTGACTCATGAAGTCTTCGCTGAAGGTAACCTGGGTAACATCACTTAAACAATGCCTATTGAAATTTCTGTGAAATCGGGAATTGTTGAGAACATCCATGTGGGAGTCACTTTCTCTTCCGATGAAGTCCAAGTGTATACTAGCCTCTTTCACAAATTTCGTGATTTTTTCACCTCGTCTTACGAAGAGATGCCTGGAATTGATCCCAGTATTGTGGTGAATGAGATTCCCACCTACCCAGGTGCAAAGCCTATTCTCTAGTGTCTGTGTCTAGTGCATCCTCGGAAAGCCGCCGCCATAAAAGCTGAAGTTGAAAAACTTCTTAAAGTGGGTTTCATTTATCTGATTCCTCTGACAGAGTGGGTTTCTAACATTGTTCCTGTGGATAAGAAGCAAGGAGAAATTCGTGTCTGTGTTGACTATCGCGATATTAATTGGGCCTATCCTAAAGATAACTATCCCACCCCTTTCATCGATCAGATCATTGACGATTGTGCGAGGAGTGAGATTTTTTCCCTTATAGACAATTTTTTTTGCTATAATCAGATCAACATTCTCCCGTCCGATCAACAAAAGACCGCTTTTATCTGTCCCTGGGGAACATTCACGTATAAAAAAATCCCTTTCGGCTTGAAGAATGCTGGGGATACATTCTAGTGTGCGATGTCTTATGCCTTTCATGATATTCGTCATATTGTTCAACCATACCTGGATGACCTTCTGGCTCATTCAGCTGCACTAAAAGACCACCCGGACCATCTCCACCAGATCTTTCTTCGTTGTAGACTCTACAACATTTGCTCAATCTGCATAAATGCATCTTTTGCGTCGATTCCGGTAGACTTTTAGGGTTTATCATATCTAAAGACGGAATTCGCCTTGTTCTGCTTAAGGTTGAGGCTATTGTTAATCTCCCCTCTCCATCCTTGTTACACCAGCTCCAGAGTCTCCAAGGGAAATCAAATTTCTTACATCGTTTTATCCCGAACTATGCCAAAGTAGCCAAGGGATTAACATGAATTTTAAAGCAGGACGTCCCTTTCTATTGGGATGAGATTTCTTAACAATCTTTTAATATTCTTAAGACATTGCTTGTAAACTCTCCTCTATTACGTCCTTTTAATTATCATCATGATTTCACCCTCTATCTAGCTGCCGCCTTCAGTACAATCGCCATGGTTTTGGTTCAAGATGATGATGACGGTAATGAGCATGTAGTTTATTACTTGTCTCGAAACCTTATCGAACCTGAAATGCGTTACGCACCTGTCGAGAAGTTAGCGTTGGCTGCGGTCCAGGCCGTCCAGCGTTTTCGTCATTATATCCTTTTACGCACGGTGACTATGATTTCTGATTGTAACCCCATGACCTATATTTTGTCTCGGTAGTTGCTGGGGGGCAAATACTCAAAGTGGATTGTTATCCTCCAAGAGTTTTATTTGGAGTTTACTACTGCCAAATCAAAGAAATCACTCGTTTTCACTGATTTAATTTTTTCTCTCCCCGTCGACTCTGCTCCTTCTCATTCCGAGGATCATATTCCGGACAAAACTCTTTTCTTGATTAGCACCCTCGATGCATGGTATGGTGATATCATCGTGTATCTCCAAAACTCTACTTTTAGGTATGAGTTGACGAAATATGCCCGACGCCACATTCGACATCTGTTGCAACCTTATCGTATTTTCGGAGATACCCTTTATCGTGTTGGAGTCGATTCCGTGCTCTGCCAATGTTTGACCCTTGAGGAAGATGAGAAAGTTTTAAATGACTGCCACAGTGGCACCTGTGGTGGTCACATGTGTGGTTATGCCACCGCATAGAAGATCCTTCATGCTGGCTATTTCTGGCCATCCATTTTTAAAGACTGCATTGTCAAAGTATGCAAATTCCATGCGTGCTAGATCTATCAACACAAGATGTGTGTGCCACCTGTTCCTTTACACCTTGTCATTACTATTGGTCCTTTTGCCAAATGGGGCATCGATTTTATGACGTGTAGCCCTTATTCAGCTAGGGGGCATGACTACATTATCGTCGTCGTCGATTATTTCACAAAATGGGCCGAAGCAATGCCTAAACTGGCTACGGACGGTAAGATAGTATCGCAATTCATATTCAAAAATGTTATTACTCAATTTGGTGTTCCTCAAGCCATCGTTACTAATCACGGTTCTCATTTTCAGGACTATATGATGGCGGAGCTGACATCTAAGTTGGGTTTGCGTCACGACAACTCAACGCCTTATTACCCTCAAGCTAATGGCCAAGTTGAAGCCATAAACAAATTTATTGTTACAATGCTTCAATGAACAATTGGGATCCATAAATAAAATTGGCATCTCATGTTGTTTTCAGCTCTTTGGGCTTATCGAACGTCAATTAAGAGTGTGACTGGATTTACCCCGTTTCAGTTGGTGTATGGTCTAGAAGCTACTCTTCCAATTGAATGTGAAATCCCTTCACTCAAACTAGTTGTGGAATTACTGCCTAATACTTCACCTGAGGAAGAGCGTCTTCTCTATTTAGAGAGATTGGATGAAACTCGTTGCTTAGCTGCCTTGGTCATCGAAGCACAGAAGAAGTGAGTCAAAGCTCATTTTGACCAAACAGTTTCCCCTCGTTATTTTATCGAAGGCGACCTCGTTCTCCTGTACGACCAAGATCATGATAAGCTGGAGGCATGTAAATTCCAACCCATGTGGCATGGGCCCTACATTGTAAAACATGTGTTACAAAATGGGGCTTATGAGCTTATTCATTATGAAGTTTATCCCTTAGCACAACCCAGAAATGGGTTGTACCTGAAAAAGTATTATGCTTGAGTCATTCATGCATGATATGTGTACATAGGTTATTTTTTTCATTTTTGTGCATGCTTTGGTTTGATGTGCTTTGTGAGATTTTTTCTGATTATTGGGTCTTGTTTGTTATGCATATGTCTATTTCCCCTTATGTCGGTTTCGCGGATGGTGCTTCCCGCAGTACCAGGAACTTGTCTTCGACAGTTTGGGTAATTTATGATCCTGTTGGTGAGTTGATTAACTTACAAGGTATTTTTCTAGGACCAACTACAAACAATGTTGCTGAATATAGTGATGTTTTGGAACTATTAACCGAGGCAGTTAACCTCGGCATGTCATGACTGTTGGGTATCAGTTAGCGACATTTTTCCTCATCTTCACCAGTGTTAATGGTTATAACCCATACATTTTTAGAGTTTATTTTTATATTTGTTGCTTAGAAGACAACACACTGTTTTATTCCTCTTATCTAACCTTTGCCTCTTCAAACGAATGAATACATTAACTGATGCAATAGATAACATTGTGCTAGATAGACATTTTACGTATTCTCTGACATCTTTTCTTAAATGAATACATGTAAGAAAATAGGTATATACATATATATATATATATATATATA
This sequence comes from Pinus albicaulis, assembly GCA_034641835.2. Lineage (NCBI taxonomy): Eukaryota > Viridiplantae > Streptophyta > Pinopsida > Pinales > Pinaceae > Pinus > Pinus albicaulis. The sequence continues at coordinate 65,939,382 of CM076577.1, read as the reverse complement.
TATATATATATATATATATATATATATATATATATATATATATCGATTGTTTGCAACGTGTGCATCATAAAAACCCAAAAAATATATATGTATGTTTCAGTTACATCGTGAGACAACATGTCTCTCAAAATGTGCAAAAATAAAAGCCTAAGTGCCTAATCGGCATGGTGTTCATGATAGCACGTCACCGCCCCTACCAACCACCTCAGAAAGCAGTGGATACGACTCAGAATCCCTACAATGTGCCTCTGGTAGGCTCGAGGAACATCATCTAAATGATCATAGTCCGGAATCCCACGAGTGATCCCCATCAGGTTCTGTACTATCTCCTCATCACTGCCCTCACCATGAGGATCGAAATTGCGAGGAGTTTGCCTCGCTATCGGCGAAATACCTGTAGGCCTCTTTGGGCCAACATCTACATACATATAAGATTAACTGTTAGAACATACATATATACCAAAACGAAAATAAAATATGAGTCTCACCTAGCTCTTCATCCCAATCCTCTCCCTTTGGGAGTGGGAGGTATGGATCACCGGTGAAGTTTGTACTAGAGTAAGGCCAATCCTCCATGACAATCAGTTGTTGTCGGAGCCAATCAAAAAAATCTGGCCTCTAGGACATCTGTTGGCCACCCCCTATTCTAGGCATCAGTGTGGCCCATTGGGACATCCGTGGCTCTCTGGGTGGTGGCATCGGGACAATAACCTCTTGGCACTGGAATATGGGTAGTCGTTCCAAGAAGAAAGATACCAAAATGGATCAATACCCAAACTGTTTCAGTTTGGCCTTCTTGCATTTGGTTAGCTGCCTCTTGATGTTAATAGTCATGGCCTCGGCCTAGTTGAAGAGAGTCGGGTTCATGCACTCTGAGGCAAGAAGCAGTTGTGTCTTCGTGGCCTCATGCGGTGCTTGAGATCCTGCAACCCGTGTGATAGTATGCAACACTAATTTTAGTGCCAGATCAGGAATGGTTTGGATGTCAAGCTTTCCACTTCCTATTCCTTTTCGTGCCCCTCGACACAGCCTGTCAATCACCATTCCCATGCTTTCCTTGGAAGGACAGGTACTGGTCAAGATAGGGAATGCACCCCTATGCGAAAATCCAGTGATAAAATACACATTAGAGACTTTGAGTTCAAGCTCCTGATCCCGAAGCACAAAATTTTCTTGATCCTCGTCCCAAATGCTTATCAAATATTGAAGCAATTCAGGCTAAGCCCAGAGGCACAGTGTCAGGAAGAATTTCTTTAGCCCACAGTTTCTAAGTGTGTTCATGCATTGTTCATTCTCCATGGCTAGTTGATCCTCCTCATTGTGTTCTCTCTCTTTCCACTCAATTACCATCTTTTCTTCTTGGTACTTGCACACATTATTCACATGAACACTGTTAGTGTACTTGGGCAACTAAATTTTCAAATAAATGGTTGCATTTTTCTTTAATTTAGGTGGATTTTGGGGTTGCATGGGTGGCGTGATTTTTTCGCTAACAGTCGCACCAATGGGCGCGACCCCTGTGTAAAAAAGGGGCGATTGGCGTGGGCTCGTGCCTAAAACCCACGCCAACCATGATGCCCTATATTTTTCAAATCCCCCTTATTGGAAATCAAAATGAAAAATAAAGGTAATGAAATATATTTTAAAAGATGGCAAATGGTGTTAGCTCTTACCTGAGATTGACAGAATCAAGATTGGTTCACTGGATCACTCGCAATCGTCACCACAAGATTGCAAGGTAAATGGACCACTGTTGCTCCACAAAGAGGTAAATGTGAAAAGTGAATAATTTTTACCACTTATGGCATTTTATTACTTTTCAAAACCTTAAATTAGGTTTTAAAACATATTTGTCGATTATTTTATCATATTGTTTTCGAGAAATACGTTTTACACGCGTATTTTTGTGTAGCGATAGGTTTTCACATGGTTATGACGAAGAACGAGTTGTATTTTATACTTTTTCGGACTCGGTAAAAGCACGAAAAAGTCACCACTGGAGTCACCTTTCAGCACTTTTCTGACTCTCTAAAACTAGAAATATTTCCAAGACGCTTGTCATTTTGACCTCGTTAAATTGGCTGCGAAACGATATCTACCCGGTATATGTTTACCCCTTTTTCGGGCTGAGATAGATTATTTATGAAAAATGAATACCTTAGCCTATCGCCACTAAGAGGTTCTCTTAGACACATTTTTCTACCTTTCAGATCTGTGAGACTATTTACGAGAAGGGCCTTGCTGGATTTTTCTTTTCCGCTTTCTTTTCAAACTCTCTAAATATGAAAATATGCCGAGTTCTCCCTTTGTCAGACTCGTTTAAAACTGATGACATCGGACTCGATCGTTATGACATTACTCGAGTTCCTCCTTCCTAGGGCTCGTAAAATGTACTAGGTTGGATTTGTCCGAAGGAAAAACTTACATCGCAAGCATATTCTATCCCCTTCAATCTTGTTTTAAAAAATAATTGGGGTACTCGCCAGAAATGGTGGGGGAAAATGGAACCAGATTGTAGTCGTATTGGCAGTATGTCACTCTTGAACATGGTGCTTGTCTGCATTCGTGTCAGGATGGGGACATCTCATCTAGTTATTTGTTTTCCTCCATCGGTTTGGGTAATCTCTTTTGACCACTGATCTTCTCTTTTCCACGTCACCATGACCTCAGATCCCTTGATGTCAAATACTGCCAAATCCAGTATCGTGTCGCTGATATGTTCAAGAGAAGTTTGTCTCTGAAGTTTTCAACCTCCCTCTGATTCTCTGTTGGTCTCGATTCAAAAATATCATATTCCTCTGTCTCGTATCAATGATGTGGGAAACATTATGGCCCACCTTCGATTAGGTCACTTCCTGTCGACTTCAGCTCATTATCCAAGAAACCGATCTAGAGACTCCCTTCAAGTACCTTGGAGCTTGCATGCCTCAATGGAAGGTTCTTCGCATTCGACGCAAGGTTTACATCATTAGCCTTCGATCGGATGATTCTGCAGGTGTTCGACGCTAGATCAATGTTCACATTCCATGGATTGTACCTCTTGTGCCTTGAGGACCATTGTCATTACTGGTGGTTTCTCTCACGTCTGTTAACAGCTCTCACTATTGGCTGGTAATCAGACGATTTTCTTACATGTTCGACTTCAGATCACATATTCGCATGCTTGAATTTGTACTTTTTCGGGTTGAGATGGAGCGCAAGACCCCGGGTTTTGTCTGATGAAATCTAGGCTGTGGATTCTTCGTGGATTACTGTGACTTATTGCATGAATATTTTGATTGGATGGCTGTGACCATACCTAATTCTGTTTGTTGATCCCTACTATTGGATGGTTGTGTCCATACCTCGAACCTTACTATTTATGTACTCTATTATGGATGGCTGCACCCATGCCACATGTCATGTATCAGAAATATCAGTTGTATTTGTACTTGCAAGTTTTCTGACAGTAGTGTTTGGGTCGAATGCGTTCTCATTAATCATTTCACCCGTCCCTCTCTCTCGGACCTCGTGCTTTAGGGGGCATCTGTTACACAACATTTTTTCACCATCCCTGCAATCCCTCATCCCGCATATTGGAGGGTCTTTCTTGTGACCTGTGAGCAGTATCATCCTCTGCAAACACCTTATTTGCATCCTTCTGCATAAGGACATCATTTCTCATGTTGAACATTTCCTCAAAAAGCACAAAAAAAAATATGTTTTAGCCCTAGCGCGGGTAGCCAGTTTACCCCTCGCGCCAATGTGGTAAGATTTCACTAGAGCCTACGCCACCTGGTGCTCTGTCTCTGTGTAGTGCCTGCACCAGCTTTTCTAGGAATTTTTTTTAACTAATAGAGGTGGAAGTTTCCTTCTAACCACCTCAGGGATGAGTCACTGCAAGTGGTTAAGTTGATAAGCCACAAATCTCTCTCTTTAGGTGATGGTTTTTTACCTCCCATGGAACATTCCTTGCAGATAGGATTCCCTTTCATGATTATAGGGATCCTAACATCTCCCTCTCCCTCTATATAAACAGGCCTTCTCCCTTTATGAAAGCTAGCTGAACATGTAACCAAGAAGCTGAACTTGGAGAAGAGATACTATAGCTGAGTAATTACTATAGAGAAGGTAGAACCAAGGAGAATTCTGTAGAGAGAGCACCGTCCGAATTCCCGACGAGCCTTTGTGAGGCGCCCTCCATTGGAACCCTGTTGGAAGAGACCGCAACGTCGAAGCTTGGTTGTAATCTTCCTTTCTTTCATTAATATACTCGACTATTGTGTTGGTTCCATCATTCTGTTATGTTGTTTATTGATGCAATTGATTTAGTATTCTTTGACTAAATGATAGTTGCAAATGTGAAATAGTATGTTGTATATCATCGTTGTTTCTGGTGTGTGTGCAGGTATTCGAGCGTGAAAGCGAGCGGATTGTGATCTGTCAAACTAGAAGCGAGAGGCAGCCACTCTTTCTGATGACAACAACAGCGTAGTATTTCTGGTAAGTCATCTATCGAATCTCCATCCATTCGTTAACTAGGAATCAATATTATAGCTTGTCTCGTTTGTGGCTAGACCCGCTCTAGGGCTAGTGGGATTGCCTCTGTCCGCAGAGGGGATTTACCTCACCAACACTTAGTTCCACCATGAACTGGCTGGGGGTGTTGAAAACATAACAGATGTCTAGCCTAGTGTTTATGAGATACATTAGGGGCACTATGAGATGTCTATACAAGGTAGGATCAACCTCATCATCTTCGGACATATCAATCTTCTTCCAGTTGGTGATCATTGGAGTAGCCATGGGTCTACAATCCTGCATCTCTTCAATATTTCTGTAGCATATTTCCCTTGACCAAGGAATATTTCATCCTTATGATGCCTGTTTTAACCTAGATTGACCTCAGAATGAAGGAAGGCAAGCCAGGGTAACCACAAACCACACTTAACCTTGTAGCTAGCCCTACAAGGTAGGGAGAGGGCTCTCTCTGTAAGGAATCTCAGTCAAGGATGAATGCGGAAAAATATTTTAGGCTAGGTATAGTAGCTCGAAAGATCTTGATAGATTTTGTTGGTGTTTGTTGGATCAGATGGAGCTGGGTAGTTTAATTCTGGGAAATTAAACAAAAAATGCAGGGTATTCTATGGGGAAAGGTAGGCATGAACTTTAACACCTTTGGGCTTAATGATGTGAAGTGTTTAAGACTGGCGAGGAGCTGAGGAGGGCATATGAGATGAATCCTTCTCAAACAGTAGAAAACATAAAATATTGAATGATTTCCCAAGGCAGAGCACTGTAACAATAGATTCTACCTATCTAACTTGAAAACATTCAACATAAATCAATGGAATGAATGATGGCATACATAAAACATTTAACAAATGATTACAAAAGAAGAAACTATGCTAAAATTCAATACCACAGGGATCCCATAAAAATCGCTGAAAATATTATTAATTTCATGCCAAACTGATTACAAATAATGTACAATCAAGCTCAGAGCGCCAAAGTGATTCAAACCTCCACAAATGACTGAAAAATTACATTAAACAGACTAGCCTCAGGGGGTGAATCCATAAAAAGAGGAGTTGTTTCACCTGCCCCCAAACAAAAACCTGAAGATAGAAAAACCCAATGATATACCTGTGAAAGAGAGGAAGCTGTATACTCAACCATATGGAAGTATTATCTGTTACATTTACTCCAGCCAATGGAAAGAAAAAAAATCTAGAACCAATTTTACGCCACATTTATTGTTCCCATAATTTCGTGAGCTGGTGCTACATTCACAGTTACTTATGGCCTTAACAGAATGCCCGCCCCTTTTAACCTTTTTGCCGAAGAAAACCCTTTTAAACAAATAAAAAGAATGTGCCTCATTTGAACAGAGAAAAGCCATTTTTCCTTAGAAACGAGCGGAAAGAGAAGTGGTGGGCCATGGGAATAGCAATCAAAAATGGAAGAGGAGCGGTAATGTTCCAGGCTGAGGAAATCACGATATGCGATGAGCGATGGAGCGATTAGAGTGATGAATGAGGAGCGACGGGCGATAGAATGATGCGATGGGGGATGTAGCAATGTGATGGAAATTATGATCGCATTGGCGGTGAATGATGAAGCAATGCAATGGAGGATGAAGCGACACTGCTATGCGATGGATTATTATCGCATCGGTGGAAGCAGGATGACAGGGTTTGGCGCTACAGGAATGCGATATGCGATACGAAAGCATCATCGATGAGAAATCGCATCGAGGTTGTAGGATACAACAATACAAATACTTTGCAGTAAAGGGAAAATACAGAAAATGGTAAGAATTTTAAAGTTAAAGGCCAGTGAAGTAATAGAAAAAAGGGCAGAGCTGTGCTTTTTGAGTCATTTATTCATTTGGGCATATTTTCCAATCCAGAAGCTGATTTCGGGAGTGTGATATACCATTGGATATATTTTTCTGAGCTGCTTCTGATGAACATGCTTAGAATATGATTTGTACTGAAAATAATGTGTATAACACTTTTGAAAACTACAGAGAGAAAAATCCCCTTTGACCCTTGGTGATGGGCTGCGAAAGACTAACATTGGATTTATGGAGATAGCAGCTTTTGAAGTTCAACTTATTACATCTAGAAACATAAAATTACATAAGAAATGATAATAAAAACAAAGTACCTTGTTTTCACCTCAAAACATGGTTTTGAGGTGAAAATTACATTAAGCTTAAAATAACAACTCTTTGAGTTTTCCAAATACTATACTTTGAGTTTATTTGGCATCCCCATGTCCTTGTTGATATTTATTGACACTTTCATCATTAATTTGACTATGGTGGAACCCTAAAACCTAATGAGACCAAACCCTATGAGCTAATAAAATGAACTGCAAAGTGAAAATGAATCATGACTGAAGACCATAGAGAGGAGAACCAACAATATTTTTTCATGAGGGAAAACTGATGAAGTGACCCCAACCATCAGTGGATTCATGACCTAATGGAGTGATAAAATGTTATAGTATGAGACTCCTACTATGCAAATGCAAAAGAGAATATTTTGATCACTGATCGCAGTATGACAAGACTGACACTAACATTGGCTCCAATGGGGATGGTAGCTCCTTGGAGGTGCTAAGAACACCATAGACCTAGCAGCCTTATCCATTTGGGCAATACGGTCAAAATACTTCAAAGACTGAAAACTAACACAATGTAGACTGACTCGTGACTCAAACCATGACTGTAAACTAAATCAAAATCGACAAACCTTACACATATCATTCAATTTTTATAGCCTTCACTTTGGGCCCCAAGCTTCAATGACTGTGTACTTGAAATATTACCAAAAATGAATATGGCATGTACAATGACTGTGACATAATTTCAGAGAATCATCTTAAAAGTAGTAGTGCTTCAAGAGCCTACCATTCACTGGCCCTCCTAGGCAATCTTGACCATCCATCTCTGTGAGAAGAAAAGCGTTATGTCCTATGTATGCTGAAATCTTATACGGTCCTTTCCATAGGTTATCGAACTTACCATGCTTTCCTTTGTCCTCATTTCGTGCATCCCATCTTAGCACTACATATTCTAAATGAAATTTTTCTGCTTTGGTTTTGCGGTCATAGATTTTATTTATTTTTTCTTGCAACTGGAAATGTTCTGAGAAACTTCTTCCCTTGTTTTCTGAAGGTGGATCATTTGATTGATCCTTCGCTGAATATCATCCTCTTCGCTGCCAGCTTCTTATAGTAATCTCATGACTGGAACTGTAAGTGATGTAGGAAATACTGAATCAGTGCCATAAACCAATTCGAATGGTTACATACCTATGGATTTCTTGCTACTGACCCTGTCAACCCATAATGTGTTAACAAGTTTTCGATGCCAATTCTTCTTATTCACTTCCAAAATTTTCTTGATTATATTCACCAAAGTCTTATTTGATGACTCTGCCAATCTGTTGCCCTATGGGTAGTATGCTGTTGAATGGTCCAGTATAATATTTTACTAATGGAAGAACTCCACCATCTTCTTGGATTTAAATGCCACTTCATTATCTGTTATGATCTTGTGAGGGCAACCAAAATGAGACAAGATATTTGATTCTAAAAATTGAATAATTACCGTATCCGTGGCCTGCCTTACTGGAATGGCCTCAATCCATTTGGTGAAATAATCGGTAGCTGTCAAGATCCATCGATGATGTGTTGATGATTTGGGATGTATTTTCCCTATGAAATCAATTCCCCATCACTGGAAAGGTGCATTTACTTGAATTGGTTTCAAAGGAAGATGAATCAGTTTCCTTTTTCCTTGAAAAAATTGACACTCATGGCAGCTCATCACTGTTTTATACAAATCTAAAAATAGAGTCGGCCAATAATATCCCGCTTTCAATACTTTGTTAGTTGTTGTTTTCAAAAACAAATGACCACCACAATCACCTTTATGAAAGTCATGCATCACCTGTTGAGCCTAGTCTTCAACCAAAAAATTAAGTAGAATACCTCCCAGATCTTTCCAACAAAGAGCACTGTTTAAAATAAAGAATTTAGCAGACTTGAGTTTTAGTGATCTACCTTTGCTTCTAGACATCCCTAGAGGTGGTGAAAGATGCTGAAGAACATAAACTATGTTTGAATACTGTGGCGATTGGAGAAAATTTTCTGAAACTGGAATAAGCAAACCATCATCCTCATCCTTCGACATTGCTACTATGAGATTTATGTCCAGGGCACGCAGGTTTGATTGTGCCATTAGTTTTTCCAAGCCTTGTCCTTTGATTAAATTTTTGGGTTTAATCTCCAAATCATATTCCAACATTGCTGCTATCCACTTACCTCTTCTTCCCTCTAGATCAGTTTGCACCAGAACATCTTTTACTACTGCATTAGGAACATATGCTATGGTATGTGAATGTAGAAAGTACACTCTGAAATCCTTTAATGCTTTTATAAGAGCCAATGCTTGTTTTTCAATGATATTATACTGCAAGGCAGCATCTCGAATATTCCACTAAAAAAAGCAATGGGTTGTTCAATCTGATCTCTCTTTTGCATCAATACCGCAGCCATGGTATGCTTTGATGCAAATGAAAATATAATGAAATCTTGAGTGTCATCAGGACTAATCAAGACTGGGGCTTTCGACAAAGAAAACTTTACCAAATTAAATGACTTCATAGCATCCTCGCTCCATTTGATAGTGTTGTCCTTTTTCAACATATTAGTCAATTCTAGTAAATGTTTCGCCAAATTGGGTATAAATCTGCGTAAGAAGTTCATCTTACCATTGAATGCCTGAATCTCCTTTTTGTTACATGGAAAATATATGTGCTGAATTGCCTCCACTCTTGAAGGATCAATGTGGATACCATATTTAGAAATGATATGACCAAGAAGCTTCCCCTCATCCATAGAAAAAATAATTTTCTTCGAGTTGAGAGAAATCCCAAACTTTCTGCATCTCTGAAATACAACCCTCAAGTGGTGTAGGTGTTCATCATCAGAACCAGAAAATACAGTCAAATCATCTAAATAAAAACCAGAAAAACATCCTTCTCTTTAGCAAAAGTGATGTCCATTGATCACTGAAAAGTGGCTCCAACATTCTTCAATCCGAATGGCATTTTGGCATACTGAAAAGTTCCCCAAGGTGTCATAAAATCAGTTTTGTCTTGGTATTTTTCATGCACCAAGATCTGATTATAGCCTAAGTAACCATCGAGTAGTGACATCCGCGATGCTCGACCTACTCTTTGTAGAATATGATGCATCTTCGGAAGTGGATAGTTATCCTTTAAGGATACTTTATTGAGATTCCAGAAATCTATGCACAACCTTATTTCTCCTGTCTTTTTGCGTACCAGGACTAAATTTGAAATCCAATCAGAAAATCTAATTGGAACAATGATACCAGATTTGAACAATCTGTTTACCTCTTTTTCAATGGATGGAAGCAGCTTTGGATTGATCCTTTTCAGCTTCTGTCTAAATGGCTTCTGATCCAGCTTGATAGGAATAGTATGCTGAATTATATTTTTGTCATATACCTTCAAATCTGAATAATCCCACGCAAACACATAAGAAAATTCAGAAAGTAATTTAACATATTGGGCCTTTACCTCGGGAGACAATGCTTTTGATAACTTCACAAACTTAGGCTTGTCAGTTTTTCCAAGATTGACATCCTCAACTCCTTTATCAGTAGGCAACAAGCTCAACTTTCTTGCAACATCATCTTGATCAAAAGGCTCCTCTAAAGGTATGAGACCTCTAGGAATAACATTATCTTTCAGCTGCAAAACGTCCATCTGATTTGCTTCAATATCTTGTTCATCGGTATCATAATCACCATCTATGGAATCATCCTTGAATTTTCCTTCATTCTGCAAAAAAACATTGATTTCTTTGTCATCCCAAAACACTTGCCAATACCTTAAATTATCCGGAATAGCAGGCCAATGTTTGACATGAATTTCAAATTTGTTGTTGGAGTTCATTGGAATCTTCAAATTTCTTGCAGTAGTGGCAAGTGAATCTGCAATAAGATTCTGAATTCGGGGTACTGTTGTCAAATTATATTCAGAAAACATTCTTAGGATGTCTAGGACTGCAATTTTGTAGGCTCTCAATTGCAGATGCTTTTCTTGATACTCTCCTTTTACCTGTTTGATTACTAACTATGAATCTCCATAGACAAAGATCCTTTTTGCATTTAACTTCTTCAAAATTTTCAGACCTGCAATCAAAGCTTCATACTCTGCTTCATTGTTAGAGTAGTCAAAAGCCAACTTATAAGCACATACTCTAGCATTACTAGGAACTCTGTCAGGCTAGAAAACAGGGCTCTGAATCCACATTCCTATACTAGCACCGTCCTTACCAATAGCTCCATCAAAATCCATGCTCCAAAGGCCTTCCTCCTCTTCTAGACGCTGGAATTTTGTTTCTTTCTCTACCTTACCTTGACTAATCTTTTCATTTTTCTGTTGTTCACTATCCTTTTGTTGTTGGCAAGTGGAAAGCTTAGAAAGGCTTGCTACTTTTTCTTTTTCCTGTTTAAGGACTTCCCTAAGATTCTCTGAAATTTCTGGTACCTCATCTACTTCTACCAACTGAACATCTTCATCATTCAAACCACCATCTGAATATAGTACAAATGATTCTAAATCTGTATGTACAACATTAATTGGATGATTAATTGGCTTCTCTTTGCTAGTGATCATATATTTCATTTTCTTCTCCCTGTATAGCTTTCTCAATTGACCGAGCACGGGAATGGTAGCATAAGAGAAATCAAGTTGTATAGTTACCTTATGTTTTGGACCCCACGATATGGACAAAAGCATACCAAACCATGGTGGAATGTCAACAAAAAACACAACCATCAAAACATTCTTGGCTGGGATTTGATCTAAAGATACTACCAAGTCTTTGATAAGACCAATACAACGGACCCTATCGGAGTCAAAGGAATATAGATCATGGTATTTGTGGGTAATATCAAGACCCAACTTCTCTATAATGGCTTTAAGAATCAAATTGTGAGAAGCTCCGGAATCCAAATAAGAATTGTGTAAAATGTACTCGTGCAATCTAAGACTCGGGTAAAAGGGAGGGAATCCACTATCTTCTGACTGACCTTCTATGGCGAGACCAAAAATGAGTTTAGGATGATCATATCTGACATAGGGTCTATTTGCAAATTTTTGGATACTTGTTGTTTATAAGTGTTTTTCTTCACCAACTCAGCGAAGGGAATGGACACCTTCAACTTAGCAATTTAACTTTCTAAATTAAAAGATGAAACTTTTTCTACCTCTTTGATGGGAAGATATTTCTTCTCCACTTGCTCCTTCGCTGCACTTGGCTAATTATTCTTCTCATTTGCAATGCTATTTGTCGAGGGTACTTTTCTGGAAGTCAGAAAAGCATGCTATTTCCCTTTCCTCTGAATGTTTGAAGAGTCATTATTTGATAGTAGCTCTTTCCTTTTCTGAATGGGCTTGATTGGCACATCTCTGCTCCTCAAAGAATACTGCTTCTACTGTGCTGTCAAAGCATTCATATATCCTCGTTGATAATCATCGGACTCTGTTAGAAGTGTTGTCATTGATGGAAAAGGACAGCAGGAGAACTAGAGGAGGCAGAGCAGTAGAGGCGAAGACAGAGAATACAGAGGAAGAGATGAAATGGTTGAGAAGCAGAGGTGGAGGCAAAGAATACAGAGGCAGAGCCATTAACAAGTAGTGAAATGATCAAGCAGAGGCGGAACTAAGGCTTTATGTATAAGGGGTAATACCAAGAATTAAGCATTGAAAACGTAATGCAGTCGGGTGTTAAACCTTATGGTAGCATTGCATTAACATAACATTGAAATAGGGTTCATATATTAAAGTGCTGAATAAATAAGAAATGAAACTTTTAAACAGAGATTATATGTATATGTATATAACGAAGGCGTGAAGTTTTTTTTGTTGGAGTGGAACCATGACTATAAGCAGAACCTCGAACATGAACAGTGAAACCAGAGTTTTTGAAAACGAGTGGGTTCATGCGTTGGTTGAAGTCGTAAGCAGTATCGCCAAAATGAACGCGCTATATGTCTTTGGATGCCACGCGTCCTAAGATGGTTTTCCAAAACCATTTTCATCGCGTGACTTCTGAGAATTAACATCAGTACATCTAAATTACGTGAAAATGGGTGATGATCGTTGGATCGTCCAAGACAAAGCGACAACTTATCAGTCGTCAGATGTGTGGTGTGTGTTAATTAGTGGGCATGAATTAACAGTTGTATTGTTAATTGAAACTTAACCCAAATGTTAAGTCGTATGTTGTGGGACCACAGGCAAATGCATGTGTGGACTTTTCTTGGATGCATATTGATACATTTTGAAATGCCTAAGGTTTAATACCAAAGTCAAGGATTAATATATATATATATATATATATATATATATATATATATATATATATATATATATATATATATATATATATATATATATAGATAGTCGAGGATTAATTCAGGTATTGATATATAGTTGATAATGAAGTTGTGGATATACTTAACTGTCGAGGGTGAACAGTAGAGCGTGGGACCCGTGAACCACCATATGATATATGTGCTGCATTAATATATATAAACCTTGAGTGAATGCTATAAGCGTGGGTGTATGTAATTAAAAGAGCCGGAACCCTTTGCAACATTAAGACTAAGGTTCGAATAAAGAACATGGCTAAGTCTATGCAGGGAGCGGAAACATTAAACGAACTACGGAGCCCGAGAGGTTCTATAAATATATATATTAGTGCTGGGTTTAAGTCTGAGCCAAAGACTTAATACTATGTTGATGGATAATATTATACATATAGTGTGGGACCCCCTACATAAAATTCTGAGAATCATAACCCAAGCTGGAGGATACATAAAGACTGAAGTGGCAAAGTATAAATATATATGAAGCGCTTTATATATGTAGCGCTTTATAAACAAGGGGCCAAAGTATATATATACATATATGTGAAGTGCTCTATTGTTTGGGCCTATTACAAACAAAGTCTTATAAGGCGGGACCCGAGTCACGAATCGCATCGGAGAAAAGTTGGCAGCGGAACATGTTAAAAAAAGTTGCGATTGCGATTGAGTTTCAGACCCGATATGTTTTAAATGATGATTTTCATATTTTGCTTGAGTTCCTGCCTAAGTGCATCGAAGCAATTCATCGCATCGGAACAATGAAGTGAACAGTGTTACATTGCATCAGAGCAACCCATTGCATCGGTGCAGTGAAGTGTACAGTAATTGATTGCATTGGAGGTGAAAGAGTATCGACCAAACTGAAAGTCCCGATTGCGACTTAGCGATTGGATGAGAGCCGTCAGATTCACTGAGGGATGGATGGCAGAGATGATTCGACTGACTATATGGTGGGCCTTTGCTAATCGCATCGGCAAAAATCTAAAGACCAAATCGTAGGAGCATTGTGATTGTTGCGATTGCGACTGAAATAAATGAGCGGAGTATAGCTAGCATGTGGGGTCCATTCAAAAGATACAGCTAATACAGGTTTGCTCCGAGCTTACTAAACCAAAGCTAAAGAGGAAAGGAAAGCATAGCGACATACATATATATATATATATATATATATATATATATATATATATATATATATATATATATATATATATATATATATATGTTAAACAATACATACATATTTCCACATGTGAATAGTATATTATCGCATCGGAGAAGGAGCAAAGTATCGGAACAGATAATTGGAAGTTGCGATTGCGATTAATCGCAATCGGAAGTATTCGAGAGGTAATACATCGCATCGAGAATAGAGCAAGTTCGGAGAGTGGGCCCGTAAGGGAATTTTACGTATTAAAATGTTTTATTATTGTTATAACACCGAGAGTTGAATTGCACAGTTACATGTATGCAGTAGCTACACCACGACAGAGAACAGGAGAGCAAGATGAGCCGAAAAAGACAGACACAGTCACAGAAAAGACAAATACGTAGTGATCCAAAAGGCTGAATGAGTTGAGCTGGAATTATCTTTGTATTTGAATGTAAATGTTTTAATTGATTTATATTGTTGTGATGCACTGGAAAGTCTCCGTAGGAAATAAAACTACACTATAAAATTGAAAATTGTATAAATTGTTGAGATTTTCTAAATGAGCTGAAAAAGAAGTGAGGAGACAAAATGCAAAAATTCACGGCTATTCACTTTTAATTCCATGTTGAAGACGAATTGTTATGAGACAAACTGTATAAAGCATATCACATTGATATGCAAAAAGAGGTTAGAGAGTGAGGATAGAGAATGCAGAGTATGGAAAATTGAGGCAGAGAAGATAAGGAAGAGAGGAGCAGAAAGAGATGCTATAGAACAGAGCTGATATCTGAGGTAAATCAACAAATATTTTCTTTTGATAAATTGAGGAAGTTGGAGCTTCCCTATCAAGTTGAAGCTTGATAGTTGTCAGTTGTAGCTGATTGAGGTTGGAGCCTCCTGTAGGTTGGTGCCTGCAGAAAAACAGTGGTGAGAGGGAGTTGGAGCTTGCTTTTGCATCACAACAATAATAAGATGTGGTTTTCTCCCTTTATGGGTTTCCACTTATATCTGTTGTCTCTATGTGTGTTGCCTATGTGTTGATATGATCTACCAAATCTGCTTAATGTTTGCTGCTCTCATAATAAGTTTGATGTCACATTAATTTAATACTTGCTGCAACATATTAAGACTGTTCACATATTAAGGTTGGTTATAAAATTAAGCTGTAAATAAGTTGATGAAAAATTAAAAAGCTTATGTCTATGTTAAACTGATTCACCCCCCCCCTCT
The DNA here is from genome assembly GCA_034641835.2 of Pinus albicaulis. Classification (NCBI taxonomy): domain Eukaryota; kingdom Viridiplantae; phylum Streptophyta; class Pinopsida; order Pinales; family Pinaceae; genus Pinus; species Pinus albicaulis. Next base: position 65,924,041 of record CM076577.1, on the reverse strand, counting down.
CAGTTTAACTAAGAATTCAACAATTGGTATCAGAGCCAAGTTCCTTTGTACCAGTTTAACCACTGAAAGGAGATCCTAGATGCTCAGGATGGCTAGTCAAGAAGGAAGCTCAACCAATAAAGCCCCTTTTTTCACCGGTGCTAATTATGCCTTCTGGAAAATCAAAATGAGAGCATACATAATGTCTCTAGGAATAGAGGTTTGGGCTGCTGTAGAATTTGGATATGCCCCAAAGGCAATTGACCCAGAGAGAGAAGCTAAACAAGAATTTGTAGCAAATGCAAAGGCCATGAATGCAATCTTAAGTGGACTTTGTGAGGCTGAATTTATCAAAATAATGCACAACAAGACTGCCAAAGATATGTGGGATACTCTTGAAAACATCCATGAGGGAAATAAAAAGGTAAAGACTGCCAAACTTCAAGTATATAGAGCTCAGTTTGAAAATTTAAAAATGAATGATGATGAAGATGTTGGCAGCTTCTTCTTAAGAGTTGCAGAAATTGTTAACAATATGAAATCTCTTGGAGAAACCATACCAGAAAGTGTAATTGTACAAAAGATTCTAATATCTCTTCCACCCAGTTTTAATCCCAAGGTTTCTGCAATAGAAGAAAAAACTGATTGGGAAACCTTGACCATGAACCAGTTACTTGGAAATCTAACAGCCTATGAGATGATACTCCCACAGAAGAAGCCAAGTACGAGGGAGGAAACTTTTAAAATAGAAAAGAAGAAAGAAGAAAAGGAAGATATATGTTCTTGCTCTGATGAAGAAGAGGCCAAGTTTGTCAAGAAACTGGATAGAGGCTCAGGTAAATATAAAGGTAAACTTCCATTCAAATGCTTTAACTGTGGAAGAGTTGGACACTATGCTGCTAAGTGTCCTCATAAGAAAGTAAGGAATCAGGCTCATGAATCAGAGAAAACTTCATCAAAGAACTGGCAGAAAGGAAATAAATTCAATAGAAAATCTTACTATGTTCAACAAGACAGCAGTGCATCTGAAGACTCAGATGAACCCTCAAGTGAAGAAGGAACCTCTGAATTTTTATTGATGGCCATAGAAGAACTTGAAGGACTCCTTCTAGAAGATGAAGAAGAAGGTGAAGTTGACCTTGAGGGGGAGCTAAGAAGTGCCCTGGAGGAGATTGAAAGACTCAAATTGAAGTGCAGAAAACAAAAGGACATTCTCCTCAAGTATGTAAGAGAAGGGAAAAATTCAGAATTCCTCATGCAACTGAAGGTAGAGCTTGAAGAAGCCAAGAAGATAGAAGACATGTTACTTAAGCAAATCAAGGATAAAACTCAGGAACAAGAAAAGTTGGAAGAAGAAGTAGTATGTCTGAGGAAGAAATTAGAAAATGCTCAAAGTAAAGTGTCTATAAATTCTTCTCAAACAACAAGCTTTGGTAAGTTGAACAAAATTCTGGATGCTCAAAGATCTCCTCTGATAAAAACTGGAATAGGCTATGAAGGAGAATCAAGTAAAAGCAAAAAAAAAGAAAACAAAAATATTATTTTTGTAAAATAAAATAAGGCTAATGAACAACTCAAATAAATCCTACAAAATAAGAAACATGTAATGAGGGAGACAAAAACCAGAAGAAACCTCTAATAACAAAGAATGAAATAAATACTTAGACAACAGAAAAAGGATCATATACCCCTGAGTATGTCAAATTTGGAAGCCATCAAAGGAGATTCTTCCCTCCTATGAAAAATGCCACCTGTTATGCCTGCCACAAGCTAGGACACATTGCTGCATACTGTCATACAAGGAGGATTAATTCAAACCAGCAAAAGATGAAAACAATGAAGAGATTGTCTCAAGCAAACAAATGGAGAAGACAACTGTTGAGCCTCAAAATTGTGCTTTCTTTCATTCCATTTTACCTCATTTTCCTTTGTCCATTGCTATCCTAGACCCAATTGATCAATGAATATAGTTAAAATTACTTCTAGAATGATTTACATGACTGACTTGCTAAGTTTTGTGATTTTTTCCATTGTAAAGCATTTTGACCGAAACTAGCTGCAGAATGCAGACATTCCGTAGCTAACTGGCGATTCTGCAGCTGTCTTCACGTTTGAGTATGTTCCAGGTGGCCTCTCAAGAAAAACCGCATATGGGCATAATCCACGTCATGTCTACATGGTTCGTTGCTCATCATGGAGGAAGAAACGAATTCTGGGTATGGTTTTGGAACGTGGGAGCACATTTAGGAAAGCAGACTTCTATTAGGACTGTCTCAGTCCAGATGTCTTTTTCCTTTTCACGCAGCCACTTCAAGAGTCCTAATGTGATTCCGATAAGGAAAGACAATGTTCCTGAAGTTGTTGCAAGTTTGTTATTTACATTTTTTATATAAACACTTGGGAAACCAAGAGCTAGGCTAGATTTTATGCTAGATTTTGTTCTAGATTTGGCTTAGATTCTGTGCTACATTTCTGAAGACGCAGAGTGCTATGTTCAAGTTATTTCATCTTTAATGAAGCAGACAGTGTTGTTTTGAAAGCATTGATTTAATTTGGAGTTGAATTCTGTCAGGTGGTAGAGGGCCCCTGCCTCTTGCATGGATTTATTTGCGTAAATTAGATAAGTATTCTAGCTTCCTTTACGATTTTGAAGTTGAATTAGTAGTTGTTTTAATTAGCTACTGTAGTTGTACTCATTCTAACTCTTCCACAAGAAGAAGCTCTTCCAAAAGATTATAATGATGAATGGGAAATGGCTATAGTATTGTAGTATTAGAAGTTGAATTCATAGTTGTTTTTAATTAGCTACTGTAGTTATACTCATTCTAACTCTTCCACAAGAAGAAGCTCTTCCAAAAGATTATAATGATGAATGGGAAATGGCTATAGTATTGTATGATTTAGTTGTAATTTTTGTTGTTCACTATCATAGTTACACTTGTTCTAATCACTCTTCCACAAGAAGAAACTCTTCCAATAAATTCTTAAGGAGTCCAAGGCATAACCGTGATAATGAATGTTTTAGTTGTGTGTTTGCACTAAGTACCATCGTTGTTCTTGCTCTTAAACGCTTGCCCAAAATATCATAATGACGAGTAGAAGATGGCTATGATATCTTAGTTTTTCACTGCTTTCAGTCTTTTTGCTTGCATTTGCACTCAATTACACAGTCAGAATTGTTCTAAAATCTCTTCCAAAAGAAGGAAATCTTCCAAAATATCAATAATGATGGACAAACAGACTGTATAATTCCATAGAATAATGCATGATAGCATAGTTAGGATGCTCCGGAGTTTAATTGCACTTAACTCATGTTCAGTTACTTTGTTTTGAGTTTGATGATGACTTGTAGTTCAACATTGTTTTAGATTAGTGACACTTTTAAGTTTAGCTTTAGTTCAACTCACTGCATTTGCATTCCATAGTCAGTTGTCATTCACTGCACAATAGATTACTTCAGTTGTTAAGATTAACAAAACAGCCTTCATTATTTACAAACATCTTCTTGTTCTAAAATCTACAATGGATCCATAACCATATGAACAGAAGACAACATCATTTTAAGGCCTGAAGTATCTCTGCAATTTCCTTATCATTTCATAAACAGAGTCCTCCCTCAAAAGATTACTTTGAAAAGAAATCAATAACTCTTGAGTAAGGTCTTGTGACATTTAATTAAATTGCAGAATAGAGTTAGGAATTAGCTTTAGCGTAGAAGATCTTATGATGGTATAAATGTTTTACTCCAAACATACTTCAACAAATCTCTAATCAAGGACAAAATGTTGCATCATTGTAAGATTAGTTGTTTAACTGTGTAGTTAGAGGATTTGCATACTTAGTGATCATTTCTTAAGTTTAGTTTGTGTTTTGAATCATTTGCTTAAAATTCATTATCAAGCTTTGTTTTTGCTTAAATCATAGATTAGATTTGATTCTGCTTCAGTGTTTCAAATTGCATTTGTCATTTGTCATCAACCAATTAGGATCCACTCTGTTTTTAATCATCAGCTCCTTTCCATTAGCTTTCTAGCCATTTTTCTTGTGAACATAAAACCACCAAAAGACCAAAAACATCATAATCATCATAAAAGACCAAAAACATCACAAAACACTACACACAACGCATTAGGAAACAAGCACCTAGGTACATACAGTACACTTCACTTCAGCAGTTTACAAATCCTGGTTGACAATTAAATGAGCTCAATTTAGGAGACTAGATTGAGACCAAACATTTTGGCGCCGTTGTCGGGGAAGTGAAAACTAGGTAACCTTTGTTTCTTAGTATCCAAAAACAATTATATGCGTAGGGAGAGAGATTCAAGGGGAAGATTCATAAGCAGCAGAGGCAAAAGTTTGATTTCTAGAACACCACTTGTTTCATCTAGATCCAGAGCTAGTACACCTTCAACTCATACCCATATTCCATCCTCTCCTGATCCTGGACTTCTAGAAGATCTAAGGTCAACTATTCCATTAGAGAAACCTTCCACTTCATCCACTGAACCTGCCATAGAAGAAGATCTAAAGATTCCTAGTAGGGATACAAACCTTTCCACTTCTACAAGAGAGTCAACTATGGCAGAAGAAGGAGGAGGAGGAGTTTTTAATGGAGAAAACACACTATTTGGAGGTAGAGGTAGAGGTAGAGGAGAAGGAGGTAGAGGTGCAAATGGAGGAAGAGGTAGAATAGGAAGCGCTTTTGGGTTCCCTATACTTGATGAAGAAACCAATACAACCATGAAAAACATTTCACCCTCTGTCCTTCCAAACTTCTATGGACTTAAAACTGAAGATCCTGAAACTTTCTTATTTGAATTTGAAGTGCTGTGTAGGACTTATGACTACCTACAAGATGCTCAAAACTGAAATTATTTCCTTCAACTCTGAAGGGAGCAGCATTAAAGTGGTTTATGAGTCTAATCAGTAGTTCTATTATAACATGGGAAGACATGAAACAAGCATTTCTAGAGAGATACTTGGATTATTGTATGCCGGTTAATCATAAGGAAGAAGTGTTCAAGATGTTACAAAAAGAAGATGAAAACTTAGAAGATTTGTTAGAAAGATTTAATTACAACATCAAAAGGGCGAAAATGGAAAATCTAGATCAAGACACCTTAAAAGCTCTTTTGTTGAAAACAATTAGGGATGAATGGTTGGATATTCTTAACATGATGGGAAAAGGGGATATATCACAACTCACATTACCTAAAATATCTGAGTTATGTATCAACCTTTCAAGAGGGAAATCTAAAACTGTCAAAGGTCCAAGAGATCCTGCTCTTGCAAGGGCAAGTAAGTCTGCTTCTGGGATAGTAAGTAGATCAGAAATAGGACATATTCTTGATGATTTTAAATATGAAATCTTAGGGAGTCTTAGTGAACAAATAGACACCCTCAAGATACAAAACAAGAAAAAGGCTGAATCTGATGCTTTGACAATCTTTTGTCCCAAATGTAGAAAGAAACATGCCTTGAGAGAGTGTCCTTTGGATGTAAAAGCTGTAGAAACCTGTGTCATTTGTTCTGAAAAACATGAGACCAAGAATTTTCCTTCTCTTCCTAGTCTCAAGGCTGTCTTTCAGGAGGAAAATCCTACAGATTCCACAGAGTCTCTCAATTTTGTATCTAGAAGACCTTGGCAGGGACCTCAAACACAAGGATTCCATGATCAAATGTATAATCAACCTCCACCTTGGAATTTTTGGCAGCAACCTTGGCCCCAATTTCAAAATCAATCTCAATCTTGGGCACAAGGAACACAAAGTCCCTATGGAAGATACTCTCCATACTATCAGTATCCACCATCCTATCCACCATATCCACATTTTTATCCTCAAAATTCTCAACAAAAGTTTCCTCAAAATCTTCAACAAAATTTTCAACAAAATCCTCAACAACATCATCAGAACCAACCACATCAAAATCAACCACTTCCATTACCATTCCCTCAAAAATCCAATCAATTTCCAGCTCAACCCATACCAAACCCCAATAATAAAAACCCTTAGAATACATACATGATAGAAGGTCAACAGTTTCCAACTTATTTAATTACTCCTCTAGACCTTAGTGATGTTCAACTTAGGTCTGGAAAGATACTTGAAAGGAGGAAACCTTCTGTGATCATACAAGAACAAGATAATTCTGAGGAAGACTCTCTACGGGTGAATAAAAGTCTTGAGGAGGACACATCCTTTCAAGACCCACACATTGAAAAACTAAAACAAAAAGATCCAATAAATCCAACCCCTGTATTAGAGCAACCATCCACATCTACTTCTATACCTCCCTTTCCGGAAAGATTACAAATTGATAGAGGTGTAGAAAAACAAATCATGGTGCCTAATTATGATTTATTAGATGAATTGAGAAATGTTTGCATTAAAATTCCATTATTGCAAGCCATCAAGGAAATCCCAATTTTAGCCAAAACAATAAAGGAGTTGAGTATGAAGACAACAAGAAAAAGAATAAGAGAAACCAAGAAAATTCAACTGGTAGGACAAATAGCAGACATTATGATGGGAAAGATTGTTATTCCAAAGTATCTTGACCCAGGAAATCCAGTTGTCAAAATTCACATCAATGGAATTGAAATTCAAAACACACTCATTGATTTAGGAGCAGCAATAAATATCATGAGTAGACAAATCATGGACAAACCGAAACTTCCTAATCTTCTCTTTACACCCACACTATTACAATTAGCAGATAGATCTGTGATCAGACCAGATGGGGTAATAGAAGACATTCCAGTGTCCCTAGATTCTTGGGAATACCCTGTGGATTTCATGATCCTAACTCCCAATAATAATCTAGGAGGCCATCTTGTTATATTAGGAAGACCTTGGTTGGCTACAGCTGATGCTTTTATTAGTTGTAGGTCCGGTGATATGTATATTTCTGATGGTAGTTCAACAAAGAAATTCACTTTATATCCTCCGGCTAGGACAATTACAGATCTAGATGACACTCAATGGATAGAGGATGAAGAAGATTTACAACCACTCTTCACAATTTCAGAAATTAGTGAAGATAATCAAATTCTGAATACTCTAGAAAACTTTGAATCCTCTCCAGAACATAAACATGAATCATTTCAAGAGGGATCCAATATTGAGTTTTTGTCATCTAGGCAGATGTCTCTTCATTCTATGGAAAAATTTGGCAGCTCTACAAGTGAAATTTTTCCAGGCAAAACTTTGAACATAAACAAGAACCTATAAAAATCTCAACAAGAAGAGTTAATCAAAGTATTACAGAGACATTCTTCTGCATATGCATGGGAATACACTGACATGAAAGGGATAAGTCCCAAGACTTGTACTCATCACATCTATATAGAGGCAAATTGAAAACCAATCAGACAGCCTCAAAGACGGATGAATCCAAATCTTATGGAAATTGTTAAAGAGGAATTGCAAAAATTGTTAAATGTTAATTTCATCTATCCTATTTCAGATAGTCAGTGGGTTTCTCCTTTGGTAATTGTGCCAAATAAAAATGGAAAATGGAGGGTGTGTGTTGACTACCGAGAATTGAATAAAGCTACTCTTAAAGACCATTTTCCTTTACCTTTCATAGATCAAGTATTAGATACATTAGCTGGCAAAAAGTACTTTTCATTCCTAGATGGGTTTAGTGGTTACAATCAAATCCAAGTAGCACTTGAAGACCAAGATAAAACCACATTTACTTGTCCTTGGGGTACCTATGCCTACCGAGTATTACCATTTGGATTATGCAATGCACCCGCAACATTCCAAAGGGAAGTATTAGGAATTTTTTCTGATCTAATACATGACTGTGTAGAGGTGTACATGGATGATTTCACAGTTTATGGGGACACATTTGAAGAGGCTTTAGAAAACTTGGAAAAAGTCTTAAAAAGATGTCAAGAAGCAAACCTTTCACTTAGTCATGAAATTTTTTTTATGATGTTTACTGAAGGTATTGTTTTAGGGCACCACATTTCAGGCGATGGGATTAGAGTTGATGAGGCAAAAGTTGAAGTCATTTCTAACCTATCCATTCCTAGTTGTCAAAGAGATGTTAGAAGTTTTCTAGGATTTACAGGGTATTATCGGAGATTTATAGAAAACTTTACCAAAATAGCATCTCCACTCTTCAAATTACTCACCAAAGATTGTGAATTCAAGTGGACTTCTGATTGCCAGTTAGCTTTTGAAACCCTGAAAACCAAAATTTCTCAAGCACCTATATTAAGGGGACCTAACTGGAAGTTACCTTTTCATATCTCGACAGATGCTTCCGATACAGCTCTAGGAGCAGTATTGGGACAAAAAGACTTGATTCCCTATGCCATCTATTATATCAGTAAAAATTTGACTCCTGCAGAGTTAAACTATACTGTAACTGAAAAAGAGTTTTTAGTCGTTGTTCATGCCATAAACAAATTTAGACACTATATAACAGGCTATGAAACTTTTATTCACACTGATCATTCTGCAATTAGATACTTAATGAACAAATCAATCACTAATGGCAGAGTTATAAGATGGTTGTTGCTCTTACAAGAATTCAACATTACTATTCTAGATAGGCCTGGAAAAAAAAACACAGTGGCTGATTTCCTATCTAGACTCCAAAATATCAAAGATGACACTCCGGTTGAAGATCAATTTCCTGATGAATATCTTTTTGCAATCTCTACTCAAACTCCATGGTTTGCCGATATTGCTAATTATTTAGTTTCAGGAAAATTTCCTTCAATTAAGAATGCAAGGGATAAAAGAAAAATCATTAATGATAGTGCAAAATATTCATGGGTCGCTAATGAGTTGTACAAGACAGGTCCAGATTTGATTATTAGAAGGTGTGTTCGTGAAGATGAGATGCCTGAGATTCTCAAGGCATGTCATGACGAACCTTGTGGTGGACACTTTGCAGATAAGAGGACAGCCTATAAGATCCTTAACTTAGGATATTATTGGCCATCCTTGTTTAAAGATGCTAAGGAGTATGTCAAAAGGTGTGACAGTTGCCAAAGGGTAGGGAAACCTTCTCCTTCGGGTGAGATGCCATTACAACCTCAGGTACACATTGAACCTTTTGAAAAATGGGCTTTGGATTTTGTAGGACCTATTAGTCCTCCATCAAGACAAAAGAAATATATATTAGTTTGCACTGATTATGTTACTAAGTGGGTAGAAGCTAAACTATTACTTGTTGCTAATGAAGCATCTGTAGTTACTTTTCTTTTTGAGGATATTTTTACTCGTTTTGGTGTCCCAAGGGAAATTGTTACAGATCAAGGAGCTCAATTTACATCAAGGCTAGTGGAGCAAATGATGAAGAAGTACAAAATCAGACATAGAAAATCTACTCCTTATCATCCACAAGCAAATGGTCAAGTGGAATCTACTAATAAGGTCATTGAAGGAATCCTAACAAAAACTGTTCATTTACATAGAAGAGATTGGGTAGATAGGCTTCCTGAAGCCTTGTGGGCCTATAGAACTACATGGAGAAACACAACAGGCCATACTCCTTATGAGCTTGTTTATGGAAAGCAAGTTTTTTTTCCCATAGAGTTCCAAATTCAAACATTCAAGATGGCAGTTCAGCTAGGACTTGATCTAACGGAGGCACAAAAGCATAGACTGGAGCAAATTAATGAATTGGATGAGATCAGACAAGATGCAGTTCAGAAAACAAGTCTAGTCCAACAGCAACGGGCTAGATGGCATGACAAGTACATCAAAGAGAAGAAATTTAAAGAGGGTGATTGGGCTCTCTTGTTTGATTCAAAATTCAAGGATTTTCAAGGGAAATTTGAGACACATTGGCTTGGGCCATATGAAATTGTTCGAATTTTTGATAATGGGGCAGTAAAAATCAGAACTATAGATGAAGAAGAGGTCACTTTTCTTGTGAATGGTCATAGACTGAAACTATACCACAAGCCACTCTCAAGAGAAGAGTTTGTCAAGAAGTTCCAAGAAAGCAATGATGTGAAGTTAATGAAGAAGAGTCTCTCTTCTTCATCAACTTGATTAAAATTTCTGAAGCATTTCTCTTTGAAAAAAATAAAAAATAAAAAATAAAAAAATAAAATAAAGGTATAAACATGAAAACCAATCATTGATTGGCATGTTTATACAGAAAAGATAGGGTGAAAATCAAAGTCTCTCTGACACTCTAACTTTTCCCATTTTTTTGTTTTTACAAGCAGCTGTTACAAAAATCATAAGTTCAGATCCATAGTGCTTATGATCCATCTCATTTCATTTCACTCCATTCACTTATTCATCCATACTCCATTTCATTCCATCATTCATATTTCACTTCATTCCACATATCATTCATCTCATTCCATACTCCATCCATCTCATTTTCATGACAAAATTTAAAGTTTGATATCTTGCTGTAAATGAATAAAACATGTCATGGATTGTAGGGCAGTTCTTATGTTCTGTCACTCCATTTCATAAACTGAATCCATTCCATTTCATCATCCACTTCATATACATCATGTCTCATCATCCATCTTCATTCATACCATAAAAAATTTCACCTATATTCCAAAAACACTCCATTCCATGATTAAAATGCTCTACAGGAACATTCTGCAGCTCAACAGACATTCTGCAGCTGATCAGCCTTTCTGCAGCCAGACAGTCTTTCCGTAGCTACAAATCCTGAAGGCATCAATTAGCAGACATTATAATTGCAACAAAATGACCCAGTGTATCCATGAATCAAAAGCATCAAGAAGATTATGAAGACTCTTCCAAAGGTGAACAGAGAAGACAAAGACTACAAAAATCAAATGAAAGGTAGAGGTAACAAGTTTAAATTATAATGGCATTTAATAAAGTTTAGCATAGTTTTAGTTATGGATTGTTCAAAAAGGTTGTTTTAATTATTTTTATTGATCAAGACCAATAAACCCTCCACAGACTTTGGATTAAAATCTCTCATTTCAAATTCCATATCCGACATCATTTAAGCGGTTAAAATGGTCGAGGTATTTGAATTCTTCACGTCTCTTAACCAAATCATTCAATGATGATTCTCTTTGTCGTTGTAAAAATCCCCGCCGTCTCTTCAATCATTAATTCGTTCCCTCCACCTCACTCCACTACTTCATTCCGTGACCACTTCCATCACTCCATTCCGTAGCCGGCATTTCATTCCGTAGACAGAGATATTCTTATCACCGAGAGCAGAGCAAAAGGATATCAGTTTGAATAGCATGGAGAATTATCATTGTAAACGCAGAGCAGAGCAAAAGGGTAAATTCAGAGGTATAGCAGCGTGAGAATTTGAAGCCATTTGATTCCGTGGGCAGACAAAGTATCACTGTGGGCAGAGATTGAGCATTATCACTATAAACACAGAGGTATAGCAGAGAAGAATTTGAAGTCATTTGTCACCGGGAGACAGAGGTATAGCATTGAAGAATTTGAAGCCATTTGTTACCAAGAGACAGAGATATAGCAGTATGAGAATTTGAAGCTATTTTCCATCGAGAAACAGAGGTATAGTAGTGTGGGAAATTTGAAGCCATTTGTCACTGTCAAACAGAGGCATATCAGTCCAAAGTTTAATTGTCAACAGAGGCATATCAGCCCAAAGTTTTGAAGTTGTTTTCATTATCAACCAGGGGTATATCAGCTCGAAGTTTGAAGCTGTTGCCACTATCAATCAGAGGTATGTCATTCCGAAGTTTGAAGCCATTTTCATTAAGAACTTGAAGCCATTTCAATTCGAAGGTGAAAGTCATTGTTTTTGTGGGTAGAAGAGTGTTAATTTGAACATTGAAGAAGCAATCATGGGTTTCATTGTAAGAACTGAACCAGTGGGTTCAAAATATTTAGAAGGCTACCCTCAATGCAAATAAATGTTACAACAGATAGAATGGCTTCAATTTTTGGAGAAATTTAATGGCTTCCACAAGGAAGTCACTAAAACATTTGCAAGATCATTTCAAGGAGCTGAAGTTGAAGTCGGGGATGTCAAATTTACTGTCACTGAAGTTTTCATTGCAGAAGCTACAGGGTTGCTCAGAACTGGAGAGAGATGGTTCAAAAACAGAGAATTCCACAATGAATCCTGGAAGCAAATTCTAAAATCACCAGGTATGGATGTCACTGTATTTAAGAAAGGAATTCCCAGTTCTGCATTAAAAAATAAATGGAGAAACATACTACTTCTGCAAAAATTTATTACATGTGAGGGTAGATATGGAACATTTTATGTCTACCACATTAGACTGATAATGCATTTTCTGGGGGAAGACCTAAACCTACCTTACTTCTTGCTTCAAAGCTTGAAAAAGATGGCTTCCTGTGTTCAAAGAAGGGTTCAATTTTTAGAGACAACTTTATATCATCATGGGTTGGTTAAAATTTTGATTGAACATCATTTAACCAAAACAAATAATACATGGGACAATTTCTTGATAAGAAATCATTTTGAAGAGCCAAAAGAACCCACACCTGAACCACAGCCTACAAGGAGAAGCAGGAAATGGAGGGCTTCAAAAGTTGAAATTGACAAAACAGTCCAAGAGAGCAGTGAGGAAATAATTTTATAGAAGTTGACTCAAATCAAGAGACAACTTAAGGAAGAAAAGGTAATCAGGAAATCTGCCATGGAGAAAGGAGAAGGATCTTCTCAGCCTAGAAGAAGCCACAGACTAAAGGGGAAACTGAAGAAAACACTAATCAAACAAACAGGGGTGATTAATATAGAAGATGAAGAAACATCCATTGAAGAAGATGTTGAAGAGGATTTTAATGAAGGAACCCCTGAAATTGACCCTGCTCAACAGGAAATTTATGACTATGTGGAAACTTTGGAAAGGAGAGCTTCAGAAAGCAAGGAGAGAACCCCCAGTCCTCCACTGTCTGAAATAGATATATTAAGAAGGGATAGGTATGAGTTGGAAATACTTAATAGACACATCAAAAATGAGAATGAAATTCTCAGAGATCAAGTCAAACTCAAAACTGATATGAACTCAACCTTATCCCTACATATAGACAAAGTGGAAAAGACCAATGAGAAGTTGAAGAAAAGGAACAAGAAGCTAATCAGGGCACTCACCAACCTAAGGTTCAAACTTGTTATCAGAAAACCCATAAGATCTCTAGCTTCCAGACAAAGGAGAAGGAGAGGATTAGATGTTCTTGCAGAAGCCTCTGAGTTCATAGGATAATTTGCATGAGGACATGCAAAGAGACAGCAGTGGGGGTATGTTGAGCCTCAAAATTGTACTTTCTTTTATTCCACTTTACCTCATTTTCCTTTGTCCATTGCTATCCTAGACCCAATTGATCAATGAATTTAGTTAAAATTACTTTTAGAATGATTTACATGACTGACTTGCTAATTTTTGTGATTTTTTCCATTGTAAAGCATTTTGACCGGAACTAGCTGCAGAATGCAGACATTCCGTAGCTAACCGGCGATTCTGCAGCTGTCTTCACGTTTGGGTATGTTCCAGGTGGCCTCTCAAGAAAAACCGCATATGGGCATAATCCACGTCATGTCTACATGGTTAGTTGCTCATCATGGAGGAAGAAACGAATTCTGGGTACGGTTTTGGAACGTGGGAACACATTTAGGAAAGCAGACTTCTATTAGGACTGTCTCAGTCCAGATGTCTTTTTCCTTTTCACGCAGCCACTTCAAGAGTCCTAATGTGATTCCGATAAGGAAAGACAATGTTCCTGAAGTTGTTGCAAGTTTTTTATTTACATTTGTTATATAAACACTTGGGAAACCGAGAGCTAGGCTAGATTTTATGCTAGATTTTGTTCTAGATTTGGCTTAGATTATGTGCTACATTTCTGAAGACGCAGAGTGCTATGTTCAAGTTATTTCATCTTTAATGAAGCAGACAGTGTTTTTTTTAAAGCGTTGATTTAATTTGGAGTTGAATTCCGTCAGGTGGTAGAGGGCCCCTGCCTATTGCACGAATTTATTTGCGTAAATTAGATAAGTATTCTAGCTGCCTTTACGATTTTGAAGTTGAATTAGTAGTTGTTTTAATTAGCTACTGTAGTTGTACTCATTCTAACTCTTCCACAAGAAGAAGTTCTTCCAAAAGATTATAATGATGAATGGGAAATGGCTATAGTATTGTAGGATTAGAAGTTGAATTCATAGTTGTTTTTAATTAGCTAATGTAGTTATACTCATTCTAACTCTTCCACGAGAAGAAGCTCTTCCAAAAGATTATAATGATGAATGGGAAATGGCTATAGTATTGTAGGATTTAGTTGTAATTTTTGTTGTTCACTATCACAGTTACACTTTTTCTAATCACTCTTCCACAAGAAGAAACTCTTCCAATAAATTCTTAAGGAGTCCAAGGCATAACCGTGATAATGAATGTTTTAGTTGTGTGTTTGCACTAAGTACCATCGCTATTCTTGCTCTTAAACGCTTGCCCAAAATATCATAATGACGAGTAGAAGGTGGCTATGATATCTTAGTTTTTCACTGCTTTCAGTCTTTTTGCTTGCATTTGCACTCAATTACACAGTCAGAATTGTTCTAAAATCTCTTCCAAAAGAAGGAACTCTTCCAAAATATCAATAATGATGGACAAACAGACTGTATAATTCCATAGAATAATGCATGATAGCATAGTTAGGATGCTCCGGAGTTTAATTGCACTTAACTCATGTTCAGTTACTTTGTTTTGAGTTTGATGATGACTTGTAGTTCAGCATTGTTCTAGATTAGTGGCATCTTAAGTTCATTTTTAGATTAACTCATTGCACTTGCACTTCATATTCAAATTGTCATCCATTGCACAATAGATTACTTCAGTTGTTAAAATTTACAAAACAACCTTCATTATTCACAAACTTCTTCTTGTTCTAAAATCCATAATTGATCTATAACCATATGAACAGAAGACAACATCATTTTAAGGCCTGAAGTACCTCTGCAATTTCCTCATCATTTTATAAACAGAGCTCTCCCTCAAAAGACTACTTTGAAAAGAAATCAATAACTCTTGAGTAAAGGTTTTGTGACATCTAATTGAATTGCAGAATAGAGTTAGGAATTAGATTTAGAATAGAAAATCTTATGATGATATCAATGTTTTACTCCAAACATACTTCAACAAATCTCTAATCAAGGACAAGATGTTGCATCATTATAAGTTAGTTGTTTAAACTGTTTAGTTAGGAAAATTTGCATGCTTAGTTGACCATGTTTCAAGCTCTCTCTCAAATTCCTTTGATGAAAGAATTTGACAAGTTTAGTTTGTGTTTTGAATCATTCGCTTAAAATTAATTATCAAGCTTTGTTTTTGATTGGTCATAGTTTAGATTTGATTCTGTTTTAAGTATTGCATTGGTATCAGTCATTTGTCATCAACCAATTAGGTTTCACTTTGTTTCTAATCATTAGCTTCCTTCCATCAGCTTTCTAGTCATCTTTCTTGTGAACATAAAACCACCAAAAGACCAAAAACATCATAATCATCATAAAAGACCAAAAACATCACAAAACACTACACACAACGCATTAGGAAACAAGCACCTAGGTACATACAGTACACTTCACTTCAGCAGTTTACAAATCCTGGTTGACAATTAAATGAACTCAATTTAGGAGACTAGATTGAGACCAAACAACAACCTCACATCAGGTATGCAAATTTTTTCTCTGGTTACTGTTTTTATTGTAAGGAATTTGGCCATAAAATCATTGAGTGCAGAAAATATGGACAAAGATTGATGTTCAACACCTCAAGGAGGTTTATGAATCAAATAAATTTTGCTCATACTCACAATTATGCGAAAATTATGATCAAATGTTGTGTATGCAATAAAGTTGGACATATGCCTTCCAAATGTCCTCTGAGAGGATGTGGTTCATCATCTCACAAAAATTTCCAAACAAAAGGATGCTTCCAGTGGAAAAAGAAGGTGAAAAAATGTGACCTGGCTCTAACTTCTCAAGACCTAAAAAGCCAATGGTATTTGGACAGTGGCTGCTCAAAACATATGACTGGAGACAGAAGCAAATTTATAACTTTTGATGAAAAGAAATATGGAAATGTTACTTTTGGCAATGATAAATCAGGAAAAATCAAAGGAAAAGGCTTAGTCAGCCTAGATAATGGCAGAGGAAAGGCCCAAGATGTACTATTTGTAGATGGGCTAAAAGAAAACTTGCTGAGTGTCAGTCAAACGTGTGATAAAGGCTGTGAAGTTCTTTTTAGAGCACAAGACTGTGAAGTTAGATCAAGCACCACAGGTAAGACTCTGCTCAAAGGTGTTCGAACAGAGAGTAATGTTTACATAGTGAAAGAGGAAGATGAAGCATGCCATATTATCAAACTTGAGGAGTCATGGTTATGGCATATGAGATTGGGACATCTCAGCTTCGATCATATCATCAGACTGAGCAAGAAGAAAGTTGTCAGAGACATGCCAGAAATAAAAAGGCCTTCCAATACCATATGCAAATCTTTTCAATTGGGCAGACAAACCCGCACATCCTTTAAGTCCAAAGATGAGTTATCAACAAGAAGACCACTCCAGCTTGTGCACATGGACCTGTGTGGACCTACAAGAACTAAAACACCAAGTGGAGAATCCTACTTCATGCTGATAATAGATGATTTCTCCAGAATGACATGGATTGCATTTCTCAAGAATAAATCAGAAGCACTATAAAAATTCAATATATTCAAAGCATTAGCAGAAAATCAAACAGGATGCAAGCTAAAATGCATCAGATCAGATAGAGGAGGTGAATTCACAGATTATGACTTTGCAGACCAATGCAATTAACATGGGATAAAGAAAAATTTTACTATTGCAGGGACACCTCAATAGAATGGAGTAGCAGAGAGACAAAATAGGTCTGTACAACAAATTTCCAGAGCCATGATGCAAGAGAGTAATATTCCTCAAACCTTCTGGGCAGAAGCAATACACACACCTGTGCATATCCTAAAAAAAGCTCATTTAAGGCCGAGCAGTGACAAGACTCCCTGTGAAATTTGGCATGGTAAACCAGCTTCAATCAAGCACTTTAGAATCTTTGGAAGAAAGTGCTACATAAAGAAAAATGATTAAAATCTGGGGAAATTTTATGCAAGAGAAGATGAAGGGATATTTCTAGGATATGCATCCAAGAGTAAAGGGTACAGGTGCTACAACAAGACTCTTCAAAAAATTGTAGAAATATTTGACGTAAGATTTGATGAATAACTTCCAAACAAGACAAGAAGTATAGACTGTAGCAGTCCTTCAGACAATCATGAAGAAGAAAAACAAGATGATGATGAAACAAGCAAGACAACAGTAGATGTTGAACTGAGCTCAAAAGCCCCCTCAAGATACACTCAAAAGAACCATCCAGAAGATCATATCATTAGAGACAAGAGTGTAGGAGTCCAGACAAGAAGGCAGCTAACTGAACAGACAGAAGAGGTATACATAGCCATGTTATCACAAATAGAGCCAAAGAAGTTTGAAGAAGCCAACAAGGACAAGTATTGGGTGAATGCTATGAATGAATAATTGGACCAAATTGAGAAGAAAAATACCTGGGAATTAGTTCCTAGACCCACTAATAAAAATGTCATAGGCTCAAAATGGGTATTCAAAAATAAAATGAATGAGAAAGGACAAGTAATCAGGAATAAATGCAGACTTGTTTGCAAAGGATATTCACAAATCAAAGTACTTTATTACAATGAAAAATTTTCCCCTGTAGCCAGAATGGAAGCTATTAGAATTTTTCTGGCCTTTGCATGCTACCAAGACTTCAAGGTATATCAAATGGATGTGAAATCTACATTTCTGAATGGAGATCTAGAAGAAGAAGTCTACATGGAACAACTAGAAGGTTTCTCATTAACAGACAAAGAAGACTATGTGTGCAGACTAAAGAACTCTCTAGATGGACTAAAACAAGCTCCTTGTGCTTGGCACTCAAGGCTGGATAAGTACTTGCAAAAAAAAGGCTTTAAAAGAGGAGGAGTAGATAGAAATCTATACATAAAAGCCCATGAAAATGAACTCCTGATTGTTGTAGTATATGTTGATGACATTATTTTTGGAAGCAACAAAGATGAGCTAGAAAAAGGATTTGCTGATGAGATGAAATCAAAGTTTGAGATGTCTATGATTAGAGAACTCAGTTTCTACTTAGGACTTCAAATTCAGCAAAAGAACACAGGTACATTCATATCACAAGAAAAATACTTAAAAGAGATGTTGAAAAAGTTCAAAATGGAAGACTGCAAACCGTGTCAACTCCCATGATCACAGGAGTAGGCTATGTGTTGATGATGGATCTGCTGATATAGATCAAAGACTCTATAGATCCATGATAGGAATTCTGATGTACCTGACAGCATCAAGACCAGACATCATGCTAGCAGTAGGACTTGTGGCTAGATATCAAGCAACACCTAAACAAAATCACCTACTAGCAGTCAAAGAATATTCAGATATCTACAAGGAACTACACGGTATGGAATTTGGTATCCAAAAGGAAAAAGCTTCACTTTGATAGCATACACAGATGCAGATTGGGCCAGCTGTGTGGATGACAGGAAAATCACAAGTGGAGGTGCATTCTATCTAGGATAAAGTCTAGTGGCATGGCTAAGCAAGAAACAAACATCTATTTCTCTATCTACAACAAAATAAGAATACATAGCAGCAACAAACCCTCTAAGACATGAAGGTAAGAATTGATGACCCTATCTCTATCAAACGTGATAATACAAGTGCTATAAGCATATCAAAAAATCCTGTGCTTCATTAAAAAACTAAACATATTCCAATCAAGTATCATTTTCTTAGAGAACAAGTAGCTCAGAAGGTAGTAAAGTTGGAATATGTGCCAACAAAAGAACAGACATCAAATATATTTACCAAACCTCTTGCTAGAGGACCATTTGAGTATTTGAGAGATAGACTAGGGGTAGTATCTGTAGATGCTACTCTTTGATATGAAGAGAAAGCATCGTTTCAGGGGGAGAACAGAAACGAAAATATCATTCCAGGGGGAGATCAGTTAGCAAGGAAAGAAAGAAACGGGTCCTCAAGATCAGAGCAACATGGACGAGATTTAAAAGCAACAAGGAAATGAGCAACCCCTTTCCATTGATGTCAAAGGGGGAGGAAGAGCAAGCAACATCAGAAAGAGTCCTAAAAGGCAAGTAGAGGAAGCGTATTTCCATCAATGCCAAAGGGGGAGACTATTAGAAGTGTTGTCATTGATGGCAAAGGACAGCGGCAGAACCAGAGGAGGCAGAGCAGTAGAGGCAGAGACAGAGAATATAGAGGCATAGATGAAACGGTCGAGCAGCAGAGGCTAAGACAAAGAATACAGAGGCAGAGTCGTTAACAAGCAGTGAAATGATCAAGCAGAGGCGGAACCAAGGATCCTGTGTATAAGGGGTAATACCAAGAATTAAGCATTGAAAACGTAATGCAGTTGGTTGTTAAACCTTATGGTAGCGTTGCATTAACATAACATTGAAATAGGGTTCATATATTAAAGTGTTGAAGAAATAAGAAATGAAAATTTTAAACAGAGATTATATGTATATGTATATAACAAAGGCGCGAAGTTTTTTTTGTTGGAGCGGAACCATGACTATAAGCGGAACCCCGAACATGAACAGTGAAACCAGAGTTGTTGAAAACTAGTGGGTTCACACGTTGGTTGAAGTGGTAAGCATCATTTCCAAAATGAACGTGATATATGTCTTTGGATGCGATGTGTCCTAAGATGGCTTTCCAAAACCATTTTCATCGCGTGAATTCTGAGAATTAACGTCAGTACATCTAAATTACGTGAAAATGGGCGATGATTGTTGGATCATCCAAGACAAAGTGACAGCTTATCAGCCGTCAGATGTGTGTGGTGTGTTAATTAGTGGGCCCAAATTAACATTTGTATTGTTAATTGAAACTTAACCCAAATGTTAAGTCGTATGTTGTGGGACCACAGGAAAATGCATGTGTGGACTTTTTTTGGATGCATATTGATACATTTTGAAATGCCTAAGGTTTAATACCAAAGTCAAGGATTAATATATACATACATATATATATATATATATATATATAGAATGTTGATGCATCAGGGTCTATGCCAAAGTTGAGGATTAATTCAGGTATTGATATATAGTTGATAATGAAGTCGTGGATATACTTAACTGACGAGGGTGAACAGTAGAGCGTGGGACCCATGAACCACCATATGATATATGTGCTGAATTAATATAAATAAACCTTGAGTGAATGCTATAAGTGCGGGTGTATGTAATTAAAAGAGCCGGAACCCTTTGTAGCATTAAGACTAAGGTTTGAATAAAGAACATGGCTAAGTATATGCAGGGAGCAGAAACATTAAACGAACTACGGAGCCCAAGAGGTTATATAAATATATATATTAGTGCTGGGTTTAAGTCTGAGCCAAAGACTTAATACTATGTTGATGGATAATATTATACTTATAGTGTGGGACCCCCTACATAAAATTCCGAGAATCATAACCCAAGCTGGAGGATACATAAAGACTGAAGCGGAAAAGTATACATGTGAACAGTAAATTATCGCATTGGAGAAGGAGCAGAGTATCGGAACAGATAATTGGAAGTTGTGATTTCGATTAATCGCAATCGGAAGTATTCGAGAGGTGATACATCGCATCGGAGAATAAAGAAAGTTTGGAGAGTGGACCCGTAAGGGAATTTTATGTATTAAAATGTTTTATTATTGTTATAACACCAAGAGTTGAATTGCACAGTTACATGTATGCAGCAGTTACACCACGGCAGAGAACAGGAGAACAAGCTGAGCTGAAAAAGATAGACACAGTCACAGAAAAGACAAATACGCAGTGATCCAAAAGGCTGAATGAGTTGAGCTGGAATTATCATTGTATTTGAATGTAAATGTTTTAATTGATTTATATTGTTGTGATGCATTGGCAAGTCTCTGTTGGAAATAAAACTCCACTATAAAACTGAAAATTGTATAAATTGCTGAGATTTTCTAAATGAACTGAAAAAGAAGTGAGGAGACAGAATAAAAAAATTCAGGGCTATTCACTTTGAATTCCGTGTGGAATACGAACTGTTATGAGACAAACTGTATAAAGCATATCACATTGATATGCAGAAAGAGGTTAGAGAGTGAGGATAGAGAATGCAGAGTATGGAAAATTGAGGCAAAGAAGATAAGGAAGAGAGGAGCAGAAAGAGATGCTATAGAAAAGAGCTGATATCTGAGGTAAATCAACAAATATTTTCTTTTGATAAATTGAGGAAGTTGGAGCTTCCCTATCAAGTTGAAGCTTGATAGTTGTCAGTTGTAGTTGATTGAGGTTGGAGCCTCCTATAGGTTGGTGCCTGCAGAAAAATAGTGGTGAGAGGGAGTTGGAGCTTGCCTTTGCATCACAACAATAATAAGATGTGGTTTTCTCCCTTTATGGGTTTCCACTTCTATCTGATGTCTCTATGTGTGTTTCCAATGTGTTGATATGATCTACCCAATTTTCTGAATGTTTTATGCTCTCATAATAAGTTTGGTGTCACATTAATTTAATACTTGCTGCAACATATTAAGACTGTTCACATATTAAAGTTGGTTATAAAATTAAGCTGTAAATAAGCCTGATGAAAAATTTAAAAAACTTATGTATGTGTTAAAATGATTCACCCCCCCTTATCATTTTAACTAAGGATTCAACAGACTCTTCCTCTAAAACTACGTCATTTTCCAGTATGAAATCTTCATCTCTTCGAGTGTCTGGAACGACTGCATATTCTTCATCTTCTGTCAGAAAAATGGGTATACCATCGGGAGTGAAAAAATTATTAGCTTCAACTATCAGATCATCATCATCATCTGCTTCCATTCCCTGAACATAATTTTGCTGCAAAGGAGTTCTAATCTGCTGCTGTTGTGTTGTTTGGTCTTGCATTTTATGTTCCCTCTGCTTGATTCGGAATTGGGGCTGCTGCTGTCCTCTGAAATTTGGATTCCTGATTGGTGTTTCAGGTCTATCTGAAATAGTCAACCGGTCAACCATCTTCTCCACCGTTCGGATCAAAGTATCCATCTTATTATCTAAAGGATATGCTTCCTCCTTTACAGTCACTCTCTTTTCAGATCTCGTCCATGCTCTTTTAGCCAACAGATTTGCTTCTACGCTTACAATGTTTTTCTTCATATCTTCAAGTGTGGTAGGATCTCATTCTCGTAAATGATATGCCATGTCAGCATCGAAACCATTTGGAAATTTGAGAAAATCTAACCCCATGGGGGGTGTGAGGTTGGTCGGAATAGAATTATACATTGCATTAAACCTCACACAATAATCTTGTACACTTTCACCCACATTGCTTTTGATGTTTTCATACTCAGAAAAAATTTGGAGTGGGTTTTTATTTACCTCCCACCGGTCTAATAATTGTCTATGTAGCTCCACCAAAGTGTGGATAGAGGTTTTTGGTAAGGCTCTGAACCATTTTCGAACTTCACCTCCAAAGCTTTGGACAAACAATCTCACAGTCACATTTTCTGCCTCTACCTCATGAAGGTCAAAAAAATCATTCATTTTATCAACATGTTGTTGCGTTGTAATGCTTTGAGTGGCATCAAAAATAGGTATTTTACTTTGGTAATCAGCAGGCATATCATTTAGATTCTGAGGTAAAACCAGGGGTGCATACTGGGCAGCCTTGACTCTAGGCGGATTTAAAACAACGTTTGAACTACTAGGATTTAAGAGAGTTGTTAATGGATAAGTAGGGGTGATAAGTTCGAGGGGAAGGGTAGGTATAAATGGAAGTTGAGAATTGATTTCAGAAATTGATGGGAATACTGATGAATTGAGGGTAGAGATGTTGATTCTGATGATTCTGAAAGCTCAGAGATATTGGTAGCAGTGATAGATGATTGAGAAGAATTTAAGATATAATCGTCAATTGATATGGTTTCCTTTTGAACTTCAAGATCTACAAGAAACTCCGGGTCTAAAACTGTGTCATCAAGGGCAGTTTCAGATTTGGTTCTAAATAGAGAAAGATCAAAATAATCATGAAAAGGGAGGTCTTCAACGAAAAACCACTCACTGGGATAGGAATTGGATCTGAAAATAGGTCTAGGGCTCACTGAACTTTCTTGTCTTCTTATTATTCGCAGAATAAGGTTAGGATTTTCAAATATAGGGGGAGGATTTGGATCAAGATTGGCCCTCGTGTATTTCCTTGAAGCCAGTGTGGTTGAATTTTGAAATTTTTACTTTGCAACGTTTTATTTTAGCCTAGAAAATTCTAAAACTCATCATCCAAAGTTCAAGAATTTATATGGAAGATATTAACGGGGTGATCAGTCTTTCATTTTAGATTTTTTCCCCAGTATGGTCGCCACTATGTTATCACCTAGATTGACCTCAGACTAAAGGAAGGCAAGCCAGGGTAACCACAAAACACACTTAACCTTGTAGCTAGCCCTACAAGGCAAGGAGAGGGCTCTCTCCATAAGGAATCTCAGTCAAGGATGATTGCGGAAAAATATTTTAGGCTAGGTATAGTAGCTTGAAAGGTCTTGATAGATTTTTTTGGTGTTTGTTGGATCGGATGGAGCTGGGTAGTTTAAGTCTGGGAAATTAAATCAGAAATGTAGGGCATTATATGGGGCAAGGTAGGCATGAAATTTAACACCTTTGGCTTAATGATGTGAAGTGTTTAAGACTGGTGAGGAGCTGAGGAGGGCATATGAGATGAATCCTTCTCAAACAATAGAAAAAATAAAATATTGAATGATTTCCTAAGGCAGAGCACTATAAAAATGGATTCTACCTATCTAACTTGAAAACATTCAACATAAATCAATGGAATGAATGATGGCATACATAAAACATTTAACAAATGATTACAAAAGAAGAAACTATGCTAAAATTCCATACCACAGGGATCCCATAAAAATAGCTGCAAATCTTATTAATTTCCTGCCAAATTGATTAAAAATAATGACAATCAAGATCAGAGCGCCCAAGTGATTCCAACCTCTACAAATGACTGAAAAATTACATTAAATAGACTAGCCTTAGGGGGCGAATCCGTAAAAAGAGGATCTGTTTCACCTGCCCCCAAACAAAAAACTGAAGATATAAAAACCCAATGATATACCTCTGGAAGAGAGGAAACTGTATACTCGACCATCTGGAAGTATTATCTGTTACATTTACTCCAGCCAATGAAAAGAAAAAAAATATGGAACCAATTTTCTACCACATTTATCGTTTCCCATTTTTTCGTGAGCTGGTGCTGCATTCATAGTTACTTATGGCCTTAACAGAATGCCCGCCCCTTTTAACCTTTTTGCTGAAGAAAACCCTTTTAAACAAATAAAACGAATGTGCCTCATTTGAACGGAGAAAAACCATTTTTCCTTAGAAATGAGCGGAAAGAGAAGTGGTGGGCTGTGGGAATTGCAATCGCAAATGGAAGAGGAGCGGGAATGTTCTGGGTGAAGGAAATCATGATATGCGATGAGCAATGGAGCGACTGGAGCGATGAAAAAGGAGCAACAGGCGATAGAAAGATGTGATGGGGGATGGGGCGATGCGATGGAAATGATGAAGCGATGCGATGGAGGATGAAGCGATGCTGCGATGTGATGGAGGATTATCGCATCGACAGAAGCGGGATGGCAAGGTTCGGCGCTGCGAGAATGCGATATGTGATGCACGATTATGTGATGCTATTGCATCAACGATGAGAAATCGCATCGGAGTTGTAGGAGACGGAAATACAAAGAATTTGCAGTAAAGGGAAAATACAGAAAAAGGTAAGAATTTTAATTTTAAAGGCCAGTGAAGTAATGGAAAAAAGGGCAGATCTATGCTTTTTGAGTCATTTATTCATTTGGGCATATTTTCCGATCCAGAAGCTGATTTCGGGAGTGTGATATACCGTTGGAAATATTTTTTTGAGCTGCTTCTAATGAACATGCTTGGAATATGATTTGTACTGAAAATCATGTGTAGAACACTTTTGAAAACTAGACTGAGAAAAAGCCCCTTTGACCCTTGGTGATGGGCTGCGAAAGACTAACATTGGATTTATGGAGATAACAGCTTTTGAAGTTCAACTTATTACATCTAGAAACATAAAATTACATAAGAAATTATAATAAAAACAAAGTACACTGTTTTCACCTCAAAACATGGTTTTGAGGTGAAAATTACATTAAGCTTAAAAGAACAACTCTTTTACTTTTCCAGATACTATACTTTGAGTTTATTTGGCATCCCCATGTCCTTGCTGATATTTATTGAAACTTTCATCATTAATTTGACTATGGTGGAACCCTAAAACCTAATGAGACCAAACCCTATGAGCTAATAAAATGACTGCAGAGTGAAAATGAATCATGAATGAAGACCATAGAGAGGAGAACCAACAAGTATTTTTCATGAGGGAAAACTGATGAAGTGACCCCAACCATCAGTGGATTCATGACCTAATGGAGTGATAAAAAGTTATAGTATGAGAATCCTACTATGAAAATGCAAAAGAGAAGATTTTGATCACTGATGGCAGTATGACAATACTGACACTAACAATGCCAAACTTCCAACCCCATAAAATAATGCATCAACCTTAGGTCCTTCATGTCGAATTTTGTAGCTAGGTCTCCTTGAATTCCTTGATGAGCCTAGATGATCCTGTTAGGAATATATCATCTATGTAAAACACCAGTATTAGAGGCTCATTCCCTACTTTCAGATAATAGAGATTGGGATCTACTTCGCTCTTGACGAATCCCATATTTTGCAAGTAACCATCAATTTGACCATACGAAGCTCTAGGGGTTTGCTTAAGTCCATACAAGGCTTTCTTAAGCATACACACATGAGTCTTCTACTCATGTGTCTCAAAGCCCTCTGGTTGTTCAATATATACTTATTTTATCACCCCATTCAAGGATGCAATCTTGACATACATCTGATGAATCTCCCACCCCATCTGTGCAACAAGGGATATCATGAATCTAATAGAAGTATATTTGGATATTGGGGTGAAGGTATATTCATAGTATATCCCCTCCTTCTGAGAATATACCTTAGCCACGAACCTGGATTCATATTTTTTTACACTTCCATCTGCAACATATTTGCTCTCGTAGATCCATCTCGAACCCACAACTGATCTATCCTGAGGCCTACGAACCACTTCCCAGACATCATTCGTCATGATGGAGTTGTACTCTTTCGCCATTTCATATACCAACAACTGATGCTGAGCTACCTCCTGAAAATAGAGGGTTCCCCAACCTGGACTACCAAGGCTTGGTATCTGTCCGGTTGCCTGCGTTGCCTCTTCTCATTTCTAAGAGCTCCGAAAAACTCCTCTGCATCCCTCATAATTTTTCGTAATTCCTTGCTCGTCCTAGCTCTACTAGTGTGTGGATATACCTTCTCCTCCTCCTGCGAATATTTTGGAGATGAAACCCTTGGATCCTTGTGCCTTGGAGAAGCACTCGTTCTAGCCTATGTTGGTCATAAGGGCTGGACCAATGGATCATCTTTAGACTGCATTGTGTAAGGCATCCCTGGGATTTTCTGAAAGCTCTTTCCTCCATGAACTTTACATCCCGCTGCACTACAATATTCCTGATATCAGGAATGTAGATTCTATACACCTTAGAATTCTCTCTATATCCCACCAGATATCCCTTTTTCTGCAGCCTTATCCAATTTCTTCCTCTTCTCTTCGGGTACATGGTAGTATGCCACACTGCCAAAGATCTTGAAGTGGCTTTCTTCTAGGTTCCTGCCAGTGAAGACACTTTCTAGAGTGATCTTACCTAATGCACTGTGAGGAATCCTGTTCTGAACATATAAAATTGCATTACAATATTCAACCCACATAAATTTGGGCATGTCTTGATCATACAACATGCCCTTGCAGCCTCCACAATATTTCTATTCTTCCTTTATACGATTCCATTCTTCTCTGGTTTATACAAAGTGTTTCACTCTCTTATGATCCCTTCCCTTGCATAGAAATCTATGAAGTCTTTATCAATGTATTCTAAACCATTGTCTGATTGCAATATATTTATCTTCTTTCTTTTCAGATTCTTAACTAGAGATTTAAAATCCTTGAATCGATCAAAGCCTTCATCCTTGGTCTTCAGAAAGTAGATCCAAGCTTTCCTGGAATGGTCATCAATGAAGGTGATGAAATATTTGGCACTACTAAGAGCTCTAGTGGACATTGTTCCGTAGATGTCTGAGTGTATTAATCCCAACACACTCTTAGCCTTATTTTTGCTCCTGGGGTAGGCTGCCTTGGTGTACTTTCCTAGTACGCACCCTCTGCAAACATCATCTCGCTTGGTGCTCAAATCTATAACTCCCATGACAATATTATTGAGAATTATCAAAGCCCCATGGTATAAGTGCCCCATTCTCTTGTGCCATAGTTCATTCAAATCCTTCTCATCACTACTACCTGTCAGTGCCATTGGAGATTCCAGCTGCAACTTATACAGTTTATTTCTCTTGACTCCGATTTGTGCCTTCTTCCTCCAACTTGGGTGTTTTACATATACGCTCTTACTAATGAAGTAAGCATCATAGCCCTTGTTTTGTATTTGAGAAATCAAGAGTAAGTTCATCCCCAAATGAGGAACATGTAGCACATTGGTGGTCCAAAGCTTATTGCCAACTTCAATTTGAAATACAACGGTACCTCTTCCCACAGGAGTACACTTTGCCTTATTTCCCATGGTGATTTGAAAGTTCATCTGCTCTTCTCAGTAGCTTGAGAAAAATTCTCATACTCCCTTCATATGAGCATAAGCTCCACTATCAATATACCAGACTTATGGAGAGTCAGAGCTTGATACAAAAGAAAACTATTCTTCCAGTCTGGAAGCCAATACAGAGATGTCTTGATCCATCTATTCTTTCATGATTTTCTCTGGAGAACTGCATGAACCCTTCCAAGTTGCTACTGAAGAAGCTTCTGGAATTCATTCCATTGCAGGGTCTCCACTCTTGTTACTCAATCTCAGCTCTGATACCATGTGAAAATTTCAATTCTGAAATTCTACTGCAGTTATAGATTTATTTCTCCTACTTATTTTCACAATAAGTTATTTATAAAACCCTTCCAGTAAATTTCAAAATAAACACTACTACAATTATCACCAAGTACATATAGAGAAAATAATAGTAAAATTAAAGCACAAGGATCAATCACAATGACAAAACTATTTTTGGACAATTGTCCCCGAAAAATCCCAATGTGGGAAAACCGGTGCAGCAGATGAGGGTTTATATATTAATATTCAGCAAAAAATTATTTATAAGGAAATATTGGCATAAAATATGGATAAAATTCTTCAAAAAACACCTGAGGCAAATTCTATCCATACCTCTAGATAATTTTTGACACCTAAGGGACTGAATGGCCCTCACTGCGTCAGCCCTACGTGTCTCTCTGCACAGAGCTTGTGTGAGACTGCATCACTACTGCTTGAGCCCTCTGCAATGCTCCCCTGTGCTACCTCTCTGCCCTTATTCTTCCTTATTCCTTTGAGACCTATCACTGTTGATGCCCTTTGCTTCCTCTGCCCTGCAACTCTTCCCCTGAAATCGAATTCTATTCCTTCAAAATCGACTTCCCTTGGGTTACTGCATGTATGTCTGCCTTGTTTTCCAAATGGCCCTCAAGTCTTCTTTTATAATCTTCTCATTGAAAAATAAACGACCCATATTAGAAGTATAATCAATGGATAATATTAAATCTTGACTTGATATTCATTCTCTAGAAGATTCACACTCTGTTTTATTAATACCCATTAATTATTTAGTTTCCCTAAGTTTAGACTTAAGGTCCTCATTAAAATAATTAATTATTTCAATAAAAGATAAACTGAGTGGAATTTCCACAAATGATTTATGGGTTCTTTGGAATACTGATGTCCAAGCCTCCTCACAAATTTTGAGAATTAGATCACTTTTCGATGCTACAAAAATTAACACTACCGAGTAGTGAAAATATGTACTTGGAGGAGAAGATGAGGTCCACAAGGATGCATAAAGGGAAGCACATAGATCCTTTCCTTTTGAGGCTTCGGGAAGTTCGGTATTAGTTGGAAGCTGTAGGGTCAGCACCTCAAGCTATGAATATGGTAAGATTGGCCCTAAATTCCGTCCAAGAAGAATGGAAATCATTTGTCCAGAGTATCCTTGGTAGAGAAATATTTCCGGATTGGGAAGGGATGTGTGATATTGTTCAACAAGAAGAGACGAGGCATGACTTAGTAAAGTGAAAAATAGATGGAAGCATCAATAGTGGCACAAAGCCCAAGGAGGAAAAGAGGAATGTAACCCTTACATCAAAAGGGAAGCAAGAGTAGTGGAAGCGGAAGAAGAACATCTCGAAGATCAAATGTTTCATGTGTGGTAAGCTTGGTCACTATACTATGTAGTTTCCTCTCATAAAGAAGGAAAAGGAAGAGAAACATGATCAACAGGCTGAAACCGTAGGGATTGAGGAGGAGGACTTTGCCATGATTACCTAGATACTTCTAGGGGAGAGGTGGGGTGATCTAGTACTATAGTTCCAAAGAGCTACAATTGGGAAGGATCATTGAGGATTCCACCTCTTGGATCAATACCTTGCTACAAGATCCCATATTAGAAGTAGCAGGATGGACCAGTGTTAGTTGGTGCAGAGAAGTGATAGAGTGAAAGTTGGGGCAGAGAAGTGATAGAGTGATAGTTGCAGTGGTTAGGAGTGCCAGATGCTGAGCATCGTCGAGCAGAGTTGGAAGCACTGCAATTGTCACAGTGAAAATTCAATAGCAGTGCACAACCTTCAAAGTGTCAGTGCAGAGACTAGAAGCAGTCAAAACTCCAGTGAAATATGCATCATGCTGAACACAATTGGTTCAGTATTTTGGATGTTTTTTTGTTGCAACAACAACAGAGTTTCAATGCAGATGCAGTTGACAGCAACATGCAGAGTCAACAGTAACACAAATGCATCATTTGTGCAGTAGTTGGTGGGAAGTGATTTCAAACATAAAAAATGCAGAGGGAGATGATACAGAGTTAGGGTGAAGCTTCAAAAAGTTTAATTACTAAAGCACATTCCTCACTAAGAGGGAGTGTTGATTTATGGTAGCATTGAATGTGGTCTAAGCCTCAACATTTTCACAGAGGCTAGGACACACGCATCCTCCAAGACCTAGAATTAATTTTGGGAAATTCTATCTGGAGACAGTTTTATTAAAATAATGAATTGTTTTTAATGGATGCCTAAGTCTAATCTTATGAAATTAAAATAATTAAAGGGTATTAATGAAACTCGGTGTGAATCTTCTAGAAAAATATGGAAATAAAGTCAAGGTTATCTGAGGCATTGATTAGGAATTAATCTAGGCCATTTAATGTTCAAAAGGAAGATTATAAGAAGAGGATCGATGGGCACTTGGAAGATACATTGAATTGGAGATCAAGAGATTGATTTTCTCAAGAGAGAAATGCAACAATTTTCAGATAATAGATCGAGATATTTCTTGCAGTGAGGGGAAAATATAGTTTTTCAGTGGAAGTATTCATGATTAAGTGAATATAATGCAGAGGAGGAAGAGAGAGATCCAAAGAGGTAGCGCAGAGGCACGCTGGGTAGGGAAGAGCCACCCTGTGGAAGTGCAAAGACTGAGAGGAGATCCACAATTCTGTTGAGGAGAAGTCTTGATCTAGTGTTGGGATCTGGGTTGTGAGTCTGGAGGGACAAATATCAGAGCTCCAACTAGCAGACCGATCAGCCAAAAGAGTGACACATTCCCTATTAGTTGTGACACAAAGGCAACACAGTAATTGTGCAGAGGCAGCTTGGGGCTAGCCATTCAGAGGTTGGATTAATGTTGGATCACCAGTGATAGTGTGAGGTTATTTTCTCACTAATTTTTTGCCAGTTATTTTATATGTATAGGATAGCTATTAAGGCATCCAAGATTGTATTCAGAAACTACTGCATAATAATACAAACCCTCAGCTGCTGCACCGATTTTCTCGCATTTGGTTTTTTCAGGGGCATTGTCCAAAAATAACAGTGTCAAATGTGTGTGCTATTTATTTCCTGCACTGTATTTTTATTCTGAAACATTTTTATATTTTTTAATATTGCAGTGTGTTAGTTTTTTTATTTACCGTAGCAACCAGTAAATAATTTTTTTAAATTATATAAAAAAATAGAATAAACTTGACCAGTTGTTGTAGAAGGATTCCAATCATGGAATTTTCACAATAGATGGTTAGACAAAAGTAGCCAACATAAATTTGGTGTAACTATTAAGGGGATATAATCGGAAGCACCGAAAGACCTGAGATGAAAATATATTATATATAAAACACTCTTATAACAAATCAATCCACACTTCTACTCATAATTACTCATTTGAAACTTGTTTTGGATATCTGCAACCTTCATCTCTGGATATTGCATATGGGAAACAAGGAGGAGTGAGGGAGGATCTTACAAGGGATGCTTTGAGGGCTGAAATGTTTGTTAAAAATATCAAGCACATCCATATATAAGTACAAGATACATTACAAAATACATAAGGGAAATATATGGCCATGCATGATCAACATGGAATAGATGAGCCATTTAAGGTTGGGAGAAAAAGTATGGTTATAGTTGAACAAGGAGAGGCTACACGGTCCTGGTAAGAAAATGAAGGCTCTGCGGTATGGTCCCTTCGATATAATGGAAAAGGTGGGTGATAATCCTTATCGCCTTAGTTTACGACCATATACACACATTTACTTAATTGTGAATGTAGAGAATCTGAAACTCTATGAGCTTTCCATGGTAGGTCAAGAAGAGGAATAAGTCCTACCTTTTGTGAAGGATTTGGCACCATGTGCTTAGGTAGAGTTCACATAAGATATATTTTTGCAAAATATGTCTAGAACTAAAATATATGGGCAACATGACCTTAGGCAAATTGGGTTGAAAAGATAAATTCTAGGCAATGGTACACTTGAGAGAAGGTGCATGAAAAGTTTCCTCACCTTATTTAATAGAATATTTTGGAGACTATAACCTTTTGAGGACCAAAAGCCTTCCAAAATGGGGAGGTGTGATACATATTAGATCATTGTATTGTTTTTCATCCATCTTGATGCTTTCAAAGGGGAAAAATTCGAGGAATAAACTGACAGGATCATTTTTACTAGCGGGACCTAGTTTGGAAAAACGAGGCCTGAAACTTTCTAAGAGAATATTGAGGCATTAAACATTTTTTTGGGGGTTAAAACTTGACGCTTTAGTGCAACATTTTTTTCCCCTATTCTACACACATATATCTTTCAAACAATGCAAGAATCACATCAATTAGAGTATGTATATGAAAGTTATGCCACTCAAACGTTGACCTTCCTGTTTTCACCACCTTAATTTGAGAGGATACCACGTCAGACCCCATTATACATGAAAAAGGGGTTAGCCACGTGACTATGATGAAGAATAATCTAGTAGAGTCTATATTATAACTTTGGTTAAGAGTTGAGGTAGTCAAAGCTAACCACTAGTTGGCTATCAAGCTATTTTATAATCGAGCCACTAGGAGGAAAAGGGGTTCCATTCTTTCGAGCGCATTTGTTCCATAGCTGAGAAAAAATTAGTTGAGAGGGATAGGAGATATAACATACATAGAATTGTGCACTGTAGTAGCCCATGGGCCATAGACCACACTTCTTTATACTCACTATAATTTTCTATTTAGAGAAAAAGAGCAGAGAAACCTCACCTTCTAGATAGGTTTTTCTCTCGAAAGGGTTTCCTAGGTCATATCTTGTGTAAATGTGTTTGTGAGATTTTATTTCATTGTTCTCTATTTTATACATAATTTTAATTCACATGAGTACATTATTAACAATAATCTATAGATCCAAAAATCTAAAAGGAAATAAAACTGCAATGGTGTAGAATTTCTAATTTAAAATATAAGTTTAATCAATATTTTGTGACAAACTGTGTAGTGGAATATCCACAATAGTTTATAGATCAAAATCATCCCTATTTCATTATCAGTGAATCAAGAAAATGGTCAAATTTATCAAGATAAATGAACATAATAACCTTTGTAAGGATTTTATGTTGTCTCTAGTATTGTTTCTTTAATGAATGATCTTTAACCTTTGCTCTGATACCATGTTGGGTTTTCATGATCTTCTAGTCTGATAGTTACTTCAAATGATTTATTAATTAATTATTCTTGTGTCACATTCATCATTAAGCAATCATACATAGAAAATATCAACTATAAAACAAAAATGATAATAGAATCATGAAGAGACATCCAAACTCAAAAAGTACAATTTTTTACCCTCGGAAAAACCTAACTAGGGAAAATCCCAACAACATTTTTTATAGAGAAATTTGTCCAATTCAATAAGAGATACAATTTTATTTTTCTATTCAAACTAGGTAAAACTAACCACATGATATACAAAGGTCAAACTGGTCATACTTCTTAAGAAATAGGTTTGAATTCTACCCATAATTTGGTCTACTTAGTCTAGAATAAAGTCTAGTCAAAACCTCAAAGAATTTTCTCAAACTAACCTCAAAATGATTCGGTATACTTTCCAAGAAAATGTTAGGTCAGTGATTGTCAAATAGATCAGAATATGCTACTCCGGAAATTCATCATCCTCCTCCTTAAATCATTCATGTGCATAGAGAAAATACAAGATATGTTGTTCTGAATTGATGTCAAGGAGGGAGGTCGAATGGTGTATATATAGTAGTTTAGAGTGCCCCAACCCGAACATCCCTTTGGACAGGCCAACTTAAACAATTGAAGTCAACTTGAATTTTGTAGTCAATTCCAAAATTCAAAAAACAAATTTTCCCTCTTTTAATTTTTTATCCGACTTGAATCCAAATTTTAATTTTCATTCCTTTTTATTTTGTGGGCTAATGTAGTTAGGGAATACCTCTTGCAACTACCTCAAAGTCAACACACAAAAGCTATTGAAGTTTTAGGTATGGTAAGATATTGTAGGTGATATGAATTTTGATATTTGGATAATGTATCTGTTTGTGCAATTAGCAGTAGAGAAATAAAAGAGAAGTGTGACATAGATTATATAACAAAGGAGTTGTAACAACTTCTAGCCAAGGTTAGGTAAAAGTTGTTGAGGAATGATATTGGTGGAATATCTTAGGAGAATTAAGTGGAGTGCAAAAGGTTAAGAAGGGAAGATGAATCTTAAGTGATTCTAGACGAAGGAACCAGGGGTACCAAATACCGAGTTCAAGAGAGAAGATTGGCGATGTACTGTGTAGTAAGGTGAAAAGGAATTTTTATTGCAAAGGCTTATTTTCATATCACAGTTGAGGATGGATAAGCTCATATAGAAATAGAGGGATATGAATAAATCCAATCAAGAAAATAGTCCAAGAGAAAACAACAACAATATGAGGGAAGATGCTAGAGAATTTGGTAGAAAGAAGATGAGCGAGAAGAAATTGGACAACATATTATTGAGTCAAAATATGACGTAATTTAATGATGATGCTACTATAATATATAATTGTATAAGACTTAATATTTGGATTAATATTGAATAAAAAGGTCAATTTTTCTATTGTGAAGTTTAAATCAAGAAAAATTTAGTACAAAAGATAGCCCTTAAGAGTAGGAGATATATTTCATTTTTGTGAATCAGAAAAGGGAGCAAATCTTGGAGAGAATGTTGAGGGTGATGAGGTACAAGATGAGAGGCTTGAAGAGTACTTGGAGAACTTAATCAAGTACCAAGAGAGGATTCTAGATCCATCAATAGAGATAAAGGAGTCTTGTGATTTTGAAACTAAGAGTTTTTTTGTGTATGCAGGTAATGAAGGTGAATGCTTACAAGAAGTTGTGATGAAAGAGAATGAATAATTGCCTCATGATGTCAAATAAGAAGACGAGACCAAGATAGATAGAAGGAAGTACAAGAGGAAGTCAGCGAGACCTCCTATTGACAAATACAATGGGAATTTATGATGGATGGAATGAAAACAAATAATCTCAAGTGAAGGAGATGACAAAGTTTGAGGAAAATTGAAATCTTTGGAAGAATTACTAGCAAAACCTAGGATTGAACAAGGCTAAACAACAATTATAGACTGAGAGCATCTAAAAGTGCCCAATATTATTGGTATAGTTCGAAAAATTGAAAACAAAGATATGAAATCAAAGGAGGAAGACAAAAAGCAACATTATGAAGGAAAAACAAGGATACATTTATTAAGAGGGAATTCATATAAAGGTAAAATGTATGGAAGCGTGCAAGGAAGGAAATTCAAACTGAAAAGCAAAGAGAATCTTTTAGAATTGAGACAATATTCCAAGCAAAAGGAAGAGAAAGGATTTTTTTTCGAAACAAGGTGATATGGAATAGTTTTTGGACAAAATGAAGTGTGTGAGAAAAACATAATGTCATATCCACAACAACAAAACTAAGAGGATGTTTTTGAAGGAATTAACGAGAATATAAGTGTTAAACATAGTACGATTTTTTATTTTAAGTAATAGATTTCAAATATTGAATGTATAAAGAGGGATAAAATATTTTTGGAAATATGTTTGTTTTATGTACAAATATAGACATGAACAACAATTTTGAGTCCCTAAGAGCCTGATGTAGGAGGATCTCTTCAAATTCAACAATAATTCTATAGGGTCTTACAAATTCACTAAAAGTATTAGTTTCCCTAAATCTAATTTATGAATATAGGATTATTTCTAGAACAAGAGGGGTTTGTTTTCCAAATAAAATGTAATAACTAGTTTTATAGGGATTGTTAGAGAAAATAGAGATTTATTTACCATTGATATGTAGTTCACTATTTCAAGTGATTTGTTAAAGGAGTTAGATATTTCATGTTATATTAAATATCCTCCATAAATAAATGATTTGATCCATCAGTAGTGGATCATGGTCAAACTATCATATTTCACAGTTCTATAATAGAAAATATTAAATGTGTAAGAGAGGAGAGTGTGTACATAAGAGAGTGTGGTGTGCATGTGTGAGGAGTGTTGAAGAATATAACTAGTGTCGGTCTTCATAATTTTACTTGAGTTAAAATGAAATGTATTTATCAAAAGAGAGAAACATAAATTTTATTATTAAAGCATGGGTTTCATGCTTGGATCATTTTTTTTAGGTCAAAGTCTCCATTGAAGACTTCTAGGGTTTATTTCAAGTGTAATTTTCCATATTACAATCTAAAGAACCATTATTGGGAATTATTTGTCAAGAGAGAAAATTATTTTAATGTAAATTACGTCAATTAGGCCTCCTCCACCAAGTCAACCTCAAGGAAGGAAAAGTCAACCTCATTATAAGAATTCGATCACCTAAGATGACTATATATAATCAACAACTCGACTCATTTGGAGGACTTGTCACACAAGTTATAATTGCAGTATATGGGGAGTAGAAAAAGTGAAAAATTCAAGAAATAAGTTGGAATCGAAGTTTTTGGGTCTCTCTCTCTCTCATGTGTAATATAATTCTGAAGATGCTTCAAGGTTGAAGTTGTGAAGCTGCTCCATATAGGTCAAAGTTTTGAAGCTGCTGCATTAAGGTTGAAGTTGTGAAACTGTTGCATCAAGGTCGAAGCTGTGAAGTTGCTGCATCAAGGTCGAATTTGTGAAGTTGATGGAGGGGCTGAAATTTTTCAGATACTGGGGAGGCCTAAATTCTGAAGCCACTGGTGAAGCTAGGATGAAATTTCTGGGTTGAAGTTGTGGGACAAGAAGAGACTATTAAGGTTGTTGTATCTCATTGAAAGGCTGACTTGGTGGAGGAGGAAGGTTTGTTAGTTAAGGTCTTAGTTGTATCACTGTCATATGAATCTACTGAAGGAAGATTTCTTCATTGTGTTTTCCCCTATATAGGTGTTTTTCCCTGGCTATACGCCTACATCAAGTGTCCTTGATCTTCGTGTTTTTATTTTGGTAATTTATTAATGGACTGAGATAAAATGAAGAACAGAAGAAATATAATAATAAATTAAGGAAATCACAAGTAATTATCAACAATAGAAAATATTTCTACCTTTCTGATTTTCCAACATGGTATCAGAGCTAAGGTGAAGAAGGAAGAAAAGGGCAGCCTGAAGATCTACTGAAAGGAGAATCAAGAGAATAAGGAGAATAAGGAGTCTCAAGAAGTTTAATATGGTCATCAAGAAAATGGATCATATAAGGGGATAATCCTACTATCTACAAGAAATATATCTAACTCAATGAAGGGATAAAACAAACTAGAAGGAGCCTCCAACTAGAGGGCATGGAAAAGAGTATATATCTCATCCTCGAGAAGACACATTTTTGGATCTAGTTTGAGGAAATGTCAAGAAGCCTACAAATGAATCAAATGAAGCAGAGAAAGAAAAGTTCAGAGAAACCGAAATATCTTCCATCAACCTCATAGTGGATGGAGTAAAGGAAAACCTCATTCCATAAATATCCAACATAGATTCTACTCAAGAAATGTATGATGCTCTGTCCAAATTATTCACCATCAAGAACATTAGTAAAATATCAAGCCTCAAGAATGAATTAATAACTATTAAGATGAAAAAGGATGTTATTTCATCCTTCTTTATAAGGATATATAGAATCATATATGAACTTCAAGCAATAGATGAATTTGTACCAGAGAAATAGCTTGTTATTACTACCCTTATAGGAATACCAAAACCTTGGAGTGCCTTTGCATCAGGAATCAACAATTGGAAGGATACTCAAAAATTCGAACAAATGTGGAATTCATGCAGTCAAGAGGAAGCCATAATATTGTTAGTAAGAAAAAAGGAGGATGTAGAGGAGAACATCTCAAATTCCTATTCCTCTCATCATAAGAAAAAGGGAACCTTAAAGAAGTACAAAGGACCAAAGAAGTAAGTAGAAGTATTAAATATTGAATGTCACAATTGTCACAAGATGGGCCACTACAAAATTCATTTTCTAGAGAATCCAAGGAATAATAAGAGAGAAAGAGAACATGAAGGTGTTGTTGATGAAGGTCCACCAAATAAGAACAAGATAGAGGAATCCAAAGTCAAAGACTTTTTTTCTAGAGACCCTTAGGGACACTATCCCTTACATTTCCTTCTACTTTAAGTTTTGCAATGTTTTTCTTTATGTTTTTATTTCTAGAATTTGTAGGTATAACATGTCAAGACCATTTTTGAATTATTTTGATAAGTTGTAGGTATCCCTCAAGATTGGATTAAGAGGGAGTCTCTACCAATTTACGAAAATATAAGTATTTTTTTCTATGCTTCATATTTTTCATGTTTGGTTTCCTTCTCACATCAAGACTTGTTTGAATTATATGCTAATAACCTTTTATATTTTCCATGTTAGGAAAGCTTGTTGAATACTCAAGGGTTATGGAGGAGACTTCAAAGGATAGAATTGAAGCATGGAAGAAGTTGTTCGCTTCAAGAATTGATGTTCTACAAGGTTTGTAAGGAACAACTCAAAGGTATGTCTTAAACCATAAGCATTGTTATAAAATTCTCTTCATATGAAAAAGGTATGTTCATTTTCTTTTAAATGTCTTGCTTTACATTACTTACATTGTTATGTATAGGGTTTTGAATCACAAATATTCTTGTTAGGGTGCTTAATCATTAGTTTGAATCTACCCTCATTATATTATCATTCTTGTGGAACTATAAAAAGATTCACTATAAAACCCTCACCTAAAGGTATATCAATATTAATTCTGAAACCACAGTCTACTTAGGGTTATTGATGAAATCTAGAAAATACTATTCTTTTGATGTTTATGGTTTTGATATTGTTATAATGGAAACCCTAGTCCTTTAGGGTTTGTTTTTTTATGTATTGAAGCCCTAAATATTTAGGGTTTGGTAAGTTAGGGTTTATAAGCAAGATACTTATATTAGCCAAGATGATGTCCTAGGAATAAAACCCTAGGTATATATTTCTGTGTATGATCGAAACCCTAGCCTGGTCAAAAATTTTTTTTGCATAACTTTAATGTATTTATATTGGTATCTTAGGTTTACATAGTAGATATTGTTGTGCTTGATTATGAAACCCTAGATCTATATGCTGACCTAATTGTTAATGTTCATAGTTTGTAAATTCTAAGGTTTGTAAAAAATCCCTAGAAGAAGTTTGATATTCTAGGATATGATGATATTGTTTTCGATATCATGATTAAATATAGGATTTTCAAAAACCTTAGTAGAGTCTAAAATGTATAGTAGACTTATTATTTGATTAAAATGCTAATATCTAGGGATTTGCGTCACTAATATGGAATCTGGGAATTGTAATGGATCATAGTAGAATCTGTCATATATCTTTGAAAATAATATGATACCCTAGATAGAATGAGACTGATTTCTTGATTAAGTTTCTTTATGTTGTAGCCTAGGGTTTGTAACAAAACCCTAGCAAGAAGTTGAAGTTTAGAAGTATGTAATTCTTGATCATGAACCTAACTAGGTTTAGGTATTTGATGTCTAAGGTATAATGCTTCCGTTATTATATTAACATGATGTTTCAATTCGTATTTGGTTGTAATTTCTATTAAATTTCTTACATGTACATAATCCTCAAGATGTTCAATGATGATAATCAAGATAAACTTGAAGTCGTATGAAAGAATGAAGTCATGAGAAGTTTTTTGATGAAGTAGTTGATCTCCCTAAATTGAGAGGGAGCCTAGATAGAAGAAAATAATACGTCTCCCCAGTTGAGAGGGAGGGAATATTATGATAGTCATGACGGATATATTGAAGAAGAAATTAGAGAATGAATGAAAATACTACAATGTATTGAGGATGTCTTGGTGCTGTTGAATAAATGAAAGAAGAAAATATTCCAACTTGTTGCATATGAATAACTTGATATAAGTGGAATCAGGATGATTGAAGACCCCAAAGGTTTTTGTTTACTTGTATGCATATTTGAAATTTTATTAATAATTTGGGTTTGTGCTTGTATCTCCATAAAACAGGTTTAAAACTCTGGGAGAATGCTTAGAAAAATGGATATATCTAGCTTATTAGGGAGAGTTGAAGAATATAATGGTGGATTCTTGGGAGGAAATTTAGCTGACCTATATGTGCTTGATGTCTAGATCTCAAAGTGGGAGGGTGGAATTAGTGTTGTAGCTCTGACCTTGGATACACAACTATATCCCTGGGTTGATGGTTAGTTAGTAATTCAGGTGGTACCTAGATTGGTTGAAAAATTACCCTGGTCAAGAATCTAGTCTGTGGCACTTAGTGTGCCGGAACACTTCGTAGTTCATTTTAGAGATATTCCATGTACCTCTATAGATATAGGTAAATATGAATACCTCCCTAGTGAAGAGGGAGTTTTGAAGAATGTAATTAGTGTCGGTCTTCATAATTGTACTTGAGTCATAATGAAATGTATTTATCAAAAGAAAGAAAAATAAAATTTGTTATTAAATAAATTGGCTTATTAAAGCATGGGTTTCATTCTTGGGTCAATTGTTTTTAGGTCAAAGTATCCATTCAAGACTTCTAGGGTTTATGTCAAGTTTTCTTGTCCATATCACAAAGTAAAGAGCCCTTCTTGGGAATTATTTGTCAAGAAAGAAAATTATTTTAATTTAAATTAGGTCAATTAGGCCTCCTCCACCAAGTTAGCCTCAAGGAAGGACGAGTCGACCTCATTAGAAGAATTCAATCACCCAAGATGACTATATATAAGCATCAACTCGACTCATTTGGAGGAAATCTCACACAAGTTTGAATTGCAGTAGCTGGGAAGCAGAAAAAGTGTGAAGTTCAAGAAAGAAGCTGGAATCAAAATTTTTAGGTCTCTCTCTCTCTCTCATGTGCAAAAAAATTATGAATCTGCATCAAGGTCAAAGCTATGAATCTGCTGCATTAAGGTCGAAGCTATGAAGCTGCTGCATCAAGGTCAAAGTTATGAAATTTTTGCGTCAAGGTTGAAGCTGTGAAGCTTCTACATCAAGGTCGAAGCTGTGAAGTTGCTGCATCAAGGTCGAATTTGTGAAGCTACTAGAGGGGCTAAAATTCTGCAGTTGCTGGGAGGTTGAAATTCTAAATCCATTGGTGAAGCAGGGTCGAAATTTTTGGGTTGATGCTCGGTTGAAGCTAAGAGAGAAGAAGAGACTATTAAAGGTTTTTGTATCTCATTGAAAGGTGGACTTGGTGGAGGACGAATGTGTGTTGTTTACGATCTTGGTTGTCTCACTGTCATATGAATATATTGAAGGAAGCGTTATTGACTGAATTTTACCCTATATAGGGTTTTTCCCCTGGCTGTTCACCTACATATGGTGTCCTTGGTATTCGTGTTTTGGTTTTGGTAATAGCTTGATGAACTAAGATAAAAATAATAACACAATAAAAATGATAATAAATTAAGGAAATCACAAGTAATTATCAACAAGAGAAAATATTATTGAAGATCTCTCTGGATTATCCATAGTATTATAGAACATTTGTCAACATTTCCTGAAGATGGATCACCGTAGGGATTCAAAATGTCGGCAAACGTTCTATAACACTATGGATAATTTGGAGAGCTCTTCAATAATTGATAACCACAAGAGCTTGAAAACAAAGAGAAAATATTTTTCCTTTCCGAATTTCCAACAAGGATGCCCCCACTACCCCAACAAGCGTTATGGAAGGTAGGTCTAAAGAGACCAAGATGGGAAGTGCATTACAATGTCTATTTTGTAATCATCCACCTTTTGTTCCAAGTGGTGAATAAATGTTAGATTTCTCATATTGATCAAGGATTGATTGAATGTAAATTGTGTATGTGTGATTGGACGGTGTCTTTTGTATTTATGCTCTTTTATAACCATTGTTGGATGAGAGATGAAGCCAAATTGAATCCATTTCATTTGCATAAAAATACACTACGACGATGTTAACTGGTCGTGGTACCAATGTCATAGTTCTAAATTTGGAGTTACACTAAATCCATTCGCCAAGGGTGAAGTCCTTTTGAGAAAGTACGTAGTTCTTTATAACTGCGGAAACCCATAAAACAAAAAAACCTTACCATTTCTCAAGTTTTGATGCACTTCCACTAATTAATAGAGATTGTTTTAA
Organism: Pinus albicaulis; assembly: GCA_034641835.2. NCBI lineage: Eukaryota > Viridiplantae > Streptophyta > Pinopsida > Pinales > Pinaceae > Pinus > Pinus albicaulis. The sequence continues at coordinate 65,881,869 of CM076577.1, read as the reverse complement.
CCATTAGGGTAATTTTTAGGTCTAAAATGGGCCTCCTAATAAAAATAATAGTTATGAATTTCTAAAGAAAAAGAAAGGAAACTACTTTTATTATATTTTTGGCAGATATGTTTATATATTTACTCAAATTTCAAGTTTAGACACTTGTTGGATGCATAGTTAAATTCCCCATCCATTGAGTACCCACTCCACATACTTTTGAGTAGACCCACTTTGAAAAAATTGAAAATGCATGAAAATGCATGTTCATCACATTTTTTTTCACATATTTTAATTATTTTCGATGTGGGTCTACTTAGAAGTATGAAAAATGGGTACTTGTTGGATGGGGAATTTAATTTTTCATCTAATAGGTGTCTACAATTGACATTTGAGTAAACATATAAGGAGATAAGTTGAAAATACAATTAAAAAGCTAGTTTATTTCTTTTCCCTCCAAAATATTTACCCTTCGGGATGACACCATCATCTTGAATCTTATTAGTTCTTATAAAATTAATTTTATTAGTACAAAATTTATTTTAAGACCCATTTTTTAACTCAAATTCTCCTAATGATGAAAATCACTATTAAATACTATCTGTCGCAGTGCTTCCAACCTTTCAGTGTAAAAGTTCCATGATAGAGTTCCATACCAGACATCACCGTTTTGGAGTGACTTTCATTTTTATTTTTTTCCCAATAGTGCATATCGTGGTGTCTTCCACTGTAGTTTAATGAGGAATTCATAATGGGAACATTGCTATCAGCTCTTTTCCATTATAATGGAGTCTATTCCTTCAGGTCAGGGTTCCACCATGTATGGTTCCATGCTTGGCCCTAGCGTTACGTGAAATTTATTTCTGTAATTGTTTTGGGCCAATAAATAATAATCTAGTGTCAAAACTGTCTGTTGAAGGGAATACTAGGAAAAAATAATTGATGACAGATATTTTCTTTTATATCAATCCAATATTCGATATTAGAATACAACTATATCAGAGGATGTGTTAAGTTGGGTGATTTTCGATATACGATTGAGTCTTGATATGTGGAGGGTTTGACCCTCCAATGGTTTATACCACTAATATAATAAACACTACTATATATTAAATCTCCTTGGATCACTAATTTTTTCATATACATTGACCACCAATATGACTGAGTTGACTCCCTGGTAAAGTTACCTGACATGAGTTGTCTATCTATTACATTGGTCGATATATAAATGAATTGTGAATGAAAACTTTGGTTCGATGATATGCTGATAAGCCTTGGATATGGTAGTGGGTCTTATGTGTTGCATTTTGTGGTGTCTATGTGCCAAGGTATGTAAATTTTGGTGTCTTCACAAAGTTTTGTGTTAGTATCGATAAGATAAAACTGGAATCGACATGACAACGAATACCAAATGAATATGACATTACTTGCAGAAATATTGAGCTTCTCATCCAAATTCTTCATCAAAAGTAGGGAATCATGGCCACACCATAGGAGCTCCTCATCCTTTTGTGAAATTTTCAATCTGAAAACTATACAGTTGCAGTGATAGATTTATTCCTCCTACTTATTATTTCAATAAGTTATTTTCAGAAATCTTAGGGAAAATATCGAAACAAATACTACTGCAACATTCAAAATTACATATGCAGAGAAATGAACAGTAAAGGACATAAGCACAAGAATCAATCGCATGTACACAGTTAGTTTTGGACAATTTTCCCTGGAAAAACCCAATGCGGGAAAATCGATGCAGGAGATGAGGGTTTTATTAATTCTCAGCAAATGATTTCTTTACAAGGAAAAATACTGGTAGATAAAATCTAAAACACCTGAGACGGAATTCCTGGCTCCTTCCGACAAATATTTGACACCCTGATCAACCTCTGCTATCTCTTGTGCCTATCTACGTGTTTCTTTGTGCAGTCCCAGTGCTGGACTATGTAAGTCTGCGTAGGGTTTGTGTGGGTTCTCTGTACTGTAGCCCAGAGCTGCCTCTAGTGGCCCACTGCTTCACTCTATCCTTGACCTCAATCTCTTCTGACTCCCTCCTCCTTCTACTTCTGTAAAATATTCGCCCTTCAACTCTTCCAATGAAATCGAATTCTCTTACTTCATAATCGATCTCCTTCGAGTACTGAGTGTATGCCCATATTTTTTTCCAAATGACCCTCAAGCCTTATTTTATAATCTCCTCGTTGGAGAATCAATGACCTAGATTAGAAGTTTAATCAATGGCTAAGAAATAAAATTGACTTGATCTTTTTTTTCTATAAGATTCACACTCTGACTTATTAATACCCTTTAATTATTTCATTTCCCTAAGTTTAGACTTAGGGTCTTCATTAAAATAATTAATTATTTTAATAATTCATCAACCAAGTGGAATTTCCACAAACGGTTTCTGGGTTCTTTGGAATACTAATGTCCAAGCCTCCTTGCAAATTTTAAGACTTGGAACACTTTCTAATGCTACAAAAATCAACACTCCATCTTAGCGAGGAAGGTGTTCCAACAATATTCCTACTGCATGTTTCTCTGCTTTTGAAGCACCCTCTACGCTACTAATCTTTGGACACTGCCCCTCATATGTTGTGTTATTGTCTTCTGTACTGCTGCCTTTGAAACTGCCACTGTCACTGCTGCATATGTACTAAAACTCCCTTTGAATACTGACCCTATCTATTCCTTCTACTAGAATGGATTATTCATCATCCCCATGTTCTCTCTGAAGTAGATAAAATTATTCTTCCCTAGAGCTTTTGTGGGGATGTCTGCCACCTATTCTCCTGTTGGAGTGTACTGCAACTAAACAGCTCCACGTTGTACATAGTCCCTGATGAAGTGACACCTGATATCAATATGTTTCAACTAATCATGAAACATGGGATTTTCAGAGAGCTTGATGCAACTGTGATTATCGCATAAGATACTAGTCGCTTCCATTATCTCCTTGAGTATATTCACTAGCAATTTTCGAAGCCATATGGCCTCACACGAAGCTATGCTGGCTGCCATATATTTTGCTTTTGTTGAGCTCAATGCTACGGACTTCTGTTTTTTGTTGCACCAGGATGTCATTTGCGATCCTAGACTGAAACAATACCCACTGGTACTCTTCCGATCTACTAAACTCCCAACCCAATCTGCATCGGTGAAACCACTCAACCTGACATCATTGTTACGGGTGTACTTCAATCCAAGCTCTACCGTTCCTTGAAGGTACCTGAGAACATGCTTGGTTGCTGCCCAATGAGCCCTCTTAGGTTCTACCATGAACTGAATTAGGGTATTTACAACATAAAAAATGTCCGGTCTTGTGTTTACCAGATACATCAGTGATCCTATGAGCTACCTATAAGACATAGGATTAGCCTCATCGTCTTCGAATGTGTCGATTTTCTTCTAGTTGGTGATCATTGGATTTGTCATAGGTCTAGAATCCTCCATCTGAAATCTCTTCAGAATATCTGTAGTGTATCTTCCATTACCAAGAAATATCTCCCCATTCTACTGCCAAACTTCCAACCCCAGAAAATAGTGCATCCGTACTAGATCCTTCATGTCAAATTCCTCAGCCAAATTCTTCTTGCAGTCTATGATGAGCCTTGATGATCTTTTCAAGAATAGATCATCTACATACAAAACTAGTATCAAAGGTTCACTCCCCACTCTTATATAGTAGATATTGGGATCTACGTCACTCTTGACGAATCCCATCTTCTGCAAGTAGTTGTCAATTCGACCATACCAAGCTCTAGGAGCTTGAATCAATTCATACAATGATTTATTCAGTCTTCTTATCATGCATATCGAAGACCTCTGGTTGTTCTATATACACTTCTTCCTCTGTCACCCCGTTAAGAAATGCTGTCTTGACATCCATATGGTGAATTTCCCATCCCTCCTGCGCAGCAAGGGAAATTACAGATCTGATAGAAGTGTATATGGATACGAGGGTGAAGTTTTATTCATAATCGAAAACCTTCCTTTTGAGCATACCCCTTAGCCACACACCTGACTTTAAATTTCTCGACGCTACCATCTGCAACATACTTGATCTTGTAGATCCACCTTGATCCTACAACTGATCTCTCCTGGGGTCTGGGTACCACTTCCCAGAAATCATTCATCATGATGGAACTGTACTCTTCCACCATTACATCAACCCACACCTAATGCTGAGCTTCTTCCCGAAAACTATAAGGTTCTCCGACTTGAGAAACTAAGGCTTGATACCTCTCAGGCTACTTACGCTGTCTCTTCTCATTTCGGGGGACTCCGACAAAGTCCTCTGCATCTTTCAAAATATTTCGTAGTTCCCTGCTCATTTTTCCACTGGTGGTGGGTGGATTTACCGTCTCTCCCTCTTGCAAATCCTCGAGATACATGTCCCTTGGATTCCCATGCCTTGGAGAAACAACTTAATTTTCTAACGCTAGTTGTTGGGGCCGAAGCAGAGGCTCCTCATCAAACTACGTAGCAGAGGGAAACTCGCGAGACCTTCTGAAGGCATTCTCCTCCATGAACGTCACATCCCTATGCACCATGACTTTCCTACTCTCAGGAATGTAGATGTGATATGCCTTTACATTATCTCTTTATCCTACCAGATACCCCTTCTCATCCATCATCTCCAACTTCTTCCTCTTCTCATTGGGCACATAATAGTAAGTTGTACTATCGAAGATCCTAAAGTGACTCACTTCCATATTACAACCAGTGAAGACACTTTCAGGTGTGATCTTTCCCAATTCAACGTGAGGAGTCATGTTATGAATATAGACAACTATATTACAAGCTTCAACCCACATAAATTTGGGCATGTCTTGGTCATACATCATTTCCCTTTTTGCTTCGACAATAGTCCTGTTTTTCCTTTCGGTCACACCATTCTGCTTCAGATTTTATGGAGTTTTCCACTCTCTTTTGATACCTTCCCTTGCACAGAATCTAGTGAATTCCTTATCTATGTATTCACCACCATTTTCCGATCGCAACGCCTTGACCCTCTTTCCTGTCAGATTTTCAACCACAACCTTAAACTCTTTAAACCGACTGAAGACTTCATCCTTGGTATTCAAAAAGTAGATCCAGGTTTTCCTAGAATGGTCATCAATGAATATGACGAAGTGCTCAACACCACTAAGAGCTATAGTGGACATTGGTCCATAGATATTCGAGTGCATCAAGTCCAATACACCCTTGGCCCTATTTTTGCTTCTATGATACACTGCCTTGGCATATTTTCCCAATACACACCCCTTGCAAACATAATTTCGTTTAGTGCTCAACTCTGTAACTCCTGTGACAGTCTTCTAGAGAATTTTTAACGCCCCATGATGCAAATGTCCCATTCTTCTATGCCATATCTCATTCAGGTCCATTTCATCTATGTTGTTGACCAGTGCCATTGGAGACTCAAGATGCAACTTGTACAGTTTGTTGCTTCTTACCCCGATCTGTGCCTTCTTCCTCCAACTGGGGTGTTTGACGTAGACTCTATTGACAATAAAGTAGAATTCATACCCTTGGTTTTGAAGCTAATACACTGAGAGAAATTTTATCCCCAACCCGGGCACATGCAATACATTAGTGGTCCAGATCTTACTTCCAGCCTTGGTCTGAAAAACTACGGTACCTCTCCCAATAGGAGTGCATTTTTATTTATTACCCATGGTTATTTTAAAATTCATCTTCTCTTCTCGGTAGTCAGAAAAACATTCCCATACTCTAGTCATGTGAGCAGAGGCTCCACTGTCAATTTAACAGACATCAGAAGAAGCAGTGCTTGATATACAAGAAAATTCTTCTTCAAGTATGGATTCCAAAACATAGACATCATGATCCATCTGTTCTATCATGATTCTTTCCCTTCCTGGAGAACTGTGTCAACCCTTTTTCACTTCTGCTTCAATAGTAGACTTCCGTTCACTAGTCGATTCTTCGTTCCTGTTACTCATCTCTGGCTCTGATACCATGTGAAATTTTCAATCTGAAAACTATACAGTTGTAGTGATAGATTTATTCGTCCTACTTATTATTTCAATAATTTATTTTTAGAAATATTATGACAAATATCTAAATAAATACTACTGCAACATTCACAATTACATATGAAGAGAAATGAATAGTAAAGGACATAAGCACAAGAATAAATCAAATGTACACAGTTAATTTTGGACAATTGTCCCTAGAAAAACCCAATGTAGGAAAACCGATGCAGCAGGTGAAGGTTTTATTAATTCTTAAAAAATGATTTCTTTACAACAAAAAATACTGTGTTGGCAATATGATGCAGAGTGTTGTCCTTGATGGCAACCTACTTGATAAAGTTGATGGCAACTTGATGAAATGATATTGTTGGCTATATGATGCAAAGTGTTGTCCTTGATGGAAACCTACTTGATAAAGTTGATGACAACCTACTTGATGAAGTTGTCCTTGATGGAAACCTACTTGATGAGTTAAGGGGGAGATTGTTGGCAATGTGATACAATGTGTTGACTTTGATGGAACCTGCCTGATGAAGCTGTCCTTGATGAAAACTAACTTGATGAGTTGTTAATGATGTAAATCTGATGTATCTACAAATCAGTTCAGAAGTAGCTCAGAAAGTGCCAAAATAATGTTGCACAAGGTATGTCACAAGGCATACACGGGTTTGTTAAGGATAAGTCACGTATGTATGTGGAAATGAACGTGACAAGTAGAATATGCCTATTTGCGCTCTAAATTCATAAAACCAAGGGAATTTACCATGGTATTGGCCCATTGTATTGAGCGCTAGAATATCTATTTGATCCCATCCAGGAATATCATTAGTAGTTGAGTGGTTTTGACTCATGGTATTGAAAAAGGATAAATCTATTTAAGGAGATGAAGATCATAGTGCAAGGTGTGCATGTGTCTGGGTTTTAATGAATACTTCACTTTGAAGTATATCTATATGGAATGGGTAATAGTTTATTGATCTGAATTAATAATGCACCTATGAAGAAAATGATGAAGAGGGATCTCTAGATTTGAAATTACTACTCTAGATCTGTTTATGGAATGTTTAGATCTGTGATCTGGCGAATATTTGCTGAAGTAAAGGATGAAATCAGAGTTGTTTATCTGATCTGAAGAGCTGCACAGTCCTGAGAAGTTTCTGATCTATACGCATGTTCGTTTCATGAAAAGCGCGTGTATACGCGGGTCCGCTTAAAGAAAAGCGCGTATGGAAGTTAGGGTTTCTGAAGAATAAAATGCACTGATGTATACACAAGTTTGTCTCTATGAAAGCGCGTATGTACGCAAGTTCAGTGAAGTGAAAGCGCGTATGGAATCTAGGGTTTGCTGAAGTATGTGGAATGAATTGTCTGATATGTTTTGCTGTCTTACTGCTATCTGTCAATGATGTATTTATACAGATCTGGGTCGTTTGAATGTTGATTATGCTGTTGATTAAAGATCAAGTTGTTGGTTGATTGGTTGATGATTCAATGAATGAATTGATGGGGTTATAAGGTTCAGTTTGATGAATGTTGAGCTTAAATGTGTGGAGTGGGTCCAGTCTGAAAATCTAATGAAAAGTGGCCTACAAGGTATGTTGTATGGAAGCTGATGGATCCAGTATGAAAATTGATGAAACGTGGTCCGCAATGGTGCTGAGGGTCAAAGCCTTCAGTTAGGGGGTTGTAGCTCCCTTCCAGTGGTAGCTGGTAAATGAGAGCAGGGGGTTGTAGCTCCCTTCCAGGAGAGGCTGGTAAACGAGAGCAGGGGGTTGTAGCTCCCTTCCAGGAGAGGCTGGTAAACGAGAGAAGGTTGTAGCCTTTTGCAGGTGGGTGCCTGTGTGATGGTATGAGTCTGCGCCAGTACATGGTTGTAAGATGTTTTCTTTATAATAAATATTGAAGACTGAGACGACGACAGCGGTGTTTTTCTCCAGAATTGGGTTTCCACCTTAAATCATGGTGTTCATGTGTGTTGCTTATGTGTGATGATTTATTCTATTCTTACTGCACATGTTTACTGCTTACTGAACATCTAATGAATGAATGATGCAATGATCTAAGTAAAGAATTATCTGCATAATGAGATCTCTGGTAATACGCAAGTTTCATTAAGGATATCCGCGTGTATACGTGACTTGAGTTCATTAAAGTAGCGTATGGGTTTTAGAGAAAGAAAAAGTAAAAAAATTTCAGTCTGCACTAAATACTGCTTCACCCCACCCCTCTCAGTATTTTTTCCCAACATACTGGCAGATAAAATCTAAAACACCTGAGACAGAATTCTCGGCTCCTTCCGACAAATATTTGACACCCTTATTAGCTTCTGCTATCTCCTGTGTCTATTTGTGTGTTTCTCTATGCATTCACAACGATGGACTCTGTAATTATACGTAGGGTATGCACGGGTTATCTACACTACAGCCCATAGCTTCCTCCAGTCGCCCACTGCTTCCCTCTGTCCCTGACCTCAATCACTTCTGACTCACTCCTCCTTCTCCTTCTGCAAAATATTTTCCCTGCAACTCTCCCACTGAAATCAAATTCTCTTACTTCAGAATCGATCTCCTTCAGGTATTGAGTGCATGCCCAACTTTTTTTCCAAATGACCCTCAAGCCTTCTTTTATAATATTTTCGTTGGAGAATCAACGACCCAGATTAGAAGTTTAATCAATGGCTAAGATTAAAACTTGACTTGATCTTTGTTTTCTAGAAGATTCACACTCTGACTTATTAATACCCTTTAATTATTCCATTTCCCTAAGTTTATACATAGGGTCTTCATTAAAATAATTAATTATTTTAATAAGTCATGAACCGAGTGGGATTTCCACAAATGGTTTCTGGGTTCTTTGGAATATTGTTGTCTAAGCCTCCTTGAAAAGTTTGAGACTTGGAACACTTTCTGATGCTACAAAAATCAACACCTTCTAGGGTTTCTTGACCAACATGGCTTCCAATCAATGTATTCCATAGAAAAATATTAAGAGAATTCAAATATTTAATGTTGGCATAAATGACGACACCATTCAAAAATATCTCGCTTTGTCATTTTTGTAAAAACACATATGCCTTTTTTTATTATTTATCCCCCTGTCTCCTTGCTTTTGATCTTCCCTTCCTAATTTTGGAACCTAGGGTTTGTATATTAAAGAGAACCTTCATTAATACCATGCTAAATCCATGTATTGTTGTGTAATACAATGCTTGGTAAGTATAACATCGGTATAAAATTGTTGGATGATATGATGAGAATGGATGTATGTGGCTCTTCTGCCACTACAACCGACAATGAGAAGAATTGTTGAGTTTTGATGTGTATATTTGAGTTGTATTATGAGGTTGAATGTGTTTTATTTTTATTCTAATGGATAGAGTATTAGAGTATGGTTTTCGATGATCAAAATATGTATGTCGACTGCTGCCAAAGTTAGATATGCTGCCGGGGTTTGACATGTTATTATTGAGCAGATGACTTAATGCACTTAAAATTGGAAATAATTTTATTAATATAATTCCTCTTTAAGGATCCAAGTTATCTCTCCTTTGGTGGTCTATTTAAAGAGGATTTTATTGCTTAAAGGAGGATTTATTTGGGAAACTCAAGGCCCATAATGATTGCCCAAAATATTTTTAAAATTAATTCATCTTGAATCTAAAATCTTAACCAATCATTAAGTTGTTATCAGCATTTCAGTTTGGTGTTCTAGACCACACTTTTAGGGCACAAACTTTGATCAAGCATATCTCCTCAACTGTGAAGATTTTTGGGTGTGCCACCTATCGTTGGAATCGACACGACGAGGGCTATCAAATGAAGATGTTATTTCTTGCAGAAATACTGACATTCTCATCCAAATTATTCATCAAAAGTGGGGCATCATGGACACAATGTAGGAACTCCTCATCCTTCCAGGGTTTCTTGACCAATGGGGCTTCCAATAAATGCATTCCATAGAAAAATATTAAGAGAATTCAAATATTTAACGTTGGAATCAATGATAAAACCATTAAAAATTTGACCCCATATTCCTAATGAAAAGACAATAGTCTTTAGTCCTCCCATCATATTTCAGACTAATTTTCTTTTACCAAAACCATCTTGCCTAAATTTACTCTTCATATCACTTTGAGCTTCATTTCCTAAATCGTAACAATCTCAATATAGGGAAGCCCCCCTTGAGCTAGAGAAACGTTGGCTTGAAGAGTAAAAGAGGGTTGGTGAGGTGCTAGTGGCCCCCTCATAGTTACATTTGGATCACACTTGAGCTTTTGGATTTTATTACCTAAAGTGCGAGTTATTTTGATAACATGTCCAAAAATTGTTGATAACCTCTGAAATCAAGAATTGTTGACACCTTTGTTTGACCATCACTAACATAATAATCTACTAAAGTCTTGTGAATATTGACTCTTCTAGCATGAACATGATGTTTCACTTGTATATATTCCACTACTTAAATTTCAACATGTCCCTTCACCTTCTAGGGTGTGTATGGTTTTGTCCATAAGTCAAGACAAATTATATGATGGTTTGTAGAGTAGAAGCACCTATTTAAGAATCAAAAGTATTAGAGTTGTTATAACAAAGAAATATGCCATCATTGTGAAAATGCTCATCTAGTCTCCCAATCTAATTGACCAATTTAATGGCTTCTATATCCACTGCAACAAAACAAATTTCTTTAATTTTGGATTTATTAAGAACAAAAATGGATCAAAATTATATATAGGAATATGTTAAGAATTGGCACAAACAAGCATAACAAGAATAATTAGTAGAAGAGGTTTAAGCCATTTTTGACACCTTGTATTGATATATTGATATGAATTTAAGGTACATCAATTTGGAAATCCTAGATCAGAATTCCGCTGATAACTCATTAATGGATCATTATAACACCTCATCAAAGACAAGGTTTACAATTTATATCAATGTGATCTTAGATTTTGGGATTGTGTAGGGAATCATAGCCTAACATTCAACCCTTCAAACACAAGTTTTAATAATTGTACCAATAAATTTTGTAATATTAAATCTCAAAAAAATGAACTGAGCTTTGAAAAATATATTCATGAAACACTTCCATCATCTAAAAGTGAATAATTTCTATGTCTGAACATTCCCAATGAATAACTAAAGTAGTTGTTTATTTCTTATATTCTCTCTAGTCAGATGCAAGGTACTTAGAAAATATAATTCCTACTTGTCTTAATTGTGATGTTTTCTAAGTACATGAGTTTGTTCCTAGTGTTTAATATTTTGTTGAATTTTAGTTGGTTGATAGATTCTCTCCAACTAATTAGCCTCCTGGATTAGTGTGTGGTTGAGATATTCACTCAAATAAGAGATTGTATGTCCAAGATATATTATCTATCTCAAGACATAACTTGTTGTATTTATATTTTAATATTATTTTAATGTGAATATAATTCTTGTGTGCCTTATGCAAATTTAACTTGGTATCAGGGCCCGTATGGGCCTGTGCCTTGGTGCCTCGCAGGTCGAGGGAGATAAGAGAGTATATGTATTTGTTTTGAGAGTATTATCTTTATGTTTGCATCATGTGTTTATTTATTTTTGGGTTTTCCATCACATTTGTAATCAGAGAAGCGCTCTTCATGAAACGCTTGCAGTTTGTCAAAAATTAATGCTCTCATACCTAGTTTGATTCATACCATTGGTGAGAAATGATTTGGGTCAGCACTTCGTTGCAGTTGTAGGTCACATCGAATTATGAGGTGAGGTGGAAGTTATAGTCCCAAGTATCATGGATCCATCCTATTTCCAAGCCATGAACAAAGGTTGAGTTCTAGAAAAGCATGCATCATGGTGATGAGAAAATGCTCGTCCATGCCTTCAGATTCAGATTTTGCTATGATGCAACCATGATTACAAAATTAAACTGAGTCACTTTTTTGTTTATTTACACCAAATATGATCTCAAGATTCCTTCAAGCCCTTGAAGAGGATTTTTGTGACAAAATTTCTCTCTGAAAAAAACAATAGGATTTCTGGATGCAATATCTACATGATAAGTTATGTAGAAGGGACAATGTGTCATGTTAAAATTTTTAATATCTTTATCAACACAGACAAGAGTCAACATCATAAACTCCAAGTCCAATTGATTGTGTGGAATTACTTAATTTACAAGAGGAGCTCCTCGAGTTGGAAAAGTTGTTGGCTGATGACGTGGAAGATTTGTTGGAAAGCGCTTGAATTCATCCTACGGTGTGGAGTGATCGATTTTATTTGGATTGGTTGTTGAGTGGATTCGAAAATAAATTGTGTACATAAATTATGCTATGAGTGCATGAGAGTGATCAATACTCACTATAGAGGACTTGAATACCTAATTTTGAATTAATCAATATCAGGCATAGCTAACGTGCAACAAAGAGACTCATCTGTGTGTGGAGTCAGTAGATGGGGCGTTGTCAGTATTGGAAACTGTACCATTGGTGTAACTAAGCTCTATTAGCTCATACTTATCTATTGTGTTGAAGTTCCTTTTAAATTATAATATTATTTTATTCTTATAAAGAAGAAGAAAAAAAATCATGTAATTAATATAAATTTGGTTTAAAGAATCTAGTGAAATTTAGTATGACCAACTATTGTCACTAGTTGAGTCTATGTTGGAACTAGCCATTTCAAAAATAGATAGATTTATTTATAGGAATTATTGAGTACCAGATATAATGAAGACATAACAATGAAGATGAAAACATCAAATATTAAAGGATGATGGACAACCAAATGAATGTTTGTGTGATTGTGTGGAATAGACTGATGAGCATGGTGTATTATGTGTCACATACATGTGTTAGAAAGCAAGTCCATCATGTTTTGTAGTGATCATTACAAAATTTGTAATATTATGTATCTAAATATGTGTTGTAAGCCTTGTAAGGCATGTGTACCCCCATGAAGTTCGTGGTAATATTAAAACCACTTTGTAAGTGTAGGTATGTGGTCAGCCATAAACAACTTTGTAAGTGCAGGTTTGTGGTAAGAAAGAAACCACTTGAGAGTAAAGTGGACAAGGATTCTTGTAGCATGGTTTAGGGTGAACCGAGAAAACCATGGGCATGGTTTAGGGTCAGCTGACAAAACCATGAGCATGGTTTAGGGTAAGCCGATAAAACCTAGTGCATGTTTATGGTTAATCCAAGAAAACCCGGGTTGATAATGATGATGGGGGACTTGTAGGTACATTTTTAGGTATGCAAATATAATGGTTGAATATATTATGTACATGAAGGACATCCTATTAGACTGATAGTTGCAACTGTTGGTACCCATGCATTATGGTAGATGGTTTTTTCTTTATATGGGCGTCGACATTTTTTTTATCATGTTTACTTTGTTGATTGAGATCAAAACAAGTAGTCATTAAGGGGGGGACTTGGAAAATATAATTCCTAGTTGTGATGATTTCTAAGTATAGACGTATGTTCCTAGTGTTTAAGAGTTTGTTGAAGTTTAGATGGTCGATAGATCCTCTCCAAATAATTATCCTTCTAGATTGGTGTGTGGTTGAGATATTCACTCAACTAAGAGATTGTATGTCCAAGATAGATTAGCTTGTATTTATATTGTATTATTATTTCAATGTGAATATAATTTTTGTGTGCCTTATGTAAATTTAACAAAGGTGAGAAGTTTATTAATATTTCATTCTTGAAAGGATCCATGTTGGAGCTTTGGATCCTTTATGTTCTTAAATTATTCTTTTTTGAAAGGATCCAATATGGAAATTTGGATTCTTTATTTGGTGGTTTTGTTGGTTAACCACTAACCACCTTTACTTTATTTAGTTGTTTTTCTGGTTCACCATAACTAGATAATATTGGTTTATGGTTAACCACTAACCATATGTATTTGATGACTAATGTTTTTTGTCCTTATCTGGACAAGTTTTTTATTGTATTCATTTATGACATATTGATATATTCTAACAATGAAGAAGAGCATGTTGAAAACTTAGCAATAGTATTGAGATTGCTAAGAGCTAATCAGTTGTAAGCGAGGCTTAGAAAATGTAGTTTCTTCAGACATAGGTACATTACTTGGGACATGTTTTTTCCAAGGAAGGAATAATAGCTGATCCAGAAAAGATAATGACTATAATGGAGTGGGAATCTCCTAGGAATGTGGATGAGGTAAGATCATTCATGGGACTAGCAGGTTATTATAGGAGTTTCACCAATAACTTATCATAGATTGCTTATCCTATTACATCATTTCAAAGGAGGTTCACCAATAAGCAGTATTGGTTTCATGTCATTATGGTTTTCATGTTGTTATGTTGTCATGTTGGTTTGCTTCTCATGAGGTTGATCATTGCAAATACTACAACGAGCTAATTTATAAAGCTTCGTGTGTAGTATGTTTCTTTCTAGTAGTGTTTTTGGTTGTAGGTGTCATTGAACACCGAGGACAGTGTTCCCAATTTACCCTCCTCCCAAATTAATAAAAAGGTTTCTGAGGATGTGGACTATTGTCTTACAACAAATGGTTTGGTAAAATTTAATGACATGATATATGTGTTATGACCTCAAGAAGATTATATTGCTATAGTTTCATGAAAAAATGTATTTAGGCCACCCAAGATACCATAAGACATTGACAACAGTGAATTTTTTTTATCATTTTCTGAATTTGAAGAAGGACATAGCATATTTTGTGGCTAGATGTTTGGACTGTTAGCATGTCAAAGAAGAATGTAAGCATCCAAGTGGACTATTACAATCGATTTTGATTCCAGAGTGGAATTGGGAGGTCATTTCCATGACTTTCATCATAGGTTTTCTGAGAACATCTAGAAAACATGATTCCATCATGGTGGTGGAGAACATATTGACAAAGGTAGTGCACTTCATTCTAGTGAAGTCTACTTATTCATCTAAGGATGTAGCATAGGTTTTCATCAAAGATGTAGTGAGGTTGCATGGTGTTACATGGAATATTGTATCAAACAAATATGCTAAGTTCACTTCCAAGTTTTGGAAGAGTTTTTTGTAGGTTTGGGGACATATTTTTCCTTCAGCACAACTTATCGTCTGGATACAAGTGGATAAATATAGTGGGTCAACATGATATTGCATGACATGTTGAGGATGTATCTGATGTATCAACAAAGGATATGGTAGGATTACCTTATTTTGGTTGATTTTTCTCACAAAAATGGGTACCAGGTGTCACTGAGGATGAGTCCATTTGTGGCACTTTCTGGGTGTAGTTGTAACACTCCCATCAGTTCAAGTGATCCAGTAAATAGGGTGTTGATAAGACCAGAAATTTTGGAAGAAATGGAATAGGAAATTAAGGTAATCAATAAGAATATAAGGACAAAACAGGACAACCTAAAATTTATGCAACTTATAACATAATATTTAACAAGTTTCATATTGGAGAACAAGTGTACTTGTGTATCAAGCCCAAGAAGAGCTCCTTGAGGATTGGGTCATGTGTGAAGTTGGCATCTCAGTTTTTTGGACATTTCAATATTAGTGAAAGGATTGGACCAGTATCCTATCGACTTTCACTTCATATGACAATGAAAGTAAATGATGTTTTCCATGTGTGATTACTTAAGAAGTATGTTCAATATGTTGATCATGTGATTGACTAGTTTGTATTGCAGGTGGATCTAGAAGGAGAATTCCAGCGAAACCTTAGCGTATCTTACAAAGAAAGATGCTCATGCTCCGGAACCAAGCAATAGAGTAGGTTAGAGTGCAATGGAAGCACTTTGGGCCTGATGAAGCTACATGGGAGATGGTGGATCAGATGCGAGCTATTTATCCTTCTCTATTCGATGATTGAGTGAATGTTTTTCATATATGTTTTGGTGTGATGATTTGGTATATGTATATATGTATATGGACGTAAATACCATAATGAGATATGTTATAAAGCTCCAATAAGCGGTATGCGTGTCATGTCATTATAGTTGTCATGTTGATTCCTTCTCAGTAGGTTGATCATTGTATATATTGCAACGAGCTAATTTATAAATCTCCATGGGCATTATGTCTTGTTTTCAGTAGTATTGTTGGTTGTAGTTTTCAATGAACACCGAGGATGGTGTTCCCCCAAGGGTGAGGGTTTTGTAACAATCCTGGTAAAATATCCATGTAAATAAAGTTAATAAAGGAAAAATAATAACCAAGGTCATGGGGAACTTATTCCAAGTTGAATGTTGGAAAACAAATCCAACTGTGGGTGTTCATTTGGTTTATTATGGTTAGGGAAATTGGAAAAGTAAATGGAAAAGGATTTGGAAAGGCATGAGACATTAATTGGAAATTTATTTCTGAAAATAATGGAAATTAGGAGAAAAGGAAGGTGAAATGTCACATGTTGTATGTCAGGAGGAAAATGAAGGAAAAATAATGAAAATTGAAGAAAATATAGGCGTCACTAATCAAAATTATTATGAGGATCAGTTAGTACCTTTTTTCAATTCAATTTTGGAGCTCTCTCTCTCTTACTCTTAAACACTTAGAGAATTCTTGGAGCACTATAACATTTAATCAAGGAAATGAAAGGAACGACAAAGAATTCAAATGGAAGTAAGGACCAACGAAGGAAGAGCGGGATCAAGTGGATACAATAGAGTTACTTGTAGGTATCTAGTTGCATGTATGATTTCCTTTATAGTTTTGGAATGCATGGGACATGCATGTGTGTTCTTGGTTCTCTTGTTGTCATTGACATGGGTTTTTCTTGGTGTGATAGTGTTCTTTAACCTTACCTTTAAATTTACGAAAAACCATTGTGTGGTGGGTTCTCTTGTATTTAGTTGAGATTTATTTTTGGATGGATTCGAAGATGAATGGGGTGGTCTTAGGATTATTCACAAGGCCTAATAATCCTAGGATGGGATTCACGGTAAAGCATAGTTTTGAACACCTAGATTGGGCCTAGGAATCTTCGACCAGTGAATGGATGGATACACAGTAAATCCCAGAGGTGAATACCCTTGATTGGGCCTAGGAATCCATTGACTGGTAATGGCGGGATACACGGTAAAGCCCAGAGGGTGGTGACCTCGTAGGCCTAGAAATTCCTTAACCGGTAATGGCACGATACATGGTAAAGTTGAGAGGTTGAGATGGAAAATTTCCTCACGGTTTAGGTGGAGAGATCTAAAGGAATCCATGCTTGTTTATGGCCTATTGATCAAGTGGAGATTGTGGTAAATTTTGATTAATTTTATGAGGGTTTTAGGCTTAGGAATATCGGGATGGGATACACAGTAAAGCTTGAGGAAGCCCTAGTTGGTTTTGTTGTGAGTCCCACATTCATGCTTGGAATATGACATGGGGGTTATTGGCTGAAAGAAATATTTGGTTCAATCCAATATATGGTTGGGTGGTTCATGGAAGTCCTAGACCTGGTTGTCTTATGCATTCATTAATAAGAGATCCTTCTCATTTAGGATTTAATGTGTAAATTTACTTGTTCACATGTGGTTTTGTGGTTGTTATATTATTGTTATTTATATTGGTTACGAGGATGTTATATGACATGCTTGATGTATGCCTCTCATCATGTTTGATTAGGAAATGAATGAACAATGAAAATATGACTTAATATATGATAATGCATCTCTGGTGATAAGGCATCAATGATTCCTTATGATTCTTAGATAAGTATGAGACCCCTATGCTCATATATGTTGTTATGACTTGTAGATTACATATTTGTGACATGTTTGAAAAAATCCCTATCATGGCTAGTAGGGGTTTGTTCAATTCATTGATCAAATGTTTGCATTAGTAGCCTTGTTTCAATGTTATTTTTCATTTATGAAGGTTTCATGAAGTTTTAGGCAGTGGCCTGAGATCCAGCCCTAAAAAAGTGGCTCATAATCTAGGGTCGTTAGCTCAGATGTGCGTGAAAAGGTCCACAGTCGTTGGCATGCATTACTGTGGGGGGGTCTGGAAGGCCTCAGTCGCATACATGTCTTGTCATGGGAGTGGTTAAGGTTCTAGATTAGTTAAATGATGATTTGTCTCAACGGTTAGGCACTTGGAAGGGTTGGTTTCCCCAAGAAGGGTCTTTAGCTCCTGAGTAATGTTAGATTGGTGATGTTTTTTCGGTTCCACTTCCTTAATTGTACATGGGGATTTGAATCACATCATAGTATCCTCTCATCACATGTTTACCCCAGTGGATTGGTTATCTTGGGTAAATGTGGGAGGAGGGTGTTGCAAGGTGTTCCCCATTTACACTCCTCCCACAGGGTTGTTGTAGGTACCATTGATCCTCAGAAGCCATTTTATTAATGATGCCTCTAATTTTCTTCGATTTCCATTATTTTTCCCTCATTTTCATCCTCACATATAACTAGTGACCTTTCACCTTCCTTTTTTCCCAATTACCATTATTTTCATAAATAATCTTCTAATTATGACTCATGCCTTTCCAAAGTCTTTGCCATTGCCTTTTCCAATTTCCTTAACCATAATAAACCAAATTAACACCCACATTAGGATGTTTTTCCCAACGTTCATCTTGGAATAAGTGTCCCATGACCTTGGCTATTATTTTACCTTTATTAAATTTATTTAAATGGATTTTTGACCAGGGTTGTTACAGAACCGTCCCCCTTGAGGGAACACTGTCCTCAGTTTTCAATGACACCTACAACCAACAAGACTACTGAAAACAAAATATATTTCCCATGGAGCTTTATAACTTAGCTCATTACATTATCTACAATGATCAACCTATCGAAAAGAAAAATAACACAACAACATAACAAAATGACAATCATAATGACATGACACCCATACTGATTATTGGATCTTTATAACACAACTCATGGTGGTATTTAAATCCATAAACATATACCAAAAAATCACACCAAAACTTATACCAAAAACATTCACTCAACTAGCGAATAGAGAAGGATACATAACCTGCATTTGATCTATCATTTCCCATGTAGCTTCATCGGGCCCAAAGTGATTCCACTACAATTTAACTTGCTCAATTTTTTGGTTCTAGAGCATGAACATCTTTATCTATAAAAGACATGGAGGTTCTGACTAGAATTTTCCTTCTAGCTGCACCTGCAATACAGACCAGTTAATCACATGATAAACATCTTTAACATACTTCTTAAGTAATGACACGTGGAAAATATCACGGAATTTCATTGTCGGAGGCAGTGCAATTCAATAAGCTACTAGTCCAATCCTTTCAAGAATCTTGAAAGGTCCACAAAACTGAGGTGCCAGCTTCGCACATGACCCAATCCTCAAGGAGATCTTCTTGGGATTGATGCACAAGTAAACATGTTCTCCAATAATTTTTTTCATGTATTTTTCATTTTTCATGTAGCAAGGTCCATCAAAATTATGCAACATGGGTACTCCTTGGATGAGGAATTAAATTTTGTATCCAACGAGTACTCCTACTTAAAATTTGAGTAAAAAATTAAGGAGATAAGTTAAAAATACATGTTGAAAAATTAGTTTTAACATTTTATTATTTTTTAATATTTTTCCCTTTTTACTCCTACAATAGTGAATAATTCCCCATGGTTGAAATCGTCATCTCGAATCATGTTGGTTATTATAAAGTTTATTTTGGTTGTACAATTTTCTTAGGAGGCCCATTTTAGACCTCAAAATTCCCCTAATGGTGGGACTCATAATAAAGAGAACCAGGGCTTCCCCAGGCTTTACCGTGTATCCCATCCTCAGATTCCTAGGCCTAAAAACCTCATAAAAAAAACTAGGATTTACTGCAATCCCCACCAGATCACTAGGCCATAAATACGCATGGATTCCTACGGATCTCTCCATCTAAACCATGAGGAAATTTTTTGTCTCAACCTCTCAGCTTTACCATGTATACCATCATTATTTTTCAAGGGATTCTTAGGCCTATGAGGTCACCACCCTTTTTGGGATTTACTGTGTATCTCTCTATTACCAGTCAAGTGGTTCCTAGGCCTAATCAAGGCTATTTACCTCTGGGATTTACTATGTATCCTGCCATTCACCGGTCAAGGATTCCTAGGCCCAATCAAGGTGTTCACTACCAAGATTTATCGTGTATCCCATCATGGGATTTCTAGGTCTTGTGAATAATCCTAATACCACCCCACTCAACTTCGAATCCATCTAGAAATCCATCTCAACTAAATACAAGAGAACCCACCACACCATGGCTATCCGAAAATGGAAAGGAAATGTTGAAGAGCAGTTTTAAAACTGGAAAAACCCATGCCAATGACAACAAGAGAACCAAGAGCAAACATGGATGTGCCATGCATGCCAAAACTAGCAAGGAAATCATACATGCAACTCAAAACCTGCAAGCAATTTCGTTGCAACCACTTGATATTTCTCTTCCTTTCTTGGTATTTTCTTTTGTTTGCCTTATTTTTCCATCACTTTCTTTCCTTGATCTAATGATAGAGTTCTCCAAGAATTCTCTTTGTGTCCAAGACTGGGAGTGAGAGTGTAGAGAGAGAGAGAGCTCCAAAAGTAAACTAAAAAAAGGTACCAAATAATTCTCAGAAGCCTCTTTATTTATGAAGCCTCTATTTTCTTCAATTTCCATTATTTTTCCTTCATTAACCTCCTCACATGCAACAAGTGACCTTTCACCTTCCTTTTCTCCTAATTTCCATTACCTTCATAAATAAAGTGCCAATTAATGCCTCATCCCTTTCCAAATTCTTTGCCATTTCCTTTGCCAATTTCCATAGCCATAATAAACCAAATGAACACCCACACTAGGATTTTTTTCCCAACATTCAAATTAGAATAAGTTTACCATGACATTGGTTATTATTTTCCCTTTATTAACTTTATTTACTTGTATGTTTTACCAGGGATATTATAGAACCCTCCCCCTTGGGGGAACACCATCCTCGGTTTTCAATGACACCTACAACCAACAAGACTACTGAAAACAAAACATACTAACAATTGAGCTTTATAACTTAGCTCATTGCACCATTTACAATGATTAACCTACTGGGAAGAAATCAACATCACAACATAACAACATGAAAACTAGAATTACATGACACCCATACCACTTATTAGAGATTTATATCACAAATCATGGTGATAAAGTTACATCCATATGCATATGTACATATACCAAAACATCACACCAAATCATAGGCCAATTTTTTTTTCTCAACCAGTGAATAGGGAAGGATACATAGCTCACATCTGATCCACCATATCCCATGTAAATTCATCAGGCCCAAAGTGTTTCCATTGCACCTTAATTTGCTCGATTTCTCAGTTCCAGAGAATGAGCATCTTTCTCTATAAAATATGTTGAGTTTGTAGTTGAAATTATCCTTTTGGATCCACCTACAAATACATACCAGTCAATCACATGATCGACATCTTTAACATACTTCTTAAGTAATCACACATGGAAAAAGTGATGGAATTTGAATGTTGGAGGCGGTGCAAGTCGATAGGATATTGGTCCAATACTTTCAATAATCTTGAGAATTCCACAAAATCGAGGTGCCATCTTCGCACATGACCGAATCCTCAAGGAGATCTTCTTGGGTTTGATGAAAAAGTACACATGTTCTCCAACGTGAAACTCCTTAAACATCCTGCTTTGATCTGCCTACCTTTTCTACATGTCCTATGCTGCCTTTAGATTCTTCCTGATTACCTAAATTTCCTATTCCATTTATGTCGGCATGTTCATTTCTATCAACACCATGTTCACTGGATCACTCCAACTGATGGGAGTGTTACAACTCTGCCCATAGAGTTCCTCAAACATACTCATCCTCAGTGACTCCTGGTACCCATTTTTGTAAGAAAACTCAACCAAAAAAATTTATTCCTCCCATATCCTCTACTGATGCATCACATACATCCTCAACATGTCCTCCAATATATTGTTAACCCTATTTGTCTTTCCAAATGTCTGTAGATGATAAGATTTTTTGAAGGCCAACTCTATCCCAAAACCTGCAAACAAATCCAGGAAGTTGGTTGTATACTCCTCATTTTTCATCAATCACATCTTTAGCTCATATAATTCCTTGGCTTTGTTGTCATAGTACATCTCTGACAAGTATTTATTTATTTTAGCCAATCGCCCAGGGCCCATGTGGGAGGAGGGCTATGATATCCATGTTACATGAACTGATCATGATTCCCACAATGGTATGGGACTATTGCAGTGTTGGATATGTGGCAAGGAGAATATAAAGAGAGATTGTCTACAGTATTAGGGTGGAAGGCCTCAGATCTACAGTGCACATGAGGCATAGAATGTTGGGTATGTTGGGCAAAGAATTTTTATTATCTATGCAGCATTGGATAATAGGCATGTCGGTGACCAATCATCTATTATCGAGATGGATGGTAAGATTTGTGATCAATTTGTTTCTATTTTGATTGACCCTATATCTAATTATAGTTATATTATTCTTGACTTGGTGGATAAGTGTGGTTTGAATAAATAAGTGCATACAAATTCTTGGTTAGTGCAGTTGGCTAGAGGTACAAAGAAGAGAATTCTTCATTGGGTAAGATCTTGTGCATTTGAGTTGAATGGTATGTCTAAGTTAACACATTTGAATGCATTTTCATTGGAGTCATATAGTATTCTTTTGGTATGGAATGGTTGTATCTTAACAATACTAAGGTGCACTTTTATGACAAATCCATTGAGTGTTTCGATGAAAATGGGGAGCATAGAATCTTGCAGGGTAATAAGAAGGAAACATCAGTCAGAATGGTTACAACTATATAAGAAAATCACAGTCATAGAAAAGGGTGTGTGTTATTTGGAGTTCATAATTCTAGTGATAAAGGTAAGGAGGATGAGGATCTAGAGTTACTAAACAGGTACTTGGTTCTACAATATTTTTAGGATGTATTTCCTGCAGATATTTCAAAGGTGTCGCTTCATAGGGAAGTGGAATTTTCCATTGAGTTGGTACTGGGGGCAACACCAACATCAAAGGAACCGTACATGATGAGCACTCCAACGTTAGTAGAGTTGAATTTGCAGTTAAAGGAAATGCTTGATAAAGGGTACATTAGGCCAAGTGTATCACCATGGGGTGCACTAGTGTTGTTTGTGAAGAATAAGGATGGTACTCTCAGGATATGCATCGATTACAAGTAGTTGAACAAGGTGAGAATCAAGAACATGTATATGTTTTCTAGGATTAATGACTTGTTTGATCCGTTTAAAGGAGAAACAATGTTCTTGAAGATTAACCTGAGATCAAGATATCATCAGGTACACATTAAAGAAGAGGATATCTACAAGACAACTTTCCAGACCAGGTATGGGCATTATGAGTTTTTGTCGTTCCATTTGGTTTGACTAATGCTCCAGCTACCTTTATGTGCTTGATAAATAGTGTTTTGCGTCCTTATCTGGACAAGTTTTTTATTGTATTCGTTGATGACATATTTATGTATTCTAAGAATGAAGAAGATCATGTCGAGCACTTAGCAACAATATTGAGATTTCTAAGAGAGAATCAGTTGTATACCGAGCTTATAAAATGTAGTTTCTTTCAGACAAAGGTACATTACTTGGGACATGATATTTCCAAGGAAGGCATAACAGTGGATACATAAAAGATAAGGTCTATCATGGAGTGGTAATCTCCTGGGAATGCAGATGAGGTAAGATTATTCATGGGAATAGTAGGTTATTATAGGAGGTTCATCAAGAAATTCTCTTGGATTTCATATCCTATTATGTCACTGAAGAGGCAAGGTAATAAATTTGTGTGGAAAAAAGAATGTGCAGAAAGTTTTGAATAATTGAAGCATTTGTTTACAAATGCTCCAGTGTTAAATATTGGAGATCCAAACAAATATTTTTTGGTATGCATATATGCTTGCAAGAGAGGAATTGGTGATGTCCTTATGCAGGAAGGACGGGTAGTGTGTTATGAGCCACAAAAATTGAATGAGTATGAGAAGAATTATCCTACACATGATCTTGAGTTGGAAATGATCATCCATGCATTAAAAAGGTGGAGGAACTATATTATTGGTAGGAGGTTTTTATTGATGAGCTATCACAGTGGATTTAGGTATTTATTTGACCAACGAATCTCAATGCTAGGCAAGCTAGATCAGTGGCCACAATAAGTGAGTTTGAATTTGAGATCAAGTACATCAAGGGTAAAGAGAATAGGGTTGTAGATTCTCTTAGCAGGAGGAAATAGGTGAATCATATAGTAGCTATGAGTTCTTATGGTATAGATCTACACGATCATATCTTATAGGTGGGACAACAGGTTGATAGGTACATGGAGCTTATGCATAATTTAAAACAGGGTACAAGTTATTAGGTTATGGAATATCATCTTGCAACATATGGTTTGGTCATATTTAGGGACAAGATATATGTTTTGAATGAAAGTGAGCTCAAGAAGACTATCTTTTGATATTTTCATGCAAAACTGTATTCAGGTCACCCAGGATACCAGAAGACATTGAAAACAGTGAATAAGTTCTATCATTGGTTGGATTTGAAAAAGTACGTGCCAGAGTTTGTGGCTAGATGCTTGGAATGTTGGCAGGTGAAAGAAGAATGTAAGCATCTAGGTGGACTACTTCAAAGGATTCCGATTCCAGAGCAAAAGTGAGAGGTAATTTCCCTATATTTTAGCATGGGATTTCCAAGGACATCTAGGTTGCATGATTCCATCATGGTTGTGGTGGACAGGTTGACAAAGGTATCACACTTCATTCCAGTGAAGTCTAATTATTCAAATAATGATGTAGCACATGTATTCATCAGAGATAGAGTGAGGTTGCATGGTGTTCCAAGGAAGTTTGTATCAGACAAGGATGCTAAGTTCACTTCCAAGTTTTGGAAAGAGTTTTTTGCAAGTTTGGGGCAGAGTTGATCTTCATCACAACTTATCATTTGCAAACAGGTGGATAGATAGAGAGGGTCAATAGAATATTGGAGGAAATTTTGAGGATGTATGTGATGCATCAACAGAGGATATGGGAGGAGCACCTTTAGTTGGTTGATTTTTCTTACAACAATGTGTATCAAGAGTAATTGAGGATGATTCAATTTAAGGAAATATATTTGCGAATTTGTAATACTCCCATCAATTGGAGTGATCCAGTGAACAAGGCGTTGATAGTACCAAACATGTTGGAAAACATGGAACAGGAAAAGTAGGTAATCAAGAACAATCTAAAGCATCATAAGACAAGAAGAAAATTTATGCGGATCAAAACATGATGTTTGTTGGGCCTCGTATATGCCCATGTTTTCATTATGAAATATCACTGTTTATACACTAAAACCATAGGTTTTAATACCGTTCCATACCATAATTCCATCACTTGTTGCCAAATAATCTCTATGGTTGATTATAAATAGTTTTCTTCACTTTTCTATGATTAAATATGATTATGCCATGTTTTACTGATGATGGTTTTTCTAATTACATTTATCATAGGGTTCCATTGTCGAAATCCTTCACAAGCTAGTGAATAAGTTCAGTGCAGGAACATATTTGAGTACAGATTTGTCTTAATCACAGAAACAGTTGCATGGAGATCATCTATAGGACCTTCGACAATTAATAAGAACATCATACTATCACTACAGGGTTTTCTCCAGATGAAGAAATCTTGAAAGCGCACTGCAACACATGTATATATGACTATTTTTATTGATACTCATCAATAGTTGATGAAGAAAGCCTTGCAGGGCATGTCAGAACATTTATATTTCTATTTTTAGATGTGAGGTTGATGTGAAGGCTAAGAAAGGCCTAGATTTCTTATGATTTAAACCTCTAAACCTTTGGAAGGAGTAGGTGTAAGAGAAGGAAGGAACCCATTATTTTCACGCGCAGGGAAAATAGAGAATTCAATGACTTGGAAACACAGATCTGGGTGAGATCTAGAAACAAATGAAGCAACTACAGAAACAGTTAGAATTTCAGAATCTGGATTTGCGTGCAACAAATGGTACCAATATGAGATTACTAAGTGGACTTGGAGAGTCTCCCATGTAGGTTTTTTTCCTTACTTGGGCCGTTAATCCAGATGAGTTACTAGATGATCAAAGAATATGAAGATGTTCATGAGTGATGATGGAGTGCATGGCATGCTTCTACATCACAAGACCACAAAAGGATATCCACCAGTTACTTTTTCAATTTCATCTTGCCAATAAATGATTGGAACTATGGCGTTGAGATCCAATAAGAGGAAAATGCCTCAACCAACAATGCGTTGTCAAATTTCTTCTAGAAGAAGATCACCAGCATGACCCTGATTGGAAACAAATCCTTTCGTTTTGATTTCTATCGATCTGTATTATAAAATCAAATACAATGTAACAATAAAATCCATTTATTCAGGGGTAGCGTTGCTGCTTTATAATAGAGCATTGCGCACTGGAGACGGGGTGATGGTTTTCGTTTCCATTTGCTATCAAGTATGAGAGACTGTAAAGACTCTATTTCTTCATAATCAAATCTTTGTTTGGCGACTCATTATGGTGTTATTAATTCAATTTAGAATCAATGTGAACTCATTCAGTCCTTGAATATTATGTGTTAAGGTTTATTTATTTCATGTAAGCTTCCAAGCTGACTCCGGGTGTGGCAATGGCCTACCACAGTCCGGATCTAGCTTCTTGTAACTATATGCATAGGTATAATCTATGTGTGCATTTGTATTTCATCGATGTGTTTCTATTTAATATTTCTTCCTGAACAATTAATTTAGGTTTCATTTCGATTTCCTGTCAAACTCAATTAGATTACTGCATGTTGGTGTTTGTTGATTCCAGTTAAATGAACGAATATTTTTTCCAAAATTTGATTGAATAGCCAAGTTTATAATGCTCGATAATTTCACATCAATTGGTCTCAAGGATTGCATATGAGTCACTGTTTGTGTGCGTTTAACCTTTATAGAGCGCCACTCTGCTTCCTTGTGTTTATCACTGTAAACATTCAATTATATATGGAGAGTATTCATAATGTCGTCCTTTTCTATTGGACGCATTGCATCTCAATCAGATTCGAAACAAAGTCGACCTCTCACATGATCATTAAATACATTTTAAACAAAGTATGAAGGCAATAAAATTTAATACCCTATGCTTTCGAATTCTAGAATTTATAAAAAGAACAATGAGAGTTTTGTAATGACAGTACTGCTATGTGTTTTTAGATTTTTTTCAGAGACTTTGAGGCTTTTATATATTTTTTTGCATTATTTCATATGATTACAAGGATTGTCTGATTTGAGGAGTGTTTTTAAAGTTTATAGAACAGAGAATAGAATTTAGAAGTAACATTAGAGTTTGGTGTGACATTTAGATACAATTTCAATTTCACTAGTAGTGTGTGTCAGTAATTTCAATTATCAGATTGAATAAAGAGATAGCTCCATTGAATGCCTGTAGCTTGTCTGCAAAAGTAGATCCATGTTCAAGTGTGCATTAAGGTTTGTTAAATTGAGCATTTTGAAGTTTGATATTACCTTATCTAGATTAAGAGTGAGATTTATTGTCATCTGAGAAGCAAAGTTCTAGGTTGTTTTAAATTCCAGTTAGCAAATTTCTTGAGATTGATTTGTTGAATGAATGAAGAAACTAGGTTTAATATAGGTTTATAATTAAGCTAAAAATTGATTTTAGAGAATCAAAACATCATTTTCTTGATTGATTTTTACTTATTGGGTTCCCTTCTGTGATTAAATATAACTTTGCAAGTCTATTGTGCCTTTCATAGAGCTAGGGTTTGGTGAAGTAGACTAAAAGTCATTTTACAAGAATGTTGATGAATTTCAATTGTAGAAAGCAGATTTGAGTTTTTCATTTCATTAGGTGTGTGAATAATTCCTTAGGGAGAGAGTTCTTAGATCATTTCTGAGCCAACATTCTCTTTTTTTATTGTTGAAAGAAACATTGAAGTTTGTGTGTGGAGCTCCTATTAGTTTAAGGTTTTCAATTCCAAGTGAAGTTTTAGGGTTTAATGCAAGATTGATTCCAAGATTTTAATTTCAAGATTTCTTAGCTTTAATTTCAAGATTGTTTAGTGTTTATTCATAGATTGGTTGAAGAAGGATGTGCAGTGAAGAACTAGGTTTCCATTCAAAGTACCGATTTCCTTTAAAGAGCAGAGCTGGATTGATTCAATAGAGATCTTAAGTTCTAAAGTTGAATTTGATTATTTTTGTGGGATGGCTTGATTCCCTTTTCGAAAGTTGTTTATTCACAAGAATTTGTGTGTTTTATTACTTAGCTGATCATTATAAAGGAAAAATTAAAGCTCTCACCTACAAACTGAATCAAGAAGTGTAGCACAGCTTGTGTTTACAATCCCAGATTGACAATTAAATATTAAGAGATTTAATTCGCCAGTTAAAAATCTCAACAATTTGGCGCTGTTGTCGAGGAGTTGTAATTTTTTATTCAGGTAACTATTATCAAAGTTTCAGGATCTTGTAGGGCTATCAGAGGGCAGAGAGTGTATGGTAAGACGTGAGTGAAGAGCCACACATCCACTTTTGTGGGGTTGCTCCAAAGTCTGACTGATTTCTGCTTGTTCTTGAGTTTTTATTTCCTTTTTCTTTATGCGTATAAGTAAAGGTATACCTAGGGATAGTAAAGGTAGATTCATTTACAATGCTATTTTTCTTGCAATTACCAGTTTTTAATTCATTTAGATAAAAAATTCTAGCTTTGAACGACAATTTTTTTTGGGGGTGCTGTATGAACCCCATTTTTCTACTAATCCATGTAGTGGGACAGGGATCATCAACCAGCAAGAGAAATTCAAGAATGACCGAGATCTTGAAGAATGTATCTGTAAATAATTTCTCAAATCCTCTCAGGAAGAGTTCATCTTCACCACATTCAAGCAATTATATGTCTCCCCACAGCTAGAAAAGGATTTGGAAGTCTCCCTTGATTCATCTTTCCTATCTACCAAGGAGATCAATGAATCATATACAAAATTTGATGGGGAGCATCCAGCTGAACCTGGGATCAAAGAGATTTCACCATGCCCAGAAACAAGCCTTGTGTGCATTCGAGAGAGTGATTATCCAAGTTTTCCTGGCATGACCAAGGAGGACATTCAGAGTGGTACAAATGAAGAAATGTGACAATACGACCAGGATTACATCGAGCATTGTTTCCAGGTCATAATCCAGTGAAAGTACCACTCTCACCTTCAAATACTCTCGGTACCATATCAATCGAAGCAACTGGTTTCTCATACTCTGGTATGTGTTGAAATTTATTCTTTCAAACTTAGTGTGAGTATACTTAGCATGTTGTTACGAACATGGCTACATTGGAAGCACTCCTGCACTTGAAAGAGACCTTCCTCTCTCTAGAATATGGTAGGGTAGAAATGAATAAAATTGTTTTTACAACATCATTCTTGAATTGCAATTCCTAAGGCATAACCATTGAAATTTTTATAAAATCTTGTGGTAAGACTTGTCAAAAGCAATTCACTCTTAATGCCTCATATTTTATAAAGTGACTTTGATTATTGGCAGAGATTATTCATTGGGTCAGTTAGGGGAATTTTTATTGTTATACTTTCCATTCATAAGCTTAACATACTAATATCCAAGAAACCTTTTCAAGTTTCTCTTTGAAGGTATTGATGAAAATCCTCCTATGGTGGACCACTCCTATAAAACCCTAATGAGCTCTCATAAGAACTCTAGCATGACCAACTCGAGGAATACTTTATTCATTATCCGAGATGTATTCTTTTTTTAGTCTTAGGGTAGGAGGATCAACCAGTAAATATTAGTAATTAAAAACTTTTCACGCCATCCTTTGCTCTTAAGGAGTAGATCTGTCTTCCCACTTATTAAGTAACCTCTAAGGTTAATCATAGTCAAAGTCTACAAAAATATTTAGGGGAGGATATGAGGTCTCATAATGAGTCGACCTACCATGATCATGAGACCTAACATGCATGACATTACTGCTCCTGGTCACCAAGCCAGAGTAATGGCTTTCAGCCAAAAAAATTTGGAAGACAGGAGGTCTCATCACGAGCTGACCTGTTCATCCATGTTACTTCTTGTGTGAGGCACTTCCATCAGCTAGTTACCAAGCCAGGATAGTGGCATTTATCTAAAAGTCAAATAAGCTAACTCTGAATCTATATCTAGTAAGTGGGACACAAACATTTCGTTAGGTTAAAAGACATTCTTGTCGAGGCTATAAACACCTACTAGCAGCATGGCCATGCCCATGGTATCATAGTTAATTTTAAACTATGATTTACTTGGTTGTTTTTGTCTTTTCCCTAAACTCACTATCATATC
The DNA here is from genome assembly GCA_034641835.2 of Pinus albicaulis. NCBI lineage: Eukaryota > Viridiplantae > Streptophyta > Pinopsida > Pinales > Pinaceae > Pinus > Pinus albicaulis. The sequence continues at coordinate 65,851,557 of CM076577.1, read as the reverse complement.
TCTCTGAGAATGGCTTTAATATCCTTCAGTAGTGTGCTTTGGAGTTCAATATTTCAGAAATGATTTGGTTTTTTATGGATGTGGGACCCTTAGTACAAGCGATTCACTCTTCTTGAATAAGAGGAGCTTCAACTATAAGCTTGAGTAATGTTAAGACAATCATACTGGGAAGGTATCATTTTTTCCTTTTTCCCTATTTTCGATCCATTTTAAGGCCTTGGTTTTTAATAAATTCACTTTTACTTGTAATAATGAGGCTATTGAAAGTGAAGACTTGCTTCTTTGGATTAATCTTGATGCTTTGATGAATCATTTTAGGATGAAATTATCCCTACAGTAACAACATTGTTAAGCATTCCTTTAGTAGCCCTAGCATTAGTTACTCTTTTGGAATAATAAATCTCAGTCTTGACGTCACTGGATCCCTGGTCACTACATTTTCTTATCTTATTGATGCAAAGGAAGATGACATCTGATGAAACTTACTTACATGCTCTCATAATTAGCCCTATGGTTTAAAGTCAATGAAGCATGACTTTAATATAGAAACCCTAGCCCTTCAGTGTTTGGGTCTTTGTGAGAGGTTTTTCTTGCATGAGTACATGAAAGATGATAGGCATGGGGGAGAGAGATGATTAGAATTTTCATGTTTAACTCGCATTTTCACCCTATGCTTACTCATGGTTTTCATTCTCATTGTTGGGCTAGTATCTTAAACTTGGATCACGATCAGGTAATTGTTCATTCTTTAACCTACTTCCTTTATTTCGATAAGATTTGCAATAAAAATTGATGATGATGCTTGTGTTGTTTCAGGAAGACGTATGAAATCTCGAAAAATAAATAAATAAATACACATGCATCAACATTTTCGAGATAATGTGGATATTCAGACATTTTTCCTTCTTCAGCAGATCATATCATCTGTCACACTAGCTTGAGCCATTCCATCATTTACTTCATCTTGCAGCACCAAGGATATCAACAACAAGGGTGTTACACCAATTTTTGGTCATCTAACTTGTTACTATTAGATGGACCAAAGTACACCATGTAAGACCAATTTTACCTTAGTAAAATTGCTTTCACTATGAAAAATAACTTAGTAATCCACAATTTATTAAGTTTTTTATGGTCTAAACAGGAAACCCCATGAGGAAACATTGAACAAATCCCTATTTGTTTGGTTTTCCTCAAGGGATAATTGATTAAACCACAGTTTAATTAATATTCATGGTCATATTTAACCCAAAACAGGAAAATTAATTAGATAAATCACTATTTATCTTATTATTTTCTAGGAATAATTATTTAAAACATTATTTAAATAATATTCCTTGTTAAATTTGACTAAATCATTTATAAATAATTGAATAAATCATTACTTATTTAATTATTACTCAACCACATTCTTAAAATAATAAATAAATCATTTATTTATTTATTATTTAAAAATAAAGGGATTTGACCAAATTCAAATTCCTTTTCCCTCCAACAAAAATAATAAAATACTCCATAAAATTTGGATCTAGATTTGGTTAATAATATTTTAATTATACAACAATATCTAGAATAACTCAATATTTTTATTATAAATAGAAGGGTTTTTCCATTCATTCATTACCTTTTTTTGCCTAAAGATCACTCTGGATCTATAATTTTGGTCTGACTTTGATCCTCCATCATTGTTATATTTTTCTACCTTTTTGCTTGTGAGCTCCCCTTGAGTTCAATTTTTGTCTTGGTTTTCTACACCATCAAGAGGGAGAGATCTTAGATCTAAAGCGCTGAGGACATACAAGAACCCATCCCATTGAGGGGGACTGGTAACATCTTTCTATGTTCCCTTCCCATGTGTCATAAAAACAAAAATTCTTTAAAAATATTCTTGTCTTGTCTATTGGATGCATGGAGAAACTCTTGCTTTTATTTTTTGTTTAATGTCTTTAACTGCATAGTCATCGATTTTGTAGCACTTATTCTGATCAACTAACTGCAGATCTAAGGAAATTGACAGCCATCTTTGATGTTAGGGTTGTTTGTTATGCATAGCTAAAGTGAGCTTTTTTCGTATGCTTGCGATTAGAATTCACACTGACAAAGGTTAAAACTTGAGGTAGAGGTGGATTAATATTATTTAATTGATTAGATATTTAAGAAAGACTTGATGATTAACCACCACATATTCCGTATATTTGGTTTTCCATATACCCTCCATTTGCATGCTACTCTAGGTCATAATCATAATGGTTCATATAAACAAAAGCAGTAACTATAGTGCCTTCCCCTCCTACATTCACACATATTGTCAGTTGAATCCAATAGAGGATGAATTCATTGTTGCCTTTCATGAAGGAACAATCCATAAGCATTGGCCTCGCAAAAATAGAGAATGCATGCACATGTCTTCCCATCTACATCATCTCATATACCATTTACATTGTCACCTATCATCCTATTCATCATTTTCCTCCTACCATAGCTATTGTTTTTTTTCTCGATTGGTATCGCTCTCAAAATCAAATCTTCATGTAGTGTTGCTCCATAAGAACTAACCCTTCCTAAAATCCATGATGCCATAAAAATCTAGATATGAGAAAAGTATTTTTTTGCGCAAGGACATGCAAAACCTCAGGCATGGTGGGATGTTGGGCCTTGTATATGCCCATGTTTTCATCATGAAATATCATTTTTTAGACCCTAAAACCCTAGGTTTTTAGCCTGTTCCATACCCTAATTCCATCACTTTCCACCAAATAATCTCTATGGGTTATTATCATTAGTTTTCTTCACTTATCTATGATTAAAGATGATTATTCCAAGCTTTATTAATGACCGTTTTGCTAATTACATTTATCATAGGGTTCCATTGCCGAAATCCTTCACAAGCCAAGGAATAAGTGTAGTGCAGGAACATATTTGAGTATGGATTCCTCTTAATCACATAAAAAACTGCATGGAGATCATCTACGAGACCTTCAACAATTAATAAGAACATCAGACCATCACTACAAGTTTTTCTCCAGATGAAGCAATCTTGAAATTTCTCTGCAACACATGTATATATGACTCTTTTTATTGATACTCATCAATAATTGATGAAGAACTCTTTGCAGGGCATGTGAGAACATTTCTATTGCTCTTTGCGGAGACGAGGTTGATGTGAAGGCTAAGCAAGGCCTCGATTTCTTGTGATGTACAATTTAAACCTCTGGCCCTTTGGAAGGAGCAGGCATAGGAGAAAGAAGGCACCCATTGGTTTCACGCCAGGGAAAACAAAGAATTCAACGATTTGGAAACACATATCTAGGTAATATCTATAAAAAAATGCAGCAGCAACAACAACATTTAACGTTTTAGAATCTGGATTTGCATGCAACAAATGGTACCAATATGAGATTACTAAGTGGACCTGCAGAGTCTCCCACATAGGTGCTTTTCTTTACTCAGACAGTTAATCCAGATGAGTTACTAGATGATCAAAGAATATGAATATGTTCATGAGCGATGATGGAGTGTGTGGCATGCTTCTACATCACAAGATCGTGGAAGTCTATCCACCAGTTGCTTTTTCAATTGCTTCTTGCCAATAAATGATTGGGACTATGGCGTTGAAATCTAGTAACAGGAAAATGCCTTGGCCAGTAATGCGTTGTCAAATTTATTCTAGAAGAAGATCACTAGCATGGCCCTAATTGGAAAAAAATCCTTTCGTTTTTATTTCTATCGATCTGTATTCTAAAATTACATACAATGTAACAATAAAATCCATTTATTTAGGGGTAGCGTTGCTACTATATAATAGAGCACTGCACACGGGAGATAGGGTGTTGATTTTCGTTTCCATTTTCTATCAATTATGAGAGACTGTAAAGACTCTTTTTCTTCATAATAAAATCTCTATTTGGCGACTCATTATGGTGTGTTATTAATTCGATTTAGAATCAGTGTGAACTCATTCAATCCTTGAATCTTATGCGTTAAGATTTATTTTTTTCCTGTAAGCTTCCAAGCTGACTCTAGGTGTGGAAAGGGGCCACCACAGTATGAATCTAGCTTCTTGTAACTATATACATAGGTATAATCTTTGTGTGCATTTCTATTTCATCGTTGTGTTTCTATTTAAGATTGATTCTTGAACAATTGATTTGGGTTTCATTTCGCTTGTCTATCAAACTCAATTAGATTACTGTGTGTTGATGTTTGCTAATTCCAGTTAAATGAACGAATCTTATTTGAAAAATTCGATTGAATAGCCAAGTTTATAATGCCTAAGAATTTCACATCAATTGGTCTCAAGGATTGAATACAAGTCACTTTTTGTGTGCGTTTAACCTTTACAGAGTGTTTCTCTGCTTCCTTATGTTTACCACTATAAGCATTCATTTATATATGTAGAGTATTCACAATGTTGTCCTTGTCTATTGAACACATTGCATATCAATCATCTTCGAAACCGAGTCAACCTCTCACATGATATTTAAATCCATTTTAAACAAAGCGTGAAGGCAATAAAATTTAATACCCTGTGCTTTCGAATTCTAGAATCTATAAAAAGAACAGTGAGGGTTTTGTAATGACAGTATTGTTGTTTGTTTTTAGATTGTTTTAAGAGACTTAGAGGATTTTATATATTTTCTTGCATACGTCATTTGATTACAAGAGTTTTCTAATTTGAGGAGTGTTTTTAAATTTTATCTAATAGAAATAGAATTCAGAAGTAACATTAGAGTTTGGTGTGACAGTTAGATACAATTTTGATTTCACTAGGAGTGTGTGTCAGTAATTTCAATTATCAGATTGAATAAAGAGATAGTTTCATTGAATGTCTTTAGCTTGTTTGCAGAAGTTGATCCATGTTTGAGTGTGTGTTAGGGTTTGTTAAATTGAGCACTGTTGAAGTTTGATATTGCCTTATCTAGATTAAGAGTGTGTGTTATTTTCATCCGAGAAGCAAATTTATAGGTTGTTTTAAATTCCAGTTAGAAAATTGCTTGAGATTGATTTGTTGAATGAATGAAGAAATTAGGTTAAGATAGGTTTAAAATTAAAGTACAAATTTATTTTATAGAATAGAAACATCATTTTCTTGATTGAGTTTTCCTTATTGTGTTCCCTTGTGTGATTAAATATAATTTTGCAAGTTTTTCGTGCCTTTCATAGAGCTAGGGTTTGGTGAAGTAGACTAAAATTCATTTTACAAGAATGTTGAAGAATTTCAATTGTAGAAAGCAGAGTTGAGTTTTTCATTTCATTAGGTGTGTGCATAATTCCTTAGGGACATACTTCTTAGATCAGTTCTTAGCCAACATTCTCTTTTTTTTATTGTTGAAAGAAACATTGAAGTTTGTGTGTGGAGCTCCTATCGGTTTAGGGTTTTCAATTCCAAGTGAAGTTTTAGGGTTTAATGCAAGATTGATTCCAATATTTTAATTTCAAGATTTCTTAGCTTTAATTTCAAGATTTTTTAGTGTTTATTCATAGATTGGTTGAAGAAGGATGTGCATTGAAGAACTAGGTTTCCATTCAAAGTACCGATTTCATTTAAAGTTCAGGTTGGATTGATTCAATAGAGATCTTAAGTTCTAAAGTTGAATTTGATTATTTTAGTGAGATGGCTTGATTCCCTTTTCGAAATTTGTTTAGTCACAATCATTTGTGTGTTTTATTACTTAGCTAATCATTATAAAGGAAACATTAAAGTTATGACCCACAAACTGAATCAAGAAGTGCAATGCAGCTCGTGTTTATGAGCCCAGATTCACAATTAAATATTAAGAGCTTTAATTCACCAAATAAAACTCTCAAATTTTTTTAAGGAGTTTAAGGTTAGAGAACAGGTGTACTTGCACATCAATCCCAAGAATATCTCCTTGAGGATTGGGTCATGTGCAAAGCTGGCACCTGGGTTTTGTGGAACTTTCAAGATTCTTGAAAGGATTGGACCAATAGCCTATCAACTTGCACTGCCTTCGACAGTGAAATTCTATGATGTTTTCCATGTTTCATTGCTTAAGAAGTATGTTAAATATGTTGATCATGTGATTGATTGGTCTGCATTGTAGGTGGAGCCAGAAGGAGAATTACAGCCGGAACCTAAGCATATATTACAAAGAAATATGCTCATGCTCCATAATTGAGCAATTGAGAAGGTTAAATTTCAGTGGAAGCACTTTGGGTTCGATGAAGCTACATGGGAGATGGCCGATCAGATGCACACTATGTATCCTTCTCTATTCGTTGGTTGAGCGAATGTTTTTGGTATTTGTGTTGGTGTGATTTTTTAGTATATGTATATACGTATATGGATGTAAATAATTCCATGAGCTATGTTATAAAACTCCAATAAGTGGTATAGGTGTTATTTCATTATAGTTTTCATATTGTTATGTTTTCATGTTGATTGCTTCTCAGCAAGTTGATCAATATTATAAATATTGCAATGAGCTAAGTTATAAATATCCATGGGTATTATGTCTTGTTTTCAGCAGTCTTGTTAGTTGTAGGTGTCATTGGACATTGAGGACGGTGTTCCCCCAAATCGGAGGGTTCTGTAACAACCTTGGTAAAAAATCCATGTAAATAAAGTTAATAAAGGAAAAATAATAACCAAGGTCATGGGACACTTATTCCAAGCTGAACGTTGGGAAAATATCATGTGTGGGTGTTCATTTGGTTTATTATGGCTAAGGAAATGGAAAAGGCTTTGTAAAAGCATGAGGCATTAATTGGAAATTTATTTATGAAAATAACGGAAATTAGGAGAAAAGGAAGATGAAAGTACATAGGTTGCATGTGAGGAGGAAAATGAAGAAAAAATAATGGAAATTTAAGAAAATAGAGGCCTCATTAATAAAAATTATGTTGAGGATCAATTGGTACCTTTTTTCAATTCAGTTGTGGGGCTCTCTCTCTCACTCTCTCACTCAGTCTTGGACACTTAGATCATTCTTGTAGCACTCCAACATTGGAGCAGGGAAAACAAAGGAAGGAAAAAGAAGGCAAAGGGAAGCAAATACCAGTCAGGGAATAGGAGGATCAAGTGACTACAATGGAATTAATTGCAAGTATCAAGTTGCATGTATGATTTCTTGGTTAGTTTTAACATGCATGGCACATGCATGTGTGTTATTGTTTCTCTTTTTGTCATTGGCATGGTTTCTTCTAGGTGTGACATTGTTATTTAGCCTTTCCTTTCCATTTCTAGATATCCATGGTGTGGTGGGTTCTCTTGTACTTGGTTGAGATGGATTTCCAGATGGATAAGAAGCTAAGTGGGGTGATTTCAGGATTATTTACAAGGCATAGGAATATTAGGATGGGATACATGGTAAACCCTGGTTTCGAACACCTCGATTGGGCCTAGGAATCCTCGACCGATTAATGACAGGATACAATATAAAGCCCAGAGGTGAATACCCTTGATTTGGCCTAGGAATCTATTGACCGGTAATATAGGAATACATGGTAAAGACCAGAGGGTGGTGAGCTTGTAGGCCGAGGAATACCTTGACCAGTAAGGGAAGGATACATGGTAAAACTGAGAGGTTGAGATGGAAAAATTCCTCATGGTTTAGGTGGAGAGATCTAGAGGAATTCATGCTTGTTTACGGCCTAGTGATCCGATGGGGATTGCGGTAAATCCGGGTTGTTTTGATGAAGGTTTCGGGCCTAGGAATCCTGGGATGGGATACACAGTAATCATGAGGAAGCCCTAGTTTTTTTTTGTGAGTCCCACATTCATGCTTGGAATATGGCATGGGGGTGATTGGATAAAAAAAATATTTTGTTCAACATAATCTATGGTCTAGTGGTTCATGGAAATCCGAAACCTAGTTGGCTTATGCATCCATTAATAAAAACTCATTCTTCTTCAGTATTTCATGTGTAAGTTTACTTTTTCGTATGTGTTTTTTATGGATGTTATATACTTGTTTATGTTTGTTATGAGGATGTTATATGATAGAATTTATGTATGGATCTCATCATGTTTTTATTAGAAAATGAATGAAAAATGAATATACAACCTAATAGATGATAATTTAGCTCTTGTGATAAGGCATCAATGCTTCCTTACAATTCTCAGATAAGTATGAGACTCATATGCTCATACTTGTTGTTATAACCTGTAGATTACATATTTGTGATATGTTTGATGGAATGCCTGCCATGGCTAGTAGGGGTATGGTCAAGTACTTGATCAAATTTTTCCATCAGTAACTTTATTTCAATGTTATTTATCATTTTTTTAAGGTTTCATGAAGTTTTGTGTATCAACCTAAGACTCAACCTCGAAAAAGTGGGTCAAAATATGAGGTCGTTGGCTCATAAAGGCCTGGAAAAGTCCACATTCGTTGGAATTCCTTGTTGTGGGAGAAACTGCAAGGCCTAAGTCACATGCATGGTTTGTCATGGGAGTGACTAAGGGTCCATATCAGTAAAACGATGAGATGTCTCAGGGGTTAGGCACTTGGAAGGGTTGGTTACCTATTGAAGGGTTTGTAGCTCCTGAGGAAGGTCAGATTGGTTATGTTTTGTCAGTTCCACTTCCTTATGGGGAGTTGAATCACATCATAGTAGCCTCTTGTCACATTTTTACCCCAATGGAATTGTTATATTGGGTAAAAGTGGGAGGAGGGTGTTAGTCATGCATACATGTCTATTGCATATGTGTTTTTTATGCTTGTGGACTATGTGTGTTTTGACTATGCATGGTGTTGGACATGGTCACATTTGTGTTGCCATGAAAAATTTTATGGTGTTATTGTGGATTTAATTTTTGTGAGTGTATGTTGGTTATGCATGTTAGTGTTTATATTTTTTTATGCATACAATGACATGGTGATAATTTCCGTGCATGAGGTCATGGTATGTGGTCGGTATGTTTATGTGTTGATAATTTGATAAGGGTTGAAATGATGATTATATGATGATATGATTATGTTTATATATGTATTGCACTATTCTGGTTGATCTTGTAGATGATATATCCTCCCCTAAACTATACTGAGGTATGTTGATTATGTTATTTTTTGGTTTTAGCTGAGATGGTATACTAGTAGGAAAGATATCAAAGATGACTAGCAAGATGGTAGACTACTGTTCTTGAGATTCTCCCTATGGATCAGATGAGAAACACGGTATTGGGAATTCTTATGACTTAGCAGACACATTGATAATATTAAAGGAATAAATAATTTTCAAGGAAGACAACGACAGGATCATTCAGGAACACAAGAAACAAGTAGAAGTCAATATAGTAATCCTTCAATCTGTCAGAATTGCAGAGACAAGGACCAATTTAGATCAATGATGGGAAGAAGGATAATACTAATGGTGCATTTGGAATAGATTTCATGGTGGGAACAAGTCATATATATAGGACACAATAAGAGATGGAAGGCTCTTGGATACTCCAGATAGGAGGTGTTATCCTCCACAGTGTCCCAAGGCTGAGAATGGAAACTGAAGGAGGTAACCTCGAACCACTTAGGATTTGGTAGATAGCCCTACCAAATAATAGAGGGCTCTCTCTGTGATCTTGCAATCCACAAGGTTACTGAAGAGGGTAAAAATATATTAGGCTAGGTATTGAGCTCTATGGTTTTGAAATTTAGGGTTTTAGCTGGATCAAGAGGAGTAGTCAAGGAAACTAGGTCAGATCTAAAAGATTTCAGTTGCAGGGATACAAAGACGCATGCCAGGTATGTTCAGTGAAACTTTGAGGTTGTCAATTTTAGTGTAGGGTGGAAAATCAAAGGTTCAAAATGAGCATGACAAGAATGAGTTCATTTATCAAAAGATGAATAACAAAAAAATGAAATTCCTACCAAAACTGATCATAAACTTTGAGAATTTTGTTTAACATCTTATAAGAAGATCACTGAAATTAAAGATATGGAAAGAAGGAGAGCTAATCATTCATAAAATAAATTATAGAATGAAAAACACTGCCACAAAATCATACCACATGAATCCCATTATAATAGCTATAATTGTCCTTATATTTCTACAAAAAAAAAAACTGTACACAAAGCTCCAAGCCTTCTACTCTCTGATTTACAACCTTGAATCTAACTGAAAAAAAGCTACATAGAGACAAAAAAACATCTTCCCCTCTCTTAGGGGTCGAATCCCTCATGATAGGAACATTTTACACAAATTTCTCTAACCAAACCCAAGACTAGGGAGGTTAAAACAAATTCTCCTTTTAGCCTTTGACTAACCTTTCTATCATTAATGACCTTCATAATTACATCAAATTTACATTAAAAATATTAATTACATTCATTTACATCATGTAAACTAAAAAAAAGACAAATTACATCATGTGAAACCAAGTTTGACTAATAAAACTCGAAAATTTGACCTCCAGTGAAAAGCGGATCAAATTCTAAGAAAAGCGCAGTGCCATCTAGGAAAATCACAACGCCCACTTGGAGGATCGTTTTGAGTGGCTTACAGTGCTCCAAATCTTGATCTGAAGGTATCATTGAAAATCTTAGTATGTCTAGTTTTCCATAGAGTCCTTAAGCAAGAAAAATGTCCTCTCCAAGGCTGAGAAAAATGGCTTCTACCAAGATCGCTCTAAAATTAGTGCAGTGCCAGGGTGAAAACAATGGCAGAAAGTGGGTTTTTAGCATGTTTTTGGCCTTTTTCTTCCATATAGAAGGCTGAAATGGCACAAAAAATAGATATATGACATGTTCAGGTCAAAATATATCCAAAAATATAAACATTTTGTGATTTTGAGCCCTCAGGGAAAAGCACAGCGCCAAGGCGTTGTGCTTTTGGCTGTCACAATTTTCCTGTTTTAGCCAAAAGTCACGAAAATTTCAAATTTTTCTTCAAAAATGGCCCAGAATTTGCTATTTATGTTGTAAAAGGATGTGCTAGGCAATGAGAGAGGCCTCAACCAACAAATCAATCTTATCCTTCTTCTTTTTCTTAATTAGGGTTTTCCTCAATTTCTTTTCTCAAGTGTTTGACCCTAATCTGCGAAATTTTGTTCCTGGTGAAGTAATGCATGGCCATGTGCCTCTAAATATTTCCTATTTTCCTTCTTGAGAAACTTTTCCAAGTGAAAATTTACTTTTTCAAGCCAAAATTCCTTATCTTGCTCAATTTCTGTTGTAATCAGCTCATCAAAATCCTCTTGACCTAGTGATGGAGATAGTTCAATTTATTGCTCTTTCTGCCTCTTGAGACCTATTTTTCTTGGCCCCCTTGGTTTTATTTTCATTTCCTTATCCTCAAACTGCTCAACATCAATCACTAACTTACCTTTCCATCGTTCTCCTCCAAATCTACCTTAGGTTTACTAAGCAAAAGTTTTTTACTTGGAGTTGCCTGTTCTCCTACTGAAGAAATGTAATCATGAAATTATCCTTTGAAAGTTTTCCTTTGAGGTCTCTAATTCTAGATTCTTTCTCCTTGATAAATTTCTCAGGTTACCTGTCCTCCTCATGCATCTCTAGGTATTCCATGTCAGTGTCAAAATGTACCTATTCTTCCTCTTGCAATGGTGCCTCATGCTGCTATTTTGATGTCTCTTTTTCAAGTGATGTAGGCTGAGCCCTTTCCTCAAAATTAGGATAAAAAATAAACCTTTTTCCTCTAGTATATGTTTTAGTAACCTCATCCCTAGGTGTTATTTTTACAATTTCTCTTGTAGAACCCACTTCTTGTTGTCTTGGTTAAGTCAAAGGTGTAGATTGACTGTTATATTGAATTGGAGTAGGAAAAGAGAAGCTGACTACATGAATGTATTCCAGGACAAGCTAGCATGTGTAAGTTGATTGAAAACAATTATTTTCACCAAGCCATGATGGAACAATATTTCTTGATGATCTTTCCTTTTTCTATGTACTTTTTCTGCCATTTTGACTAAGCTTCTATAGAGGTAGTGAGGTAGGCTAAGAGATTTAACACCTGTGAAATGCATCAGTAATCTAACATGTTACTAATATATCCTTGAAAACATACCATCACATGTGAAGTATTTCATGATCATATTCATGAAATGGGCATACTTATCAAGCAAGTGCCTAAAAGGAAAAATATGCTTTCGAGTAGCTTTGTAAGGAGGCTTCAAAAATATTTTGTAATTCTCAATGTCTAGGTCAATCCTTTTGAACTAGAGCTCTCCATGATTTTGGATCCCAGTGTCTATGGAAATAGCCTCTACTAAAATATTAAAAACAACCCCTGCAATAGTTGTCTTATCCATCCTTGGACTGGTAGCAACGGTGCTTGTTAATTTATAAATAAAACCTAATTCTTCAATATTTTGGCAAAAACAAGGCAACTTGCATCTTGGAATGACTTCTTGAGAAATGGTGAAGACATGGTATCCTATACTTTGGTGGGTTCATATATGATAATATGAACTCCTTTATGCTTCCTATGATAAGTGGCCTCTGGATCCATAGCTCACTAGGAAGGGGAATTAGGGTTTAGCTTTACGAAAACAAGGGATTTGGTGCAGTTTTATGAACAGAGGGAGACGAAGGGGTTTTAGGGTGTCTAAATTCTTGGGAAAATTTAGGGGGATAGGGATAGATGTTAGGGAGTCTAGGGAGGTTAAAATTTGGGAAATGAGTGAGGGGAAAGGGTATAAAAATGAAAAACACAGTCCTAGCCTAGGAAAGTGTAGTGTAAGCTAGGGTTTGTATGGAAATGAAGGAAATGAGGGAAATGGGTAAAGGAAAGTCTCAAGGAAGGTGTATGGAAGGTGAGGGAGGGTTTTTGGCCATGAATTTTAGGGTTTTTCACAACAAATGGATCAAAAACACTATGAGACCAAAAGCACAACAAACCCTAAGAGAGGGTGATTTTCTGAGATTTCAAGCATGAACTAAAGCTAAAGAAAGGTATATGAGGGAAAAATGTAACCCAATTACTTTTTTTTGATGAGCTAGAACCTGTAGCTGATGAAGAAACCCCTGGAGAAGAAATATTGTGCTCCCTTGAGAAAAATGCAGCACCTTGGAGAAAAGCACAGTGCAACAGTAAAATTCATCTTTTCAAGGAGAATTTCAGTTGCTTTGAGGGCTAGGATTAAATCCGATGGTGGAGAGATGTCTTATGAGGGTGGAATGAGAAATTTATTTTCTCCTTTGGTCTTCTTATAGGCTGGAGGCTCGATTTTCTCTTACATAGTTATGTGGCCCCACATTGTCTTTTCAAAAAATGACTTGATAAACTTGTGTACTGCAAATTCAAACCTTATTATACATATTTACATCTTAATAAAGATAAAAATTCATTTAGATATCATTATAGAACATTATTTCCTATTACTACTTCCTCTAATGGTGACCTTAGAGGATGACATGACCTATTTACATGACATTTGATAATATGACCTAATGATAACACTATATGGAATGACAGCCAGCATGATGACCAAGATTACCAAGACACTCTTCCAAGAAATAATGACCTGACCATGATAATATTTATTTACATGAAGGGAGTAGTAATTAACTAGACAAACTAACCAATGATCAAATTTTTATTTGAAAACCTTTTAACACTACAAAAAATTAACCTAGGACCCTATCAACAACTTGAAAGAGTATAATTTGACCACTAGTGACTGACAAGACTGACAGACACTAACATTGGCTCTAGTTGGGGATGGCAACTCCTTAGGAGTTGTCAAGAACACTGTAGACCAGGTAGCCTCATCCATTTGACATGGAGTCAAAAATAAAAAGCAATACCTGAAACTGAAATAACTTGAAAAACTAAAATGACTTGACAAACTGAAATGACTACTCATTGAACTTATTTATGGCAGCAGACCATCGATATTTGAGGGCTTCAAATCCTGATGCTACCCACCCACCTTCTAAAGATATATATACAATCATGTGAAATGATCCCTCCAGTGTAACCAATCCAGCAAATGGCTACTTACTAGAATCATGCTCACACTTTCCTTAAGTAGGAAAAAAAAACAAAATAGGCAACTCCAAGTGTCCGCTGAAAATATGCTTCTGATCCATAAATACAAGAAAATAAATCTTCCATGCTAACTATAGAAAATCAATAAAAGGTTCCTCAGTAATTTGAACTATTACCTTTTCTTGAGATCCAACAAAAACACAAACACACCCTTCATTTTGATCTGAAATAAAACTTAGTTGTTGATCCATAGGAAAAGATAGGGAATTACTTTCTCTTAGCTGAGTGTTGATGGTAAATTCCTCAAGTTTGAGCAACTATAACTCTATCTCTAGAGGAAAATCAACATGTGCAAGAGGATTTACAACAATTTTTTTCTTTATTGAAGCTCTCCTTCTCATAATCTGCTTGTAATTTTTGATTTTTATTCTCTGCCATAATGTTTAGAGATCCTTGTTTATTCATTTCATCAGAAACCTCATCTTGGTCTTCACAAAACTGATCTTGAAATAAACACCTAGAGAAATTACAATCTGAAAAAACAAGTGAATGACCCTCTTCATACCTTTGTTGGTGATTTGGCAACTGTTGAATTATAGAGGTTGGTTACGGGGGCTGAGTATCCTTTGGAGAAGTTGGCCTCTTCATGATCGAAGTGATAGGTTCGTTTCTATTTCTCAAATTATGCTGCCTCTCCACTGAGCTTAGTGCATTCTGGTAACCTCTTTGATAATCTTCAGTCTATATGGCTAACATGTCATCAATCTCAAGAGAGAAAACCTGTTGTTCATTATTATTGAACTTGAAATATGGAATATGATTATCATTATTTAAATCCTTCTCAATCTCATTTACAGTCAAAGGATAAACATCTACTGGCTGGGAATTTTCATAACTTATTTTTGACCTTTCATCTTGATGCATAGAAAACTAAAAGAAAGCCTCTTCAATCTCATCAACCATTAAATACTCATCATCAATATCAATCCCTATGAACTGAAAAAGGTGATCAAACTTTACATAGAAATTCTCTATCATCAATAAGGGAGGACAATGTTGCTTATAATTGTCACAAAATGCTACATGGAAATATTTAAGTGAATATAGACTGGCAACAGAAAACCCCTCATACCATGACCTGGCATCATCCTCTAAGGTTGTCATGAACATCTTCATCAAACAATCCTCAAGAAACTTCAAACTTGGCCTACGTATATGAATATTAAATTTAATCAAATGTATTACAACATTGTCATCTTTTTCATTTCTGAACCTAGGAAAATATGTTTTCCAATCTATGTGAGGTATTTGATTCGGAAAACCAGGAATATGAGATTTATTCATAGGAGCATACCTTCTAGCAACTGAATTCATGTTGAAGATAGTGAAGTCACCAAGAAGTTCTTCAAGCTACTGGTTTTTGAACAGTGGAGTCGCCATCAAAATTATGAACTTTTGGATTCTTCGACATTGGATTTGCAAGGTGAAAGATGCACAACCTTCTTGTACCTAACCACTATTCACAATCAGAAATCAAGGATAATATTTGTAGTTCTTTCCCAGGGAAAATGTGATATTTCATTCCCTGATAATGACGCCAAAAATTTTATCCTCCACAGTGTCCCAAGGCTGAGAATGGAAACCAAATGAGGTAACCTCAAACCACTTAGGATTTGGTAGCTAGCCCTACCAAATTAGAGAGGGATCTCTCAGTGATATTACAACCCACAAGGTGACTGAAGATGGTAAAAATATATTAGGCTAGGTATTGAGCTCTAGGGTTTTGAATTTTAGGGTCTTAGCTGGATCAGGAGGAGAAGTCAAGGAAACTAGGTCAAATCTAAAATATTTTAGCTGCAGGGATACAAAGGGGCATGGAAGGCATGTTTAGTGAAACTTTGAGGTTTTCAATTGCAGTGTAGGGTGGAAAATCAAAGGTTCAAAATTAGCATGACATGCATGAGCTCATTTATCAGAATATGAATAACAAAAACATGAAATTCCTACCAAAACAAAGCATACACTTTGAGAATTTTGTTTAACATATTATAGGAAGATCATTGAAAGAATATATATGGAAAGGAGGAGAGATAATAATTCATAAAATTAAATTATATAAGGAAAAACACTTCCACAAAATCATACCACATGAATCCCTATATAATAACTACAATTGGCCTTGTATTTATGAAAAAATAAACTATACACAAAGCTCCAAGCCTTCTACTCTCTAATTTCCAACCTTGAATCTGACTGAAAACAAGCTACATATAGACCAAAAACCATCTTCCTTTCTCTCAGGGGTTGAATGCCTCATGATAGGAACAACTTACACAAATCTCTCTAACCAAACCCAAGACTAGGGAGGTTAAAACAAACTCTCCTTTTAGCATTTGACTGACCTTTCTATCATTAATAACCTTCATTATTACATCAAATTTACATTAAAAAGATAAATTACATTCATTTAAATCATGTCAACTCAAAACAAGACAAATTACATCATGAGAAACCAAGTTTGACTGATAAAACTCGAAAATTTTACCTCCAGGGAAAAGCGTAGCAACTTCTGAGAAAAGCGTAGTGCCATCTGGGAAAAGCGCAGTGCCAACTTGGAGGGAATTTTTGAGTGATTTCCAGTGCTCCAAATCCTGATATGAAGGTATCATTGGAAATATTAGGATTTCTAGTTTTCCATAGAGTCCTTAAGCAAGCAAAATGGCCTCTCCAAGGCTAAAAAACATGGATTCTCCCAAGGTTACTCTAAAAGCGCAGCGCCAGGGTGAAAACAGTGGCAAAAAGTGTTTTTTTAGCATGTTTTTGGCCATTTTCTTCCAACCAGAAGGTTGACATGGCATACAAAATATATAGCTGACATGTTCAAGTCACAAGCCATCCACCAATATAATCTTTTTGTGATTTGGAGCCCTCGGGGAAAATCACAGTGCTAAGGTGCTGCGCTTTTGGCTATCATGATTTTCCTGTTTTAGCCAAAATTCACCAAAATTTCAAAAATTTCAAAATTTTCTTCAAAAATGGCCAAGATTTTCCCCTTTATGTTGGAAAATTATGTGTTAAGCAATAAGAGAGTCAACCAACAAATCAAGATTATCCATCTTTTTTGCTTAATTAGGGTTTTCCTCATTTTTTTTTCAAGTGTTTGTCCCTAATCTAAGATATTTTTGCATGACCATGTGCCTCTGAAGCTTGTTGTTCTTGTTTTCCTTCTTAAGAATATTTTCCAAGTGAAAATTTACCTTGTCAATACAAAATTCCTTATCTTGCTCAATTTCTGCTGCAATCAACTCATCAAAATATTGTTGACCTAGTGATGGAGATGGTTCAGTTTCTTACTCTTCCTGCCTCTTCAGACCTCTTGTTCTTGGCCTCATTAGTTTTGTTTCATTTCCTTATCCTCAAAATGCTCAACATCAATCACTGACTTACCTTTTCCATCCTTCTCCTCCAATTTTTCCTTAGGTTTGCTAAGCAAATTTTTTTTTACTTGGAGATACTTGTTCTCGTGCTGAAGAAATGTAATCATGAAATTAGTCTTTTGTCCTTGAGGTCTTTGATTTCATCTTCTTTCTCCTTGATAAATTTCTTAGGTGACTTTTCCTCCTCATGCATCTCTAGGTCTGCCATGTCAGTGTCAAAATGTACTTGTTCTTCCTCTTGCAATGGTGCCTTATGTTGATGTGTTGATGTCTCTTTTTCAGCTGATGTAGGTTGATCCCTTTCCTCAATGTCAGGAGAAAACATCAACATTTTTCCTCTAGTATATGTTTTAGTCAACTCAGCCCTAGGTTTTCTTGTTACAGTTTTTCTTGTAGAACCCACTTCTTGATGTCTTGGTGAATTCAAAGGTGTAGATTGACTGCTAGTTTGAATTGGAGTAGGAAAAAGAGAGGTTGATTGCATGAATTCCTCCCAAGACAAGTTGACCTGTGGAAGCTGATGGAAAAAAATGATTTTCACCAAGCCATAATGGAACAATATTTGTGGGTGATCTTTCCTTTGTTATGTACTTTTTCTGCCATTTTGATGAAGCTTTTGTAGAGGTAGTGAGGTAGGTTAAGAGATTTAACAACTGTGAAATGCATCAGTAATCTAACATGGTATTGATGTATCCTTGAAAAACTACCCTCACATGTGAATTATTTCATGATCATATTCATGAGAGGGGCATACTTATCAAGAAAGTGTCGAAAAGGAAAAATATGCTTTGGAGCAGCTTTGTAAGGAGGCTTCAAAAACATTTTGTAATTATAAATATCTAGGTCTGTCCTTTTGAAATAGAGCTCTCCATGATTTTGGATCCTAGTGGCTATGGAAATGGCCTCTGCTGAAATATTAAAAATAACCCCTGCAATAGTTTCCTTATCCCTCCTTAGACTGGTAGCAAAGGTGCTTGTTAATTTATCACTAAAACCTAATTCTTCAATCGTTTGGCAGAAACAAGGCAACCTGCATCTTTGAATGACTTCTTGATAAATGGTGAAGACATGATATCCTATACTTTGGTGGGTTCATATCCGATAATCTGACCTCCTTTATGGTTCCTCTGATCAGTGGTATATGGATCCATGTGAAACCCTAGCTCACTAGGAAGGGGAATTAGGGCTTATCATTAGGAAAATAGGGGATTTGGAGAAGTTTTATGAATGGAGGGAGAGGAAAGGGTTTTAGGGTGTATAAATTATTGGGAAAATTTAGTTGGGCAAGGATAAATGTTAGGGAGTGCAGGGAGGTGAAAATTTGGGAAATTAGTGAGGGGAAAGGGTATAAAAATGAAAAACACAGTCCTAGCGTACGAAATTGTAGTGTAGGCTAGGGTTTGTAGGGAAATGAAGGGAATGAGGGAAATGGGAGAGGGGAAGTCTCAAGGAAGGTGTATGGAAGGTGAGGGTGGGTGTTTGAGCATGAATTTTTGGGTTTTTCACAGCAAATGGATTAAAAACACTATGATACCAAAAGCGCAGCAAAACGTAGGAGAGGGTGATTTTTTGAGTTTTCAAGCATGAACTGATGCTAAACAAATGTAGATGAGGGAAAAATGTAATCCAATTACTTGTTTTTGATGAGATGGAACCTATAGCTAATTAAGAAACCCATGGAGAATAAATATTGTTAGCTCCTTGAGAAAAACACAACACCTTGGAGAAAAGTGCAGCGCGGCCGAGAAAAGCGCAACGCAGTAGGAAAATTCAGCTTTTCAAGGAGAAGTTTGGTTTCTCTGCAGGCTGGGATGAAATTTTATGGTGGAGAGATATCTTATGAGGGTGGAATGAGCAAATGATTTTCTCCTTTGGTCTTCTTATAGGTTGGAGGATCGATTTTCTCTTAGGTGGTGATGTGGCCCCACCTTGTCTTTTCACAAAATGAATTGATAAAACTGTGTAATGCAACTTCAAATCTTATTATACATAATTACATATTAATAAATATCAAAATGCTTTTAGATATCATTATAGAACATTCTTTCCTATTACTACTCCCTCTAATGGTGACCTTAGATGATGACATGACCTATTTACATGACATTTGATAATATGACCTAATGATAAAACTATATGGAATGATAGCCAAAATTATGACCAAGATGACCAAGACACTCTTCCAAGAAATAATGACCTGACCATGATAATATTTATTTACCATGAAATGAAGGGAGTAGTAATGACCTAGACAAACTAACCAATAATCAAAATTTTATTTGAAAACCATTTGACACTATAAGAATTTGACCTAGGACCCTCTCAACAACTTGAAAGAGTATAATTTGATCACTGGTGAATGACAGGACAGACAGACACTAATAGGAGCGGTGATGAATAAAATTTATATTCTAGTTATGGTTCTAACATGCACTATGTTCATCATCATTATCATCCTTACAGGAGGAGCGATAGGGGATATTTTCCAGATGAGTTCAAGAAATCAAAGCCACCAACCTTTTATGGTGATTTGAATAAGAAAGAGGATGAATATGCATGGTTACTTGGGATGAATAATTTCTTTGAGTTTCATGAGTACACAAAAAGTATGAAGGCCAAAATAGCTATCTTCAGCCTTAAATGGAAATCAAACATCTGGTGGGAAGATGTGAAGTGGGCCAGAGACATTAGGACATAATATTTTAATTGGAATGAATTCAAGAGGCTCTTCAGAAATAAATACTTGTTAGAGAGGTACTACGAAAACAAAGCCAAAGAATTCTATGAGCTAAATATGGGATCGATGACAGATGAGGAGTATACAACCAAGTTCTTGGAGTTGTTGAGGTATGTACTATATCCTAAGGATTAAAAATCCAAAGTTTAGAGATTTTTCAGTGGATTTCCATTAGCACTTAGAGATCGGATCGAGTATTATGAGCCTCAGTCAGTTGAGGAAGTCATCGGGAAATTCAAGTATTTTTATGAACAATCAAAGTGTAAGACATAATCTCAAGAAGGTCGGAAAGGAAAAGACAAAGATAAAGGTAAATGACAGCCGAAAAGAACAAGGCCCCATGATGTAGGTGAGAAATAAAATTTTGCATTTTATAAGAAGTTCAACGTAGTTAGATAGAGACATGGGTCACAACCTAGAGGGAAACATAATAGAGGTGGTGGTATGGGACTGCTGCAATTTTGGATATGTGGCAAGGAGCATCGCAAGAGAGATTATTCATAGTATTAGGGTGGAAGGACTCATACCTACAGTGCACAGGAGGTGCAACCTATTGGGGACGTTGGGAAGAGCATTCCTCATATCTATGTAGCATTGGATAATAGGGTGGAAGAACACCAGGAATCTATTATCGATATGGATGGTAAGATTTGTGATCAATTTGTTTCTATTTTGATTGACTCTGGATATAATTATATTTATATTAGTCCTAACATGGTGGATAAGTGTGTTTTGAATAAAGAAGTGCATAAAAAATCTTGGTTAGTCCAGTTGCTACAGGTACAAAGAAGAGATTTCATCATTGGGTAATAGCTTGTGCATTAGAGTTGAATGGGATGTCTACATCAACACATTTGAATGTATTTTCATTGGGATCATATAGTATGATTTTGGGTATGGACTCATTGTATATTCAGAGGACTAACATGGATTGTTATGACAAAGCCATTGAGTGTTTGGATGACAATGGGGAACAAAGGATATTGCAGGGTAAGAAGAAGGAAACATCATTCAGAATGGTTACATCTATGTAGGAAAACGCAGTCGCAGAAAAGGGTGTGTGTTATTTGTAGTGCATATTTCTAGTGATAAAGTTAAGGATGTTGAGGATGCGAAGGTATTGAGAAACTACCCAATATTACAAAAATTTTAGGATGTATTTCTCGCAGATATTTCAGAGTTTATTCCTCATAGATAAGTGTAATTTTCCTTTGAATTGGTATCAAGGTCAACACTATCATCGAAGGCATCGTACCGGATGAGAACACCAGAGTTAGTAAAGTTCAATTTGTAGCTGAATGAAATTCTTGAAAAGGGATACATTAGGCTGAGTGTATCATTGTGGGGTGCACCAGTATTATTTTTAAAGAAGAAGGATTTTAATCTCAAGTTATGCATTGATTACAGGTAATTGAACAAGGTTATCATCAAGAACATGTATCCATTACGGAGGATTGATGACATGCTTGATTAGTTGAAGGGAGAAACAATGTTCTCGAAGATTGATTTAAAATCAAGATATCATCAGGTACGCATCAAGAAAGAGGACATTTACAAGATAAGTTTATGAGTTTGTTGTAGTTCCATTTGGTTTGACTTATGCGCCAACTACCTTTATGTGCTTGATGAATAGTGTGTTGCATCCTTATCTGGACAAGTTTGTTATTGTATTCATTGATGACATCTTGATATATTATAAGAATAAAGAAGAGCATCCTGAACACTTAGGAGTAGTATTGATATTTCTAAGAGAGCATCAGTTGTTTTCCAAGCTTAGAAAATGTAGTTTCTTTTAGATAGGGGTACATTAATTGGGACATGTTGCTTCCAAGGAAGGCATAATGATGAATCCAAAAAATATAAGGGCTATCATGGAGTTTGAAAATCCTAGAAATGTTGATGAGGTAATATCATTTATTGGATTAGAAATTTACTAGAGGAGGTTCTTTAGGAACTTCTTATGGATTTCATATCCTATTACGTCATTGCAGAGGCAAGGTAAGAAATTTGAATGGACAGAGGAATGTGCAACCAGTTTTAAGTAGTTGAAGCAGTTGTTGACAAATTATCTAGTTCTAAAGATTGCATATCTAGACAAAGGGTTTGTGGTATGTACAAATTCTTGCAAGAGAGGACTTTGTGGAGTCCTTATGCAGGAAGGAAATGTAGTGTGCTATGGGTCAAAGAAAATGAATGAGCACGAGAAACATTATATGACACATGATCTTCATGAGTTGGCAATGATAATCCATGCATTAAAGATGTGGAGGCACTATCTTATTGGAAGGAGGTTTGCATTGATGAGCGATCATAGTGGATTGAGATATCTATTTAACCAACCAAATCTAAATGTCAAGAAAGCTAAATGGTTGGACATGATCAGTGATTTTGACTTTGAGATCAGGTACATCAAGAGTAAAGAGAACATGTTTGCAGAGGAATCATATAACAAATATGACTTCTTATGGGATAGACTTACAAGATCGAACCTTACAATTAGGACAACAGGATGATAGGTACATGGAGCTTAGGCATAGGTTATGGTAGGGTACAAGTGAGAAGGATGTGGAATATCATCTTACAATACATGTTTTGATAATATTTAGGGACATGATATATGCGTTGAATGAAAATGAGCTCAAGAAGACTATATTGTGAGAATTTCATGTAAAATCATATTCACGTAACCCAGGATACCATTAGACATTGATAGTAGTGAAGAATTTTTACCATTTGTCGAATATAAAGAAGGACGTCACAGAGTTTGTGGCTAGATGCTTGGAATTTCAGCAGGTGAAATCATAATGTAAGCATCAAGGTGTACTACTACAACCAATTCCAATTCCAGAGTGGAAATAGGAAGTCATTTCCATGGATTTCATCACAATTTGTCTGAGGAGATCTAGAAAACATGATTCCACCATGGTGGTGGTGGATAGGTTGAAAAATGTAGTGTACTTCATTCCAGTGAAGTTTACTTATTCAAATAATGATGTATCACAAATATTTATCGGAGATGTAGAGATATTGTATGGTTTCTAATGAATATTGTATCAGAAAGGGATGTGAAGTTCACTTCCAAGGTTCGGAAAGAGTTGTTTGTAGGTTTGGGGAGAGAGTTGGCCTTCAATACACATTATCATCTGCAGACATATGGACAAAAAAATAGGGTCAACATGATATTGGAGGACATGTTGAGGGTGTATGTGACGCATCATAAGAGGATATTGGAGGAGTACCTTCTATTGGTTGAGTTTTTTTACAACAATGGGTACGAGAAGTCACTGAGGACGATTCTGTTGAGGAAATCCATAGGAGGAGTTGTAACACTCCCATCAGTTGGAGTGATCCAATGAATAGGGTGTTGATCGAAACGAGCATGTTGGAAGAAATGGAACATGTAATGCAGGTATTCAAGAAGAATTTAAAGGAAACATAGGACACATAGAAAATTTATGCAGATCAGAACAAGATGTCTAAGGTGTTTCAAGTTGGAGAACATGTGTACTTGTGCATCAAGCCCAAGAAGATCTCCTTGAGGATTGGGTCATGTGCGAAGTTGGTTCCTCATTTTTGTGGACCTTTCAAGATTCTTAAAGGATTGGAACAGTAGCCTAACAAATTTCAATGCCTCTTGCAGTGAAATTCCATGATGTTTTTCATGTGTCATTGCTTAAGAAGTATATTAAAGATGTTGATCATGTGATTGATTGGTATGTATTACAGGTGGATCCAGAAGGATAATTCCAACCGGAACCTCAACGTATTTTACAGAGAAATATGCTCATGCTCTGGAATCGAGAAATCGAGCAGGTTAAAGTGTAGTGGAAGTACTTGGGGCCCAATGAAGCTACATGGGATATGGTGGATCAGATGCGGGCTATGTATCCTTCGCTATTCGCTAGTTGAGTGAATGTTTTTGGTATATGTTTTTGGGTGATTTTTTGGTATATGCATATACATATATGGTTGTAATATTGCCATGAGTTGTGTTATAAAACTAAAATAAGTTGTATGGGTGTCATTTCATTATATTTTTCATGTTTTTATGTTGTTATGTTTTCAAAGTTGATTTCTTCTCAGCAGGTTGATCATTTTAAATATTGCAACAAGATAAGTTAGTATGTTTTGTTTTCAGCAGTCTTGTTGGTTATAGATGTCATTGAACACTGAGGATGGTGTTACTGAAAGGTGGATGGTTTCGTAACATCCCTATTCGAAAATCCATGTAAATAAATCTAACAAAGGTAAAATAATAACTAAGGTCATGGGACACTTATTCCAAGCTGAATGTTGGGAAAACATCCTAGTGTGGGTGTTTATTTGGTTTATTATGGATAGGTAAATCAAGTCATTGATCAAATGTTTACATTATTAACCTCGTTTCAATGTTATTTATCATTTCTAAAGGTTCATGAAGTTTTAGGCAGTGGCTTGAGACCCTTCCTTGAAAAAGTGGCTCAGAATTTAGGATTGTTGGCTCAGAATTGCTTGGAAAAGTATATAGTCGTTGGCACACCTTTATGTGGGAGTGACTGGAAGGCCTCAATCACATGCATGGATTTTCATGGGAGTGGATGAGGGTCTAGATGAGTAAAATTATGAGTTGTCTCATGGGTTAGGCACCTGGAAGGGTTGGTTTCCTCCTAGAAGGGTTGGTTGCCTCCTAAAGGGTCTGTAGCTCCTGAGGAAGGTCAGATTAGTTATGTTTTATCAGTTCCACTTCCTTAACTATACATGGGGAGTTGAATCACATAATAGTAGCCTCTCGTCACATGTTTACCCTAGTGGACTGGTTAGCTTGGGTAAACGTGGGAGGAGGGTGTATCATATTGGTATTCGAGGAATATAACTTTCGACTGCAAACCCATACCACAAGCTATGGGTTTTCTAATTTTCTAAAAATATGTTATTTAGGGCCTCAAAATGTCTCATGAATTTCATGACCTGAAAAACTGCCAAAAAATAGTAAATTATCCTACAATTAAGGAAACTGAAAGACAAAAATGGTGGGGGTCCAAGTGGAATAGGCGGGTGGTCACCAATATCCACCTGGATCATTAGCTTAGCTAAAGGTGCAATTTTTTTTCAAAATCAATTCCCTTTTTCTGTGAGTAACCTTTTACAAAAAACCCAGCCTTATACTTGTCTATACTTCCCTCAAGATTAAATTAAGGTTTGAAAAACCATTTGGATCCTATTGGTAAATTATTTTCGAGAAATTATTTTAATTCTGGCAAGTATCATTTTTCGTTATGGAATCATATTCTTCCTTCATTACATCTCTCCATTATTTATTCTCATTAGCTTGTTTCGAATCCAAAGTTTCTATGACATTCATTTATTTAGTTATGAAGGCATAATCCTTAAATCTTATTGGTGGTTGAGTTTTCCTTGATGGTTAATTTTTTTCATCTCTTCTCCTTCTTTGTGGTGAATCATATTTTCCTATTGGTGTGTTGTGGTTGCTAAAGGTGTCCAAGTCACTGGATTCCTCCTCCTCTTCGTGTTTGTGCTTATCATCTGCTTCCTCTTTAACATCATCATAATCATAAGAACTCTGACATGCACCATACTTGTCCTCCTTATGGCCTTCATCAACATGCTCATGAAATAAAAGAACAATGCTTGAAAAAAATTTATGTGTAAGGATAAAAAAACTTATATGCTTTATGAATAGAACAATAACCAATGAAAATAAATTTGGTATATTTTGCAACAAGTTTTCTCCTATATTCTTCGAAAACATGAGAAAATATTTTGCTTCCAATTATTCTTAAATAGCTCAGTGCTGGTTTATAACCATAAATATCTTCAAAAGGAGTCTTATGATCTAAAATTTCAGTTGAAATTCTATTTTTCAAATAAATAATAGTGTTAAAAATTTAAGCCCAAAAGGCATTGGTAAGCATTTTACCTTTTAACATGCTTCGTGCACATTCTACTACAGTTATGTTCTTTCTTTTAGCTACTCCATTATATTATGGAGTATGTTGTATCATGTATTGTTGTATAATTTCATGGGATTTGCAGTACTTGATGAATTGATCCAGGCAGATATTGGTGGCCACCCGCCTATTCCACTTTGGGCCCCACCATTGTTTCTATTATTTTTTCAGTTTCCTTAATTGTAGCACATTTTATTATTTTTGGCAGTTTTTCGGGTCCCGAAATTCTGGAGCCGTTTTGAGGCCCTAAACAATGTTTTTTGGGAAACCTAGGACCAACATGGGGTCTTTATTCAATGTTTTTTACTTTAACTTTTTATTCCTTAGATAGATCTTTCTAATGAGGTATTATGTGTGTCAAACGAAGATCGTATGCCAAAGTTACGACCCCGAGAAGTTGATGTACCAATTTAGTCAAACGGGGCCCATAGTTTTAGCGCTTCATCTCCTAGGGTTAGTTTTTTGGATGTTTAGGGTTTTCCATTATTTCTCAATAATAAATAGGCCTTCGAGCCTCATTGTAACATAGTTTATAGGCATGCAACTACCATATCTCTTCTCAGAGATAAGTTACCATCGCCCGAGCTAGTTTATTTTCCATTATTTCTGTAAGCATTTTCAGTATTTGATATTAATGAAATGAAGTGTTATTTCCGCTGCATATTTTTATTTATGGTTATATTTGTATTTTGTTTCATTCCTGCATAAATTCAGATCAGTGGTATTAGAGTGGTCTTATCTTTCTCTGTTTTTCTTTGCATGTCCCCAACGAGGTTAGGGTATAAGGAGTTAGGGCTCGATCTGGCTGAACCCTTGGAAGATCAGCCTCACAAACCCTGACGACCTCCCATGGAAAAAGAAAAGAAATATGAGGGAGCAGGATATCCTATCAAAATATTTCTCGAGGAGGCCCTTGAGAAGCAAAGGAACGCGATGGTGGATAGCTTTGCCTAGATCCTTCAACGACTACCCACCGGCGTCGCCCCTTTATCCAACAACCACTCTAGAGGCCCGAATCCTTTTAAGGTACAAGTAAACTTTGAAATTCCCATATTTTAGGGCCAAATATTTGTAGACGTCATAGATAGATGACTAAATCTATTAGAATGAAATTTCTCGGTTCATGAGTTTTCCAATCGGGAAAATATTACTTTTGCACTCCTCAAAGCCGCCCCCAATGTTAAGGACTCATGGGAAACCTACTATGAGAAAAAGGACGAGAGTGAAACCTCCCTGTTTTAGGTTGCACCTACTTTCTTTTTGAGACGCCATTAAGGAACAATAGTATCCCATGGGGAACTATGAGGATAAGTACATACAATGGACTATGATGCAGCAACAAAGCGATCAAGTTGTGCATGAGCTGATGAATCTATTCCATACCCTATTCAAAAATTTGGGTATCAGAGATTCAGAGAAACATTTGGAGCTAAAGTATCACATTTCTTTGCATAGATACATTCAGGAGGAAAAGGATTTCCTTGACATCTCCTCACTTGGTGCAGCATACCTGTTAGGACCCCATAATGTACCATTTTGACCATACATTTTGTTATTATTCCACTCTTTTCCAGTCCATATTTAAAGCTTACATTACCACTTTCATCCATTCTTCCAAAGGTATATAACATTCTTCTCTTTACTATAAGTTTAACTTGTTTTACATATAATTTTACATTACTTTCATATTTAATCGAAGATATATAGTTGCTGAGACAGTTTGAACACTGCAGATAATCTATCATGGCTTTCTGAAGACTGCGTTGCTAAAACAATCAACATGGTACTCAAATCCCGTTGCTGAAACAGCCTGTGATTTGTGATTTTGAAGCAGTATTTTATGCATAACGGCAATAAGAAAAGACAAGTAAGGAAGTTTTCACATGGGCTATAACAACTGCACTTTGAAGCCAGTACCATTGTAATCATTGTAATAGCATTTTGCTATGGAAGAACAGAAAGGTCCTATTTTAGTATAGAAGATCAGATTAGATTAAAAATAGGATTTCTATAATGTAATCAATTGTAATAGATTTCTCCTATTTAAAAAGAGGAGACATCAGCATTAGAGACAACTAGAGACTATGGGAGGTTTATTTTTGAAATAGAGAAGGAACGTGAATCCTTTGTAATATGTTACTTTCGATAGATGAATAAAATTTTTTTCTAAGCATTTCATTTTAATTCCTTCTTCTGGGGAATATTGTGAGAAGGAAATGGCATGCCTTCTTCACAAGATTCACCCATTTATTCCTGTAGTTTGTTAACTTTTCTTTTCATTTATGCCTTGTTAAACTCTGTTTGCTGAACTCATTTATGCAGTACTGGAATTCTGTTGTCTATTGTTGAATCTCTGTTTCCATTACTTGTTGCATTAATTTCATACAATTCATTCTTAGGTAATTGTGGATTATTTTAATTAGAAATCTTGTTTACAGAATGAGTTTGTGAAAGCTTGGTGATCAGAAACAGGTGTTGAAGATTCCTACTTGGGGAATAGGGTCATGTTCTTTGTTATAGAATAATTGGTGTTTCGTTCTGCAGATTGGTTTCTTTTCCTAGATTGTTAACTTTTTAATGTAATCTAGGATTCTTTTGATAATTATCTGCAATAGAATATTATCTTTGTTTTAACTCAAGTAGACTTCAGTTTGTTGAAGCAAGGTGTGATTAGTTTAATTTTTACTACAACATTTCATTGATTTGAGCTTGAGCATATACAGTGTGTGATTGCCTTTGAAATAAACAGACTTCCCTGGGTTGACAATTTATGTAGCACTTGAATTGTTAAATTCAATAAACAATTAAAGTGACCAAAATTTTGGCACCATTGCCGGGGAAGGAAATTATAGATTTCAAAAGCATTGATGTTTTTTTTCTTCAGATGTGCAGATTTCATGAGAGGATGTGAAACCTATAAGAAAACTAACCCTACAGGTGGCAAGGGCAAAGGAAGGGGAGGAAGAAAGACGTTTATTGACGAGATCGTATCAAAATCTGAATCTTCTTAGAGACTAAGCTCTTGAAGCCCAAAGCCTCAACACTCCCCTCAATCGAATTATGAAATAGAAGAAATTTTGAGCCCTGAGAACGTTGAGGAACCAGCAGCAAGTGTTGAAGAACCAGCAGGAAACGTTGAAGAACCAGTAGAAAGCGTTGAAGAGCCATTAGAAAGCATTGAAGAGCCTGCAAAAAATGTTGAGGAATCAGTAGGAAACGTTGATAAACCAACAGAAAATATTGAGGAGCTAGTAGGAAACATTGAGGATCGAGCAAGTGCAGTAGGAGATCAAACAATGGGAGGGAACAATGAAGGATTCTTCGGCGGAGGACAAGTAGATCCTAAAGGAGAGGGAAAATATGAGAATTATCTCTCCACCTTGGGATTTCCTATTGGTGATCTCCCTAGAGGAGTAACTCCCATGAAGAATATCCCACTTTCAGCCTTACCTAACTTCCATGGTTTATCTTCTGAAGATCTTGACAAATTTCTTTTTGAATTTGATATATTATGCAGAATTTATGATTATGTTACTAATGCCCAGAAGTTGAAGCTATTTCCAGCAACACTAAAAGGAAATGCACTAAGGTGGTTCATGAGTCTGGGAGGCCATGTAATCACAACATGGAAACAGATGAAACAGAAGTTTTTGCTTAAATATCAAGACTACTGCCGGACAAGAGAAAAAAGAGAGGAACTATTTAAGATGGTACAAAAGGAGGACGAGAATTTGGAGGACTTTATGGAAAGACTACAATACAACCTGCAGAGATCCAATCATCCCGATGTAAGTAAGGATATTCTTAAAACAATATTATTGAAAGGGGTGAGGGATGACTGTTTAGATATGCTAAATATGCTTGGTAAAGGGGATATATCTACAGAATCATATGATGAAATTATTAACCTCTGTAAAAGATATTCAAGAGGAGCTGCAAGGAACAGGTCAAACAACAGAGATACCACATATTCAAGAGTTCAAAAATCAGCCAGTGGAGGAGCAACAAGAGCCGAAATAGGTAATTTACTTGAAGAATTTAAAACTGAAATGTTAAGTTCTTTTGCTGCACAGATTGACACCTTGCAGGTTAAGAGGAAACAAGCCGAATCAGAAGCAGCTTTGGTTGTCTTTTGCCCCAAATTCAGAGATAAACATCCAATAAGGGAATTCCCATTGGACAAGATACCAATTTGCACCCTTTGTGAGAAGTATCATGAAACACAACAATGCCCTTCTTTACCAGGAATAAAAGCAGCATTGCAACCAACCGAAGAAGAAGCTGAAATAGTCTATCTGCTGACACAAAGAAGGCAATGGAAACCACGAGGACAAGGTATGAACTCTAATATTCCATTTACATCTTCTAATTGTTGGAACAATTATCCTTCTTTTAGTTAAGAAAATTACCCTCCCTTTAACCAGATGCAATACCCACCCTTCAATCAAATGAATTACCCACCCATGCAACAAAAAAACCCTCCCTTTGTAGATCTTGTAATGTGGACTCCTTGGCCTCCACAACAACAATCTTACTTTAACTAGTGGAATTTGAATTGGAGGGGTCAACAACTCCCTTTTCTGAGTCAATTTCCTCAATTTCAGCAACCACTTCCTCTACCATCAGGTGATCCACCAAATAATAAAATGATGAGACCCCAGCTACCTGTACAACCAAATCCTAACCCCAATAATAAAGTTGTGCAAGTTATTGATATTTAGAACCAACCTATATTTCCTGTTTTCCCTGCACAATGTAATGACATTCATTCACGATCTGGGAAAATAGTTGAACCCATTATCGATGATATTACCTCTTCCAATTCTGATAAAGAAGAAACTAAAAAATATGATTCACATAAAGAGGTACAACCACCCTCTAATAAGGGTGTTGAAACAGCAGAGCCACCATTCCCTGAGCATTTAGTTTTAACTAGAATGCCTGAGCCACCTGCTTTTAATATTTTAGGGGAATTGCAGAATCTATATGTTAAAATTCCACTTTTACAGACACTAAGAGATGTACCAATTTATGCCAAAACGATGAGAGATATTTGTTTTAAGAAACCCAATAGGAAAGCTAAAGATCCCCTTACAGTCCATGTTATGGGTGATCTATCTACATTAATGTCCGGTAAAACTCCCCCAGTTAAATATGGTGATCGTGGCCATCCTACTGTGACATTCCAAATCGGTAAAACAATAATCCCTCAAGTTCTTGTAGATTTAGGTGCTGCTATAAACATTATGACTCTTGAAACTTCACAATTTCTACAGCTAAAGAATACAATCAGAGATACACCAACCATTCTAGAGTTAGATGACCATTCTACAATCAAACCAGAGGGAGTTATTGAATACCTAGTCATATCGGTTGAGTCCTGGAATTACCCAGCTAACTTTTTGGTGTTACAGACTAAAACAAAGTTGGGGGGACATACTTTAATTCTAGGAAGGCCCTGGTTAGCTACAGTCGATGCCTTTATCAGCTACAGATTTGGTTCAATGAAAATTTCCAATGGATATGAAACTAAGCAGCTTACTCTTTACCCTCATGCTACACCCATGATTAATAATGATAATTTTGTATGGATGGACTATGATGATCATGCTATTCAACCTATTTTGACTATCAGACAAGCTTTAAGCCTTAAATATACCACTGAGGATTAGGTACTTAATAATTTTATTTGTGAACCCTCCTCGGTGATTCTGGAAACACATAATCAACTGGCTGCACTTTTGAAATCAGATACCCAGGAAAAGCTTAAACCTAAAGATCTTCCTCAGACATCAACCACCATCTCTTCTAAGAGTATAACAGTAGAAATTGAACCTAGCAAAACACTAAATATAAATCCCAATTTGACAGTTGCTGAAACACAACAATTAATGAAGTTACTTCTTGAAAATAAGGAAGCATTCACATGGGACTATACAGATATGAGGGGAATATCTCCTAAATTATGTACTCACCGTATCTATATCAAGGAATGTTTTCAAACAGTATGTCAACACCAACGATGAATGAACCCTAATTTAAGAGAAATTGTCAAAGAGGAACTTCAGAAATTACTTAATGCAGGATTTATATACCCTATATCTGACGGTGAATGGGTGCCCCCATTGGTAATAGTTCCTAAGAAAAACGGGAAATGGAGAGTGTGTGTAAATTATAGAGCCTTAAATAAAGCCACTCAAAAGGATCACTTTCCTTTACCATTAATTGATCAAGTGTTGGATAGTTTGCCAAGGAAGAAATTCTTCTCCTTTTTAGATGGATTTAGTGGGTATAACCAAATTAGAATTGCACCCGAAGACCAAGATAAGACCACTTTTACTAGCCCTTGGGGAAATTTTGCCTATAAAGTTCTTCCATTTGGACTATGTAATGCACCAACAACCTTTCAAAGAGAAATTATAGGAATATTTTTTGATATGCTGAATGACTCCATGGAAATATTTATGGATGAATTTACCCCTTATGGTGTGTCTTTCGAAGATGCATTACAGAATCTTGAGAAAGTACTTAAACGTTGTATACAAGCTCACCTCTCCTTAAGCACCAAAAAATTTCATATGATGATGAGTGAAGGAGTAGTGCTTTGACATTTTATTTCATCTCAAGGAATTCAGGTAGATCCATCCAAAATACAAGTCATTCAGAACCTTCTTATTCCTAAAACACAAACAAATGTGAGAAGTTTTCTAGTACATGTAGGATATTACAGGAGATTTATTAAAAACTTTTCCAAAATAGCTTCTCCTTTGTTTGTGTTACTTATGAAAAATGCTGAATTTAAGTGGAATAATCTCACAGGAGGCCTTTGTAGAACTCAAGCATCAGTTATCCACAGCTCCTATTCTGAGAGGACTTGATTGGGCACTTCCCTTTCATATATATTCTGATGCTTCAGATACTGCAATTGGAGCTATCTTGGGACAAGAGGAAAACCATCTTCCTTATGCTATATAATTTATCAGTAAGAATATGACTCCTGCTGAGCTCAATTATACAGTTACCGAAAAGGAATTTTTAGTAGTAATTTATGCTATTAATAAGTTTCGACATTACATTACTGGTTACTCTACTTTTTTCCATACTGACCACTCATCTATCAAGTATCTAATGAAAAAATCTGTCACAAATGCTCGAGTCACCAGATGGTTATTGTTATTACAAGAGTTTGATATTACAATTGTGGATCGACCAGGTAAAGAAAATGTTGTTGCTAATTTCCTTTCCTGGTTAAAAATTGATAATAATATTCTAGTAGATGATTCCTTTCTCGATGAATATTTATTTGCAGTATCTGCTCACTCACCATGGTATGCAAACATTGCCAATTATCTGGTTGCAGGGAAGTTACCATCACACCTATCACATCGAGAAAAAATAAAAATCATTCAACAAAGTGCTCGGTATAGCTGGATAAGTGGGTGTCTTTTCTATACAGGACTTGATCATGAAATTCAGAGATGCATTAGAGAGGATGAGGTGTATGATATATTAAAAGCTTTTCATGATGGCCCTTGTGGAGGGCATTTTGCTGATAAGAGAACGACACATAGAATTATGAGGATGGGTTATTATTGGCCTTCACTCTTTAAGGATGCAAAGAAATATGTTCGGGCTTGTGATAGCTATCAAAGAATGGGTCAACCTAATCATAGAGATGAAATGCCATTAAACCCCCAGGTAATACTTGAACCATTTGAAAGATGGGCCTTAGATTTTATAGGACCCATTAATCCTCCATCCAACCAAAGAGTTTATATATTAGTCTGCACAGATTATATGACTAAATGGGTGGAGGCCAAAGCACTCCTTAGAGCTAATGAAGAAGTTGTCCTAGCTTTCCTATTTGAAGAAATCTTTGTTATATTTGGAGTCCCTAGAGAGCTAGTAACAGATGGAGGACCTCCTTTCACTTCTCATGGTTTCAAAGCCACCCTTCAGAAACATCACATTCATCATACAATGACTACACCATACCACCCCCAAGCCAATGGGCAGGTGGAGAGTACAAACAAAGCAATAGAAGCCATTCTAACCAAAACAGTGAAGGATAACCAGAAGGATTGGTCTCAAAGGCTCCCTGAAGCGCTATGGGCTTATAGTACTACCTGGAGAAATACTATAGGATTTTGTCCCTATGAATTGGTTTATGGTAAAAGTGTTGTTTTTCTTGTGGAATTTGAAATTAAAACCTTAAGGACTGCTTTAGCTGTTAACCTTTATTTTAATGATGTACAGACAGGTAGGTTGCAGCAGCTTCATGAATTGGATGAAAAAAATATTAGATGCCATTCATCAGACAACTATGATCCAACAACAAAGAAAAAAGTGGCATGATAAAATCATCAAGCATAAGCAGTTCCAAAAAGGTAATTGGGCTTTATTGTATGATTATAAGTTTGAAAACTTTCAAGGGAAGCTACGTACAAGATGGTTGGGACCCTATGAAATAGATGTTATTTTTCCCAATGGAATAGTAAGGCTCTTAACAATTGATGATTCTAAAACACCACTATTAGTAAATGGTCATCGGCTTCGTCTATACCAGCGCCCTATTTCCAGAGAAAATTTTAAGGCCACTTGCATGGCAGATGCACATTATCTCTTTCTAGGGGAGTTTTCTGCTCCTCACTGCATTTGATTGTTTTCTGCACTGTATTTTTAGTATTAGATTAGATTTCTTAAACTAATAATCCCTGTCAAGGGCTGGCATGTTACAATTGATTATTTTGCAGATTCTTGATTAAGGAAAGACTTACTAAGGAAGGACAATTTCACCACAAGCAGATCCAAGCTTCATTTTGAGAAGCATTTCTCCCCGCACTTCGAATCATTCATAGTTCACTTCCCCATCTTCCAGTAACATTTCATCATTCATTCCCTTCATTCCTTTTTCCCTTTTCATATCATTTTCCCTATCTTTCCCATTGCTGAAACACCATTCTTCAGCAAATATCTTCCCTATTTTCCATATTGCTGAAATATCATTCCTCAGCAAATATTTTCCTCATTTTCCCACTGCTAAAACATCACTCCTCAACAACACTTTCCCTATTTTTCCATTGCTGAAACACCACTTTTCAGTAGCATTTCATCCATTTTTCCCGTTGCTGAAACACCATTTCTTTCTCCAAAAACATGAATATGCAACATTTTTTGTCATGAAATCATCTTCTTTAGTTCTTTCATTTTCACTTCTCTTATTCCTTGTGTTAATCCTGTCTGTTCACTGCCTTCTCCTATGATCAAGCAGACCTCTATTATGATCTCCCTCATGTTTCAAAAAGCTTCTAAAGTTCTTCCATGACTATTGAGCCATTATAAACAAGCACTATATTTTTCGAACCACAAATCAAAGGTAAACATGAGGTATGTAAATTTTATATGTAAGTACAATTAAACTATGGTTTAAAGAGAAGATTTTGTTTAGTATGACCACAATCTCCGCACACTTAAGGACATCATTTCGGCCGTAGTTGGGGGGGAATATCGAAATTATATGCCATCATTTCACAGCATGCCAATTACTATCATTTTTCCTACCCATTACTTCACCTCTTCACCATTACTCCATGTTCGCATTCACAAAGTTTACTCTGTTCGAAGTCCGATAACTTCTCTCTTTGACTCTGCATTTTACCAAAGCTGGTTAACTATGGGAGGACCTGCTATTCGACATGAGCCCGACTCTATAGCTCTGCTTGAATTATTCCCAGATGCGTATCATATTTTTCAGCAAGTAGGTTGGGTAGGATATTTTCAGAGACTTCAAGAGTTTGATCCACAACAGATCCTTGAATTTGCACAAAATCTTCAGGAAGATCATTCTACTGTTCAGGGAGTCTGAATTCCAGTATCAGAGGGTGAAATAGCATAGGTTTCAGGTCTTCCGGTCACTGGTACTCGATGGTTTAGTCAAAAGCACATCATTTTGAATGCACAACAGGATTTTCTTT
This sequence comes from Pinus albicaulis, assembly GCA_034641835.2. NCBI lineage: Eukaryota > Viridiplantae > Streptophyta > Pinopsida > Pinales > Pinaceae > Pinus > Pinus albicaulis. The sequence continues at coordinate 65,815,550 of CM076577.1, read as the reverse complement.
TGCTAGGAGAACACATCAAGCTTAAAGGCCGGGGTGTCGGACTTCACTCATTGCCGCCTCCTTGGCCGAAAGTTGTTGAATTCATCAAAAATTATCTCACTTGTGAAGGTCGCTACCAGGTAGTCTATCAGCATGATTTTTTCTTATTAAGCCATTTAAGACATGGTAGACTAGTAAACATTCCTTACTATTTACTTGGATGCATTAGAAATATGTCATATTATTGTAGACGGGTAAAATTCCCACTCCTTTCCCTCACCCATCACCTCCTCGTTCAGCTATTGATTCAGAGGGGTTTTTCTCAACAAAACCCTCCTCTAAACAACCCACCCCTTGACCCTGAGCAAGCTGCTGAAATTCCTCAAGAAGCTGCTGAAAATCCTCAATAAATTCCTGAAAGTTCCCACGAGCAGCAACCAGAGAATATCCCTGACTCCCCACCAATCCCACCCACAGAACCAACTAATCCAATTAACCTCTCTTCAAGCCCATCTCACCACCTAGCAGAATCATCTGATCCTACTATCCATATTCCCAGTGATGACTCTCAAGGCGATACACCACCATATTCCTCTATTCGTAAAAGAAAAAGGTGAATCAAAATCACCTCCCTATCAAAAAGACAAATAAGGGTCGCAACTAAAGTAGTGACCTCCTCTGATAGCCCTTATCCTCGAGAAAAACCCTCTCATAAAAGGAAAAAGAAAACTACTGCTTTTTCTACTTTCTTACCTAGGAGATGAATGAGGACGTCTACTGAAGCAGCAACCGTTCTTACTACCCCTGATCCCGCAACCATTTTGTTAAAACTCCACACATCACCACCCTTCCAAACCCTGGAATTATTACCTGTCTCACCCTATGGCATTGAAACACAAGAACCAAATGCCCAGGGTAATGTGACATCATTTTCTACAGAACAAGTAGTTGTCACACAAGAACCAGCTACTCAGTCAGTAGCTGTCCCACAAGAACTAGCTACTTAGTCAGCAGCTAAAACACAAGAACCAGTTGCCAATGTACAAGAACTAGACATCCAAGATGATACTTATTCAGTAGCTTCTATAAAGGAACCAGCTCTAGCTGTCACACAAGAACCAGCTACAGCTGAAACACAACAATCAATTCCGAAGAATGCAACTGATACACAAGGCCCAGTCACCATGGCTTCCCTGTTACAAGAAAATGAGTTTTTAAAATCAGAATTAGAAGCTTATAAGCGAGAATTGGTAATGGCAGGGGAAGCCTATGACAAGGAGCTCAATTTTTATACCCTGGACCATACAACATCCATGTCAGACAAACATACAAAAAACGATCCATATAAAGAATATATGTGCAGCCAATGTGGAAACATCTATCAGCAAGCAGGATATAAGATATTTCAAGTTCCAATGTCGAGAGCATCTACATCTTCTGCAGTCAAAGAGGAATTACCTACTATTACACAAGAACCAGTAGGGCCTTCAAAAATTTCAGAAAAGAAGTTGATGTACATATATCCTGCCCTACTGTAACTGATTCTACTACTCAGACTATACCTCAGCCTACCACTTGCAATGCTGGAACACAAACTGAACCATGGAATGAGCTGGAAATAATGAACAAATGGAGGAAACAATATGCCATTTTGCAAGGTAAAACCTTGCAGCAACACAAATTAGTCTGGCAGAATCATATATATTCTAACTGGGAGATCTTGGAGCAAACACTCCAGCAATCTAGAGTTTACAAGAAGGAGAACAAAGAGCTAAAAGGCAAACTAATCCTAATGTTTGAACTGGTACAAAAATTATTGGCTACTAGGAAACCATCTCTAAATTACTCTTTATTTCTCTCAAAACGCCTTTTTTACTTTCAGTTGAAAGCACTCAAAGAGGGAAGACCCCATGAGGTGCTTACATTTAAACAGTTTGTGAAAACATTTGCAGAAGCCTCCACCAGTGATCAACACTTACTATGTGAGTTGTACCTTCACAACAAAGCCATCCCTGAAAATAGAAAAATTAATCTTAACCCTCTTGTTGGTGATATTCAGATCAGGGCATTTGCCTCTTTCCTTGCTGATCAAATTACATGGCAGACTTCTTTTCTTGTAACTAGGCATAATGAAGACAACCTCCTTCTCTGGATAAGGCCAGAACCTCAAAACCCTGCCATCTTTGTGGCAGAATATCATCAATTTTTGCAGAAGCCAGGGATAACTGAACATATACAACAATTACAGGCTTCAGTACTCTAGGATTGTCACCATTTTATCAGGGCCAAAGAAACTGCTGATTTAAGAGAAAACAATATGTTTTGGAAACAATCCTCTAAGGAAAAGCAAGATTATAATCCTTTTAGTCCTACTAAAATCAAAACTGCATTGTCTAGAGTACCCAATTACATCAAATGTGTTCAGCAATGTGCTGAAGAGTGGATAGGGTACCACTTTCATTTTCCTATTTTATGGATGCGAGTAGAGGAATATCATGCTCATCATAGGTTGGCTAACAAGGATGAAGCAGCAGCTTGGCAAAGATTGCAAAATGTGCAAGGATTCAGAGCTTTAACAGACAACACCTTCCATAGCTACTACCTAAGTAATTTGCATGCTAAAAGCCAGTATCCAGACTCAGACTCAGACTAAAGTTGCCTGAGGACATGCAACCCTTTTAGTTGGGGGGGATGTTAGGACCCCATAATGTACCATTTTGACCATACATTTGTTATTATTCCACACTTTTCCAGTCCATATTTAAAGCTTACATTACCACTTTCATCCATTCTTCCAAATGTATATAACATTCTTCTCTTTACTGTACGTTTAACTTGTTTTACATATAATTTTACATTACTTTCATATTTAATCAAAGATATATAGTTGCTGAGACAGTTTGAAGACTGCAGATAATCTATCATGGCTTTCTAAAGACCGCGTTGCTGAAACAGTGAACATGGTACGCAAATCCCGTTGCTAAAACAACCCGTGATTAGCGATTCTAAAGCAGTATTTCAGGCATGACAGCAACAAGAAATGACAAGTAAGGAAGTTGTTACACGGGTTGTAACAACTGCACTTTGAAGCCAGTACCATCGTAACCATTGTAACAAAATTTTTCTATGGAAGAACAGAAAGGTCCTATTTCAGTATAGAAGATCAGATTGGATTTAAAATAAGATTTCTATAATGTAATCAATTGTAATAGATGTATCCTCTTTAAAAAGAGGAGACATCAGCATTAGAGACAACTGGAGACTACGGGAGGTTTATTTCTGAACAGAGAAGGAACGTGAATCCTTTGTAATATGTTACTTTCGATAGATGAATAAAAGTTTGTTCTAAGCATTTCATTTTAATTCCTTCTTCTGGGGAATCTTGTGAGAAGGAAAGGGCCCGCCTTCTTCATAAGATTCACCCATTTATTCTTGTAGTTTGTTAACTGTTCTTTTCGTTTATGCCTTGTTAAACTCTGTTTGCTAAACTCATTTATGCAGTACTGGAATTCTTTTGTCTATTGTTGAAGCTCTGTTTCCATTACTTGTTGCATTGATTTCATACAATTCATTCTAAGGTAATTGTGGATTATTTTAATTGGCAATCTTGTTTATAGAATGATTTTGTGAAAGTTTGGTGATCAGAAAAAGGTGCTGAAGATTCCTACTTGGGGAATAAGGTCTTGTTCTCTGTTATAGCATAAATGGTCTTTCCTTCTGCAGATTGGTTTCTTTTCCTAGATTTTTATCTTTTTAATGTAATCCAGGATTCTTTTGATAATTGTCTACAATAGAAATATTATCTTTGTTGTAACTCAAGTAGACTTCAGTTTGTTGAAGCAAGGTGTGATTAATTTAATTTTTACTACAACATTTCATTTCTTTTGAGATTGAGCATATACAGTGTGTGATTTCCTTTGAAATAAACAGAATTCCCTGGGTTGACAATTTATGTAGCACTTGAATTGTTTAATTCAATAAACAGTTAAAGTGACCAAAATTTTGGCGTCGTTGCCGTTGAAACAGTCAAGATGGTACGCAAATCTTGTTGTTGAAACGGCCCGTGATTTGTGATTTTGAAGCAGTATTTCAGGCATGACGGCAACAAGAAAAGACAAGTAAGGAAGCTGTTACACGGGCTATAACAACTGCACTTTGAAGCCAGTACCATCGTAACCATTGTAACAGCATTTTGCTATGGAAGAACAGAAAGGTCCTATTTCAGTATAGAAGATTAGATTGGATTAAAAATAGGATTTCTATAATGTAATCAATTGTAATATATGTCTCCTCTTTAAAAAGAGGATACATCAACATTATAGACAACTAGAGACTACGGGAGGTTTATTTCTGAAACAGAGAAGGAACATGAATCCTTTGTAATATGTTACTTTCGATAGATGAACAAAAGTTTGTTCTGAGCATTTCATTTTAATTCATTCTTCTGGGGAATCTTGTGAGAAGGAAAGGGCTCGCCTTCTTCACAAGATTCACCCATTTATTCCTATAGTTTGTTAACTGTTCTTTTCATTTATGCCTTTTTAAACTCTGTTTGCTGAACTCATTTATGCGGTACTGGAATTGTGTTGTCTATTGCTGAAGCTCTGTTTCCATTACTTAATGCATTGATTTCATACAATTCATTCTTAGGTAATTGTGGATTATTTTAATTGGAAATCTTGTTTATAGAATTAGTTTGTGAAAGCTTGGTGATCAGAAACAGGTGATGAAGATTCTTACTTGGGGAATAGGGTCCTATTCTCTGTTATAGCATAATTGGTCTTTCCTTCTGCAGATTGGTTTCTTTTCCTAGAATTTTATCTTTTTAATGTGATCCAGGATTCTTTTGATAATTGTTTGCAATAGAAATATTATCTTTGTTGTAACTCAAGTAGACTTCAGTTTGTTGAAGCAAGGTGTGATTAGTTGAATTTTTACTACAACATTTCATTGCTTTTGAGATTGAGCATATACAGTGTTTGGTTGCCTTTGAAATAAACAAACTTCCCTGGGTTGACAATTTATGTAGCACTTGAATTGTTTAATTCAATAAACAATTAAAGTGACCAACATTTTGGCGTCGTTGTCGTTGAAACAGTAAACATGGTACGAAAATCTCGTTGCTGAAACAACCCGTGATTTGCGATTCTGAAGCGGTATTTCAGGAATGATGGCAACAAGAAAAGACAAGTAAGGAAGTTGTTACACGGGCTATAACAATTTCACTTTGAAGCCAGTACCATCATAACCATTGTAACAACATTTTTCTATGGAAGAACAAAAAGGTCCTATTTTAGTATAGAAGATCATATTGGATTAAAAATAGGATTTCTATAATGTAATCAATTGTAATAGATGTCTCCTCTTTAAAAAGAGGAGACATCAGCATTAGAGACAACTAGAGACTACGAGAGGTTTATTTCTGAAACAGAGAAGGAACGTGAATCCTTTGTAATATGTTACTTTCGATAGATGAATAAAATTTTGTTCTGAGCATTTCATTTTAATTCCTTCTTCTGGGGAATCTTATGAGAAGGAAAGGGCCCGCCTTCTTCACAAGATTCACCCATTTATTCCTGTAGTTTGTTAACTATTCTTTTCATTTATGCCTTGTTAAACTCTGTTTGCTGAACTCAATTATGTAGTACTTGAATTGTGTTGTCTATTGCTGAAGCTCTGTTTCTATTACTTGTTGCATTGATTTCAAACAATTCATTCTTAGGTAATTGTGGATTATTTTAATTGGCAATCTTGTTTACAGAATGAGTTTGTGAAAGCTTGGTGATCAGAAACAGGTGCTGAAGATTCCTACTTGGGGAATAGGGTCCTATTCTCTGTTATAGCATAATTGGTCTTTCCTTCTGCAGATTGGTTTCTTTTCCTAGATTGTTATCTTTTTAATTTAATCCAGGATTCTTTTGATAATTGTCTGCAATAGAAAGATTATCTTTATTGTAACTCAAGTAGACTTCAGTTTGTTGAAGCAAGGTGTGATTAGTTTAATTTTTACTACAACATTTCATTGCTTTTGAGATTGAGCATATACAATGTGCGATTGCCTCTGAAATAAACAGACTTCCTTGGGTTGACAATTTATGTTTTACTTGAATTGTTTAATTCAATAAACAATTAAAGTGACCAAAAATACCGATATGCTTCCAAGATTGAGCAAAAATTTAAACAGAAGAAATGAGACTTTGGATTTGTGAACCCAAAGAAGATCAAAGGACAAAGCTCGTACGGGACCCCACAGGGAAACTCCTCGACGCCGCAAGCTAAGGTTGACAGGAAGGAAAAGGACACCGAAAAGTGGTGCGAGTTTCATAAAAATCCCACTCACAACACGAATGAATGTCGTGCAAAGAAGGCGCTGGTGGCCGAGATGAAAGACTTTGAGATGGATGCATGCTTTGATTCTGAGTCGAAACCTGACATGGGAACCAAAAAGGGTAAGCAAGTCATTGAAACATAACCCACTGCGATGGTAGCCACCATCAAGCTCCAAAAGGTAGAACCCGAAGATCCAGAGGAGGGGGAGTGCCTCTTTCACTAACAAATGTGGATGAATGGTTCGCCACTGCAATTTATTGTCAACGATGGGAGCAAAAAGCACTCATTTCAGCAGAGGTCGTGAGGTGGTTGGGCCTATCGAAAACACCACACCCGCAACATTACACCATCGGGTGGCTTCACCAAGGACGATATCTCTGCGTCAACCAATGGTCTCTCCTTCCCTACACAATCAAGCCCTTCATGGATGAGGTATTGTGTGATGTTGCTCCTCTTGAAGTTTGTGATGTATTATTAGGCCAACCATACTTGTGGAAGTGACATGTTATGTATGAGTCGAGGCCTCACACTGTTATTATTTCTTTAGGAACTGAGTTACATAGGATATCAGAGGTAGCCCCGCCTACCTCTATCTCTTTGATCTCTACTGAGCAATGCAGTAAGATCATCTCCTATACCGGGAAATTTGTTTTTTTTATTCACTCTCAAAGTAAGGGGAAGATCGTGGCCACATCCACGGCCCCTGAGAAAGGTTCCTCCACACAGCAGAAGCAGGTGGACAAGGTCGTGTGGAATGATACAGGGACATATTCTCCTCACCCACAGGGTTACCCTTGCACTGTCAAGCCAAGCATCCGATCAATTTGACTCCCAGAGCACCTCTACCCAACATAACTCTCCATAGTTCAACTGGTCACAACCCCTTTCAGGTGGGGTTGGGATTCGAACCACTATGTCCCATTGATGTGGCCATACCATTTTGTTCTTGGCTAGCTTTAGTGAAACACACACATCTGATCACATTCGACATATGAATAATGTAAAGATCACTCTCTAGCTTTATTTAGTTGAAAATCATTGGTTCAGTTCAATAATAAATTCCTTGTCAAGTTATGATTCTTACGTCTACAAGAATTGAACGAATTTTATTACAATTTCATGAAAGGAATCTCATGAAAGTTCTCTAATATAGGTCTTAAATAAACTGAATTTACATGCTTCTATGAATTTTAACTTTATTCAAGTCCCTTCCAAGGATTTCAAACAACATTTTCCTTAATATTGGGCACCTAATCCTCTAAAGGTTGGTGTGGTGGAATGTGAAAGGTCATTGGAGTCCAAGAGACCTTGGAAGATGAATCTAACTTTCATAGAAAATATATAAATGTACATCAATGTGAAAAGTAAATGCAATTCAATGTTTTATCTTTTATATATTATCTCTTAGTTTTCATTGTTTAACATGTTATCATAGTGGGCAAGTTCTATCCCTGCTCAATTTTGAGCAACTTGTTTTTGCGGCCTTTGTAGATCTTAGCACTCCTTCTGTATCATAGCTCCTACCCATGCTACTTAGAAACACCATTTTTTCCTTGCTAGCATTGGCATATCATTTTTTGTTGCTATGAGCGCTTCTGAGTATTGTGCTCTTGTGCTCTGCTTTTCTCTTGTCGTGTCAGACCTCTACTATTCTAAGTCCCTCATTCTGGTATTGTTCCTCAATTCTCAAGACTATGAATTGTGATACGTGTAACTATGCTTGGAATATGGTGCTCGTGATTGGTTCTATTTAACTTCTCATTGAAAGGGTTGTGACTATTTCTTATTCGATGTATCGTTGGAATGGTGTTGGAACAGTGCGTTGAAGTTTTGAGTTATATGAATACAGGTTTGTCTGGATTAAAATAACTTTATATGTGTGCCCTTTCAGTTGCTAGTATGCTACTTTGAAGAGCGTATGCTCCGCTTGTACGTTGTAATTTTTGAAGGGATACATTTTGTATTGGTAAATTTAGCTGCTCTCTAAATTGAATTGAAGATCACATATCATATTCCAATCATTGCATGATGTGTAACAACTCCAACGTCTTACATGGTTGATTTCAGCACTAAATTGAGTGTAGTGTTGGTCCTTTGTTGACTTTATATGCACGTTGAGTTTATTTTGATGTCCTGTGTCAGTTTGAAATTTGCATGTGCACGTTGGAATGATGCAGTAAATAAAGTTGTCGTGATTTTTTATGCATTGCATACGCTGTGTACTGTGCTGAAAGTCATAGAATTCTTTTCAATATGTTGAATTGTATTTGTTGTATAATGTTTCATGCACTGGTTGGAGAACTCTAGTGTAGATGCCTGCATAGTTTATGTGCATTAAAAAATCCTATATCTCTAGCCAATCCTTGATGCATTCAAGGTCGGTCGGTTTGTGCGGTGAAGTCATTTCTTTGTGCAGTGAACAATTCATGATATAAGTCAACTGTATGTGCATACTTATTATATGACTGCAATGTTGAAATTTTATATGTAGTGATCGTAATTTAATTGAACGTCGTGAAGGTTCCATTCAAAGTTGCGTTGGTTATTATATATTTGATGCCCTTATATTAATTGTGTTGTTAAGAATCGACCACATCTGGGGATATTGACTTTATTTGCAAGCTGGAAACCATTGGCATTGAATGTAAGTGGTTGAGTGTCTTTTATTACTCTCTGTGTCTTCGGGCCTGTGCATTGAGGGAAATTCCTGGTATCCATTAATTATAAAAACAACTGGTACTATGCAAGGAACAATGGTGAACAACTGGTATCGATTTTCATTAGCTTAGCTGGCCGTCATATGGTTTGCTTTGAGTTTGTTTTTTTGGCTTGTCTAATGGGAAGCTTATAAGGGCAGATGCAAATTCTTGCCCGTCCATTACTTTTGTTTCTTCCACCTAAGACCCAAATCAATCAATTGAGTCGAGTTTGAAATATAAATTAAGTGTTCTTAGAAACCCTTACATTGACGTGATATTTGATTTTCTCGTGACATCGAGGACAATGGTAGTGAAATGTTTGTTCAAGACTGAGCATGTTTAAATTGTCGCACTTTTTGTACAAAGTTGAAAGAAGGAAGATTTTAAGTCGCTAGTTATTGAAGAAGTAAAATTGGGAGAAGGGTTTTATGTCAAGTTTGTGTTTGTGAATGTGTGTCCATGCTAAAATGAAAACCTATAATTTCGATGCGACAACCACTGCGTGTGAGATTTGGAGCAGTTTGGTCGTCTCTGGTGGTCAGTTTTAGTAAAAAACATGTGAAATTTGGCATTGTTGGACTATTTTTCATCAAACATATTTATAATTGAAATGTATATTCGACCTGTATGTTTTTTATTTCCACGCCTTGGCATCATCCTCTCAACCTTAAGCCACTTTTTGTTTAGCGTGACATTGTAGTTTTCATATATAATGTTGCATGTGGTCGTAAAATACATGCATGTTTCTAGAGGATATGTAATTTTAATTCGTTGAACAATCATAAATCTTAATACTGCATCAACATTTTTCTCTTTGTGACATAGAAGTGGTGTGGGAAGCAACTTGCTTTTGTTCTTGATATCCATATTTGGCATTGCACTTACATTTGGTGTTGGTAGTAGCTCAACAAGTTTTGTTGACATGTAGGTTTTGGGAGTCGGAAGCTTATTAAGAAGGGCGAAAAGTGGTTTATTTGGAAAAACTTTAATAGAAGACGAAATCTCATTTGTTAAGTGTACTATTATGAAAATGGCCAAACTTGTTGAAGTATTAAAGTTATGGTACTTTGTTTTGTTGATGATACAGTTAAAATAAACAAGGATTCTATCAATGATATTCACAGTTGTTTATAAAATGCACAACTAACATGATATTCACAAAGATTCTATCAATGATATTCACAGTTGTTTATAAAATGCATAAAATTGATTTTTTGCAGCGTGAGACATAACTACAACAAGATGAGCTACAAAAACACAATCATAATTCTGAACAACCATATGTTTGAGTTTGAGACAGACTCCCATCAGTTGTGAGAAACTAATAATATCAGTGAGTTTGAATTTGATTCACATTCAGTGCCCATTTCATAAGAAATTTTGCATAAAGATGCAGATGTTCAAGTTGCACTTCCCAAGCCCATAATTAGACCTTTGGAAGATCTTGTCAGCAACAAAACATAACTAGTATGGGATATGAAAAGGATGTTTCCTTTCATATTCCGAACTATACCAAGCCAATCCAATTTCGAAGTGCAGGATTTCTTTAGGATGGTTCACATAAACCTGTTCCAAATATTGCTCCTCCACAACCATAGATTGTCAAATTTCAACACTGTAATCAAGTCGGCCATGTGAAAGATCATTTTTTTAGCTTCATCCATGTGCACATTTTGGTAAACATACTCATCATTTAAACAAATTCCTAAAAAACAAGACTCCTACAAGAACAAAGATTCACCTTGGATGGATCGCTTCTTGGGAATGGGCTTCAACAACCAAGAAGATATTTTTCTCATATCATAGAATTTTTTCTCGAGTATTGAAAATCCTTGTAGTTGAGTTTTCTTCATCTTCCCACCTTGTAGCTGACAGGGGTGGATTGACAGTCATATACAAGCATCAAATATACATCAAGTGAGCCTAAGCCACAACATGAGCCTACATCCAAAGACAACCATACCCAGATTAAAATTTATAGCCGGAGAGATAGAAGCCCTGAGCATGCCTTTGGTTGGTGGCCTTCCTTAAACCACCGCAGGTTGAGACCTCCCTTTTTTAGGTTTAGGTTCTCCTTTTTTTTCCGTAGGTTGAGACCTCCCTTTTCTAGGTTGATGGTCTCCATCTTCAAAGAATAGGGACACTTACTCTAGAAAAATAATAACAACTTCTTTCTGGATTTGGAACTATTCTAGGAAATGCACTAATCATTCCAGGTGAATACCCCAATGGTCTCCCTTTTCAAAACACTAGGGAGCAATTCCTCTAGCAGAATACTTCAACTTCTTTCTAGATTTGGAAGAGTTCTAGGAAATGCACGAAGTGTTCCAGTGTTGGTGGTCATCCTTAAACCACGACCAGTTGAGAACTCGAGTTCTCCCACCTTATACCATTATTTCAGAGAGCATATTCATCCAATTTCTGCCATGCATCCTTGCATTTTTATTACAACTCTCTTCTTAGACTCATATATACCCCTTCAGATTAAGGGGGGAATCTTGGACACCTAATCTGCTAAGGGTTGGTGTGGTGGAATGTGAAAGGTCATTAGAATCCAAGAGACGTTGGAAGATGAATCTAATGGTCATGGAAAATGTATAAATGTACATCAATGTGAATAGTAAATGCAATTCAATGTTTTATATTTTATATCTTGTCTCTTAGTTTGTGTTGTTTAACACTTAAATACAACAAATTTGATCGTGAAAATACAATAATACATTGATTTCCTCAAACCAGTGCATTCCCATAAAAGGAAAATAAAAACTACCTTGTTTATTACACCAATAAAAGGATACCCTCATAACAAAGAAATCCACAGTTGGTGTAATTAGGAATTTAACCAAATATGTCCAAAATGGATGGCTAATTGGCGAAAGAGAACATTCCACCACAATTTTCAAAAAAAAATTCTAAATAAAAGGACAAATGAACCCAAATTCCTCCACTGTAACTGCCTTTTTTCACAACAACCTCGCAAAAAATGGCAATTAGATTTTTTTTAATATTAAGGAAACAGATAAAATGAAAATAAATTCTCATAATCACAACATACCAAGGAAACACCACCACTTTTTAATGTTGCAACATGTGCTCTTCCTGCATACAGGCTAAGAATTGCACCACTAGTTTGATTAGATGAACCCTATACTAAGCGTCATGTTCTTCTCAAGTAAACAAGATTTATCTATAAACATGAACCACTCGCAACCCAATTCATAATTCTTTATGAAATATCACCGCTCAACATAGGAAACATGCCTCTCATACGCACACAAATTCCTCTTCCGATGCTTACATCCAATGGCTTCTCAATAAAATGCTAATACTGAGTTCTCAACACCACAGGCACAAGGGGTCATTTCCAAACACCACCACTCTACCATCTCATGCCTTGGCTCTTGTACCCTTAGCTCTGATACCAATTATGAAATACAGATTATTGGAAGGGAGTTGCTACTCACTAGTGAGAAAATTTCTCATGCAAGAGACTGATTCACTTACAATTACATCCACCAAGCTAGGACACAAGTACATATATAGGATTACAATCTAGTCAAACATAATCCTCGAATGTAGGATCTAAAAACTAACAAGGAATAATTAGGAAAATAAGTGAAAATAGAACTTCAACACCACATAACAAATTCTAATAATAAATTTTTCTATATTTCTCCATTATTCTAACACCCTAGACTTCTAGGCGACCTCCACTATCCTAGAGCCTCTCTTTGTAGCCACCACTAGAGGACTAATGTATGATCTATTTTTATACGGATAAATCCCTTCTGCGGACACAAGTGATCTCCCTAGAATCCTAAAGGAAGACTAGAAACAAACAAACATAATAATAGCTCTTTCCCTAAGCTAACTATGTTTAAATAATTAAAACTAGAGAAGTGGAGTGGTTCTCTTACCTCTTTGTGAAATTATTGATGAAGATCCTTGATATGTTCTGTTGTATCTCCTCAATGCTTTGATGAGACCTTCAAACACAACCATACAAGGGATCAAAGGCATATGCAATATAATGATCTAAAACAACCGTAATCTAATGATCAAGGAGATCAGAAATTGAAATTACCTTAATGAATACATAAAGAGAATAAACTATTCATAATTCTAATAAGATAACACAGTGATAAAAATGATTCAAATGTATTAATTCAGAGATAAAATAAGATCTTTACAGCCATGCCTTGATGTCATGAAGGTTCCTCCAAAATGCCTCAAATCCTTCTCCTTAGATGATAAGCTTACTAATAAAAAATTAACAACATAAGACTACCTTTCGTGAACTCCCCTAACCCTCTTGCCTCTACTCAATTTATAGGACAAATTGTTACACATAATTTTGTCACCATGAAATTTGAGTGTCAATATGAATCTATCACCATCCATACTCATGCTTCCTTAGAAGTCAAAACATTCATATTCCTGAACCAAGTCTTGGAAACTAAAAAAAAGCTTTGTAAAACTCTTAAAGGTTGTCTGCGCACTTTTTGTGGCCATTTCCTATGCATGTGTTGATACTTCCTCTATTAGCTACGATGATCGCCGCTCTGTTTGCCCATAAAAACTGTGCACCCCCGTGAAAGGAAGTAAACACAAAAAAGTAACTTCTAGAATTCTAGTTGAGCGAATATTCTTCCAACTAAAAGCCTCTTGAGTCACACTAGTTCGATATATATCCCTCCTCTCATGGAGCTTATCCCCTTGGACAAAGTAACCCTAATCCCTTCATTAGAGGATCACATCCCTCTCTTGATGGATCTGAAACTTCCTCAATCTCTCATATAAATTGAGCTGAAGCTTCAGGTTTAAGGGTGGATACCAGATTGTAGAGTGTACATTGAAGATTACATCTTGTACACAAGAGTTCATTGAAGACAAATCTATGTCAGTCATTCTAGAGAGGAAGGGTTGTTAAACCAAGGAGCATGATTTTGAAGGCATACAGGAGAAATCTATACAACATCAAGGCTCAGGTTGTAATATTTCTCTTTATAATTCTTGATAATACATATGGATCTCTTTTTCTCATTGTGTTTTTTTTTTATATTCATTGAAACAATGTCAATTCTTAATCTCCTTGATCATTAAGTTGAACTAGTATTTTTTATTATTGTATATAGCATGTGCTTTTGATTCTTTTCATTTTTGTGGTTGCAGGTTCTTCTCAGCATTGAAGGGCTTCTTTGGAGCGAAAGGAAAGGTCCACATCAAACATCTCGTTGAAAGGTAGGAGCATAACCTCCTCATTTCCAAGTTATAATAATATGAATGCTAATAGTTTAGATACAAAGGTATTCAAATGGTTTTTTGTTTCTAGTTATTTGTTGGGATACTAAGGAGATCACTCTTGTCCGCAAGAGGGATTTATCCAGAAAATAAATTGGTGACTCTACTGGGGAACAAGCTTAGTTTTCTATTGATTTTGTTTGGTTTGGCATTTCAACTTTTCTAGTTTGAATTTTCTGAGTGTGGTTGGGTATATAACCTTTTAGATTATCTGAATTAGAAAGCCTTGAGTTTGTTTTTTTAAACATTTCTCTATCCCACATTGTTTTTTTTGGTAAATAAAGCGCAAACCTGCGCAAGTTGTCAGTTTAATTTAGTGCCCATGCACACTGGTTTGTACTGAAAACCTGCGCACCCTCTGGGAAATTTTGAAAAAAAAGAATATTTTCACTTTCAGAGTCAGATAACCAATTTCTTAAGGTTTAACCTGATCTATACCAACTCTCAAAGTCTGTCTGTGAACTCTTCCTACTTACCTTAGAGTCTTTTTTAATAAATCATCCTTTTTGCATATTCGAGTAGGGTTTACCCTGGTTTGATGAATTGCTCTTTTGGGGAAAATAGATTCACTACCGAGATCACCGGTTTGTTGTCATTTCCTTCTAGAGCTACCAGGAGTCTTGTCAACCTTACTTGTTTGAGTGATTGTTTCTTGCTCATTTTCAAAAGGAAAACTTCTAGATTACCGAAGTGTGATTTGTCTCAAAGTAGTATTTTATACATTTGTTTATGCTAGTTAAAGCAAAAAAAAAATAGTTTGCTTTCAACTAAAATAAATCATGAAAATACACTCTTAAGTATATGAGTTAGGATTTTTAGTTAAGAGATTTATTTTTTTGAAGTTTTTACATTTTCTAGGGTTTTTATCGTTGGTTTTTCTTTTGAAAATTGTTTGTTCATAAAATTGTATATTTTGGCTTTGTAATCAACAAACATTTTCATCACAAAGAGATTTTGGTCCTGCTTGGAAATGAAATTGTTTTCTTGATGAAAAATAACTCTTATGGGATGTTTTAGGAAATTTGTACTCTTTTTAGTCCAAAAGTCCTTCTAATTTCTCTTAAATAGAAATTCATCGAAATAAAGAGTTGCATTTTCATTATTGATGCATTTAGAGTATTTTTGACTCGGTCACAATATCATTGAGTTTCATCTCCATACCCCTCTGCGTAAACAAAATCCAAATTAATACATCGCTTAATAAAATTGATCAAGATATTTTTTACATTTTCTAGGGCTCATTCCACCAATCTAGCTCAGGATTAGTGCTTTGGAATAAGGAGTAATTAACTTTCTAAAGCAGTTAAAACAAATAAGTAGCATCTTGTGGTAGGGAAAAACCCAATTGTTGCAATTGTGCTCTTGGAAGCTCTTTTTAAAAGAGTCAAGCATGAGGTCATGTCGGACCCAGTGGAGTAATCATATCTACTTCATTGGTGAAGATAGAAGATGTGCATGTAATACAAACGATAAACCTCAAATTAACCATTGTTGAGGAGCCTGGGATCACTTGTTCATAAACCTCATATTTACCATGTCGAGGAGCTTTCAAGGGGATTGATCTTTGATACTCTGCCCTTGCCTGTATAATGGGCCACATACTATTTCCCCAGGTTCAATTGTCTTAGTTTGTGACCTTAGTGTCTATAATATTTAGGATTTTTCCCAAGGTGGCGGTGGAGGGAAGGTCCCATTATACCTGGAGCAAACTTTGACTAGACTCACTTGGACTTTACAGAGGGTAGTCTTCAATTCGAGATGGCATAGTTAAGTTACTTGCACCAGACTTTTTCATTAAGCAGGCTGTCAGGGTAACTGTTCCAATCGCTAGTTTTCCACATTAATCTCTGCGACATTGGATTTCATCACCAACTAGTGTTTTTATTGTGGAAACATATTGTTTGTGTGTGGATTGTCTCTTAGATTTTGTAGGCACGTGTTCATTTTTTTGATATTTAGAGGCCTTAGGTATTATTATTTTGAATTATTTTGATTTCGTTTGTTAAAGAAATTAACCGTGGCTAAATTACAGAGACATTCACATAGAATGAAATGGAAAACCCCTGAATATACACCCATTCAATTGGGAAAAAATCAAAACTGAAAGGATTCAATCATCAGGAATTGGGTCTATTGAACAAGGAGAATCATCCATTGTAATACGTCTTGATTTTGAAGTTAATCAACCTCAGATAGCTGAAAAAGAACAAGAATTTTTTTTTTTATGAAGTAATTACAGTTGAATCTGTTACTGGTGAGTTGTCAGATACACAACTCACTGAACTTGAAATATCTGAGCCTGAGTCTGATTCCACTTCATCTGAGTCACCTTCGGATCTTATAGCCCTAACTCTTGGTCGTCCTCGTTCAACTCGAGTAAATATTCTCATCATTAAGCATATTCCTCCTGGCCTTATTAGCATTGAAGATATATCTGATGTAGAAGAAGAGATTGAACCTCCCTCTCGTCAAGAATATTTAGATTTGAGGTTTATTGAACCTATATACCCTTTCATTCCTTTTTTACTGGATCCTTGGTATCATTAATTCATGGATTCTTTACATAGCTCTGGTTACAGTCACTCACCATGTTGAATCACATTCTAATATTTACCCAGAAATAGTAACATGGCTTCTGAAAGCATGTCTACTGAGTCATCTATGTTTTCTTCTTCACTAGAAAATTTTTTGTGTGGCCGTCCTTCTATTCCTGCTAGGTACTAGTCACTTTCTAGCACTTTTTCAGGAGCATCTCCTTTATCTAAAGCTTCTACTATGTCAACTGGTTTATTTGAGTCTACCACCCAACCTTTGATGACGGAACATGTATTTATGTTTTCCAGGAATGTCCCTCAAGCTAGCTCACAAGGTGGCTATATAGCGCCTGAGGGGCAGCAACCTCTCCAAGGGCAACAATCTCTTCAAGGGCAACAACATCTTCAAGGGAAACAATTTCTTCAAGGGAAACAACTTCCTCAAGGGAAACAATTTTTTCAGGGAGGACAACCTTTTTCTGGAACCTATCCAATAGTTGTAGAGAAAAATATTTCTGGTAATTATCAAACTTATGTTCCAATGCCTCAAATTGGTTATGGTCAACCCTATGTGTCACAACCTTCAATGGGAACTCCTTACCCAAGGATAAATACTATGTGGAACCCTTTTTTTATGCAATAGCCTTTGCAACCTACATTGCAAATACCTTATAATCAACCTACTCAACCAATTGGACAATATGGTTACACCCTAGTCCAAAAACATGTTCAAGGTGCACTTCAAATTATCCCAAAGGTATCCGTGCCAAGTAGTCTGCAAGCTGGTATGAGTACTCCTAGTACTCCCATCCAATCTGTTGTGAAAACTTAAGTTCAAAAACCAAGTACACCTATCCCAGGAGTTTCTCAAGTATTTATTTCTACGACCATTAAAATTTCAATGCCAACTGTTACATAGGCTATCCCTCAGACTAATACCCATCAAACTGGACCTATAGTCCAGTCAATTCCTCAAAACTCTGTGGGACAACCTAGTGCGACAACTATACAAACAAGTCAACCTTTTACAGGTCAAAATTTTCAAGGATAGTCCTTTGTAGGACAACATGTTCAAGGGAAACCTTTTACAGGATCAAATAACACATATTTCATTAAATTTGGAAGTATTCCTTTGATCTAGAATTTAGAACTTTAACTAGATTAAGTTTTTTCGAAATGTGGAATTATAAAATCACTTAGTTTACTAATTTTAATATAGATATTCACCATTTTTGGTGAAAATTTTATCATGGTAAAGTATTTAAAAAAAATTATATAAACTTGAAAAAGCAAATATTTCACATCTTAGTCTTGGATTCCTTACATTATCTCTTTTAAATTTTTTTATGTTTTGTACTAAAAGCTAAGTTTGTTAAAGTTATCTTATGAAAATAATTTTGTGTATGTTACTATTATTAACTTTATGAAAAGAATGTTTTGTATGTTACTATTATTAACTTTATGAAAATAATGTTTTGTATGTTACTATTATTAACCCATTTAATTATAATTTGATATAGTAAATATCATGTATGTGTTAAGTTACGATTATTACTAAGGCAAGGTTGGCACAATTTAAAATTCTATCGCATTTGCAACACTAGTAATATGGTTGAAGATGAAAAACCCTAGACTTAGATCATCCACTTTATACTCAAATTTGGATTTAAATTTCAAAATATTTGTGGCACTACCAACCTTCTTGATCTTTTAACTAAAAAAAATTATGATGATCTTGAAACACTTATTTTAATACTTTTTGAGCATAGCAATAAAATTCTAAAGAATTTTGAGTAATATCTTTATGGATTCTTATATACCATATTATTTGGTTTTAGTGGATGATAATCATCATTATCACCATCATCATTACATACTATTGTAGTGGATGATAATCATCATTATCGCCATCATAATTACATACTATTGTAGGAATTTTGAACCATTTTAGAGTTGACATGAGAAAATATGTTTTTACGATCAATTTAAATGTTGAATGATAGTAGTAGTATAATTTATTTATTATTTATTATTTGTACTTTTGTGTTAAAAAATAAGTTAAAAATTATTGTTTTTATAGACCAAGTTTAGAAGATGTTGTTTTTAATTGCATTATTGAATTTGAATATGAATATTTGACATGGTGAGAAGTCATGTTGGTCAAACAGAGCTTTGAAAACTTAAATATTTTATGGCACTATCATGCCATTTATGTCACCACATGATTACATTAAAATACTAAATAATATAAAACTCCAAAAATAATATGAAGAGAATATTTGATATACAACAAATATTGAAAAGTGTGTATGAATGTATATTAACAGATCCTTCAAAAAAAAATTATAGTCGAACTTAGACATCCCCTCACCACATGATTACATTGAAATACTAAATAATATAAACTTCCAAAAATAATATGAAGAGAATATTTGATATGCAACAAATATTGAAAAGTGTGTCTGAATGTATATTAATAGATCCTTCAAAAAAAAAAAATTATAGTCGAACTTACACATACCGTCATACTAGGTTGTAGAATGAGCCTCGCCTCTTAATTCAATTACTAATCATTTTAATTATCAAAATAAATCATGAATTAGAATAGTAACAAAGTAATACAATTTGATTATTTCCAAATACAAGAGGAAAGAGAGAAAAATGAATAAACTATTTATTACAAATTTTTAGTTTTTATTCCTGGAGTGTTTAAGGATATTATATTGAAAAGAACATAATGACATTCATCTAAAACTTAGATCCCTTACATTATTTCTATTATCATTAATGTTTATATTTATGTATTATATTTGACTCGTGAATAATAGATTTTGTAAAAAGATTCTTACCTATAAAGTTATTTAATAATATATGAATATTGTGTTTCTTACTATTATTAACCATTTTAAATTGACACTAACTACTTTTCCTATGTTGAGTACAAATTTATTATACTAGTACCATGTTGGAACCACTTCAAAGTCTATAAGAGGAAATATTTTATAATTCTAGTTGTGTTGTTCAATGATCAAAATCATTTTTTTTATCAATTAGAGTGCAACAAAACAACAAATTTGATTTATATCAATTATAATAAGGAATATAAAGGAAAACTCACTTCAAACATTATTACAAATTTCTAACATTTTTTCATTAAGTGTTTATATGGTTTATATTAAATAGAATACTAATTAGCTACTCCATTATTGTTTTAATATACCAAGTTTAGAAGATGATGTCTTTAAGTGCATTATTGAATTTGATTATGCATATTTGATATGCTGAGAAGTCATGTTGGTCAAACAAAGCTTTGAAAACTTAAATATTTTATGGCACTGTCATGTCATTTGTATCACCACATGATCACATTGAAATACTAAATAATATAAAACTCCCCCAAAAATAATATGAAGAGAATATTTGATATACAAAAAATATTGAAAAGTGTGTCTGAATGTATATTAAAAGATCCTTTAAAAAAAAATTGCATTCATGAATCATATAAAACTAATCTTAAGATATTCGCTCAAGTAGGTCAAGAACAACTTCTACACCATATGTATTTATCTTGGTATTCTTGCAATGTTATTTATTTGGCAGGCATGCCCAAACTATGGTATTAATTGGAATAGAGCCAAATTTTGTGTCATCGGGATTTGGTATCCAATATTGCTCTAAAATAATTCCATTGTATTTCCCTGAAATAGGCTTCCAGCAATCAACCTTTACATGAAGATTCTCACTTTCATTATCCCTAAAGACATCTGAGATGGATTTTTCCATCCAAATCATCTCTCTTGCATCCTCATTTCTTGATCTAACTAGCAACATCTTTCCTTTCTGAACATCAATCTTTGGATTGAATGTTGGCTTTGGCTTGTTGCATTTGGGTCCAACATATAATGGTTCATATATTGCATTATCAAAATCTTCATCCATAATACTTGAGATTACATGGAGTGCGTTACGATCAACATCAACAACGTGCCTTTTCTTGGGCCTGAAATCCTCAAAAGTTGAATCACTTCCATCTATTATTCTATGATCATTATAGATTCCATCTAATGTATCAAGAACTCTTTCCCAATAAACTACTTTATTTTTCCATTCCTCTGTAACAATTGGTGAATCCTCATTCCTGACAGCGTATTTCCACATTTTTATGTATGATGTTATCCCTTCCTTTAGTTCTTTGAAATAGGCATCATTCTTTTTGGAAGCTAAGAAAGATGGGTTCCCTATGGGAATTAGAGGTCGACCTTCATCATCTATATTCCATAACTCAGCTAGTTTTGACCACTCAATATCTCTAATGGATTCTTTGTACCTTAGTACTGGAATATCATTGAGTACAAGAAATTGGAAGTATTTAACATTAAGATGCCCGACTAGTGCATTTTTCCCTCCTTGATCTATCCATTAAGGAAACTTTTGAATTAATAGACCTTGTCAATAAGTGTAGGTGGAAACACTCGTTTTTCTTCAATTTTGTGGTATATATCCATCATTTCAGGTAAATAATATATATCTTTACTTTTTAGGTTGGAAGACATTCTTCTGTAGGTTCCATCTATGTCTTCATGGGTGTGCCCCACAGGCAAGAATCTAGCCTCAATAGTGATGAAGACACCAAGTGTAGTAAAAAGTGATAAAAGCATGAAAAGATAGTGATTCTTATTATCACTTGTTGCATTGTCCAACTATAACAACAAATGTGGAGGAAGAGCTTTAAAATCAACATTTTGACTCTTTGATCTTCCATGAGATATAAAATCATCCTTGTAAACTTGACAGTTTGAGTAAATAGAGGTGAAATAATGCATTTGTAAGCGGGTTTCTTGAACTTCCACTCTCATAAAGTAGATCACCATACATATCAATTTGTGGGTCTTCAAGGTCCCTTAAGCACTTTGCAAGGGATGTAATAGTAAATTGCGATCTCATATGTACAAATGGTAGGGAGAAATGACCAAAACCTCATGTGTTATGCCCATGTGTTAGCATACCTGTCAATGACAAACATAAATTTGTTCCTACAATAGATTTGATTTGACACATAGCCTTGGGATTGAAGTCTTTGTTTTATCCATTTTATCATGGATAATGCTCAAATACTCCTTTGGAAACCACTCTGACATAATTCTATTGGAATAGTAGCAATATCTTCCACACAAAACAATATTGATATGTTTGTTCAGCCTACCTCGTGCATTTTCTTCCATCTCTTTTGTAGTCACTGACTTCATCTGTGCTTTCACACAAGACATTCACTGCATTTACTGAATTTGGTGTTCTTTGAAAATGCCACATCTCGAAACTTAGTCTCCCATATCTTTCTCATTGTTGATTGTGATATTGATGGGTAATTGAGCTTTTGAAGAGCCTCATTGATCTCTTTTAACAGAGAATTTTGTGTGTAAGTCGAAGGAGGAAATATTAAAGGAGCATATGTTCCATCTTCTTCAACTTGACGTGTTTGGTTTGGTGAAAAATATGAATTATCCATTACAATTTTGTTCAATATTTCTATGGATGCCACGGTGTGTCCTCGTGCTTTCCATGTGTTGGTGTTACCATGAATAGATTTGATATGTCCATTTTGGAAATATTGTTGGTAGTTATAGAATGTGCTTTGAGGAATCTTATGTATCTTATACCATGCTTTCTTACAAATAATACTCCCATTAAATCTCATGTCCTTTACATTTCTAGCAATAGCTGGTAGGCCATGGCCATGGCTCCTCGACATGAATGTGTTTGACATTAGTGAATTCAAGACAAATTCCCTAATACCATTTTTATTTATTTGTCTCATACCCTTTCTAGCACCTGCAATGGTCTTCCTATCCACATGTTGAAGACGATCTTTTCTACAACATACATCTGCTGCCAAAAGTCGAATTTATCTCTTCATCTATATTTGTTTGACATTTTTCCATTTTTGTTTATTTATTTATTGGCCATCTAACCAAAAAATTTATATACTTATCCCCAATTCTACATATTTCACAATTTCCATCTATCTCTTCCAAAAAAACACCAAAGTCCATTTCACCTAGTGTTTCACCTTCAACAATGTCATCCTCGCGGACATTAACTAGCATTCCTTTGGCAATGCACATGATTGTTCCCATGCATTCATGTGTAAGAGAAGCCTTTTTACATATAAATTTAACCCTTTCTTGGGGAATATCTATGGCATGATCATTACAATGAGGCTCCAAATCTGATTCTGGTCAAATCTCATAAGATTCCAATGCACCCCCTAGTGTATGCTCAAATCTTGTTGGATGTGGTAGAGTAACATCATGTTTTAAAACCTTCTTAATTTTAACCACTATACATCCTTTCTTTACCATATTTCCATGCACTTTATTCCCAAGCTATGTATTGAATATGGAGCCCTCACCAACCTTCACTCCATGTTGCAGAGGATCTACCTTTTCTCCAATAGAAAATGTAGAAGAAACATTTTCACCTATAAACAAATGTAAATAAGGTTAGTATTTACACAAAAAAGGGTATTATACTATCAATAATATTTTAACACATGCTTCAATAATTTTATTTACCTATGTTGTGCCTCAAATCCGTGATCTTCCATGGATCTATGTCCCCTTCATCAACGTCCTCAATCAAATGCGGTCGAGTGACATCAATTATCAAAATTGCAACATAACATGCATTAACCCTTTCTCTGACATAATAAGTTCCAGACTCTGTAGATTCGACCCTTCCCAGCCCAACAACTTGATCATTAATAAGGAGATCAACATAGTCCCCTTTTGCTATATTTTCCATTGTAGCTTGTACCAATTCTGTAACAACAATTAAACCATAAATTGTAATTAAAAGGTTGAACCATGTAAAGTGTGATTTTATATTTTCGTAAAAACACACAACTTTCAAAAAGTAATATAGATGCAATAATTTAAATAGTGAGGTATTAATATTGTATGTAATGAAACATTTTTCCCCACCATCTAGTGCCTACTACAAAAAATTACTTTACATGAAAATTACACAATAAACATATATGAAGACCATGCAATTAGAGATGTAGGTAGTATCATAAAATGACAAATATCATAAGCTCATATCAAACCACCAAGTTCTTATTTAACTTCAAAAATGACACTTGTAGTCTTAATGCATGTGTATGAATAATGGTCATAAGAAATTTGTAGAAGTTGAAGAGCCAAAACATGGTCTATTGTAAAATCTAAGTAATTCCAAGATTGATGCTACATAAGATGTCTAAAAGTGCCATGAAAAGGAGATTATTTTTTTCACTTAGTGAGGATGTTTGATGTTTGAACTTGATAATCAAAAGCCAAACTAGATGTATTCTTTCAAATAAATGTTTTAAATGACAAATATGAGCTCATATCAAACCACCAAGTTCTTATTTAACTTCAGAAATGAAACTTGTAGTCTTAATGCATGTGTATGAATAATGAGCATATGAAATTTGTAGAAGTTGAAGAACCAAAACATGGTCCTTTTGAAAGTCTAAGAAATTCTGAGATTGATGCTACATAAGATTTCTAAGAGCCCCATGAAAGGGAGAAAATATATTCACTTAGTGAGGATGTTTGATGTTTGAACTTGATAATCAAAAGGCAAACTAGAGGTTTTCTTCCAAATAAAAGTTTTGGTACTATAAATATTAGATAATTTTCATTTTTATTCTGAAAGAAAAGAAATTGCATTTTACAAATCTTTAGTTCCAATATTGGCACTCCCTACCTATACACATTTAAGGACATACTATTGAGGATGGATACAAAGGGATGTTAACTTTAGGTCCTCGAAAAGTGTAGATTTAAGTTTTCCTATATTTTTATGTTGATGAGGAAGAGTGTTATCTTATGCATCCAAACATTAGTGAAATTTTTTTTGGAAGTTCATAACTATACAAAAAAATAAGAGAAAAACAATACATGTTAAAAAATTGTGCTTGATACTTTAAAGTTGCATACATTTGCAAACTATACCATTATCTTTCCTTCCAACTCAAGCACAAATGTAGTGCCAACAACAACTTATATCTATATACAATTCTTTTGCATTGTCATTAATCTTCATAAATTGTTCCAAATTCAATAAAAGGGCACATCAAAAGCTATAACTCTAACCATTGTGATTATTGAGACAATGTCACCCCTAGATCATTGGTTGCATAAGTGTAATGGTGTCTATAAGAAAGCTAGTAATCACTAGGTATCCTTCTTGCATAATCACAAATGCACTGCCAAGAATAATTTCAGAGCACTAACCTTAGTGAGGGTGAAATCTTGATAGTTTTCCTTTATGTAACTCCTTCTAACACAAATACAAGCACATTTCCAACAATAATTTTGCATTGCCAAAAAAATTTAACGGATGCAAGATTTACTTCTATCACAAACACAAACACATTTTCAACAATAACATTGCAACATGAAGGAAATTTAACACAATATAACCTTCCTTCTAGCATAACAACAAATATATTTCTAATAACAACATTACATTATGAAGGAAATATAATGTGTGCTAGCTTTCCTTCTATCACAAGTAGAATCCCATTTCGAACAGCATTGCACCTCAAATGAAAGCTAACAATCAGTATCATTCCTACTACTACAAACATAAGCATATTCCTAGAAGAAACGTTACACGGTCAAATAAATATAGCACAAACACAAGCACATTGCCAACAATAATTTTGTAAGGCGTTTGAAATCCACCACATGCTAAATCTGCTTCTAGCGTAAATAGAAGCATGTTACTCAAAAAAACATTGCAAAGTAAAATAAATCTTACACATTCTAGAGTTTCTTCTAGCACAAACAAAATCACATTGCCAAAAACAACATTGAAGGGTAGAAGATATCTAACCTATGCTTGATTTACTTCTAGCACATTTCCAACAATAACATTGTAGTGAAAACAAAATCCAATGCATGATAGAATTCCTTCTAGCACAAGCACAAGTACATTTCCAAAAATATTCCATTGCAAAAGAAATACAATGCAGGTTATATTTCATTCTAGCACAAATACAAGCATGTTGCCAACAACAATATTGCATTGCAAAACAAATCTTGCATACTAGATTTTATTCTAGTACAAATATAAGCACGTTTCTAACACCAATATTGCATTGCAAAAAAAATTTAGTGCATGCTAGAATTCCTCCCACCATACACAAACATATTGGCAACATAAATATTGTAGGGTAAATGAAATATATCGTGCTAAATTTTCTTCTATCACAAAAATAAGCATATTTCCAATCACAATATTGCAAGGTGAATGAAACACACCACATATTAGATTTTCTTCTAGAAAAAAAACATATTGTCAAAAAATACCTTATGAAAGACAAAAGAAATCTGGTGTGGTAGATTTCCTTCTAGCACAAACGCAAACACATAACACTATAGGGCTTAAGAATCTAGCGCATTCCAGATTTTGTTATAGCATGAACACAAACATATTACCAACAACATTCTAGGACAAAAGAAATCTAGCACATGCTAGATTTCCTTTTAGCACAATCACAAGCACATTTCCAATAGCATCATTGTGGTGAAGGAAATATGGCACATACTAGATTTCCTTCTAGCACAAATAATTGAATTGCCAAGAACAAAATTGCAATGCGAAAGAAATCTAGTGCACACTAGATTTCCTTCTAATGCATATACAAACACATTGTCAATAAACTCATAGAAGGGTGAAAGAAATCTAATGTATGCTAGATTTCCTTCTAGCACAAATATAAACACATTACAACATTTCTAGATAAAAGAAATCTAGCACATGGTAGATTTACTTCTAGCGCAAACAAAATCATATTGTCAACAACCACATTGCAGTGAAAAATAAATCTTGCACATGCTACATTTCTTTCGAGCCAAAATTGAAGCATGTTGGCAACAAAAACATTGCAAGGTGAAGAAAATCTAACACGTGTTAGATTTATGCATAGCACAAACACAAGCACACAACAACATTGTAGGGTGAAAGAAATCTATCATGTTAGAGTTTCTTCCAACATAAGCAAAATCATATTGCCAACAACAACATTGCATGGAAAAATATATCTAGAACAACTTTTATCACAAGCACAAGCACATTTCCAATAGCATCGCAAGGTAAAAGAAATTTAATGCATGTTATATTTACATGTAGCACAAATACAAGCATACTACCAACAACAACATTTCATGCCAAAAGAAACCTAGCACATTGCCAAGCTGAAGGAAATCTAAGACATGCTAGATTTCCTTCTATAATAAACAATCAAATTGACAACAACAATATTGTAGAGAAAAAGAAATCTAGCACAACTGTTAGCCCAAACACAAGCACATTTCCAATAACATTGCCAAGGTGAAGGAAATATAACACGTGCTAGATTTCCTTCTATCATAAACAACCAAATAGACAACAATAATATTGCAGAGCATAGTTTCTACCCCAAACACAAGCATTTTTCCAATAACAACATTGCAAGGTGAAAGAAAATTAACGAGTGTTAGCTTTACATGTAGCACAAATACAAGCATACTACCAACAACAAAATTGCATGCCAAAATAAATCTAGTGCATGATATATTTCGTTTTAACACAAACACAAGCACATTGCTAGTAAGAACATTCCAAGGTGAAGGAACTCTAACACATGTTAGATTTCCTTCTATCATAAACAACCAGATTACTAAAAATAACATTGCACTGTGAAAATTCCTTCTAGCATGTTAATAAAAATATTGCAATGTGGAAAAAATGTAAGGTGTGCTAGAGTTGGAAATATTGAGAGGGGGGTTGAATCAATATTTCTTTACAATTTTTATATTATGCCAGTTAAAATCACCAATTAAACCAAAACACAAGATGTGAAACAAGAAAATACTTTATTAGTGAATTTGAGGACTCTAAAAACCCAAGCTCCAACATGTACAACAAAGTCTTTATCTCCTTCAAGGCTTGAACCCGGAATGAGGACTCTAATATTCAACTACAAATCCAAGCTCCAACCTTGTGTGATGACTCCAATCCTCTATAGATCCAACCCTCTCAGTTTGCTTCAATCCGTTAAGGTAAATTCAATACTGCTTCAAGCCTCCATCAAAAACTTCAAATACTTCTAAAAAATGTATCCAAGATAGGTCTGGAAAGTGCTCTCAAATCTACCTCTACAAAAAATTAATGTCTGCTTCAACAAAACTTTTATGCTTGCACCAACAAAACATGTCTTCAAGTGCTGATCTTCAACTATGCTCCAAGGATGACTGCTCCAACAAAACAAGTCTTTAAGTTTTGATCTTCAACTATACTCCAAGGGTGATTGCTTCAACAAAACAACTCTTCAAGTGTTGGTCTTCAACTATGCTTCAAGAGTGACTGTTGTTTCAACAAAGGCTTGAAGAATGCTCAATTAATGTCATCATGAATGCACTCCACTATCAACTCAAAGGATGCTCAAAGTATGCTACCATTTTATCATTCGATGAAGATGTCTCCTAGGCTCTTCATGTTTTCTTTAAAGAATGTGCTTCGATATACAAAGATTACTTTACTTTTGTCTCAAATTTGACTTGATATGTTGATCAAGCCTCTCAAGGTGTATATTCCTAATGGAAAAATTAACAGTGATAACAAATTCATATAATAAACCCAGCACAAATATTTTTCAACAAATGCCAATAAAACATAAATGCTCCAAACACACCAAAATGGGAAAATTTTATTATAAGATATTGTTGGAGTACAATATAAAAAAAAAAATGTGCACCCTGGTTTTCACAAGGAAAGCTACAAGCCTCAGGTGGATGTTTTATCAATTCCAAACTGTTTCTGGAATTTTCCCACTAAAAATTTGCATTGGCCTTGTGATTTTTGCACTGTTGGTTGTGTTGATACCCTAATTAGCCCCCTCCTAACTGTGAAAATTTCTAAATATTACTTATGCAAAAACCCTACTGTTAAATCACGATTTACTTCTCCTACCTATACAAGTTATTAAACTAAAATGTTCAGTATTAACATCGAAGTAAACACTTTAGCAATGTACATAGATACAAATCTAAATTGAATACATGCACATAGACAAAGTGACACACAATATTTTTTGGAAAATTGTCCTCAGAAAAACCCAATGCGAGAAAACCGGTCTTCTAGCTACTAGAGGGTTTTTATTATTAAGTAGATTCTAAGTACAAAAAATCTAGGCACCTTACTATTTAACTCGACAGATAAAAATCAGCAGCAATACCTCCATTCCATAGACGGAAAATTGGACTGATTCACACCCTTAAACAAGATTTACATAATTGAGCCCTTTACTATCTTCAAAAACCCCAGTGTAGCTCTGAAGTCCTCTGCGTCAGCTCTGCTAGCCTGCGTGTGCCTCTGCGCTACTCAGGAGAGGCCTGTGTAACCCCATACTGGGTTATGTTGTCCCCACGTTGTTGTATTTGGGCCTGCGTAAGCCCTGATAGCCTCCTACTGCCTCTATGCTACCCTTTCTGGGCCTGCATAGCACCTGCGTAGCATTGAAGCCCTCTGCGTGGCTACTACTCCCTCTACACTGCTCTAACTCTTGGCCTAGGATCATATCACCCCTCTCGCCAATACTACCCCTCGCTGTAGCTAAAACACTTCTGGAAATTTGTAGCAAACCACGCCCTAGAATTCCAGCTTAGTCTCAGTGCTCTGCCTCTGTGTGTGCTCTCCAAATGACCCCAAGCATTTCCTTTATACTTTTCTCATTGGGAAACCAACGGTCGTGATCTAATCTTGAATCGATGGCTAATATTAAAATAAGGTTTGATCCGTGCGACTTAAGTCATTTGCATCACATGTTTAAATTAATTACCTTTAATCTTTTAATTTTCCTAAGTCGGATTTAGGGTCCTTAATTAAAAATATTGATTAATTAATTAATTATCTCTTAAACTGGATGGAATTTCTCAAATCCCTTTCTAGGTCTTGGAGATCTCATGTACTCTAGTCCCTCCACAAAGTTTGGGAGCTAGAGCACATTCGATACTACCCCAACACTCAAAAATATCAGCACTAACTTCTCAGAAAATTCTAATAAATTAGTCATGGAATCCTTGTCAAAACCCCCAAAAAACCCAGAAAGGGTTTTCCTTGGTTTTGATGCTCCAAAAATGGCCCCCAATTCCTTGACCCTCTTCTAAGTGCAGAAAAACTAGAACTGTGACTGACGCTGGAATGAATGTCCCAAAATGGCTGGAAAATTCTTCTTAGTTGCACCCTAAACCAACCCCAAGAAACCCAGCTCTCAAATCCCTTCACAAACCACCCCACAATTGTGCCTCCACAATGATTGCACAGTTTTAGGGTAGGATGATGTAGTTTCTCCTTCGGAAAATCAGTTTGATGTTGCATGTTGAATTCTACCCTTGCAAATCTTCCTCCTTTTTCCTAGAATTGACCAAAAATTACTTCGATGATGCTACAGCTCCCAACTCCCACTCTTCCTCTTCAACTCTCTATGTGGCCTCCTGAACTGTGTCTCAATTTCCCAAAAACTGTACCACACGCATGGCCCTCTCTCCAACTCCTGAAACTTATGAAGAATCCTTCCGAGGGTGGTACTCAGAGTCCATCGAAGAAAGGTTGAGCTTCATCCTTGGGAAACTCTTGTGTTGAACAACACTATGTAACTCTGCTAAAAAGCTAGAGAAACACTTCAATTGTCAAATTATCAAAAGGCCTCAAATGTTTCTTCCTCTCTCCTATTTATAATTTTTGTTCATTTCCTCCATGTGGGCCCCTCACTAGGCAATTCAAACCTCTTCCCTTGGCCATACGATTTTTCTCTCCTCAAGGAGTTCATATTAGTTGGGGAGGTGGCCCCCACATTCCACTAAGGCAAACATTTTGATCCCCTTGTCCTATGTTTCCTCTCCAAAATTATCTTAAGCCCCCAAAATTAGCAAAATGGAAAATTTGCAATACTATTGAAAAAAATATTTAGGATGGGATATTACAGTTCTCCCCTCCCAAATGTTGCTTATCCCCAAGAAACTGTAAAATTGGGTGCTGCAAACTCTGCTTGTTTTCCCACGTGGCATCCTGTTAATTTTGAGTTAACATGTTCTTAGCTTAGGTTAGTTACATCATTTTCCCATTAATCCATTGGAAATCTCATTAATCATAAGTGTAAATAATGAAAGAACATAAGTAAGAAAAGCTGAAGACAAGCCAAGACAGAAGAACACACAAATATGGCTCAAGCTAAGGAAAAACCCCAAGATGGGGGAAACCCTTATCAATTATTCTTATCATTAATGTCAAATGTTCAGCAGAGAGAGAGAATACAATACTTCAAATTCAGAATGACTTTCAAATGAGAAGGTTTAATACCACTACCCTTAGACAAGAGGATGATTCCAACAAGGCTGCAAATCTGATGTTTGGTGTAGGCTACAAGGACATGTGTCTTCTCTACAATTTTGGTAGGAATGACTAGGGCATAAACACAGTCAGTAACTACCCAATTCATAGCCTTAAATATGTTTACTAGACTGCATATTACCTTCAACCAATCCTTTCAAATTTTGGTAGCCCATAAGCCTTCTTCTAGGCTTCAAAACCCACTACACAACCTCACGATAAAGCAGCCCTGACTATGGCTTTCTTGTTTTATGTTCTCGGCCTCCAAGAGAGGGTTCTTAAGCCCTGTGGCCTAGTTTTAGGTGACCCAAACTAGTGCAGATGACTTCAAGGAGAATGACACCTTCACAACAATCCCAAATTGTCATCAAAATCACCCTTAATAGGTTTGGCTTCTATCTACTTGAACTCAGAACTGTGATGAAGATAAAATGCCCACGAAAAATCATAAATGTGCCCAAACCAATCTCATCCTACATCTTATGGAACTCTACCCTTGAAGATGACTAAATTGAACCCAACCTTTCCTTCATCTCCTTCTGTAGCTACTTCAGAGAGAAGAATGAATATCAAAGTGCCTAGGATAGGTTATTTATATCCTTCTTGGGTAGGCCGACTTGGTTACTCGAGGAGGGAAATTAAAATTTTCAATTTTCAAATTTTCTCACCTAAATAAGGTCATGCCTTATGAAATTTCATTTCAGTGAATGAATACTTTTCCTTATCCAAATTTAGTGATCTTTAGGTCGAATTTGATCCTCTAGAAAAGAGGAGTCCAATGTTGCAATCATCTTCCTCATAGGAGCGGTCTAAAGTGGAATTTGGCTCTAGTTGCCAATTTTAACACTCCGTCTCAACTAGGGATAATTAAACCCGCCAATCCATCCATCATGAACCATCTTTGAATCTGATCTCTGCTCTTCTCTTCTTTGCTGAACACTGATATGAATAATAAAGAAGAATTGATCGAAAGTGAGTCACAAGACCTTGCCACTCTCTACTGAAAAAAGTTAGTTCGGGGGTAGAACCCAATTGGTCCGAGATTAGTTTGTTGAACACCATAAATCCTAGCATAGGGAGTACGATAGTACACGATGCATCCATCGGTAGTGCTATGGTTCCTATCATCATTTCCCAACTCATTGGATAGATGAGAGGTACTCCCATGTGTCCCAGACTTCATGGGTAGGATGATGCAAGAACATTAACAGGGAAAGGACATATCACATCCTTCTCACAACCACTTGTAGGTAACAGTGAAACTATATCCTACAAACACATCATAATCACGAGCATGGAAAGGATGTACCACTTCCTATTTTCATACTTCACAATCATCGTAGGGAAAGGATGAACCACCTCCTATAGGCATGCAAAAATTTAAGAGTCGGGAAAATAAGAACCACGTCCTACACGAATGAAAACAAACAATAGTAGGAAGAATCATACACGTGAGGAAAGGAAGAACCACATCCCACTGACATGTCATCCATCAATCATAGGAATGAGCATCTTGGATGTGGGGAAAGGATGAACCACGCCCCACTAACATGTCAACAGATGCCTATATGCATCTCTCGCTGGAGTACCCGCAAGAGAAGGTGAAACACTCATCTTGCTCATATGCCATATGAGAAGGTGAACCACTCATCCTATGCATGTCATTAACTGTAGGGGAAGGTGAACCACTCACCCTACACACATATGTCCGCAGACATAGGGGAAGGTGAACCACTGACCCTACACACATGTCAACCATCATGGGGTATCACAAGGAAGGTGAACCACTCACCCTATACATAGCGAACCACTAGGGGAAGGTGAACCACTCACCCTATTGTCGCTTATAGCTCAATAAGTACACCAAGCCCCCAGGAGTTCCCAGAGCTCAATTCTTCAACCAAGAATTCCCTAGCCAAGTTGCTTCCTGGAAATCAAAACTAGATCAATGTGAGCCTCATCGCTCTATTCAACAGCGTAAAAATTTATAGAAAACATATTTATTTACAACAAAGAATTTGATATTACTTAGTAATCCTCTGCGACTATTCTTACTCCTTCATACTCGGGAAGAACACAACCAAAACTGGTCTTTTTCAGGGTGCATAGTGTCCATTAGACAACCTAATCATAATGAGATATGTTTTCTCAAAACATGTCTTACAAAAGGAATGTTGTTTGTTGTACCATATGGAGAGGGAAGTGAAATATTTGATTCTAGGAATATTCTTTTGCAATGACAAAGTGCACAAATGGCTCACCGAAGAGATTTTTCAATAGAGTGGCTTCATAGTAAGTCATGCATTCAGCTTTAATGGAGCTGTCAAAGAAACATAATCAAGTAATGTATCATCATTCTGCTAATCGATACAATATCAGAATATCTGAGCAGCTATCAATAAATGAGGCACAGGAAAACCAGGGATTAGTGGTTTTTCCATTTCATCAGGCTATTAAAGACTTATAACAAACATCATTAAAACTTCATTTTCAATCATTGCTCCCCAATTCTTAGCTAATTTTCTTGTCATACTGCTTGGGTCATAGTCATCTCTAAGGCTCCCTCTGAAGCCTTGTTTCAGATAGATATGCAGACATAATCATTAGTTGTGTCTGAGTAATCCAATTATGATGGATTGTCCATAGGTCCCTCTGAATTTAGGGATATTGACCTTCCCAAAACATAATCATCGAGGCACTAGAAACCTGTCCTATATTCTGTTATGGATCCTTCTGTGCTCATAATCAATACATAAATATTCATCAAAATGATTTTTTGACCCTGTCAGTTTGCAATACAAGGTTGTCAGCATCAATAGCAACTTCCTCCACTTTTTCTCAACAAACCATTTGTAAATATCTCGTGCTAAAGTTAGCTTTGCAACATATGTATAAACCATCATGTGTTCTACAAAATATTCATACTGATGTTTTTCAATTTTCCAATTAGATCACTGAAGAACATATTAAGGTCTTTGAGAACTAAATCCTTCAAGTCATGGATTATATTATATCTGGAACTTCTCTGCATTTTAGAACTATAATATATGATTAAAATCTTAACAATTTGTAGTGACAAACTAGAAATTCCCTTCAGAACTTGGATTATTCAACTGCCTCTGTCCATATATCTTAACAGAGATATTTTCTTGATGATGCCAATAGACCCGCCTTAAGATGATAAGGTTTTTCCCTTCGAGGCATTAATACAAAATCACTACATTATCATGACATATATACCAAGACTGATTTAAATTTTTATTCCCAATATTATCCAACATTGATATATATAAACTTGGTTAGTCATGTAGTGTTATTACTTTGTTCACTGGTTGTAAAGATGTTCATACACAACAATATAATGATCAATCCCAAGTCTTTCTTAGAGAGAAAATATCCACAGACATAATATTTAGCACATGGATGCATTCTACAGGCAAAAGGGATGTTGATCAGAACCTTGGAAAGTTCAAAAAAGGCTCCCAGAAGTTTTAGTAAGTTCATAATGCACTTTAATTATTTTGATGTCATCATCATGCACAACTGATCAGGATATGATTCGCTGCATTGTGGAAAAATCAAGGCCCAGACATATGATCAACACATCACATGGATCTTATCATAATTTTTATGAAAATCATACTAAGAGTGTATTCTAGGTCATATTCTTGGTCACTCAATCAATGTATGTAGATTTGTTATTAATTTACCGACAAAAATAAAACCGTTCAAAATATCTTTAAGATGGATTAAATTTCGCTCGAACAAATATAGATACCCTCCACAGGCTTCTTAAGTTATTCCAGATTTATATTGAACAGAGATGCTCACACAGTGCTTGTCACCAAGCTCAGTATTCTATGTGGGTTGGCTTGTAGGCAATCTCCGAAGAAGATATATGTATATATATGTGACAAGGGCTATCTCCGTTACACAACACTTTTACATCTTGAATTTTCACACAGTGATCTGTTAGATATCATTGTAACATATGTATCCGACTTCCATACTTCAGGTTGATTGTGTTAGGTCTGCAAGCTTCAAGACTGACACTTCTTATTAAGAGCAAGACCTAAAGAAAATAATAATAATTTGTTGACTTCGGTAGCTACTTTACACTTTGTCTAGAACTGAGATCAGACTGACCTTCAAATGGAGTTGCAGAAGTCTGCATAGGAAGATTAGGTCTTCGTTGTAAAAGAGGAACTCAGGTTCTATTCAACTTTGTTGTCCTCTCACTGCCTGAATCTTTCGATCTTCTTGTGGCAGTTTAATCATAGAATATTGTAGATATTTGTTTGGAGTGGTGCCCTAAGAGGGCCACAAGAATGAAGGTCTTAAAAACAAGATCTGAGCCAGACCTTTAATTGACATGTAGTGTCTTGAAACAAGGGAAATTTTACCAAAATATTTTGTTGTTTTGTGATGAAGATCACAAAAGATGGTGAAACTTGGAGCTCGGTCTTGTAGAGATTAAATTCCTTGTGATGTCCAAATGGAGCCGGAATCACTATATATTAGGCTTGTGCTTTGATGTCCTAATTGTAGGATAAGGTCACTATTTCTAGAGTTCCACACATCAAAAGAATGCTCAGAGTTTTGTTGTATAACAGAGTTTGGGATTAGCATTTTATTCTTATAGTGATACTACAATAATTCCAACAATACTTCTTACTGCTTTTTTAGAGAATAGGAATCAAGTTACTTAATATTCCACAATACTGATGAATTTAGATCATAGTAAACTCTGATTTGTCTTAATTCCACCAGACCAAGGGATTAGGAGTTCTTGACATATAAATTATTTTATGTTACTATGATACCTCAGAGTTCAGGCAATGATCTTGAAGGGAAACATATCCTTCTGAGGTTTTACTGCTAAATATACCTCTGAAAATATCTTGAAACCACATAAAAGCACACCTCATAAATTTTGAAACATAACTTGATGACTTCCAGCTTTTGTTTGTAATGGCTGAGCCTATATTTGAATTTGTGCCCAAGCTCACTGAATAGGGCTTGTAGAAAGCCTTAAGACAATGTCATAGATTTTCCTTTTTGAACTCAGACTTGTCCTACCACAGAGGTCTGAAGGTGACTTTTGTTGAAATTCCTTAGGTGCTTCTTAGAGATCGCAATATCTTAAGCTTGGGCTTGTCCTCACCTGGCTTTGATACCATGTTAATTTTGAGTTAACATGTTCTTAGCTTAGGTTAGTTACAAAATTTTCGCATTAATCCATTATCAATCTCATTAATCATAAGTGCAACTAATGAAATAACACAAGTAATAAAAGCTGAAGACAAGCCAAGATAGAACACATGAATATGGCTCAAGCCAGGGAAAAACCCCAAGATGGGGAAAACCCTTATCAATTATTCTTATAATTAATGTCAAATTTTCAGCAGAGAGAGAGAATATAGTACTTCAAAGTCAGAATGACTTAAAAATGAGAAGGTTTAATACCACTGCCCTTAGACAAGAAGATGGTTCCAAAAAGGCTGCAAATCTGATGTTTGGTGTAGGCTCCAAGGACTTATGTCTTCTCTGCAATTCTGGTAGGACTGACTAGGGCATAAACAAATTCAACAACTACCCCATTCACAGCCTTAAATACCTTTACTAGACTACATATTACCTTCAACCAGTCCCTTCAAATGTTGGTAGCCCATAAGCCTTCTTCTAGGCTTCAAAACCCACTACACAGCCTCATGATAAAGCAACCCTAACTATGGCTTTCTTGATGTAGGTTTTCAGCCTCCATGATAGGTTTCTTAAGCCCTGTGGCCTAGCTGTAGGTGACCCAAACTAGTGCAGATGGCTTCAAGGAGAATGACACCTTCACAACAATCCAAAAATGTCATCAAAATCACCCTTAACATGTGCAGATTCTATCTACTTGAACTCAGACCTGTGATAAAGATAAAATGCCCAAGACAAATCATAAATGTGCCCAAACCAATCTCGTCCTCCATCCTATGGAACTGTGCCCTTGAAGATGACTAAATTGAACACAAACTTGCGTTCATCTCCTTCGCTGGAAATCACCTTGATCTTCTGCGGCTACTTCAAAGAGAAGAATGAATATCAAAGTGCCTAGGATAGGTTATTTATATCCTTCTTGGGTAGGCTAACTTGATTACTCGAGGAGGGAATTCAAATTTTCAATTTTCAATTTTCTCGCCTAAAAAAGGTCATGCCTTATGAAATTTCATTTGAGTGAACGAATACTTTTCCTTATCCAAATTTAAGGAAATTGAAGATACAGTCAAACTTCCCTACAAAAAATTCTTTTCATCCTTTGATAATTATCTCGGAAGTGGTTTCCAACAAGATTTACATTTTATGGGCAGAGATGTGCTGAAAAGTTAAAACAGGTGAGACAATTGTTGAGAAGGAATGCCCATCTGTCTATCAAACATCTCGATTTGGAAAATTTTCACATATAATTAGTGATATTCCTTCTAGAGATTACTATATTTACTTAGTAGAGATCATATTCTCAAATGGCCTATCAGGGATTTGAGGTTTTAATGCCTTTATACAAGAGGATAAGATTATTTCTGAGATTGACATATATGCTCGGGTTGGTTCAAACACTCCACTTGTTTTGATGGATACCCCGACACATGTTATTGATGGAGGAAATTTAACTCTTAGATTTGAAGCACTCACTGGTAGCCCTATTTTATGTGCCAGCTACATTATAAAGGACATTATTTTCCTTGATTTTTCTCCTATACTATAACTTCAATTGAAATGATCTGAATATGATTTCCTGCGAGATACAATGATCTAGATAAATGACAAATATGAATTTCCACTTCAAGTTGACTTGGACAGGGACAAAGATGAGTATCTTTCTCCAGATGCAGGTGACTTGTTGAAGCTATTGGATGTATCTTCTGATGAAAACACATTACCAACTACATATGGTGAACTTCGACCTCCTCTTGGAAATCACTAGTTAAATATAGTGAAGTTCATTACAGTCCCACTAAGGATGGTCAATGAAGTTGCTCAGCAGGAATTAGTCAAGTTGGGTGCTATTCAAATGATTATACATCTATTTTTTTATTATCCTTTTAACAATTCCTTGCATCATCAAATGGAGAGCGTCATAGTGTCATGCTTAGAGAACAATAATACATCTCCTAGCAAGCATATCCTTTAGGATTGTAACTTAATTAGAAGTTTTTTGGCAACAGAAAGAAATCCCACTGTTCCTATTGATCATAATAAGGAAACAATATCTTACCCAGGAAAGGTTGCACCAAGAATATGGAACATTGGTCACTTCACACGAATTTCAAACAAGCTTACTCAGTTGGGAATAAATAATATCTAGATACAATAATTGTTGCGGAGAAACGACGAGTGGAATAATTGTGAAACAAATGTTACTTTAAAATGTAATGTAGTGGGGAACGTTGTCCAGTGGACATGCAGATGATCAACAATACACAAACGGATTATAGCTGGTGATGAAGGTGATTTTTGTGGCAGAGATTATGATAAGTCAACAATGGCAAATAACCCGAGTCAAGTATTATGATATGGAATGTTTGACAGTGAAGATGGGGAAGAGGCTCTTGGAGCCATTGGTAGAGACAATGAGAATGCCTTATTTGATTATGAGTCAACAGAAGTGGTTGTCTTCTCTGTCAGAACGGGCATAAAATAGGATGGTGTGATGCTGAGAGAGATGAT
This sequence comes from Pinus albicaulis, assembly GCA_034641835.2. Lineage (NCBI taxonomy): Eukaryota > Viridiplantae > Streptophyta > Pinopsida > Pinales > Pinaceae > Pinus > Pinus albicaulis. Next base: position 65,776,576 of record CM076577.1, on the reverse strand, counting down.
GTTCACCAATACAAATTGGTTTTCCCTTCAAGATGACAGGCATACTAACTGGTCAGTGCTGACATCTCTTGTTTCTTCATCTCTCAGAGTAGAGGATGGTCAAACAAACAACATAAAAACATCAACTAATGTTGGTGGTAATAGTAGCAGTAAAGATGAAATTGTGTTAAAAGATGATGGTAGCAGTAAAGATGAAATTGTGTTAAAAGATGATGGGAAGTTGGTAGATACAAAAGGAAGACCAGTGCCAAACATGAACTTAGGACAAATGGAGTCGAAGGATATTTATAGATTTTGAATATATGTGAATGGTGATGAGAGATAAATTATAATGTTGTTACAACATGCTAGGATCTATCTATGAATGTTGTTTTAGATTGCAGAAAATTAACTAGAGGGCCCTTCCAAGAGTGCTCCACATACATATGCATGGCAACAAAGAGGTGACCTTTCTATAAACTAGAATCTACCCTACCTTTCACTTAGATGATAGCAATAAATTATCCAATTTAATAACAAGAATGAGCAAGGGAAAAGCATAGGAAACACCTCAACATAAATCATTTTTTAGATGGTAGATTTTTCCCTTTAATCAAAGCCCTTTACAGTAGAATTTAAGTGTAATTTCTAGTCAATAGAAACAACAATATGGATTCAAAAATGAAAAACCTTACATGAACAGATACACTCAACCATTCATTTTCCTTTCAAAACTTAGGTAAGTGAAGGTACTTCTCTTATGCATAAATTGAGCTCAAAATCCTCAAAAATGAAACAATAATTAAGAAATCCTAGATCTGTGATATTTCCTAGGGTGAATAAAAATAATTTATCTCCTAATAGCCTCCTAAAGATAAGTAAAAAATACATAATAAAGTTCTAGGACGATTAAGTGGGATGCCACTTTTCATTTCCTCAAGCAAGATGCCCTCTTAGCATTGGCTTGTACGACCATGTTATAATCATATTGGAATATTGTGCATTGTTCTACTCTAGAGTGCTAGTCAAGGGATCTCCTAAAATGTGCCGATGGTCAAAAAATGAATGGAGCACTCCACTATGTGAAGGGGTCAACAACCTAGAGATGAAAAAAATGTGCTAAAAGTAGCATGATCAAGTAGGGTGTTCTCTCTAGTGAAAAATAATGTCCCCAAAAATATGGATCTCATGAATAAGTGTGCAATAATGGTCCTTTGTTTGTTCTAACAAGCTCCTCAAGGAGGTCAACCTAAATAAATGTGCAAAAAGTATTGGTCCATGTGCATAGTAACCATATCTTCTCCAAACAAGCCAATAGAAGCAGAGAACTCTAGAAAAATATTCATGAGAGGTGGAGCCATTCTCATAAAATAAGTTTGGGGACCCAAAACCATGTGCCAGATGACATGAATCCATGTTCCAATACCATAAAACCATCTTAGTACCATGGACTAAGAATATCATGCCCTCGGAATATGTGTCACAAAGTGGAGCGATCCTAAAAAATTGGAATGCAACCAATTGTTAAAGCATCTGTCACTAATCCTAGTGCTCCACTAGCGAAGTATCTAAATTCATGCAACACCGCAATGTGACATCATATGAAGCCAAGAATGCAATATGTTTATCTGATTGTAGCCCCTGTTGATGTGACATGCCTCCACATATGTGCTTGTGCCTAGGGAGATGTGAACTATTCTCTAAGGAAAACAAATATGCAAGAAATGGTGTGGATAAAGGGTTCAAAAGGTGCCCCCAAATATGTGAAGTAGCACTTCAAAATATGATTCATAATAAAGAAAAGGCATAAAGAGCAAAAAAAATGGTTATCAAGCCAACCTCCTCCATATGGAGGCTGCTTGGGGAGGTATTCAAGGTGGATCAAGGCCTCATATAACATGAGGGGTAAGAGGCTCAATCAAAAGAACAGTAGGAAGAACCTAGCTAGTTTAGGATCTAGAATATTACCTTTATTATTGGAAAGGAAATGTGTCATGAGGTGAAGGAGATCTTTGTAGGCCTGGGTAATGATCTCTGTGATTTGTATGGCTATGTCATGGATTTTCTAAGGGGTTTGATTTTTTAAAGGAAATGGTATCATAGGTTTTACTAAGCACTTTGATATTGATACTCAATAAAGTAGACTCCTCATTGATAAACTGGGAATATCTAACAGGCATATACATTCAATAAGTCATTGGATTAATGCATATTCAACGAGAAGCATTCTTTTTGGAGTTTTAATACATCATAGGAAATATTTCAAGAATATTTACATTGAGAAATCTGAATTATAGCTGTACATAATTCCATATATCTCAATTTGTATGGAGGGATATACAATGTCCAAATTTGAATGTGGATGTGGCTGGTGTGGTATTGCAATACTGATTTTGGGGTTTATCACCTCGATTAGTATTGTAAGTCATAGTTGGACTCTACCATCTTGTGACGGACTCTAGCATGATGAAATACTACCAAAGCTAGTTTTTCCTTTCTTTTTGGTGAAATAAGAAGACACTGGTGTTGAAAAGTGTAACTAGGTCAGTCTTCATGTTGACTATGTAATTATGTAAAGAAGATGTCAAAGATCAATAAAATATATTTTTGGTGTACTTTATTCATGGGTTTCATGAGCAAGATTTTATTATGTAGATAGACTTCTTCTTGATGTCTATTAGGTTCATAGGAATACATATAATTAGGTGTCATATATACATGAAGAATTTAGTTTAGATGTCTATGCTCCAAAGACCTTGCAAAGAAGCTCACAAGCAACCCTCAAACAAGATGGAAGACAAGCTCAAAAAGCATTGGAAATCAAGATCCTTTACAACGAAGACAACCCTCCAACAATGTTGGAATAAAGACATTATGAAATGTTATTTATGTCGGCATACAACTTGAAAACAGGCCAGCCTCAAATCTAATAAACATATCAGCTTAAATATAGGGGGAAACAACTATATATACCCCACCAAACTGTGCAGAACAAAAAGGTAATTCGTACATGTATGAGTTTTAATGCGAGGTACAGAACTGCGGTCATCCTCAAGAAAGTATTGTGGAAAACACAGAATTTACTGCAGGAAGAAATTGCGGACAAGACATAATTCACTACAGGAAGAAATTGTGAACAATACTGAATTTACTACAGGAAGAAATTGTTGAATTCTCTGAGGTTTCGACTGGGTTTAAGGTGCAGATTTGGGAACAGGAATTCAGACAAATCTAAAGAGGATCTGCGGATATACATCTGTAACGTTTATGGGTAATGCGTAGTAGAAACAACAAGTTATCACTTGAATATTGCAGATGTCTGTAACACTACAGCGTGGAAAATTTTGAAGTGAATGCAGATCACTTTCCTCCAATTAGCGTTGCTTCTAGGGTTGCATCTAAGTACAAATTTCTGTGTTAAGGCAAGATGCGTTCAAGTGCAGATGATAGTGCTAGAGAAGGGTGTATTCAAGTGTGGATTACATTGTTAAAGAAGGCTGCATTCAAGAACAGATCAAGCTGAGATAAGCAAATAGTTAATGCCCTAAGGAAGCAGAATTTGTAGAGATCGAGCTCTATGGTGTAGAAAGGTGCAAGTCAGTGAAGGACAGTGTAGAAGAGCATAATCAATCATCGATAAGGTCTTGGAAGCATAATAATGTTAAGAGTCTATGTCACGGTCATGATACTTGTCATTTGAATATATATAAGAATAATTCGTTGTGGGTTTTCCTCCCCAAGAGGGAGAGGTTTTTCCCTGGCTCTAGGAGCCTAACTTTTGTGTCTTGTGCATTTCGATAATTGACTTGATGAAAGATTAACTAAGAGAAGACATAATTAATGCAAATAAGTTCACAAGTAATTATCAAGAAGAGAATTTTTATTAATGAACAACCCTCCAAATTCTCAACATGGTTTCAGAGCTAAGGTGTTGAACATAAGGGCTGCTTGTCAACAAAGACACTCAAAGAAGCAAAGATTAAAGTTTCGGTTGGAAAGACAAATTATTTTGCAAGGAACATTATCTAAATACTTCAAGTGAGATCTCCTACCTCATTCAAAATATCAACTCATTCAAGAAAATAATCTTTGCCATTAAATATTTTCACTCAAGAAATTGTTTGAAGAGAATCTCAACTTTTGAAGATAGTCTTTATAATCAAGGGTTAAAATACAATGACATTGAAGAAAGGAAACCCTTGACTTCATTCTCAATCATCATCAAGGAAGCTTCAAGAAAATCCACTCAAGTAAGTATTCATGACCCTATCTGTCAAGATGCCTTATTGTAAAGAAAGCAATAAGCTGGTTGGGTCATCAAACTTTAGTGCATGGAAGAAGAGAACATACTTGAATTTAATTGAAGACGAAGTAATGGACTATATCGAAGGATCTACTATTCAACCCCCAAAATAAGATGCTCCAGCCCATGCCAAGTACATGAAGGGAGAAATTAGAGCCCAAAGGATTTGCATAGAATCCATCAAAGACTCTCTCATTCCCTATGTATCAAAACTAAAGACTGCAAAAAAAATATATGAGAAATTGGTGGAGCTATTCTCTGTAAGTACTGCAGATGAAGCAATCTCTTTGAGACAAGAACTGTACAAAATGAAATTATCAAGGGAAGCAGGAATCACTCCATACTTTATGAGGATTTCTGAAATAAGATATCAACTGCAGGAACTAGGAGAAGTGATGTCTGACACTTCGATGACTACAGTGGTGCTGAATGCTCTACCAGAGGAATGGGGAAACTTCACTTCTAGTCTATATGGGAAGAAATAAGCCACTTGTTAATTTTGGACAACTAGGTCCAAACTCCATGTTGTGATGCTCAGATGAAGATACCAATATTTTCATTAGCTTCCTCTTTCAGAGAGGTGCAAGATCAATCTAAATATCATCTTGATTCGATGAGCAGAACATTTATTTTGAATTTATTTTTAATCTATTCAAAATATGTGCAGGTCGGCCTTATGGTTTTACACCCCCAACAAATGTGTCACACACCCTCACTAATGGATATATATTAGTCAAGGTTGGAGGAAATTTTCACTCATCACATCACACATGTTTCTCTCTCCTCTTCTGATTGGTTCGAGCTACTTGGAGGCAATCATCTGTTCACACGTGGGAGAAGGATGGTGACTTTTGCTGTTGCAGCTAGGGCTCCCACCGCAGGTTTGACCAGCATTGACTTTGGTCAATGTATAGTCAAATGGAGCTAAATTTTGGTACAAACTTCGATTTCTACAGTCTGTACTATTTGGCACAAGAACTGAGGTCAAAGGTTGATTGTTGACTGTCCTATGTTGACTTTGACTTGTCGTTGTTTTGCATTGACTTTCTGGATAGTGTTGACTTTGGTTGACTTGGATTGTCTGGTGAGGGTGATGTGACACATACTGGGTTGGCTGACTGATAATACTTTGCTAGTTGAAGCATCCTGCTGATTGTCGTAATGCACCAACACAAATATATATTTCTAGCTTGTCTTCTGTCGATCTACTGGTATGTTCTATCAACATTTTACTTTATTTTTTATGTGATTGTTTTATAATATTGAAGAGAAATTAAAGTTGCATCAAGCATAGAACATCTACATAAATTTACATGGTTTCAGAGCTGAGGTGAAGACAAAGCCCTAATTTGTAGCAATCACCGAAGAAGAGGATGGGTTCCTCAAACAACAATGGCTTCAAGGTTGATGAAAAATTGATTGAGAAGGATGACTTCCATGCTTGGAAGATGCCATTGGATCTTATGTTGGAAGACCAAGATGTCATGGACTATGTGTAGGGTAAAATCCAAGAGCCTCCATCCACTGCAAATGTTGCCGCCAAAACAAAGTATAAGAAGGGGGAGATCAAAGCAAAGTTGATGATTAGGTACTCAATTCACAAGAGTCTGGTTTCCTACATATCTGAGCTGGGCACATCCAAAGAGATGTATGATAAGCTGGTCCACATGTTCAAGGCCAACAATGTGAATCAAGTCCTATTCTTCAAGAACCAATTGAAGAATCTAAAGAAAGGTAGGGATGAGTCTGTTCAATCATACTTTCTGAAGCTGACCAAGATCAGGAACAATCTGTTGGCTTTTGGGGAGACAATAGATGATCGAGAGATGGTACTCACCGCACTTGGAGGGCTTCCATCCAAATGGCATGTGTTCAACACTACCATTCTCAATAATAATGTGATACCTGACTTTGACGAAGTAATATCGAGATGCGTACAAGAAGAGAAAAGGATGAAGGAGTATGAAAATGAAGGAAATGCTTCCTACGCTACTCATTCTAGAAAGAATAACTTTGGTGGTCCAAAGAACAAAGGAAGAGAAGGAGCCCAAGGAAAGAAGGGAAAGTGTTACACTTGTCATAGGCCAAGTCACTATGCTAGAGAATGTCCTTTCAAGAAGGATTCTCTCGATGGTGATGACAATAACAACAACTGGAGGAATGGAAATAAAAGGAACAACAAGTTCAAGGGAAAGAGGAAGGCTCCCTCTGGCGGAAATTGTCAACCTTTCAAAAGGTCGAGAAACTCTAGGTATGAGGAATCAAATGTTGTTGATAAAAGAAATGAATTCATTCATGTATCTTCCCTCTCTGTTGCATCTCCACCCAACACTAGGGATGTCTGGTTGATAGATAGTGATGTCTCAAGGCACATCATTGGGTTCAAGGAAGCACTCTCTGATATAGTTGAGAAGGATACTAATCTAGAAATTATCCTTGGAGATAATGCCACATATCCCGTGAAAGGGACAGGGACTGTTTCCATCCACTTGTCTCAAGGTCAAGTCCTCCACTTGCAGGATGTACTATATGTACCTAATTTGAAGAAGAACCTTGTGTCTATATCGGCCAAGGAAGAAAAAGGTTTCAATGTGGCATTCATTGATGGAAAGGTGTGCATGTGGAAGAAAAGCTCCAAGGAAGCTATCACAATTGGGTTTAGAATTGATACACTCTACCAGGTTGGAGAAAGTCCACTGGGAGTGATGACATGTGATAATATCTGACAAATTGAACTATGGCACCGGAGGTTTGGACACCTTCACTACAAAGCCCTTCTTGAAGCAAGGAAGGTGGTGACGGGGATACCTGAGTTCTCAAATAATCATGAAGGCGTATGTTAGGGTTGTGCCGAAAGAAAGCATACAAGGGGACCTTTCCCATCAAGCGTCACAAAGACATCTGATGTCTTACAATTAGTACATTCTAATCTATCTAGTATGCTACCCGTGACATCCTTGGGAGGATGTTCTTATTATATGAAATTCATAGATGACTTCTCTCACAAAAACTGGATATACTTCTTGAAGAAGAAGGATGAGGCTTTCATGTGGTTCTGTACCTTCAAAGCCTTAGTGGAAAATCTGATAGGGAAGAAGATTAAGATTTTGAGGACAGATAATGGCACTAAATATGAGACGAACGAGTTCAAGAAATTTTGCAGAGAAATTGGCATCAAGAGGGAGACCACAACTGTGTATACTCCTAATCAAAATGGCGTTGATGAACGAAAGAATAGGACCATTGTGGAAGCTGCCCGTGCCATGCTATGTGACCAGGGTTTATGGAAGTTTTTGTGGGGATAAGCTGTGAACATTGTTGTGTAGATACAAAATCGATGCCCACATTCTGCCTTGGACTCAAAAACTCCTGAAGAGGTTTTCACTGGTAAGAAACCTGACATCTCACATTTTAGAGTTTTTGGATGTCCTGTTTATTTTCATGTGCCGAAAGAGAAGAGGAGCAAGCTGGATGCTTCTGGGAATTAGAAGGGAATGTTTGTGGGCTACAACGAAACTTATAAGGCCTATAAAGTCTATGCGCCTAGTCAAAAGGAAGTGGAGATATGCCACGATGTCACGTTTGACAAAGATGCTTCCCTGAGGAAAGTAGTCAAACTTTCAGGATCTGAAGAAGATCATGAAGCAAGGCCTGGAAATCAAGAAGAACTAGAGGATGAGATGATGCTTGATGTTGAAGGACCGATGGACCTGATTAATCCACCTCCTTCACTAGGGAAGAGACCATCATGGCTTAGGGACACTCTCGAGGATTTCGAGGGACATATGGCCCCAAGGGGGACATCCCATGAAAGCAAGAAGCCGATTAGATACCAAGGGTATGTAGCAGCCATGAGTACTATTGTACAATCTGAGCCTGGATCTTTTGAGGAACCCGTAAAGCATCAAGTCTGTAAGGATGTTATGCACGAAGAGTATGAGTCCATATTGAAGAATTATTTCTGGGATGTGGTTTCAAGACTGGAGGAAAAAACAGTTGTCACCTCGAAATGGATCTACAAGATCAAGCATGGATCTAATGGAAGTGCTGAAAAGTTTAAGGAAATATTCGTTGCCTGTGGCTTATCTCAAAAGGAAGGCATAGACTATGATGACATATTTTCACCTGTGGCCTGATATATCACCATTCGATTTATCATAGCCCTTGCTGCTATGCAAGGACAGAGTCTTCATCAGATGGATGTGAAGACTACATTTCTACATGGTGCGATAAAGGAAGAGGTGTATGTAGAGAAACCTCTGGGGTTCGAAGTCCAGGATCGGAACACCCATGTCTGCAAGTTGAAGAAAGCCCTCTATGGGCTGAAGCAAGCACCCAGAGCTTAGTACGAGAGGATAGATAGCTACTTGATGAAGTTGGGCTTCACTCATAGTAATTCTGATCCGAACCTTTACTTTAAGGTTGATAGAGAGAAGCCTCTCATTCTGGTGTTGTATGTGGACAACCTCTTCCTGACAGGGGCTGACCCTCTCATTCATCAATGCAAGAGGGAGCTTTCTGTTGAGTTCGAGATGAAGGACCTAGGACTCATGCGTTACTTCCTAGGCCTGGAGGTCTGGCAGAGACCTGGAGATATTTTCCTTTCTTAAGGAAAATACATTGCAAAGCTTCTGGAAAGATTCAGTATGGTGGATTGCAAGTCCGTGTCGACACCGATGGAGCTCAAATTCAATAAGTTGAGTGGTAGTGCTACTGGGCCCATGTTAGAAAATCCTATTGAGTATCATCAAATCGTAGGGGCCCTGATGTTCTTAGTGAACACACGTCTAGATACATGTTTTGCAGTGAACACTTTGAGTCAACAGATGGTTGACCCTCATCACACTCATTGGGTTGGTGCCAAGAATATTCTGAGATATCCTTGGGGCACGATAAACCATGGGCTGAGATACACTTCCAGGAGCATGACACTCCTTGGATATACTGATGTTGATTGGGCTGGCAGTGTGGTGGATTGTAAAAGCACATAGGGATGTTGCTTATCACTTGGATTTGCTTTGACATCATGGATGATCAGGAAGCAGAAGTCGGTGGCTTTGAGCACCGTGGAGATCGAATACACTGCAGTGAGTATGGCTTGTTGTGAAGCAGTTTGGTTGCGAAATCTCTTCAGTGAGTTGTTAGGGCACGTGCTAGATACCACCGTGATACTCTGTGATAACCAGAGTGGGATTCGCTTGTCCGAGAATCTCTTGTTCCACGATCAATCCAAGCATATTGATATCAGGTACCACTTTATCTGGGATATGGTACAGCGAGGTGCCGTAAGGCTCGATCATATAGGAACTAATGAGCAGGTCGCGGATATTCTCACAAATCCCCTGGGGAAGGTCAAGTTCCTAACCTTTTGTGAGAGTCTTGGTATTGTGGAACGACCCTATGATGAGGGTCCTGTTGGACGATGAGCTCTGGGGGCTTTGGGGGCTTTGGGGATAGCTTCTCGGAGCTATAACCAACCACAGGGCTAGTCTTGTTGAACCTTGTTGGTGTGCTTCTGCCCCACCATTGTGATGATTGAGTTGGTTCACCTCTCATTATCTGTGCCCCGTATGCATCCTACCCATTGAGTTCAGGGCTCATGGGAAGTACCTCTCATTTGGCCAGTGAGGTGGGAAAAGCTAGAGACTAGTAGCAAAGACTGATGGATGCATCAAAGATTGTCGTACTCACTATCTAGGATGGCATGGTCCAACCACTTGATTTGGGATCAAGTCTATAGATGTTTCGGACCTCTAAGCAGAATCTTTCAGCCGAGAATGATGTCTTTGTGACTAACCCACTTCTGTGTTGAAATAAAAAAGCCAACAAAGCAAGTTACGGTGGGATGACGCACAATGTTGGATTTCACAGGTGGATGGAGTTCTCCCTAGTTGAGAGGGAGTGTTAATTTTTAACAACTAGTTCCAAACTCCATGTTGTGATGCTCAGATGAAGATGCCAATATTTTTATTGGGTTCCTCTTTCGGAGAGGTGCAAGATCAATCTAAAGATCATCTTGATCTGATGAATAGAACATTTATTTGAATTTATTTTTAATCTATTCAAAATATGTGCAAGTCGGCCTTAAGGTTTTACAGCCCCAGCATATGTGTCACACACCCTCACTAATGGATACATATTAGTCAACGTTGGAGGACATTTTCACTCTTCACATCACACATGTTTCTTTCTCCTCTTCTGATTGGTTCGAGCTACTTGGAGGAAATATTTTGTTCACATGTGGGAGAAGGACATTTACTTTTCTGCTGCAACTAGGGCTTCCATCACAAGTTTGACTAGTGTTGACTTTGGTCAACGCATAGTCAAATGGAGCTGAATTTTTCCACAAACTTTGATTTCTACAATTCGTACTATTTGGCATAAGAATCGAGGTCAAAGGTTGACCGTTGACTGTGATGCATTGACTTTGACTTTTTGTTGTTCTGCGTTGACTTTCTGGACAACATTGACTTTCTGGGCTGTGTTGACTTTGGTTGACTTGGATTGTCTGATGAGGGTGATCTGACACATAATGGGCTCGCTGACTGATAAGACTTTGCTGGTTGAAGTATCCTGTTGATCTCCGTAAGGCACCAACACAAATTTATATTTTTGGCTTGTCTTCTGTCGATCTACTGGTATTTTCTATCAACATTTTACTTTGTTGTTTATGTGATTGTTGTCTAATATTGAAGAGAAATTAAAGTTTCATCAAGCATAGAACATCTACATAAATTTACACCACTCCATTCCATGATTTATTGTCTCTATGTAAAATAGAGGAAACAAGACTAAAGTCCAAATCTGATACAAGACCAAGTGAAGAGAATCACGCCTTTGCAGCCTCATATAGGAAGAAAGGTAGAGTTGGAGAATTTGGCAATTAGAATAAAAGAAAGAATATGGACAACTTACAATGCTTTGGATGTAATGAACTTGGGCATTATAAAAGAGATTGTCCTAAATTTGGAAAGGACAAGAGGAAAAAGGAAGAAGCCCATGTCACTAATGAAACAGAAGAACCTGATGCTAAAAGATCTAAGAAGGAGGAATCAAGAGATCTCTATTTCGATTGAGATCATCTTTCTCTTTAAGTGATCTCGGATTAGCTTTAAAATTATATGATAGCAATGTACATTAAGAAGAATCTCGATAGAAGCATGGAAGGAGCTCTTGGTGAAATAGCTTCTGAAAAAACTCTCTACTAAAAGTAAAACAGTCATCAGATCGAGGGTCATCATGGTAACAAAATTTTGGGATGTGATGATATATTAATGAAGCAGGCCAAAGGAATGAAGCTCTTCATTCTAGAGAAATTGCTATAAGATGACTTAGGGAAATAGGTATGAGGTATGTAGACATATATGCTGATATTGGATGTTGTGAATTCATGTCATATGGTTGTAGGTAATAGACTTCCATATTTAAAAGTATGATCTATGAAGGAGGATCTCTTAGTGCACTGACAGATGAAATCAACATAATATGTCCTCATAGAATATGAGGTGGTTTTACATAAACAAGAAATTGGAAAATTTGTAATGTCCTGGGAATGAAGAATGTATAGAGAGGAAGAGATCATGAAACAGAACCATGTCAAGAGGCAGTTATCATCTGAAGTACAAGAATATGTGACTAGGAGATCTCTTGGGAAGATATGTAGACTCTGACGGAAGTCTGGTAAAGAAGAAGACCCTTGGAAAAACATATCATTAGGAGATATGTCAATCTGTATGAAGGATGTCAATGCTTACAGGAAGATGTCATGGTGAAAGATCATCACTAAGGTAACTTTTGTTCTAAAAATTTCATATGTATATGTTTATCTGGATGAATTTATGTAGGGTTGCTAATCATGAGAAAGGATGTATGATCCTTGGAGATGATTCGAAGGAAGGCAGCATGGCATAATAATGGACTAGATGAGGAAGTCTGATGAATCAATTTCCGATAGCTGACATGACTCAGGATGAAAGTGATGGATGAAATGTACCCTATGAAGCTAAAAGTTGAATATTCCTCAATATTGAAATCCATGACATCGAGGATAGGAATTCTTCATGAGTAGCTAAGTGTCCCATCATTACTGTTGGAGGTCCTTGGTTAAGAGGGAGCCTGAAGATAAGTTTACTACTTGGAAGAAACTTGGTAATTCCTAAGAATAAGCTTAGGTACATTCCTTGTATAGGGATGAGTACATTCCCTTGTGGAATAGGTCCTCCCTGGTTGAGAGGGAGAGATAGACACATCATTCTGGTCTTCACTTGGGGAAATAGAATGGAGGATTGGGTAATAATTAGGCATTCGATACTCTTTGAGAATTTATTAGGGAATTCAAGATAAGAGTATTCGGGGACCGATATTCTTTGAGGGCTAGCTACCCAAGAGAAGAATATTCCAAGAAGGTCATACTTTGTGATCACCCGGGTGGAGTATGTGCCTTGGAGAGACAATGACGATGGTGTCTATAAGTCATATGTCTCGCCAACATTGTAGCCCATTGTCTCGTTGAGATATGGGGTTGTTAGTCAAGGCCTTGCACTAGGACAATGCTATTTGATATGATGCTATACATATGCAATTACCAATCCGATTCTTCTTATGAGATTCTGCAGTTTGAAAGTGACCATGCACCTATATGAATACCTCCCTAGTTAAGAGGGAGTGTTGAAAAGTGTAACTAGGTCGGCCTTCATGTTGACTATGTAATTATGTAAAGAAGATGTCAAAGATAAATAAAATATATTTTTGGTGTACTTGCTTCATGGGTTTCATGAGCAAGATTTTATTATGTAGATATACTTCTTCTTGATGTCTATTAGGTTCATAGGAATACTTATAATTAGGTGTCATATATACATGAAGAATTTAATTTAGATGTATATGCTCCAAAGACCTTGCAAAGAAGCTCACAAATAACCCTCAAACAAGCTGGAAGATAAGCTCAAAAAGCATTGGAAATCAAGCTCCTATACAACGAAGACAACCTTCCAACAATGCTGGAATAAACACATTATGAAATGTTATTTATGTTGACATACAACTTGAAAACAGGTCGGCCTCAAATCTAATGAACATATCAACTTAAATATAGGGGGAAACAACTATATATACCCCACCAAACTGCGCAGAACAAAAAGGTAATTCGTACATATCTGAATTTTAATGCAAGGTAAAAAATTGCGGTCATCCTCAAGCAAGTATTGCAGACAAGACAAAATTTACTACAGGAATAAATTGCAGACAAGACTGAATTTATTGCAGGAAGAAATTGTAGAATTCTCTGAGGTTTCTAATGGGTTATAGTGCAGATTTGGGAACAGGAATTCGGGCAAGTCTAAAGAGGATCTGTTGATATATATTTTTAACATTTATGGGTAATGCATAGTAGCAACAACAAGTTATCACCTAAAGATTGCAGATGTCTGTAACACTATAGCATGGAAAATTATGAAGTGAATGCAGATCTAAGTACAGATTTTTGTGCTAAAGCAAGTTGCGTTCAAGTGCAGATGATAGTGCTGGAGAAGGGTGTATTCAAGTGTGGATTACATTGTTAAAGAAGGCTGCATTCAAGAACAGATCAAGCTGAGATAAGCAAATAGTCAATGCCCTACGGAAGTAGAATTTGTAGAGACCGAGCTCTCTGGTGTAGAAAGGTGCAAGTCAGTGAAGGATAGTGTAGAAGAACATAATCAATCAGCAACAAGGTCTTGGAAGCATAAGAAGGTTAAGGGTCTATGTCACGGTCATGGTACTTGTCATTTAAATATCTATAAGAAGAATTCATTGCGGGTTTTCCTCTCCAAGAGGGAGAAGTTTTTCCCTGGCTCTAGGAGCCTAACTTTTGTGTCTTGTGCATTTTGATAATTGACTTGATGAAATATTAACTAAGAGAAGACATAACTAACGCAAATAAGTTCACAAGTAATTATCAAGAAGAGAATTTGTATTAACCAACAACCCTCCAAATTCTCAACAACTGGGAATCTATGGTTAGCTTGATTTCTTGTTGTGGAACATTTTTCTCAAGCGGCAGAGCTAGCCAATATAAATTTGATACTTCCATCATGTGTAGTATGAGATATCCTTAGTTTAATGTATTCATTATGTGTACTCAATTCTGTTGTTTTATTTGTTTTTCAGCTCAGAATTCTATTCAAGGTGTATTTTGTATTGTTTGTCATCTACTTGTAGTTACATGGAAAGCACTTAATTGCATACTAAATTCTAGTGATGTAATCATGACATTAAAACTAAGTCCCCAAAGGTATGCAAATGATTTATTCTGACAATTTTCAAATTACAATTTTGAACCCTATGAGGCCTGCCAAGCTCCAATGCATGGCATTCAAATGTCTCTTATTAAAATTCGGAATAATAAAATCAGGGCTCTGGCTTAGACAGGATGAGTAGCTAAAACATGAATGTTAGAAAGAAAATTTTGCATAAAGATACAATGCCCGGTGGTTGATGAATTTGCCTTCAAAATGAGGAGGGAAATCTCAATCTCTCTGCGTAGCTTGTAAAAAGAAACAAATTGAATAGTGTTGAAAGAAAAAGAACAAATCAGAGGAATAAACCCCAAACAAAGAGACCCTAATTCCTCACTGCCATCAGAGAAAAAACAACTCTAATATTCATGAAAAGATGAGTTATTCAGGCACTGGCACTGTATGTAAACTCCATCTCCATCCCAAAAATGATGATTGAAAACCATTCTCCTAATGCTCTGCAATACGATTGATCATAGGGTTGAATCCAAATTAGGTATTTCAATGTGAACGAACTAAAAAAAAGAGAGGAGAAAATGTATCCAAAATGTAGTGTAACAATGAAACTAATTTTCCAGGAAAAGAGCAAAGGATCGGAGAAATAAAAGTACAAGAGTTTACTGAGACAAGTGGTTTATGCAAAACCAATATGAATATCACAATCTTTTTGCAGTAGTTCTTTGCATAGCTTATAAAACAAGAATGTTGCTTATAAAACACGAATGTTGGAAAGAAAAAATTTGCATACAGTGCCAAGTAATTGATGAAATGTAGTTTATGAATTTACCTTTTAAAACATGGTTCGAGGGTAATATCGATCTCTTTGTCTGCCCTGTCACTCCCTTCAATCAACTTTCAATAATCGAGACATACATGTGGCATTACAGAAGGAATCCATAATGTCTCTAAATGCATTCACATCACTGAGTGAGTTGTCTAGGAAGATAAGTACATGAATAGTAGATGTGTGAGAATTTTATATCCTCTGCCCATTTTATGAAAATGTTAATTAATCACGAAAATCTCCATAACTCCCTCCTCTCGTCTATTTTATGAAAATCTTCATTAATCCTGAAAATCTCCATGACTCCCTCCTCCTGCCTATTTTATGAAAATATTCATTAATCCTGAAAATCTCCATGACTTCCTCCTCCCACCCATTTTATGTGAAAGCCAATTTTAGGTCAAGAATTGATTTTCATAGTGTCATATTTCTATTATTAAAGTTGTTTTTTTTGTGATGAAAAGGATTAAATGTTTTTCCTAGTCTCTATTTTATGAAAACTATAATTAATTTTTTAATACTTTCTGAAAATTTAATAATTGTTTTTTTAATATTCTATATTAAAAATAAATAAATGATTAACTATTTTTTAATAATACTTTATATTAAAAAATTAATTGTGTTATAATTTTTTAGTACTCTGTTAAAAAACTAATTGTGTGTGGAAAATTTACAATCGGTGTATTTAATATTGTAAACTGTAATTCAAAAACAATTTAAGTTGAGATAAAAAAAATATTAATGGAGATGGTGAAAACCCTAACCTGTAACAAACCCTAGTTTTTTGGCGAACTCCATGGGAGCTTGTCTGCACCCAGGACTGGAATGATAGTAGATCAAGGCAGAGGTTATAGGTTTATTTTGGCGACAAGAGTTTCAAGGGATGATTCTGCCACAATGCTGGGGAGTTTTTTTATTACCCGCCATACCAACAAGACTGCTCGGAGCTCAATACTTGATTTTCTACGGTGGTCTGTCGCCAACGGTCACTTTTTGTAAAGTTTGCTAATGGTAGTTTCTCCTATGTGTATGGTATTACCACTGGACGCATGATCCTCCAAGTTAGATGATGAAATGACGGGCTCCTAATGTAGTATCTTATTTACTACTTTTTGCTATCAATAGAAATACATTAACGAATTTTGGAAAAAAAAAAAACCTCTTTCACTCTAGTAGTGTTCTATCCTTTTTTAATATAAATGTTATGACATACCTGACCTTTCATTCTTTAATTGCAAATTTTGGATATGTGATGGTCTATTATTGATGAAAAACCAAATGGAGACTATTTTTCGAGCATTTTGGGGCTCATGTCAAGGTACATAACACTAACATCATTTTCCACTGGTCCTGTCAGTGACCATATCAAGTGTTAGGTTGATTGGTGTAGTCATTTTTCTATTTTTTCATCGACCCTATAAATGTAATGACTTGCTTAACCTTTCATCCTTTAATTCACAAATTTTGGTGAACTAACAGTGCTACGCAAAAACTGGGTAGCACAAAGTCATCTTTCCTTCATCCAAAAGAAAAACATATTTGAAACAATGTCTATCTTCGAACCTCATCCATCCTCAGTTAAGAAAATAGAAACAACAGAAAATCATAAAATATGTCTGTGTACTGACAGTGTTGTGCAGCAACTGGGTAGCACAAAGTCATCTTTCCTTTATGGCTGACACATGTTCGATGAAAGATGGGTTAAGATGGCATCTCGATGTATGAAAAACCCACCTCTAAAATCTTTGATAGCTGGAAGCTCCAAAACATGTGTGAAACTCAGTAGGCAAGGACTGCGCAACACACTTTGTTTTGGGTATATCTCCCAAACCGTAACATATTTTTTTTGGGAAGGATGGGGAGTTGTCTAACTCAAGCCCATCAATGGGTAGAACAAAATACAGGCAGGGGCAGAGGAGAGAATTCCAGAAGTGGGGAAGGGGGACGACACAATTCCCAGCGGGAGCCCATTGACAGGATATTTGATTTGGAGGCGCTCTTCCTTGCTGAGAACGACGAGGCAGATGCTTCTGTCATCACCAGACTGGAGGTAGACCTGGTCCGAAACTTGCGGTAGGAGTATGGGGAGTGGGTTGAGCTGCAACCATTTTGGGTTACTTGGATTATCCTGTGACGTCTGATTTGCGAGAGGAGGCGAATTGGCCAAGCCGTGGGGGAGAGCCTCCACAACATTAGGGAAGGACTCGACAACAATTATGGTAAGATTCATAACACTCTTATGATTGATGGGTACCTGGATATTCTGCAACCAGACTATGCACCTTAGGTTTATGATCTCAGGGATGGAAAAGAGGAGGATGCTGTGACTATGCAAGCACCAAACAATGTGGGGGGAGAGAACTAGCACCGAGCTTGTCTATGTGTTTCTTTTATTATGTTAAACTTCTGGTGGGCCTCTAGCCCTGTATTTTTCAAAGTTCGAAGTCTTAGTAGATTTTGTTGGCTAAATGTTGAAGCTCTGGCGCTCCTATCTGTTTTAGGGGTCATTAGAATGGATATCCCTCTGGTTTCTCGTGTTGGGCAGAGACGTTTTGACAATCTCAAACTCACGGTCTGGTTTCCGGATTGCCGACAGATCAATGAATGTAAATATTTAACTAATTAATAGAAGGGGTCCCATACTTGCTAATAAAAAAAAAATGGATTTAAATTAATGGGTTAATTTGAAATAAACATATATATAATGGTTATTTAACATTGGAGAGTAAAAGACTTATATTAATAAGAATTATTTATAATTGTTATTTAATAGAATTATTTAAAACAAAAGAGACTATATATATATATATATATATATACATTAACAAAAACGGTTATAATTTATTAATAGGTCGAAACTGGTTGGGCCGGGGCCAAATCAACCATCACTACAAAGCTTCAAGCCAGCTTTCCATGAAAAGAGAAACTTCACTAAAAAATTCAAGGAATAGAGATTTGAGAAGGAGTTTCATCATTTTTGCTAAAAGCTCCTTGCGGCAGAAGGCAACCTTCATTTGCATTGGTGTCCACTTCCTTGTTCAAACCTCAGAGAATGTGGAAAAATTGGTATGAGGTAAAGTCTAGCAGCATGAACTTCAGCCTTTGAATGATCTTATTTAGGACTAGATTGTTGAACTGATCCTCCGAATTTAACGTCTTTATCAAAAATTTTGAGTCGCCGAAAGCTTGGAATTCTCTAATACCTTTCTCACAAGCAATTTCACAGGATTTTAGCAGACTAGGGATTTATGCCTGATTATTAGTTCTCTACCCAAGGCCCTAGCTAAAGTTCTCTCTTATTAGATCATCTGTGGAGTAGAGCACTCCACCAACACCCGCAGTCCTGGGATTTCCTTTAGAGGCATCGTCAAAGAAAATCGGTACTTTACCCTACTTCCTCCACCACACTTGAAAGGTTTCGTCCGAATCTCGTAAACACCATCCTGAATTGGTGAAGGGGAAAGTTGAGATTTGTTTTCTATCCCGATAAACAAAGGTTCCCATCCAAATATTTTCTTCAGGAAGGAGAGAGCTTTCGGGTTTATGAGAATGTTGAGTCACAATTTCAAGAAGGAGAGCCACAACAAAATTTTCCTTCCATTACCGTGGAATACAATAGAGGTGGTTATGGAAAAATTCAATTCCTCGCCGAAAAATATTCCAAATCAACGAACCTTTCATATTGTTATCAACCTGCAGATTTCTCAAAGGGACACCTTTGGCATACTTCTTTCTTAAAATTTGACTGACAGGGTGTTTTGGATTCACATATAGTTTCCACAGAATTTTGCAGCCCAATGAAATGTTTGTGTGGATGGGATCTCTAATTTGAAGTCCACATTTCGAAATTGGGCATTTGACCATTTCCCAATTAACTAAATGGAACTTCTTCTAATTACCTTTCCCACCATGCCAAAGAAAGTCATGGATTAACTTTGAAACCTGATCGGTGATAGAATTTGGGGCCAGTGGAAAGGAAGCCTGATAAATAGGCACAACAGAGAGAACCAATTTTATGACGACTAATTTTATATCGTTGGTGAGCCAATGGCCTCCCCAAGAGGCAATTTTTGACTTGATTTTGCAGATAACATCAACCCACAGTGAACACTTGTTTACTCCAAGAGATAAAGGAAGCCTGAGATATTTAATTTTTTCCCAAGAGGCATAACCAGTGAAACCCAATTGGTGCAGCAGAAAGGAAGCCTGATAAATAGGCAAGGCAGAGAGCACTGATTTTATGAGGACTAATATTCCATCGTTGGTGAGCCAATGGCCTCCCAAAGAGGCAATTTTCGACTTGATTTTGCAGATAACATCAACCCAAAGTGAACACTTGTTTACTCCAAGAATTAAAGGAAGCCCGAGATATTTAATTTTGTCCCAAGAGGCATAATCAGTGAAACCCAATTGATTTGCAATTATGTGGATGGCTTGTTGCTCAACATTCCACCCATACACCGTTCTCTTCATGTCATTGATGAGAGCACCAGAGACGTTGCAGAAGCTATGGAGGATTAATTTGTAGGAATTTGTGATCCTTATGGAGGCTCCGCTTAATAGGAGATAATCATTAGTGAATATGGCATGGTTGATGGGATCCAGTCCTTTCATCAGTCTTATGCCTGGGACTGTCTCTGCGAGCTTTTCAGCTGTCAATTTTCTGCTAAGAGAGTATGCCATCAAAATGCACAGGAAAGGGGAGAGAGGGAAGCCTTTCCTTAATCCCCTATGTATAAATTATATGTACTAAGCATGCATATGTCCTATATTCACCTGATCCCACAATATTTAACTTCTTGCAAGATACTGAATCATTCTACTGTTAATATTTTGCGGAAAATTAATTGCACACACATGTAAAGCATAAATAAAAATAATCGCACGTAATACAATTGTTTTTAACCAAGAAAGACTAAAGCTAAAAACCCCAACTATATATTATGTATCATGGAATCATATGAAAATCCTCATACAAAGCTTATCAAGCTCTCAGTACAGTGCAATCATCATACACTAATCAGGAACAATCTTGCAAATCCATGCACCGATCTCTGCCCTCCTGCTAGCCTGCCTCCACTACGTAATCCCTACTGAATAATAGCTCTGAATAAATTTGAATTACTCTTGCCTTGACTGCGCAATCCTCATTGTCAACTCCAATGTGTGTGTGATGCAATCAACACATCACTATAGTCACAACAGATAGTCCATCTTGCCCTTTCACCTACCTCTCCACTGGGTCTCCACTGAAACTGCCATGCACTATAGTTAACTGCTATATTGTTTAGTTTATTATTGAGTTATTATTTTTGAATTAATTAAATAATTAATTCACTCCACTCTCACTAGTGTATCATTCAGTTAGACTAGATACAACTAGCTCAACTGAGTCTAACTGAGTTAAACTAAATACAACTCCATAAATACTCTTCCAACTGTGTCATAACTTTGCCACTTGAGTTCTAACTGAGTCCTCCATGCATTAGCTCCAGTAAACCCTTGGGAATTGTGTAATTCCCTTAGTCCACTGATGTTCCACATCTGTGCACTGAAACAAAGTGCTCCAAGAGAATAAGTTGCTATTTAGAGTCTGATTATTATTAAGAGCTAATAATAATCGACATGCATCTATTTTTAGATCAACGATCTATAAATAGACTTCACCAAATATTCTAAAAATAGAATTTCATCTATTTTTCCAACTTGATCAACCATCCACAAATAGCATCCTGCAACTTCTGAAATATGATCATCATGTCTAAAAGTAGACATAGTCTAAAAATAGACTTGCGCCAAAAATAGCCTGCGGGCCCACTTAGTGAAGGTGACTCTTTTCACTAAGCTCATCATCTTGTTGAATCCCAACACTCCCTCTCAACAGATAGGAATTATCCTTCTGCCAGAATCTTGCCACCTCGCATGGTATTCGAACTTGCTCCTGGTGAGGTGCCTTGGTAATTGCATCATGATCCTGCGCGGGAATGCTGACAACATGATCTTCGTGCACACAACCTCTCTGAAATATGATGATACCTTCAGATCTATCATGAAACATAGGATTAACTGAGAGTTTAATGCAACTCTGATTATCACAATGAATCACCGTGGGATCTAAGTGTGAATCGAACAAACCAACCAGAATCTTCCTCATCCAGATAGCCTCACAGGCAGCTAAACTTGTTGCCATGTATTCTTCTTCCGCTGAACTAAGTGCCACGGATCTTTATTTCCTGTTGTACCAAGAAACTGCCGTAGATACGATACTGAAATTCCCTCCTGATGTGCTCTGTCTGTCTGTTGGGCTTCTTGCCAATATGCATCTGTATAGCCATGCAACTTCACCTCATGCGCTGTACGTACCATAAACCATAATGGGATGTGCTCTCGGGAATGTCTAGGAACCTTGTGCTTGCCTTTGACTTCCAAAAAGGGCATTATGACTTAACCATTGGCAGAGGTTTTGGTTCCTTTCGAATAACATATGTACGGTCTTATAGACTAAATACATGAGCGAACCCACCAACTATCGATAAAAAGTGGCATCCACTACCTCTACCGATGTAGCATCCTCTTTCTTCCAATTTCCTGGAAGAGGAGTGTCGATAGGCTTGCAGCCTTGCATGTGAAACTTCTCCAGTATCTCCCAGGCATACTTGCCTTGAGACACAAACAGTTCACCTTCCCGCTGCCATATTTCCAATCCAAGGAAATAATGAAGGAGGCCCAAATCCTTCATCTCAAACTCCTTTGCAAGATCTGCCTTGCATGAGTGTATCAACTGCTCATCAGCCGTTAGTATTAAATCATCAACATAAAGTACAATGATTAAAAGCTTACCCTCCACCACAATCTGGTACAATTTTTCATCCGCCTTACTCTTGGTGAAGCCAAGTCCAGTGAAATAGTTGTTGATCCGAGTGTACTAAGCACGTGGTGCTTGTTTTAGCCCATACACCACTCTTTTGAGTTTGCACACATGCGACTTGCTGCTAAAGATCTCAAATCCTTCAGGCTGCTCAATGTACACCTCTTCCTCAATGATCCCATTAAGGAAAACAGTCTTCACATCCATCTGATGAATGTGGCAACCCATCTGCACTGAGAGAGCAAGGATGGTCCGTATGGAAGAATACTGTGTCACAGGTGCAAAGGTTTCTTCATAGTCAATCCCCTCGATCTGTGAGAAGCCCTGAGCAAAAAATATTGCCTTATACTTCTCGACACTCCCATCAACAACTTGATTTACCTTGTAGATCCATCTTGATCCTACAATTGATTTTCCTAGTGGCCTTGGAACAATATCCCAAGCACTGTTTCTGACAATGGAGTCATACTCCTCCACCATGGCATCTACCCATGTGGTCTCCTGCACTGCTTCTTCAAAAGAAGATGTCTCTATCGTGATGCACTTGCTCATAAAAGACATGTAGCTAGTAAATTGGTCAGGTGACTGTCTCTGTATGTGCTGTGATGTAGAGACTCCTACATTCTGTGTTGCATCAAGATTCAATCTCTCAGCTTCTGTGGTATGCTTTCTGCCTTGTCTGATGTTTGGTTCTACATGAGTGGACTCCTCCACTCCATGAATCTCCTCCTGTGGCTGATCCACATCTAGAGGCTCATCTTTGGGAACAAGAAGTTCCTCCTCCGCATGCAAATGTAGCTCCCTCTCAAGCGACAACTTCATGGCTTTCACCTCATTGAATTTTATATCTCGTCGCACAACAGTCATCCGACTGTCTGTCAAATACACACGATAATTATGGGGTGTTTCTGTGTACCCCACAAATATCCAAACTTCTGCAGTCGGATCCAGCTTCTTCTTGGCATCCTTTGTCACATGAATGTAAACAGGTGAGCCAAAAATCTTGAAATGAGAAATATCAGGCTTCTTACCAGTAAAAGCTTCTTCAGGTGTACTCATGCCAAGTACTCTATGAGGACAATGGTTTTGCACATAAACTGCATTTTTTCATGCTTCCGCCCACAAGTGCATCGGTAGGCCCTGGTCATGCAGCATCGCTCATGCAGCACCCACGATCGTTCTGTTCTTCCTCTCCGTGACCCCATTCTGTTGTGGGTTATGAGGTGCTATGAGTTCTCTTTGAATTCCTTATTTGCTACAGAAGTCTTGGAATTCACCCGATATGTATTCACCACCATTATCGCTTTGTAGAGCTTTCACTTACTTCCCCGACTCCTTCTCCACCAATGCCTTGAACTCACAGAACTTTGAGAACGTTTCACTCTTCTTCTGCATGAAGAAGATCCAACATCTATGAGAATATTAATCAACAAATATAATATAATACCTGTGTTTTTTTGTTGAAGAAACCAAGAAAGGTCCCCACACATCTGTGTGAATTCTCTCCAGGAACACCGAAGCATGGTTCTCCTTCTCATGAAAGGTGGTCTTTAAAAACTTACCCATAGTACATCCCTTACACTGATTTGACTGTGCAAGAGTACCCTTTGGAAGTCCAGTAGAAATATGCTGCAAAATCTTCAAAGCGCCATGGTGAAGATGGCCCAATCTCCTGTGCCACAATTCGCCCTCATCCCACCTCACCACTTCTTTTGCTCTTCCCACCATTGCAGCACAGCGATCTACCTCTAGCTTGTAGAGATTCTTAATTTGAAACCCTATCTTCTTGGTTTGACCCGTTGTTTTATGTCGAAGGAAGGCTTTTCCCTCATTGAAAACAACATCATAACCTCTGTCTTCCAGCATTGCGACTGAGACCAAGTTCTTCTTCAGACCTGGAACATGCATAACATTCTTCAACAAGAATGGATTACCATACTCCCTCTCAAAGGTAATGGTCCCAATTCTAGTCACACTGTACCGACCATCATCACCCATCTCTATATGCATCTGTAGGTCCTTCCCCTCCAAGTCACTAAACAACTCTTTGTCTCCCGTCATATGGAAAGACACACCACTATCAATATACCACACCGATCCCATACAGCTTGAAACAAAGCATACGATCAAAGAGAAATCAAGTTAAAATTGCAAGGCTAAGGCCTCTCCAGCTGCAGATCCATCAGCCTTCTTTTTCTTCTTCTTCTGTGGACAGTTGGTGGCGAAATGCCCATGTTCGTGATAGTGAAAACACTTCACTTTGGACAAATATTGCTTCTTTCCTTTAGCATCGGATTTTGAAGGATGATTCTTCCCCTTCCCTTTCCTTTCTTTGGCAGCCAAAGCGAAATTCTCGTCATCTTCATTCTTCGATGAAGGTCCATCCCTGGTACCTCGCCTTATCTCCTCCTGCACAAGATCCGACCAAAGTCGCTCCTATCCCGGTAGTTTTTCCCGTCCATTAACAGAGTCTTCGTAGCTATGAAAACTCTTCAGAAGCCCAAGAAGAGCCAAGCTGACCAAGTCTTCATCATCAACAGTAACCCCCACACTTCCTAGTTCATCCTTGCAGTGGAAAAACTTCGTGAGGTATTTTGGAATACTGTCGCCTTTCTCCATTTTTATTTGTCTGAGCTTGTCTTTAAGCACCAACTTCCTCTGGTCACTTCTACTTTGGAAAAAATTTATCAAAGCTTTTCACATTAAGAATGGAGTGGCTTTCTATTGAAGGCTGGAAACAATATGGTCCTTCACACCTTCCAACAAAATCCTTCTCGTCTTTGCTGTCTTCTTTTGCTATGCGTCAAGTAATGCAACATCGCTAGATCCCAGCTTAGGAACATCACTATCGATGAACTCCTTCAGTCCATTATCCTCCAGCATTGCCTCCATCCCGTCCTTCCAGGCTATGTAATTCAAGCTCCCATCAAGGGCATACTCTAATCGCAACCCATTGAAATCCATTTCAATGTATACTCAACTTCTGCACCAGGAATATTCTGTAGCAAATTCAAATTGTCCACCAGCACAAACTCACTTTACAATTTCAATATTCAATTATCAATGCTTTGATACTATGTAGAAATTATATGCACTAAGCATGCATATGCCCTAGATTCACCCGATCCCACAATATTTAACTTCTTGCAAGATACTGAATCATTCCACTGTTAATCTTTTGCAGAAAATTAATTACACACACATGTAAAGCATAAATAAAAATAATCGCACATAACACAGTTGTTTTAAACCGAGAAAGCCTAAAGCTGAAAACCCAAATTATATATTATGTATCATGGAATCATATGACAATCCTCATACAAAGCTTATCAAACTCTCAATATAGTACAATCATCATACACTAATCAGGAACAATCTTGCAAATCCATGCACCGATCTCTACCCTCCTGCTAGCCTGCCTCCACTGCGTAATCCCTACTGAATAATAGCTCTGAATATATTTGAATTACTCTTGCCTTGACTACGCAATCCTCATTGGTGACTCCAATGTGTGTGTGATGCAATCAACACATCACTATAGTCACAACAGATAGTCCATCTTTCCCTTTCACCTACCTCTCCACTGGGTCTCCACTAAAACTGCCATGCACTATAGTTAACTGCTATATTGTTCAGTTGATTATTGAGTTATTATTTGTGAATTAATTAAATAATTAATTCACTCCACTCTCACTAGTGTATCATTCAGTTAGACTAGATACAACTAGCTTAACTGAGTCTAACTGAGTTAAACTAAATACAACTCTGTACTCTTTAGCTGTGTCATAACACATATGGAACAACAGAGTGTCATGTAATCCGATAAACCTTCCAAGTTATGCAATTCCTTGGTCATAAATGTTCATCTTGTGCCATTAAAATGTAAGAGAATAGTTATGGGTCTGATTGTGTAGGCGGCAGCAATAAGCCTTCACTATTTTTGAATCAACACGATTTATAAATGAACTTAAGCAATATTATAAAAATAGAATTTCATCTATTTTTCCAACTTGATCAACCATCCACAAATAGCATCCTACAACTTTTGAAATATGATCATCATGTCTAAAAATAGACTTGCGCCAAAAATATCTTGCGGGCCCACTTAGTGAAGGCGACTCTTTTCACTAAGCTCATCATCTTGTTAAATATCAACACCCTCGATGCTTGAAAATAATTGGCAGGTCTTCCATTAAAAAGTGGAGCTATCCATGGCTTATTGATTCATGCTTTGATCAAATTGAAAAACTCAGGAGAGAAACCAAAGGAAAGAAATACTCTTTAGAGGAAGGAAAGATTGACCCTGTCAAAGGCATTTTCCATATCTTAATCATCATCCCTTGCTCCTTCCGTTGATGGCTGGAATGCATTTATTCTTGCACCTGAATGACATTGTCCAGGATGTGTCTGCCTTTAACAAACCCTCCTTGAGAGGGGGAGATGAGGTTCCCAAGCAGCGGCTTAATTCTGTTCGCGAGAATCCTGGCGAGGATTTTGTACGAAGCATTATAGAGGGAGATGGGCCTAAATCTTTCAAAGGATCCAGGATTCACCTCTTTAGGGATTAATGCTAAGAAGGTAGAGTTAGGGCCACCCCCCACCTTAGCTTTTTTCTGTTACAAGCTAAAAAATTGTTTTGCCTACTAAATATGATAGGAATACAATTTTCTACCCATTAAAGTGTGGCTAATACAGAATCCAGATCACACAACTAGTCATGTTTTAGATATAATTTCACAATTTTGAATCAAATGAATTTCATGCCACGAAATGAATCCCAAACTTATTCTGATATGACCCGCTACAGAAGCACGCAACAAGTAACATAAAATTAACAGAAACAAAAGGTCAAAGATGAAATTTACGACATGTAACATAAACAAGGTCAAAGATGAAATTTACATGCTTGAAGAATTTGAACAAGATGATGTTTCTTTTCTGTAAAGTCCTTTAGCTCCACCTCCAATTACATTTTCCTCTTCAATTTGTCAGCTATAATGTGTGCATTTTTATTGACCTAACCAGACAAAGGTTTAGAGACATAAATTACTTGTATAGAAAATTCTAAAATGAAATTTGGAACATTTAAAAGCACTATATGAAGAAAAAATAAGACGACAATGATAAGCTAAGCTCTTGAAGCTACTTAAGCTCCCAATCCTTCCTATATTGGTGTTAGGGTTTATGATATCATCCATTATAACTGGGACATACATGTCGACACAATCGCTCTGAATTGATTTATTTTGTGACCATTGTAATTATGAAATTAACTTGTTAGTATTTTTCCTGTGGCTAATTCATTTCCAATCCTCTAAAATTGAAAAGCTAAAGTTTGCTGTGGCTAATTCATTTCCAATCCTCTAAAATTGAAAATCTAAATTTTCCCGTGGCTAATTCATTTCCAATCCTCTAAAATTGAAAAGCTACAGTTTTAGTTGATTTCTATAAGATAAAATGAATTAACATATACATGTTGAAATTTGAAAAGACACAGAATCAAACTTTGAGTCATCCCATTTTATGCCTCTAAATGGAGACCTAGGAAATTTTACCAGAAAATTAACATATATACCTGGCACCTAAGCCATCAGAAGTCCTTCATGTGCAAGTTTATTGCAGTAATTCCTATAATTAAACAATGAAAGTAAAATGTTGTTACCTACCACTTGAGTGGATTTAGTAGCCACTAGAAGCTTCTCCTCCAGCATGGAGCCTCATTCCTACTTGTCTGATTCCACATCCATTTCCTCAGCATTTGATTTCTTTTCTTTGGGACTCCCACAAGCTCGGGTCCAGGCCAATCCCAAGGCCATTTTTGGGTCTCTAGATTTTTTAGGGACAACTTGATCATCACAATCAATTTGTGCCATATCATCTCGCTGGTGATCTCCTATGGTATTACCACATTTTATTTCCCTGTCATAATCAACGCCTTCTTGCTTTCTTTTCTATGTATTTTTTTCATTGATTTTGTGGTCGGAAAGCCACCTGTGGTCTTTAGTTTTGGTGTCACAGTTGTGTGTTCGGAAAGGCACCTGTGGTATTCACTTGTGCAACCATTGTCGCACATGCCTTATACTTCGTCTTCCTCCATTGAACCCTAAACATACAACCTCATTATGCCAGTTTAGAAGTATTTTTAAGTTGCAAAGAGATACGGAGGGCTTGGGATGGGCCATCACCCAGAGTGTGGGAATCCAATTTCTTGAATTCAACCAAAAGTATGATATGAGACTTTTTATGGCATGGAAAATCCCTTCCTCATTCCTTGGAAAAACCATGCAACGCGAGGGAAATAAACGATGGAAATTAAAATATGAAGTTTTTGATGTTCTCGGGTTAATTTCAGACAGATGCACTTGTACTGGGAATCCGAATTGTAGTTGTGGTAGACTCCCACTGCTATAAGTTCAAATATATATGGGTTAATTTCAGACAGATGCACTTGTACTGAGAATCCGAATTGTAGTTGTGGTAGACTCCCACCGTTGTAAGTTCAAAAATATATATATTTGAAAGACAAAAATCCTATGAAACCTGGAAGAGAACTTAAATGAAACATGAATCTATCTTTTAAGATGAATTAGATTCCATTAAATGTAATGTATGTTTTTATTTTTGACTAATAGGAAGGTATTTTTAATATAAATAATTATTAATCATATAAAAATTGAGTTTTTTTATGTCACATTATTTTAGGGGATTTTGGTTGATTTTTTAATTTAATCATGTAACGTGACCTAATATTTGTGTAGTTAAAAAAATGGAGTGAAGTAGTAATGTTATGGATTGATGATTATTTTGAATTAAATGTTTAGTTTAGTAAGGATAATTAATTTATGGAGGTTTTCTATAATGTTCAATAGAGGGAGTTAATATGGGAAAGGTGATAATTCGGCTCCCATATGCTTTAGAAAATTGGTATTTCTTTGTCCATAAATGTTAGAGGTGGAAAATATCCTTGGTTCTAAAGTTAAGTTCGTTCCAACATAACTATATCTTAAACCATAAATTACTGTTGACCTCATGGATATAATATAAATTTGTTGTCTTGTAGGATAGTCTTGTCATTATCAAGTGGGAAAAGGAGAAAAGGACTAGATATTAGGAAGAGTTGAGAAGGATAGAGCAGGAGATCACTCTCATGCTTGATGAAGATGGAAGGGGGCACTCCTCGGTGAAACAAAAAGCTTCTCTCACCCTTCTAGAAACCAAGAAAATTCATCTTCTTAGAATCAAGGAGGAAGCTTGCGACTCAAGAGAAGAGCCATCTGGCTCACGGCGGGGGATAATAATACCAAAATTTTCCAGCAATGTGCCAAAGGTATAAATCGTATTAACACCATATGGGAACTTAATGATCAGCATGACAGGGTGGCCAAGACTCATCAACAAATTTTTAATATGAGCATTCAACATTTCTCCCATCTCTATAGAGACCCCAGGGTTGCTAACATTGGTGAGGTGGTTAGTATAGGAAGTAAAATGCCCCGGTTCATGGAAGAGGATGATTCAGAATCACTCAATTCTCCTATTACCCTTTCCGAGATTGAAGTTGCCCTAAAGTGGCTTAAAAAGGACAAGATTCCTGGACTGGACGGCTGGCCTATCGAATTATACCTTTCCTTCTTTGATCTCAGGTGTGGATTTTTTGTTGGTCATTGAAGATTGCAAAACCTCGGGCAGAATGTATGATAGCTTCAACTCTACCTTCATTGCCTTCATCCCCAAGGTGGACAAACCTCTCTCCTTCAATGATTATCGACCTATCTCCTTTACAAAATAACTGCTAAGATTATTGCTAATCACATCAAACCTATCTTATCTCGGCATATATCCAAAGAGAAATTCGCCTTCCTTCATAACAGACAAATCCATGAGGCCATTGACACCGCTCAAGAAGCCCTTCACTCTATCAAACTCTATAAACTTAAATTCTCTATCATCAAGATGGATTTGGCCAAAGATTTTGATTGTGCTTGTTGGACATATCTCCAATTGATTCTCACTCACTTTGGCTTCCCCCACTCTTTCATTCAATGGATTATG
This sequence comes from Pinus albicaulis, assembly GCA_034641835.2. NCBI lineage: Eukaryota > Viridiplantae > Streptophyta > Pinopsida > Pinales > Pinaceae > Pinus > Pinus albicaulis. The sequence goes on along the minus strand of CM076577.1, from coordinate 65,746,316 downwards.
TGTTGCATCACTAACGCCTATTTTAGTTTACTCATCAATGGGGTTGCTACACCTTTATTCCATGCAGGGCGAGGGCTTTGTCAAGGATGCCCTTTATCCCCTTTCCTCTTCCTATAGATAATGGAGGGCCTCACTATTCTCATTTCCTCTACTAGAAATGAAGGTTAGCTTTTCGGTGTCAAACTCACTGACACTATATACCTGACACACTTGATTTTTGTTGATGATGTGCTCATATTTCTAGACGGCTCCTTGCGTGATTCCATTTGTTTCAACAAGATATTGTCCACTTTTTTTAAAACTACTATAATGCTTCCCAATCATAGCAAATCCACCATTATGATTTCAAATTTCTCCATCCAAGAGCGGCACCATGCACTTCAACTATTTCAATTTGAAGACAGGAACATTGAAGAGGGCCTAAAATACTTGGGATTTAGAATCAAGCCAAATGATTATAGAGCTAGGGTTTGGAATTGGCTCATAGCTAAAATTGAGCAGAGAATCAACATTTGGCAACAAAAATGGCTCTCCAGAGCGGGTCAACTTGTCTTGATCAAATCTGTGTTGGAGGTGATACCATTGTATTGGATGGCACTGGCCTAGATTCCTAAAGGTGTCACCAACATAATACAATAGATTTGAAGGTGTTTTCTCTGGCGGGGAAAGGAGGGAGGTCACACCTTTGCTTAGGTGAGATGGGAGAAAATCACCAAGCCTAAACATTAGGGGGTTTGGGGCCTTAAGGATTTTAATCTCTTCGCAAATGCATTGGCTGCCAAAATGGGTTAGCATCTCTTGACCTCCAATAGTTTGTGGCAGGAATTCACTTACTCCAAATACATTTCTCCAGTCCCTACACTTGAATGGATCAGAAGTCCTCATCACCCCCGAACTTATTCATATTTTGTTTTGCACGCTATTATAAAATCTATAGCCCTCATAAAACAAGGTCTTGTCTGGCGTATTGGTGCAGGCACACAGGTCCAAATTGGTTTGGATCCTTTGTCGGGTTGCGATAGGGAACATCTGCTTCCTCGGGACATCAAACTCTTCTTATGCGAGATTGGGATCTCTCAGCTTAGTCAAGGTGCGGATAGGGATAACTCTGATTGGATCACACAGGCATGGAAAACACTAATTGACCTAAATATTCCTGAGCGCTGGTGGGGGGTTTGGAACAGATATATCAGGGCTCTCAAGACTTCTCATATCAGGATCTCTGACATCGAGGATGAATTAATCTAGGCCATCACGACCAAAGGTAATTACACTCCAAAATATGGCTATTCTGCCCTCACTAGCGCACTTCCACCCCCGGATTAGAGCTAGTGGTGGAAACCTCTTTGGAAGTTAAGAGCACCCCCCAAAACACATCTTTTTATGTGGTGCATTCTTACTAATTGTGTGCCAACAGAGGAAAATCTAGCTAAGAGATCTATACATGGCTCCTCTCGGTGTGCACTCTGTAAAGAAAACTTTGAAGATATCTATCACCTCTTCCTCAACTGCCCTTTGTCTCATAATACATGGATGTTGATTACTAAGGAAGTTGGCATAAATCGTCCATGGCAGGGGGACACTATCAACATGGCTTGGAAAAACTAGTGGCACTCTTGTACCTCGACCAAGGCCCACAACTTGCCCCTCCTAATATCCTGGGGCCTTTGGTTTTCTCGGAACCATATCATATTCTAAAGCACTCTGATATCTCGGATCACCATTCACAATTCCATTTTAGCCCTCTATCACTCCATCCTTGAAGAGGCTTGTACAAAGGTAGAAAGGGTTAATGTGCCTAAAATCATTGACAAAAATCTCCCTTGGGCTTATTTTGATGATGCAGTTGGGATCGATGGTTATATTGGAGGGGCCATTATATACCTTTTTGGCCATCACTTCTATCAGATCAAAATGGGTTTGGGCCCGAGAACAAATAACTACTCTAAACTCAACTGTCTCAAACTGCTCCTAAGCTTTGCCTTAGAAAAAATATGCCACATGATACATATATTTGGGGACTCTAAGATCATTATTAACTGATTCAATAATATTGCTACATGTCATGTACACACTCTTATAAATTTTCTAGATGAAGTACTTGCTCTTAAAAATATTTTTGATATCATTACTGTCACTCACATTTACAGGCAATGGAATGAGGGTGTTGACCGCTTGTCCAAATAAGCCACACACATAACATGTGGAAAATGGCATATTACATAATACAGGGGGTCGGATACATATCAACATTACCATTTCCCATTCATAGAGGATTTTGGGCCACCAGTTCCTCCTGAACAATCTATATTATTAGAGGCCTTATATTTTTCTTTTTTCAGTTTTTGCATACAAACTTCTATAGTTTTTTACGATCATATGTCGATTTGGGTATGCACAGTGCTTATTTTGTAAATATTTGTTTTTTAATACTAAACTGTTATGTTAACAGAAATCTACCATATATTTTTTGATAGGTTACCAAGATTTTTTGAAGCAATCCGCTGCAAATGCAACATGTAATTTTCCTTACAATTAATGAAAATTACGACTTTTTACTTGGAAAAAAAAGGATAGTCTTGTCATGAAATAAGAAGGGTAGTTATTTTTCCTTGATTGGGATTCTTTGTAGATTTTGATGTGTTTTTCATTCTAATTTACATCTACAGAAAATGGCTATAGACTTAATTCCTTGTCATATTTTGTATTCTCTACGTCTACCAATATTTTGACTTCCCACAATATTATGTATATTGGTGAATTTGTCATATTTACTATTGTTGGGATGTCCTCTTGCATAAATCAGTATTCCTCGTATCCCATGACTTACCATCATCATTGTTCATGTTTGAGAGGGTAGAAATGGATAATGAGACCATTGGGGAGCTATCCCCAAGGGGAAATTGAGCCACTTCTATAACCTCAAGAAACTACAATATTAAAGACAAATTGCTTGTTCTTGAAATTGCTAATCCCACCAAATGTAAATACTTGTTGAGGAAGTTGCTAGTGCCCCAGTTTAAAGATGCAGGATTTCCAACCTAGCTTATTTTTTTTGTTGGCAAAGCTATCAAAGGTTGGATCCCACGTTGGGCCAAATATTTTGAGAAGCTTAATAAGGTCAATAGACTTGTTGTATCTCTTTTTTTTTATAGAAAGGAAAATTTGTCCTTTTCATTAAACAAAAAAATCAGTACAGTCACTATAGAATCTCATAAAATAACTAGGAGGAAAAAATATATTACCAGCACATGCAACAAATACATAAAGACATTAGATTTGAAAACTTAGCCAGACAATAAGACTAGGAACTTAGTCACTGACAATAAATATTCGTAGAATGATTTACTCTTCACAATACATGATAAAATAGGAAAACATGCAACTTACAAGACAAGAACGCAAAATTAGAGGGCACTTTGAGATTTGAAATCAAGCATCTTACAATGGTTTTCAGAGAAATTCACAACAATTGGCTCGTTTTCTTTATCAAATTTTAGAATGAGAATGTTGGGGTTGGAATTGAGCTGACGGAGGGCTATAAATTCCTCTTTGGTGAGGTTAGGTTTGTGGAGCTTGGAGCTTCGAATAATGTGTCCACATTAGTTTTTCAATGAGAATTTTGATAAGGAATTAGCAATCTCCACAAATATATGCAACAACTCGCAAGCCACATATATCAGGAGCTAATAGTTTAGCCTAGGACTGAGACGTTGAGAGACCACCAGAACTGGAGCTGAGATTCTACACTCCAACAAGACTTCTATCCTTCCATCCTTACTATGATGGGCCATGTCTCTAGGGACATGAAATCGGGTGGATGGGATGGAAAACCACCATCGCTACCACTCATGTTAAGCACCCGTTGACTAAATGCATCCACATTCTTACTGAAGCTCTTTCCCAACATGGGAGGGAAGGTGGTGGGAGATGGATTCAATGGAACAAATAATATCCATAGGGAATGGTTAAGAGAACAAGAGAAAATTGAAATATTCTTATAAAAGGTTTAAGGAAGGACCATCAAGCTCAACATTGGAAATGTTTAATATTTTAACATTAAGAGAGGGCAGAGGATGAGAATAGCCTAAAAGGTCTGAAAGTTGGGTAAGAGAGGATGTGGAAGAAATATTATTACTACAAGAATTAATGTTTGGATTATTATTACCATAAGAATTTTAGCTATAATTAAAGATCGATGAAGAATTGAGGTTAGAAGAGGGATGAGGTATGTTGTAATTAAGAGAAAAAGGATTGAATTCAAAGGGAATTATGGAGAACAAGATTAAAATTAGTTTTAAAATTAAAATTAGAAAATAAATAGGAATTAGAATTAGTATTAAAACTAATATCAACCTCCAGATTAGATTTGAAATTAAAAATACTATAATTAAAGTATCATTAAAATAATTATTAAAATTAAAAATGCTATCATTAAAATATTATTACAATAATTATTAAAATCATTAAAAATAGGAATAAAAATACCATTAAAATAATGAGAATAATCTTTAAACTTGAGATTCAAAATCTCATTAAAAATGTTTTTTTTGAAATATAAAATCAAATCGGTTTAATAGTGAGAATAATCTTTAAAATGGAGATTCAAAATACAATTTAAAATGTTTTTTTAAATATAAACTCAAACAGGTTTTAGAATGATTATTAATATTTAATTTAAAATTAAAATCTATTTTTTAATTAGAGCAAGTGGTTGAGCTGCCAGGGCTGCTGGCATTAGCCACGAAATTGGATTGATTGGATCGATTTGAAGGAAAATAAGGAAAATCACGGGGAATAAGAAGAAGTATATCAATGGAGAGAGGAAATCAAAAATTGGTTCAGAGTGGATCAATGCAGGTTGAAGAGGGCTGGACAACAACAAAGAATAATTGGTTTATGAAGGGGATGGCGAAGTTGAATCAAAAGCCAAGGAGAAGGTTGAAGAAATAGAATGGGCGTGAGGGTTAAAATATGTTAGCGTCTGTTGCCCTCTCGATCATTTTCATACCAAAACACAACCTTTCATGTAAATTTTTCCCAATCATTGTGTTCATATTGAAGTTTCTTTGCCCAAAAAAATTTAAAAGTCCATGGGGTTTTGAATATTTAAAGCTCGAATTCCATTCATCTCTGTACTGTTATTGTAATACAATTGCATTGCATATCGAAGCAATCCATTCACCATTAAAATATTCCTCTTAGAGGTTTTCTCTGCAAGGGTTTTAACTAGGATTTTACAAAGTAGACACTTATCTGATCCTTTTTTTGCCCCAAATTTGCCTCTATAATGTATCTTTTAGTGGTTTTGGTGATATTTTTCAAAAAATGTGGAGATGCTCAAAGTTCATAGGGAAATTTATGTGCTCCATAAGAAAACAGGTGTAGTAGCACTCGCAACGAGCGTTGATCAATCATGTTGTAGTCGCTCGCGATAATGCTTCAATTGAAATATGGAATGTTGCCCTCGACTCCGCAGGATTGCACCGTGAACTGGTATGAATGAATCTCTTCCCATCATGTGAATTTGGAATCCTATATTGATTTTGAATTAGAATTATGAAATATAATTCTTCATTATATTTACACTAAATTTTTTTCCTAAATTTTTTTAACCCTTGTGACGAGTCCAATCCTGTAAATTTTTTATGCACTTTTGTTCATAATGCCATTTAATAACTGTTAAGCAGGTAAATCCTCTCTGTAGATAAATACGATCCCTCTAGCCCTAGAGTGGGTCTAGAAACAAAGAGACATGCTAGAGTTTAGGTTCCTAATTACTGAATGAAAATATGACATGGTAGATTGACCTACCTGGAGTCCAATGCTATCGTCGCGACTGTAGTGGTGGTGGCCTCTCGCACCTGCCTCGGCAAGTCACAATATTTCTGCAGTCATGCTCAGATACCTGCACATAGATCAGCAAACAAGAACAACATATGACATAATAACTTCATTCATAACTACTATCCAGTAAAAGAGGGCTAAGCATATTGCATTAAACGAATGACATAATGCAAAATGGGAACCAAACAATAGTCACGTATATGTATTGATAGAAGGAAGAGTTACAACCAAAGCTTTGACGTCGCAGTCTCCTCCAGTGGGGTTCAGCTGAAGCATGTCTTGGATACTCGTCAGGGGATTCAGACGGGATGAGGGCATGGGCTTAAGCTCTCTTAACGAAGTTCCTTCTTATTCTATCTCTTCAACAATTCAAATATATTATATTCAATTCTCCATGTTCAGCTAGCTTATGCAAGGAGAGATAGCTTCTTTTTATATAAGTGTTACACAGTAATTTGTCACCGTCCCTACCATTCCCCGTCCCGCACAATGGAGGACCCATAATATCGACATAACGAACCTTTGTCTTGTGCCAAAATACATCCATCGTGCATCCCTGCGAGTATAGGCTTCATTTCCTTGAGACATCTCTTGCAAAATCCATGAAAAACAGCTCTTTTTGCATTGGCGCGGGTAGACAGTTCAGTACTCGCGCCACTCAGGGAAATCCTGTAAAGAGGTCGCGCCACTTGGCGCTCTGTCATAGAGCAGCAATCGCGCCACCCATTTTAGGGATTGTTTTTTATATATGGATGGCGGAAGTTGAGTTCAAACAAACTCACAACCACTGCCTATCTTGAGTTGGGAGGTTTGGCCACGGGAGTTCTATGGAAGGGAAGTAGTTTTGCCACCTTCTATGGAACCTTCCTTGTTGATAGGGCCAATCCCATGATAATAGGGATCCCAACTCCCTCCTTTCCCATCTATAAAAGCTTGCTCAGATCCATGGCAAGCTAGTCTTGAAGTGCTGAAGCTTTGCATCTCCCTATTCCCAAGTGCCTTTGTGCTGTAAAGAATCCCTTCTTTCCCTTAAGGCCCATTAAGCAAGGAGACTATTGTTACGAGACTCTGGAGAGGTTTCCCTTTCCTTGGCGAGCTTTGCGAGACGTGGACAACCGGGGACCCGTTCGAAGGAGGCTGCGACGTCAGAACTCGGTTGTAACTTCTATTCGTTTATCACTTTAATAGATGACTATGATTATGGTTCCACTCCTTTTGCAATCATGTTAATGCGAGTAATATCTTTTCTGACCGATATTTAGTTACGTATGTTGGTTCCTATGCATGTATCTGTTCGTCTCTTCTGTGTGCAGGTGTTCGTCCACGGAGATCGTGGAAGGATTGTGATCTGCCAGGGCTGAAGGACGGGGGCATCTTCTTCTTCAGATCTAGCGTTGGAATCCGGGTAGGCTCTTATCCCAAGTCTTTCATTTCGTAACTAGGAGCTTGCGTCATAGCATTGTTTGTTTGTTGCTAGACCCCTGCTGGGCTAGTAGGGATCGCCTCTGTCCGCAGAGGGGATTTACCTCCTCAACAAATTGGCGACTCCACTGGGGAGCATCCGGTTTTCCTTGTCCCGTTTATGATTGGTTCGCTTTGATTGTTTCTCCTTGCTTGATGAACCTTCTGGGTTGGATTCTTTCATTATTTTAGCCTCTTGGTTTGCTTAGCTTGTGGTGGTCTCTTTTCAGATTAGCTTGTTTTTTAATTTTCATTGAAGAACTCGACTGGCGCGGGTTTTTACCTGACAGTCGCGCCACTTGGCGCGTGTTGCATTTGTCTGTCTCGCGCCACTCGGCCTCTGGCGCTAGTTTCAAGGCCACAGTCGCGCCACCCCTGTGACTTTTTTGAGTTTCTTCATTTTTTGGCTTTCTGAGCTTGACCAGTAGTTTGCTTCTTGATTTCCTGATTGTTTGAGTGTATTGGAGTCTTGTTTTACTGGAATTCACCGCTATCCTTTGGTTGTTTGCCTCTGTCTATCGGTTTCACGATTTGGGCCCTAGGGCATCTAGTGGCATAGTGAATCGAGCCCTCCTTGGGAGTTTTGGTGTCTTGATTGTCCTGTCAACTTGTTGATTGATTCTCCACGCCCTCTTAGCAGTCTTTGGTTGTTTTGTTGCGTCTTTTGAGTGATTGTTCATTCTTTCATTCAGAATTCGTTTTCCCTTGCTTTGGATCCAGATCACACGGTCCATTGGGTGTTTTCGAGTCTTTCTTCGATTTGAGAGACTTTGGGTCGATTTAGAGATTTGGTTGCTTGCTTTGTTGAGTGAATGTTGTTTGCTTCGCTCTCCTAGTTATCATTTCTCAAAATTGTTCCTTTTGTTTTCAGTGCACATTAGCCATTAAACATTGAAAATCAAAAAAATATATAGTCTCTTTTGTTTTTTTTTTTATTAGTGCAAATTGTCATCTTTTCCATATTACTAGTGATTAGTGTTTGAATGAAAAGTGTGCAATTGCATTAGTTGCATTAGAGACATTCTTGTTTGTATTCCATTCATTTCGTTTGTATAAAAGCTCTCAACTCTCATTTAACTAGTTTTCATCGAACGAAATGTTGCATCGTGGCATATAGCTTGCATTTAGGAGACACTACATACGATAAGGCCCGGAAATTGAAACTTAATTGAAGATCAACTGTAAAATTCATTCAATTAACCTAAGGCAACATTGGAACTTAACGCAACATATTTAGAAGGTCTAGGCTAGAGACGTGTTCCGGCGTCGTTAAACCTAGCAGCTGTCGTTCGCCTATTGGCTTTAGACAGCACTAGTACGGACTTGCGCTCCCCGTACCGTCGAGTATATAAAAGGAGACCCCTATAGGTTTGCAATCCTTTATCCACAGGAAGCCGAGTCTGCCGCCTTTTACCCGTGATACACCGAACACAGCATTCGGGGAGACTACCTGCACGTACGGAAAGTCCTTGGTCGATTTCTGTTTCATTTTTTGAAACCAAGGTGTATATTGCAGTTCACGGATATTTGGTACACCCTTTGTGCCTAGTTTTTCCTGAGCAGTCATTTGGTCTTTTCTGACTCCCTAAACTTGAAAAGACCGTCAAGCGCTTGTCCTTTCACGCTTGTATCAACTCCGAAAGAGATAGAGTCATCTTTTTATCGTTTCTCGACTCTTAAAACATGAAACGGTAGAATTTGTTTATTTTCCAATGTGGTAAAATCAATCTCCCACGATAACACACCCGTTTAGATATTGCTTGTGACTGTTTGATCGTGTGTCTTATTTCGTTTTCAACCCGTGTGTGTGTGTGCTCTTTTCTTCTAGTCTTTTGTCACGGTGGCGGAACCCTCAGTTTCGTCTACTGGTAGTCCTTACACGGACGATTCTTCAGAGGCTTCTGAGCCTTCTGTTGAACCACAGCAGCCTGTTGTTTTCGAGTTCCCTGACGGGGGACCGGTCCTCGCCGAGCAACCCTTTGGAGAGCCAGTTGACTTCCACTGGCCCTTTCCGGACCCTCTGTCTGAATTGAGATTAGGAGCTGATTTCCTTTCTCTTACATCGGGTTCACCGTTTATTGCTGCTGTTTTTCCTCCTAGTCCTCGCCGTCTTCTGCGTGATTTAACAGCAGGATCAACCATGAGTAATTCTCGTGAGGAAATTCCCGGGTCTGATGACTACCAGCGCATCCCTCGTAGATTGTTTGAGGGAGACGAGTCTGAGCCGGCTACCACATCGTCAGCTGGTCCTTCTTTACCACAGGGATACAGATCTCTGGGTCAGATTATTTCAGCTGCTGCCTCTATGGGAATATCATCTCCTGCTTCGAGGCCAGCTGCCACTACACCCGGGGTGTCTCCTTCGACACCCGTCACTTCTGTTCCCGTGCGACCCACTGTTTGTGTGGCTGCCTCTTCTGCTGTTGCCTCAGCATCTGCTTCTAGATCTGGGCCAACTCCAGAGGACATTTATCTAGCTACTGCTATACCGGAGAATATCTCTCCGGAGGAGTATCGGTTGTTTTTACAGCAGCCGAACGCCGGAGCTGGACAGCTCCCCCAAGATCCTTATCGGTCTTTCTTTTTGCACTATGCACAAGACGGCACTCCCGTGTATGGTTTTCCGGGTCAGCTTGACGAGCATGGGGACATTTTGCGTCTCCTTGCTCCTGAGGCCTATCTTTATGTTCAAGGTTTACCGTACAACCAGGCTCAGAACTTGCAGGCACAACCTTTCCAAGGTCAACCTGCAGGCCAACCTGGCTATCAGTACGACCCACAGGGACAGCCCAATCAAGGCTACTCCGCGGGCCAGCAAGGGCCATTCTATAATCCGCAAGGACCATATTATAACCCTGCTGGTCAACCTGCTCAGCCTCAGCCGGGGTATCAACAGGGACCGGCCTATGGACCTCGGGGGCAAATCCAGCCTTCTTTACCGATGCAACCGCAATATCCTGTTGTCTCTAACGTTGCATATCAGCCAGGACCACTTTATGGTTCTGCTTCAGGTCAAACTGGTTTCCAGCAAGCACCTGGTCCTGTTCCACCACCAGGCCAACCAGGTCATCCGGTACAACCTGGTGTCCCGCCTCCAGGCCAACCGACTTATTCGGTGCAACCTGGGGCTCACTTACAACCGGGTCAGCCTGCGCAACCAGCACCGCCCCCTCATTCGGGCCAACCTGTTCATTCAGGAGCGCCCCCTCATTCGGGTCAACCTGTTTATTCAGGGCAGCCCTCTCATTCCGTTCACTCTGCTCAGCAGCCTGCTCATTCAATGCCGCAGCCAAATCAACAGCTACGCCCTACGTACCAGGCTCCGCAGGGTTCCACTTATCAGCAGTCTACTCATCCTCAGAGTGGTTATTATCCGCATGGTCAATCTCAACCGAACTATAACCACTCTGGAGGCTTTCAGTATCCTCCTCCTCCTCACGGTTCTAACTATGCTCAGCAGCCAAATCCAAACGCTGCTTATACGGGGCAGACGCCTAATCAGGGCCCGAACCCTGGTTATCAGGCCCCACACAATGGTTACCAGCAACCAAATCAGTCTGGCTATACGAATTATGCTCCTCACGGTCAGAATCCTACGGGACAGAACCCATGGGGGCAAGGATATTCACAACCATCGTGGAGCATGGGTACCGGACCTTATTCTGGGACTGGCATGGGAATTAACCCCCCATTGCCGTTCCTGGCTACCTTGGATCTACTGGACGTTTCGAAGTTGACCAATGATCCGATTGCTCATAATCCATATTGGCCCCCGGTTCCGACCAAGATACCAGGAGACTGTCCCAAGTTTGAGGGCAAATCTGGAGAAGACCCCCAAGCGCATGTGATGACGTATCACCTCTGGTGTTCGTCTAACTCTTGGACTGACGATTCGGTTCGTTTGCGTCTTTTCCAGCGTACCTTAACAGGAGCTGCTGCTAAGTGGTACATAGAGCTGTCCCGTGGTATTTTTCAGGATTTCAACTCGTTAGCTATGGCTTTCCTCACGCATTTCCAGTTACCAGTTCGGTATGAGACTGGGACGCATCTCCTGTCTTCCCTGAAGCAGGACTCGGATACTCACATCTCGGATCACATCCATGAGTGGCGGCGCCGTCGTCGACTGATCAAGTTTCACATACCTGATCAGATTTTGACTCACTGGTTCACCACCTCCTTTGTGAACAAAATCGCTCAGGATATCGCAATGGGAGCGTGTGTGACGGAGGAACAAGCTATCGCGCGTGCCCAGTACTTGGATCTTGTTTATTCACAATCTGGCACGCTTTATGACATCCTGCCTGATGCACCACGGAACGGAGCCAAAAAGACCCAACCCACCCCTTCCGTGGATGGTGTCATTGGTTCCGTTTCTCAAAATTCGAAGAAGTCTTCGAATGGGAAGCAGAAGGCTAATTCTTCCAACAATACCTCTGCTAATCCCGCCTCATCCGATTCTGGTAAAACCGCGGAGGTAAATGCCGTTCAGGCCAATCCTGTGGACAAATCCTCCAAGGGGAAGAAGAAGGGCAAAGGCAAATCAAAATCTGATGCCCCAAAACCGGAATCTAAATCTCGATCTGAGGATGGCTCACAACGTAAGCCGAAATTTCCTTGCCTCATCCGTGAAGGTGACCATTACACTAAAGATTGTCCAAGACGATCCGAAGTCAGTCAACTTCTTAAAGGCTCAAAGGGAACTCCGGCTGTTTTAAAAGAGCCATTTCCATCTCAGCAGACCCAGATGGTCGAACAAGGTTCATCATCTGTACCGTTTGGGTCTCAAGTCTTCATGATGAAGACTAATGCACCTATCACTATCGCTACGAGGTCCAAGGATTACAATAATCAGCAGCAGGCACCCGGGAAGGCAGTGGCGGATGGACCGCCTCCCGCATCTGCTTCTGGTTCATTGGAAATTGAGAAGCGGACTCTCGAACCCGTTGTGAAGCCACCTCCCAAGGGTGTTCTTCGGAGATCCTCTTATAATCCAAACGCCCGTGCCGCCCAACATTACAGTATTGTTGAGGATCTGGCACAGGCGCCATGTGCCATGTCTGCACTTGAGGTTCTTCAGAGTTGTCCTTCACAACGGAAGGCTTTATTGTCTGCATCGGTGGTATTGACCCCGCCGATTCGAGCCTTCTCACCTTTGATCTCGATAATTTTACTCCTCGGCTTCCACATCAAATCGCTTTGGTTATTCAAGTCGGGATTAACGGTCTGAACGTTCACAGAGCCGTCGTAGATGAGGGTGCATCTACTTGTGTTATGTCCTCCGCTTGTTGGAAAGCCATCGGCTCTCCAACTTTATCGTCATCTCCCAATGCCCTTGAGGCATTTGATGGCCGGGAATCTAAACCCCTGGGAGTTCTCGAGAGTCTGGCGATTACATGACAGGGAAAAACTGTCAACGTGGAAGTAGAAGTAGTTGACGCTAAACTCAACTACAACATACTTCTTGGCCGCAGCTGGACCCATGCCATGCTCTGCGTGCCGTCTACCGTCTTTCGATTCATCAAGTTCCCTCACGAGGGCAAAATTGTCACAGTAGACCAGTTGTCATTTTTTACCTCGAGCTCCGAGAACAACGTGCCGTATGTGGATCAAATTCCGAATCCACCAGACAGCATAGGACCTGGTCTTTTCAAAGACCCAGTCCTCATGGGTATTTTCCCTGCGCCGCCACCGAATACCGCTCAAGTTCATATGTTGTCCAGGACTGATGACCCCTGGTTGATTCCTACACCTGAGCAGGTATATGAGTTTGGAGAGTCCATGCCTTTAACGCCAGTAGAGATCAGCTACTGTGAGATTGTTGCTGCATCGGACCCTCCACCTCCTCAGCATGCTCCGATGAGCATGGCTCTTGACGTCTACTCACAATCCCCCTAGCTTGGTCAGGCTGATTCGCCCGATCCTCTTAGAGAGACTTTTCCCTCAGATGAGGCTATCATTGAAACTATGTCTCTAGAGGAGCTACCCTGGGGCGATGGGCATCATCGTTCCTCGTTTATGCCTAGCTTGGGGGCAACGACGGATTGTCTAGAGCGCTATGCTACTCAGGTTCCTTCCCCTCCTCTTCAAACACCGATCTTGACGCATGAGGTCTTTTCGGAAGGCAATCTGAGTAACATTACTCAAACGATTCCTATCAACATCTCTGTTAAACCAGGGATTTTTGAGAACATTCATGTGGGTGTGACCTGTTCTCCTGAAGAGATCCAGGTCTATACGGAACTTTTCAAAGAGTTCAGAGATGTCTTTGCATGGTCTTACGAGGAAATGCCGGGAATTGATCCTAGTATTGTCGTGCACGAGATTCCAACCTATCCAGGTGCGAAACCCGTGCGCCAACGCTTGCGTCCCATGCATCCTCGGAAAGCCGCCGCTATCAAGGCAGAGGTTGAAAAACTTCTGAACGCGGGGTTTATTTATCCTATCCCCCTTACAGAATGGGTGTCCAATATCGTCCCTGTCGATAAAAAGCAGGGTACCATTCGAGTCTGTGTGGATTATCGCGATATCAATCGCGCCTGTCCTAAGGACAATTATCCCACTCCGTTTATCGATCAGATTATTGACGATTGCGCCGGGAGTGAGATCTACTCCTTAATGGACGGTTTCTCAGGTTACAACCAGATTAACATTGCACCTGAGGATCAACATAAGACCACATTCATCTGTCCGTGGGGAACTTTTGCATATAAAAAACTCCCGATCGGCTTAAAGAACGCCGGCGCCACGTTTCAGCGTGCGATGTCATATGCTTTTCATGATATTCGCCATATTGTCCAGCCTTATCTGGACGACTTGCCTGCCCATTCGGGTAAGCGAGAGGATCATCCTGAACATCTTCGCCAGATATTTCTTCGCTGTAGACACTACAACATTAGGCTCAATCCTCATAAGTGCGTCTTCTGCGTCGATTCTGGCCGTCTTTTAGGCTTTATAGTCTCGAAAGACGGAATTCGCCTCGACCCTCTGAAGGTTGAGGCCATTATAAATCTCCCGTCACCCTCCTCCCTTTATCAGTTGCAGAGTCCGCAAGGGAAAGCGAATTTTCTTAGGCGCTTCATCCCGAATTACGCCGAGGTGGCCAAAGGATTCACTCGTTTGTTAAAGCAGAATGTTCCCTTTCATTGGGACGAAATCGCTCAAGAATCCTTTGAGAAGCTGAAGACATTGCTCGTCAATGCTCCGTTGCTTCGTCCTCCGGACTACCACCGCGACTTTACGTTGTATCTAGCCGCCGCATTAAGCACCATCGCCATGGTCTTGGTGCAGGATGACGAGAACGGTGATGACCATGTTGTTTATTACCTCTCTCGGAACCTTCTCGACCCGGAAACGCGTTACGCACATGTTGAGAAGTTGGCCTTAGCAGCCGTACACGCTGTACAGCGCTTTCGCCATTACATCTTTTTGCGCACGATAACAGTGGTTTCAGACTGCAACCCCATGACATATATTCTTTCTAGACAATTGCTGGGGGGAAAGTACTCCAAATGGATCGTCATCCTGCAGGAGTTTGATTTGGAGTTCACCACTGCCAAGTCAACTAAATCACTGGTCTTCGCGGATTTGATATGTTCTCTCCCTACAGACTCTCTTCCTGAACACTCTGAAGATCATATTCCGGACGAAACGTTGTTTCTTATCGATACTCATGATCCTTGGTACGGGGACATCATAGTGTATCTTCAGACTGTGACATTCCGGTCTGAGTTGGATAAAGCTGCACGCCGTCGGATTCGGCACCAGTCCCAACCCTACCGCATAGTGGGAGATACCCTATATCGTATTGGAGTAGATTCGGTGCTCCGACGATGCCTTACCTTGGACGAGGCTGAGAAAGTCTTGAATGAATGCCACAGTGGCGCCTGTGGTGGACACATGTCCGGATATGCCACTGCCCAAAAGATTCTGAGGGCAGGTTACTTCTGGCCGTCTATATTCAAGGATTGCATCACTGCAGTCCGGAAATGCCATCCGTGCCAGATTTTTCAGCGCAAGATGCGCGCGCCGCCGTTGCCTTTGCATCCCGTTATTACCGTCGGCCCTTTCGCGAAATGGGGCGTAGATTTTATGACGTGTAACCCTCACTCGGCCGGGGGGCATGCGTATATCATCGTCGCCGTCGACTACTTCACTAAGTGGGCCGAGCGATGCCTACACTTGCTGCTGACGGAAGAACGGCTGCTTCTTTTTTATTCAACCATGTTATTGCACGATTCGTGGTCCCTCAAGCTATCGTCACTGATCACGGTACTCATTTCCGTGATTACATGATGGCGGAGTTGACAGCTGCGTTGGGCTTGCGTCACGACAGCTCAACGCCATACTACCCTCAAGCTAACGGTCAGGTTGAAGCGGTGAACAAGGTTTTGGTCACTATGCTTCAACGAACAGTTGGGATTCATAAATCCAGTTGGCATCTCCAACTGTTCTCAGCTCTATGGGCGTACCGAACATCTGCTAAAAGTGCAACCGGATTCACACCATTCCAACTGGTGTACGGTCTGGAAGCTACTTTGCCGGTTGAATGTGAAATTCCTTCGCTCAAATTAGCTGTGGAGCTCTTACCGGATACTTCTCCTGAGGAAGAGCGTCTTCTGTATCTCGAACGGTTGGATGAAACCCGTCGTCTAGCTTCTTTGATTATCGAAGCACAAAAGAAGAGGGTCAAATCTCATTTTGATCAATCTGTTTCTCCCCGTTCTTTCATTGAAGGAGACCTAGTCCTCTTGTACGATCAGGCACATGATAAGCTTGGTGCCGGTAAACTCCAGCCCATGTGGCACGGTCCCTATATAGTAAAACGTGTTTTGAAAAATGGGGCCTATGAGCTTATAGACTACGAAGGAGTTCCATTGGCGCAGCCCAGAAATGGGCTGTACCTTAAGAAGTACTACGCCTGAAATGATTTCTTGGTGTGGTGTGTGTACATAGGTGTGTGATTGTCATTGGTGTGCATGGTGTGGTGTGCTTTGTAAACATCTTTCTGCTGATCGGGTCTTCCTGGTTGTGCAGATGTCTATTCATCCATTTGTTGGTTTCGCGGACGGTGCCTCCCGCAGTACCAGGAATCTGTCTTCTGCAGCCTAGGTAATCTACGATCCTGCTGGTGAGTTGATCGACCTGCAAGGTGTTTGTTTAGGACGTACCACGAACAATATCGCGGAATATAGCGCCGTGTTGGAATTATTAACCGAGGCAGTAAACCCTGGTATCCGTGAATTGCTCGTGTACCTAGATTCACAGCTTGTAGTGTTGCAGCTGAACGGGCACTATTCGGTAAGAAACCCGTCCATTTTACGATTGTATTTGCGTATTCGATTACTGGAAAGGAATTTTGAATATATTACATATCATCATATACCTAGACATTTGAATGCATTAGCAGATACAGTAGCAAATTTGGTGTTAGATAGACATTTGCGCAATTTATAAATCATCATCACATGTAAAGAAGACTCATCCGGAAATAGATATGCATATATAGATATCGAAATGTTTACATAGAAGTGTGTCACATAAAACTCAAAAAATATACATAAGTGTCTTAATACATCCGGAGACACTGAGTCTCTCAAAAATAGGTGTGGCTAAATCCTAGAGACTAATCAGCATGGTGCTCATGATAGCACGTTATTGCACGCACTAGCCGCCTCAGGATTCGGTGGAGCCGATTTGGGACTCCCACCGTATGGCGCTGGTACTCCAGTGGTACATCTGACAGTCGGGCATAGTCTGGGATCCCATGAACGATCCCCTCAAGGTTCTGAACCAGTGCCCCTCCTCCGACACCTTCCCCCTGGATCTCAGGGGCGAGCTGTGTCCTCCGGAAGATAGGAGACATCCCGGCTGGTCTCTCAGGTCCTACATCTGCATGCATGTATGTTTGTGTTAAGACAACCGTGTATTAACAAAAAATCATATAAACATAAAATCAAAAATATGAGGTCTTACCCAGCTCTTCGTCCCAGTGGTCTCCTTCTGGTAGCGGGAGATCCGGGTCCCCTGTAAAGTCAGTTCCCGCATAGGGCCAATCTTCCACAACGATCAGTTGGCGCCGTATCCATCCGAAGAACTCGGGCTTCCAGGACATCTGTTGCCCGCCTCCAGATCTGGGCATCAGTGCTGCCCAGCGAGCCATTCTCGGCTCTCGTGGTACTGGACTCGCCACAGGGGCCTCTTGGCCCTGGAAGGTTGGTATGCGTTCCAGAATGAACGACACCAAGATGGAACCATACCCAAACTGCTTCAGTTTGCCCTTTTTGCACTTTGTGAGCTGCCTTTTCATGTTAATGGTGACAGCTGTTGCCCAGTCATACAGGCGGGGACCCATGCATTCTGAGGCCAGTAAGAGTTGAGCCTTTGTAGCCTCGTGCGGTGCCTGCGATCCAGCAGCCCGCGTAATGGTGTGGAGTACAACTCTCAGTGCTAGGTCGGGGATGGTCGAGATGTACACCTTCTTACTCCCTGTTCCTGTTTGTGCCCCACGACACACCCGCGCCATTACTTCTTCCATCTTCTCCCCTGATGGTCTGCTCCCAGTCAGTACAGGGATTGGACCCCTGCGGGATAATCCAGTAACAAAGTAAATGTCGGTGACCTCCAATTCCAACACCTGGTCTCGTATTCTGAATACTTGGTCATTTTCATCCCAGAGGTTGATCAAATATTGGAGGAGCTCAGGCTGAGCTCGTAAGCATGGCGTGAGGAAGAATTTCTTTAAGCCACAATCCCTTAGAGCATTCATGCAATTCTCATTTTGCATGGCCTCTTCGTCCTCATCTCCGTGTTCCCGTTCCTTCCATTCAATCACCATTCTGACTGTTTATCTGCATTCACATGGTTCAAAGCCCCTAATTAGATCTTCTGTGAGCTTAAAAATTCAAGAAATTTGATATAAATAAAGGTTTTTTAGGCGGAAATTTGGGTTGCGCCGCTGGCGCGACTGTTTTGCTGACAGTCGCGCCATGTGGCGCGGGCCCTTTGATAAAAAGAGCTCAGTGGCGCGGGTCCGTGCCCGATACCCGCGCCACTCGAGCCGGCCCTAAAAATTCAAGAGTGCCCTTGCAGAGTTGATTTCTAAGGGGAATTCATTAAAAAATATATGGAAAGAAAGAGAAAAGGAGCGCCTCTTACCTGTCACAGACGAGACGCTGAATGGTTGCCTGGATCGGTCGCAATCGCCGTCAGAAGATTCTGCTCCAAATGGACCACTCCTACTCTCCACAAGGTAAATAGTAAAAATTAATTTCATTTTTTACCATTGGACATATTTATAACTTTTCGACGTTAAAATGTGTTTTAAAAGTTATTTCTTGTCAAATATTTGCATGTATTATGTCGAAAATGGATTTTACGCTTGTTGGGTATGTGCAGTGACAGGTTTTTGCGACTTAGAAGGTGGAAACGAGTTGTATTTTATACTTTTTCGGACTCGATAAATACACGAGAAAGTCACTCTGGAGTCATCTTTCAGCTCTTTTCTGACTCTCTAAATATGAAAAGATCGCCGAGGCCCTTGTCGTTTCGATCTCGTTAAAATGGACACGAATCGACATTCACCCAGTATAAGTTTAACCCTTTTTCGGGCTGGGCTGGATCGATTACGAAAAAGGAATACCCTAGCCTATCGCGACTAGGAGGTTTTCCCTGATATTGTTTTCTACCTTTTCGGATCTGGGGAACTATTTACGAAAAGGGACCTGTGGAGTTTTCTTTTCCGCTGTCTTTTCAAACTCTCTAAACATGAAAAGACGCCGAGTTCTTCCTTTGTCAGACTCGTTAAACCCCGATGACATTGGATTTCGTCGAAATGACGTTCTCCGAGTTTCTCCTTCCTAGGACTCGTTAAATGCACTAGGATGGATTCGCCCGAAGGGCGGACTTATATCACAAGCATATGCTATCCCCTTCAAGCTTGTTATCAAAAATAATTGGGGTACTAGCCAGAAATGGTGGGGGAAAAATGGAACCATCGTCGTTGTCGTCGGCAGTATGTTGCTCTTGAACATGGCACTTGTCTGCATTCGTGTCGGGTTGGGGACATCTCATCTCGTTGCTTCACTTTGCTTCCATGGGTTTGGGTAATCTCTTTTGACCTCTCATCTGTTCACTGCCTCGTCGCCATGACCTTTGATCTGTTGATGTCAAATACTGCCAAGTCCATTGTCGTGCCGTTTATATGTTCAAGAGAAGTTGGCCTCCGCGAATATCAACCTTCCTCTGTTTCTCATATGATCCTGATTCACAAAAAAACATTATGTTCCTCTGTCTCGTGTCGATGATGTGGGAATCATTATGGCCCACCTTCGATCAAGGTCACTTCCTGTCGACTTCAACTCATTATCCAGGAAGTTGGTCTAGAGACTCCCGATGGTACCTTGGAGCCTGCATGCCTTAATGGCAGGTTCGTCACATTCGACGAGAGGTTTTCGTTATTGGCCTCCGATCGGATGATTCTGCGGGTGTTCGACGTCAGCTCATTTATTCACACGCCGTAGATTGTACCTGTAGTACCTTGAGGACCATCGTCATTATTGGTGGTTTCTCTCGCGTCTGTTAACAACTTTCATCATTGGCTGGTAATCAGACGATGTTCTTGCATGTTCGACATCAGCTCACACATTCGCATGCTAGAACTTGTACTTGTTTGGGTCGAGATGGAGCGCAAGACCCTGGATTGTGTCTGTTGTAATCCAGGCTGCGATTGTGGATTATTATCATTATGTACATGACTCACTGATTGGATGGCTGCGACCATACCTGAGTCTATTTGTTTGATCTTAGTTGGATGGCTGCGCCCATACCCTAGATCCAGATTATAGCATACTCTGTTCGGATGGCTGCGTCCATACCATATATATACATCATGTACTTGGGATATCAGTTGTATCTTTCTGTGCAGGTTTTCCGACGGCGGGCCTTCAGTTGGACATGTTCTCGTAAAGCATTTCACCCCTCTCTCTCTCGGGCCTCATGCTTTAGGGGGCATCTGTTACACAGGAATTTGTCACCGTCCCTACCATTCCCCGTCCCGCACAATGGAGGACCCATAACGTGACCTGTGAACACTGTCATGCACTGAAAACATCATCATTGCATCCCTCCGAGTATGAGCTTCATTTCCCCTTGAGACATCTCCTTGCAAAATCCATGAAAAACAGCTCTTTTTGCATTGGCGCGGGTAGACAGTTCAGTGCTCGCGCCAATCAGGGAAATCCTGTAAAGAGGTCGCGCCACTTGGCGCTCTGTCATAGAGCAACAATCGCGCCACCCATTTTAGGGACTGTTTTTTAAATATGGATGGCGGAAGTTGAGTTCAAACAAACTCACAACCATTGCCTATCTTGAGTTGGGAGGTTTGGCTGCGGGAGTTCTATGGAAGGGAAGTGGTTTTGCCACCTTCTATGGAACCTTCCTTGTGGATAGGGCCAATCCCATAATAATAGGGATCCCAACTCCCTCCTTCCCCATCTATAAAAGCTTGCTCAGATCCATGGCAAGCTAGTCTTGAAGTGCTGAAGCTTTGCATCTCCCTATTCCCAAGTGCCTTTGTGCTGTAAAGAATCCCTTCTTTCCCTTAAGGCCCATTAAGCAAGGAGACCATTGTTACGAGACTCTGGAGAGGTTTCCCTTTCCTTGGCGAGCTTTGTGAGACGTGGACAACCGGGGACCCGTTCGAAGGAGGCTGCGACGTCAGAACTCGGTTGTAACTTCTATTCGTTTATCACTTTAATAGATGACTATGATTATGGTTCCACTCCCTTTGCAATCATGTTAATGCGAGTAATATCTTTTCTGACCGATATTTAGTTACGTATGCTGGTTCCTATGCATGTATCTGTTCGTCTCTTCTGTGTGCAGGTGTTCGTCCACGGAGATCGTGGAAGGATTGTGATCTGCCAGGGCTGAAGGACTGGGGCATCTTCTTCTTCAGATCAGCGTTGGAATCCAGGTAGGCTCTTATCCCAAGTCTTTCATTTCGTAACTAGGAGCTTGCGTCATAGCATTGTTTGTTTGTTGCTAGACCCCTGCTGGGCTAGTAGGGATCGCCTCTGTCCGCAGAGGGGATTTACCTCCTCAACAATAAGAAAAGGAAGAGGTTAGGATCCCTAAAAAGGTGGAAGGGAGGCCTATCCTTTAGGAGGTTCCCATAGGAGGTGGAAACCATAAACTAAAGGAGGGATTCCGTGGTTATTTAGTCCAACCACTCCCAATGACTCATCCTCGAATTTGTTAGAGTGGAATCTCTGCCTCTATTTTTAAAAACATTCCATAAACAACTCAATGTGGGTGTCTAACCAGGACAGAGTGCCAACTAGCACGGGGCCCAATGTTAATCTTCCTCATTGGCGCGAGGGCAGAACTGGCTACTCACACCAAGGAAAAACAGGGGATTCTTAAGCTCTGCTCAGGGAATTGTCAACAGAAGGAATATTTCTCTCATGTAAAGGGATGAAATGATGGTATTTGCAAGGCATGACACTTTTTATTAGTCACATAAATGACCCTCCAATGTGAAAGATGGGCATTGCAGGGATAGTGAAAAAATTATGTGTAACAGATGCCCCCTAAAGCATGAGGTCCGAGGGAGAGGGAGGGGTGAAATTCTTTACGAGAATGCATTCGAACCAAACACCGGTGTCTGAAAAATTGCAATTACAAATACAATTGATATCTATGATATGTTATCACTCAGATTTTCCTTGAAGTTGTTGGGAAGAGGAAAGGGGTCCGAGGTAACCACAAACCAACTTTTAGGTACAAAATCTAGCCAATCTGTACCCAGAGAGGGCTCTCTTTGTAAAATTTAGCTTTGTTTTGGAAGATATTAGGCTAGTTATAAAGTCTAGAGATTTTGATTGAGTTTGGGTGATGAAATTCAATAGCTAAGGGTAAGACTGAGTAATTTAGACCATTGGGCTAATGGAGTCAAAGAAGATGGCTTAACTGGAATAATTTTCTTAACAAAATATGGTTTCACAGGGCAAGGTAATCAAATGGGGAACAAGTATAGATCTAAAGTGAATGGAATGAACTTGAAATAGGTGAAGGGAAATTAAGAATCCTTCAACATATTCAAAAAGGGGGAATTTGAATGATTATTAACAAAGAGAAATTAAGAATTCTTTATCAAATAATCAAAATGCATAAACTAGAAAAACATGAGCAATTAAGAATTCACTGTTTAAACTAGTTTCAGAAGAAAACATTTAGAATAACAACAATTAAAAACAGATTTCACTTAAGCACTTTCTGATTTATTCCTTTTCGTTAATTATTCAGATATGAGACACAAATGATATAATAAACAAGTATAACACTTCAAAACATAAGAGATAGATGACTTATTGATCCGTTGTCTGACGCAAGAATCCTGTAAAAAGTATTTTGCATCAATTCCTTATCCAGCTGGCCACACAAAATTTCTCCAACATCACTTTATTCCAAAATAGTCAATGTTACAACAAAGTCTAAGAATCCACCCCTCAATACTCCAATTGAGGGAGTATTTATACAAAAAATTATAAAAAATATCTCATAACAAATTGAGATATAATCTAGGATGACTCATAAGTATTTTACAACAAACTAGAGATAGATGGTCTCGTAGATAAGAGAAATGATAACTGATGTTGTGTTGTTTCCTTCTTTTGAGAATGTGCTGGAGGCAGGCCCTATGATTTGGCTCGTTGCTATCCTCTATAGTAACTCTGTGCTGGCTGCTCTGTTTTACTGATACTCTTTATCTGCACTGATACACTTTAACCTCTGTTCATCTTTTTATCCTTCTTATCATGACTTACCGTAGTAAATAATCAAAAATTCATGTAAGGATAATTTTTTACAAAAGTTCTAACATTTCTTCCCACCATTTAGCTTCCGGTATTCTGGTCCTTTGTAGCTTCCTCAGAGTTTCGTCTGTCTCTGTATATCTAAAGAAAGTAGGTTGAATTGGGAACAAATGCTTTACTTCATGCTTGAGATAAAACAAATTTCTAATCTGTCATGAATATTTTTTCTTGTAGGCAATGCTGCTGCTGATGAACTAGTTGAGGAACTGGCTTGATTGTCAGCATGCTTGTTCAATTTTTCAACATAACTTTCAAGGTCCATTAGTTTATCCTCTGAAACTAAAGGACTAGGAAATCTTTTATTCAACAGAATATCCAATCTTTCTATGAAATCATTGATTTATTCTTGCATATCAGAGCATCTTCGTTCTAGACTCTACATCAGATTTCTTTTAGTAAAAACTCTTTTTATCTCCAAAATTGTTCCTATCCTATCTTGAATGCCGAGTTCTTCAATTTGATGTTTATTCTTAGTATTCAAAAAGTGTATAAGTTCATTGGCTTCTTTTGACATGTTTCCTAATTCTTCTCTTGATTTTAGAATTTCTTCCACAGCCAATTTAACTAAATCATTCTGTTCATACATTATTTGAATTGACGGCCAAACATCTTCTATTGATTGAATGATGTTGTCCCAAATAATTTCTTTTATTTCCTTTAAAGGTCTCTCCAATGTGAGATCCTTCTCCAATTCTTTAACCAATTTTTCCAATCTGTTGACCTCTCTTTTTTTCTCTGCAATGCTTATCTTTGAGAGATCATATTTATGTTCTAAAGTGGTGAATTGTACCTTTGTTCTTTGGAGCTCTGTCACTTGGAGTTTCAATTCCTCCATTGACGGCTGCTGCACTTTGGGTTTGAAGTGACTCATTACCATCTTACCCTGCTGGATGTCATAGGCTGACATCAATCTTTGTTGATTCTTAGGAGCCATCTTCAAATATTGATTGTAAACTTGAAGTTTTAGTGGATCATTTCTGGCCTTTATATTTATGAATTTCCTTTAATATCCCAGGCATCTTTCACTGGTGGTTTGAAAGAAGATACTTCTACACTCTGTTGCCTTTGTAGTTCTTTTCTATGAGAATTAGTGGATGTTCCACTGACTGTACATGTTTGATGACTGCCTAGTTCTTCTCTCCTCTGACTATCAGAGATTTCATGAACAGATTCCACTTCTGGAAGAGGATTTATTTTTTGTCTTTTAACATCAGGTTGTTATGTCATTGTAAATTTTTTTGTAACTTGTATATCAGCTTCTTTCTCTTTTCCTTTAAATGCTACTGTAGGCAATGCACTGATTTCCTGTAAATTTTGCTGGGAAGTTCCAGCAGAATAAGGACCAATTCCTGGTCTTTGCACCTGTCCAAAAGAGTCTAGGTCAAGCATTTTTTCAAGGTCTTTCATAACATTGTCAACATTGACCTGTTCACTATCTTGTTCTATCAATATCCCTTCCATCCATTCATCCATATTGGCATATTGTTCAATTTCTGGGATTCTTTGATGAAGGTATGTTGATAATTTGTTTTTCATCCTTCTATCACAAATAAAGCTATTTGGGTCATAAGGTACCCAGTAGAAACTCTTTTGTAATTTTATATAGTCTTCTAATATTCTTTCAGCTTCTTTTCCAGCATCCCTAGAGTTACATACAAAAGGACCTAACTGACTCTTAATCCTGAGTTGGGCTTTTTTATTTGCATTGCAAAAATGGACTATGTTAGAATTTATCATCTGCCTGAAATAATCTAAGGCAAAGAGCCTCATTGGGACATATTTTGGTAACTTGAAAGGGCATAACTCACATCCATATATTCTGATTTCTGTGTGATTTCGGTATAGGTACCAATCACCTATCCTGTATTGCTTTGAGAGTTGGATAATTTTATTGATGTCATTATTGACCCTAGGATGAGAGACTCCTGTTAACAAGGTGGTTGCAGGGTGTAAAAATAGGTCAATGAACTCATTGTAAGAATAAGGAGAATCAGAGGAATTATGAGTAATGGCAGACCAAAAAATTATAGACCTAGGATTTCCTTTGGCATCAAGTTTCTTGACTTGAAAAGGGAAACTCTCTGATTGATAGTAAAGCATGAGATAGTATATAACAGAAGAATATTTGAACACTCTTTCGTTCTCTAATCTCATGAACTGATCATGGATTTTATCAGCAATGTAGGAAGAAAAATCATACTTGACAGCAGGGGGCTGTCCAGGGGTGAAAATTGATAACAATACTAGGGTTAATTGATCAACATATTCACTAGTATTGAAACCCATTATAGAGGATATCATATTCAAAATAAGCCTACCCACATTAGTGAAAAAGTTATAACCATAAGGGGGAGAACCTTTGGGCTGATGTTATGGCAACATGAAAGTTTGGCAAAGGCAATTTAACTCTTCTTTGGATAAATTGGCTGAGTTCTCAAGTAATTCTCCCATGGAAAGGGGAGTCAAGGCTTGACCAGGTTGAAATTGTAACATTTCGTTAATAGACTGAGCAGTTATGGGGAAAAGGATATTTTGACTCGGGGACAATACTGCTCGTTGATTAGGATCATAATTTGCAAAGAAGTAATGGATTATTTCAGGAAAAATGTGGACTGAGGGGAGAAGATACATGGGAAGATTGGATTCCCATAATCCAAAAATCTCAGAGCCATTCAGGTAGTTATCTCTGCAGTGGCAAAAAATTCGAAGAGGATTTTCACTGAGGACGAGGTCTTTGATTTGGAAATCTCTATCTGCTAAAGGCAGATAGTCTAAATATCTGTGAGGGGCATTTAGGGGTGCGACGTTCAAAGCCATGGGAATTTCCATTTCTGGTTCTTGTGGATTCAGAAATGAATTCAGGTTTTGATGAAAAAACGGGCACAATCACAGGTTTGGGAATGCAATTTACAATTTTGGGAAAAAAGGGAGAAAAGGAAGACCAATCTTGAACCTTGTTTCAGTTTTCGTGCGAAATTTAAAAACAAAAACCAGGATTTTACAGATTTCAACAGGAATTTAGGTAAATACCTATTTTCTGAGAAATAGATAGTAACTAAACAGGTGTTGGCTATGGCGGATGAATTCTGGAAAACTCGACTGCAATTTTCCTCAGCAAGGTGGCGGTTAGCAAACTTCAACACTTGATTTGGAATTCATTGCATGGGACATTGGTCACTGCACGAGATAGTGAAAATGACGTGGGTACATTTGTTTTATTTTAAAATTCAAAGGTTGGCGGGTTTTTTATTTTTTTAATGGATGACGTCAGCAAGTACGGTGGCTTCTTCACGGGAGGCAAGCGGTAAGTGGTATTCATCACACATCTTTTGGGGAAGGGCGGTTTTCAGCGGAGGGAGAGCGATTCCATACGATAAACGACACGTGGCGCGGCACTGTTCAGAAAACCGCTTAGCCATCGTGCGTTATCGTTCGGAAGTTGATGTCCAGCGATATGGATGACAATCGTAGATCTCAGATTGGTCGGTCGAACGGCTTTCGGGAAAGGGAGATGACGAGGAGTTAATATGGCGGGCCCAATGAAATTTATTATGAAATAATCGCATCGGGGGCGTATTGATTGGTGGATTAGATTATTAATTAACCATGAGGGTTAATTAATCCCTTTTATATGGCGGAGTGTCGGGTTTATTTATTAATTGGAAATTTCAACCAATTAATCACTTTTAATAATTATATGGTTATTTTTCAACCAAAGGACGGAATATTATATTAATTTGGGAATTTGATTATAATAATACGGGAAAAGGTGAATTTTGCGTAAGGATTTAAATAATAAGTTAGAAATTAATATGGAAAATGAATAGAAGCGCTAAGTGTAAAACGTCAAGGTAATGTATTTAACTTATGCTTTTATGAATTGGGTTTTTATGAAATATTGCATGATTTTCCTAAGTAAAATGGGATTTTACTTAGGAAAATATTTTTAGAAGTGAATGAATGTCATGATGAATGGTTTTAAATACTTAGGCTTTTCCAATTATTGGGCCGAGGGTCCGGTCCCTCCAAAAGTCAAAGAAATGCCTTGAGCCCCTCTAATTTTCAAATGCCTTAGTACTTAGGGGAAATTAGTGAAATTTTTAGGGAAAAATGAGAAGGGAAGTTAATAATCTGACTTTGCTTTGCTTGAAATTATTTCAGTGTAGTGTCTGCCTTTGCACTTGTGATGAAAGTAAATATTTAACACATCTAGAGTCATTATCCATCACATGTAATTCTGCAACATCATCTACCTACCCTACCTACTTTACCCTACCATTTTTCTTCTTTATTAGGGTGCACTTAGACTGGCAAACCCTTATCACACTTTTTCTTTTACATGTGGAAATCTATCTAAATCTATCCTTATTGCATTCAAGGGCTCAGATTAAACTGTTGAGCTCCTTTTATTTACTCTACCTATCTACTATCTGCCAAGATTAAATAGTTTGGTCATATTTTATTCTCTATCTCTAAAACAAAAAAATGAAAATTGAACTAGCCAAGCTTAAACTGTTTGACTATTCACCAATTGTGGCATAAGATACAATTTGCACACAATTTTGTTTATTTCATAAGAGAAAAAAAGTAGTGGCATTTAGACTTGCACACTTTCCTTTACCTTTATTTTGGTGGGGATCATTTTCTTTTACTTTTTTTGCCATTTTATTCTTTTCACCCTTTGATTTTTCTTTTAGGGTATACCCTCTTTACATTTTTAAAATTTTTTGATTTTTTTGACAATATGGAAAAACTTTGCAACAAGGAAATGTATGACTATATTACATAGACCATCAAGTCAATCATGATATATGACACCTATTGGTATAGGATTCTAACACTGGCTCCACTTGGGGATGGCTTTTCTTAGTGAAAAGTCAAGAACAACAAGTCAGTTTCCCTTAGAATGATTTTGACTGAACCATGGAATCTTCTTCTGCTTGTTGCTTTGTTGTATGTATCACAGTAATATTTCTAAAGCTTAGGGCCTTCTCCTCGGGCTTCAACTTCAGTAAGTTACTATCCACTCAAAACTGTAACATTACAAAGGATATAGTATGTACATGTTAAAAATCAGGATATCCTAATAAATAGGATCAAAGTAATGTTTCAACATTTGACCATTAACTGGCCCTTCTTCAGTTTCTGTACCATCCAATTTTTTCAGAAAATATGTATTATTTCCTTGTAAAGAATGAATAATATAAGGTCATTTCCACAGGAAGTCAAATTTCCCATGTTTTCCCTTATCTTCTCTTCTGGAATCCCATCTTAAAACTTTGTTTCCCAATTGGAAATCTTCTGCCTTAGTCCTTTTATCAAATATCTTATTTAGTTTCCCCTGCAATACTTGGGATCTTTGATAAACTTCCTCGCTGGTCTGTTGTAAATTGATAGTCTGATTTATTCTCCTTTGAATATCATTAGGTTCAACCTGAGCTTCTTGAAGTAATTTCATTACAGGAACTCCTAAAGATGAAGGAAATACAGCCTTAATACCATATACTAACTCATAAGGACTGGTCCCAATAGATTTTTTTGTGGTGAGTCTGTCTGCCCATAGTGCATTTGTAAGTTTCTTGTGCCAATTTTTCTTGTTTTCCTCCAATAATTTCTTAATAATATTAATGATACTTTTGTTGGAAGATTCAGCCAGTCCATTACCCTGAGCGTAATAGGCTGTGGAATGGCTTAAGGTGATATGATATTTATTACAGAAACTTATCATCTTCTTAGATTTGAAGGCAGCAGCATTATCAGTTATGATTTTCTCAGGACAACCAAATCTTGATAATATATTAGTTTCTAGGAATCCTATGATCACAGTGTCATTGGCTTGTCTGGAAGGAATTGCTTCTATCCATTTGGTAAAATAGTCTGTGGTAGTAAGGATCCATTTGTGTTGGCCAGAAGAAGGGGGATGGATTTCTCCAATGAAATCCAGCCCCCATTGTTGGAAAGGTTTTTCAGTGGAAATTGGTTTTAGGGGTAAAGGTAATAGTTTTCTCTTGCCTTCAAAAATTTGACATTTATGGCAAGTAGTGACAAATTTCTTTACATCAGAGAACAAGGTGGGCTAATAAAATACAACTCTTAGGATCTTGTCTGCAGTTGATTTCCAATAAAGGTGTCCACCACAGTCTCCTACATGGAATTCATTGAGAGCCTTGTTAGCTTCATCTTTTAACAAAAAATTCAATAGAATACCATCATGATTTTTCCAAAAGAGAACATTATCTAAAATAAAAAAAATTGAGGATTTCATCTTTAAAAACCTTTTCTTTGTTCTGGATAACCTTGGAGGAGCTTGCAGGTTTAATAATACATAAATTATATCAGCATACCATGGTGGATCTAAGAAGGCCTGGCTGATTTGTGGAGTCGCCATCTCCTGTTCGTCATCCAGTTCATTAATATCCAGGGCTTGGCAATTTGTTTCTGTCATGAGTTGAGCCAATCCTTGTCCCTTTATAAGCTTTGTAGGTTTTATCTCAATATCATACTCTAATATGGTAGCAATCCATTTACCTCTTTTGTCCTCAATTCCATCTTGAGTTAAGATGTCTTTGACAACAACATTTGGTACATAGGCTATCACATGGGAATACAATATGTAGATTTTAAAATATTTAATGGCTTTTACAAGTGCAAAAGCTTGTTTTTCCATGATGTTGTATTTTAATGATGCATCCCTTAGTGCTTTACTAAAAAATTCTATAGGTTTTTCACATCTTTGATCATCCTTTTGTAATAAAACAGCTGCTACAGTGTGTTCTGATGCAAATGAAAATATTATGAAGTTTCTATCAAATTGTGGACTAGTAAGAACTGGTGTTCTAGTCAAAGCCATTTTAATTTCTTCAAATGCTTGTTTGGATTCTACTGTCCATTTAATACTTGAATCCTTTCTTAACATGTTAGTAAGAAATCTAATTAGTTTAGCTAAGCTAGATATGAATCTTCTCAAAAAATTGATTTTTCCTAGGAAATCTTGAAGTTATTTAACATTTCTGGGATGAGGTATCTGCAGTATAGCTTCTATTCTGGCAGGATCAATTCTAATACCATCTTTGGAAATGATATGGCCCAAGAGTTTACCTTCTTCAATACCAAACAAGGAATTCTTTGGATTCAAAGAGATACCATACTTTCTGCATTTTATGAATACTTGTCTGAGATGATCCAAATGTTGTTGATCTGATTTAGAAAAAACAGTTAAATCATCTAGATATATAACAAGAAAGTCATGAATTTCTTTTGCAAATGCAATGTCCATTGCTCTTTGGAAGGTTGCTCCAGCATTTTTCAATCCAAATGGCATTTTAACATACTTTAATGTGTCCCATGGTGTTGTAAAAGCTGTTTTTTTCCTGGTCATCAGGATGAACCAGAATCTGGTTGTACCCTGAGAACCCATCTAAAAGAGAAACCTTGAAGCACCTACTACCCTTTGTAAAATGTGATCCATTTTAGGCAAAGGATAATTATCCTTCAAAGAAACCTTATTTACATTTCTTAAATCAACACATAATCTGATCTCTTCAGTTTTCTTCCTAGTAGGGACTAAATTAGACACCCATTCTGAAAATCTAATAGGAGAAATTATCACTGCTTCGCACATTCGTTTGATTTCTTTCTTAATTAAAGGAAACAGTATAGGGTTGATTCTTCTGAGTTTCTATTTAAATGGTTTCTGATCTTCTTTTAAAGGTATTGTGTGCTGAATTATAGAGGTGTCATATGATTTCAAGTCTTCATAACTATAGGCAAAGACATCCTAGAATTCTCTTATTAATTCAACATATTTTGGTTTTTGATCAGGAGGCAAAGATTTAGATAACTTTATTATTTTAGGATTTTATTCAGTTCCCAGAGTATATTCCTCAACATCAGCCTTCAAAGGTTCCATTTTGGGTTTCTTTGGAATATCGTTAGAATCGAAAAGATCTTCTAGAAGAGTTAATCCTTTAGGCAAATGATTATCTTTTAAATTAATGATCTCAGATTATTCCTCTATAATCTCATCAACCTCCATTTGTTTAAGGTCCTGCATTTCTTTTTTGGTGAACTTTGTTGGATGAAGCATTTGAATTTCACTTTCTTTTGAAATGTCTGTTTCTTGTTCATTTATTTGATCAGATTCAATGACTGTATCTTCATCTATGTTACTGTTAGAAAATTCATTCTCTAAAGTCAGGAAATTGTTAATCTGATTGTCATTTGCAAACACTTGCCAATTCTTAAAATTGTCTGGTATAGTTGGTCTATGTCTAATCTCAGCTGTGAACTGATGATTAGGTTTGAATGGTAATTTACAAGTACTGCTAGCAAACATTGCAAGACTATGAGCATGCAAAATTTGTTTACATGGGATTTTAGCAAGCTGAGTCTGCAAAAAAGTATTGAGAATCTCTACAACTGTTCCTCTATATTCTCTCAGTTTGGGATCATTTGTCAAAAAGTGACCTTTGATATATTGAATGATTAAATCAGAATCTCCTATGACAGATACTCTAATTGCCCCTAATCTTTTGACAAGTTTAAGCCCTAGCAAAAGAGCTTCATATTCTGCCATATTATTAGTGCACTTAAAGTTTAATTTGTAAGCATGGCCTTCAGCATGATCATTTTCAAGGTTGTGTATCCAAATTCCATCTCCTACTCCTAATTTGTTAACTGAACCATCAAATTCTAAATGCCAAAGAATTTCATGTTCATAATTGGTATCAGGAGTTTCAGAAATTTTCTTAACAGTGTGATCTGGTTTGTTACTTTCTTCTGGTTTATCTTGGGTATCTGATGTTTCTTTTTCCTCAGAGATTTCCTGGATTTGAACATTGGATTTTTATTTTGCAATTTATTTTGGTTCTATTGCTGGTACTTCTAATTCAGTGGGAGGATCAGATTCAGCATTATAAAGAATAAATGAATCCATATCAGAGTGTACTGAGTAGATGGGGAAATTTTTAGGTTTCTCCTGACTACTGACTACATATTTCATTAAAGTTTCTCTGTATAGTCTCTTAGGTTGGCCGAACACTGAAATAGTAGCATATGGCATGTCCAATTGAAGAGATCCTCCGAGCTTTGCACCCTAAGATCTGGACAATAGCATACCATATTTTGGAGGAATATCTGCTACTACTATATCCATCAAAAAAAATTTTGCAGGGTATTGAACCAATGAAACACACAAGTCGTTGATTAATCCCAAACATCTCACCTGATTTTAATCAAAAGAAAAGATATCTTTGTATGTTCTGGTGATATCTAGGTTTAATCTCTACATTATAGCATTTGGCATTAGATTGTGAGATGCCCTAGAGTCAAGCATGGCATTATGAAATATTTTATCATGTATGTTTAAACTCACATAGAATGGAGGAGTTCCTCCACTTCCTGGTTTTCCATTTACTTCAGGGCCAAAGAGTAATCTAGGTTGGTCATCAAAAACATTTACTGAGTCATCACTTCCATTAATATTAAGTGATCTATTGATTTGACTTCGGTAGACATCATGTTTAGCTAATTCAGAAAATGGAACAACTATTTTTAATTTGCCTACTTCAGCTTCCAGATTAAAAGGTTTTTCAGTCTAAATTCTTGTATTTCGAACAGTTGGATTCTCTTTATCTTCTGTGTTTTCAGTATTTTTCTCCTTCTCAGGAATGGGGTTGTGGGCTGAAGTTGTTTCCAAATCAACTTCTGGAGGTTCCTCTACATTTCATTTGGGAGGAAGAGTATTGGAAAGTTGTCTGTTATTTATTTGAGTACAGGATACATCTTCAATTATTGGGTTGGCAGGATTAGGATCTGATCTATGTACAGGGGTAGTATTGGTTCTACCTTTGAGGGGTTGTTTTGTAGCTTTCTGTTTACTCGTTTCCAGGACATAAATTCTTCTACTCATCAAATTATATTGCTTGTGAACTTCTTAAATGGTTGTATCATATCCTTCTTTAAAGTCAAATGATTCTCCTGAATGGGTTTGAAATTTCTTAAGAATGTGAGCTTCTTGATCATCTTGGGTCAAGAAAATTTCTGGTTCGTTCTTGCGTTCAGTAAAGTTTTTTATTTGAACATCTTCAGTTGGTTCCTCAAAAGTTGAGGCTTCAATATAATTTTCCTGGAATGGGGGTCTAATATTTTGGTCAGGACCAGTTTTTCCAGTATTTTGATTTTGGTTCCTTCTAAAATTTGGATTTCTCACAGTATTTCTCGGTTGACCATCCCAAGGAGATTTATTTTCAATTGTTTCTAATCTATATCCTAGCCTTTCCATTCCTTTGATAATAGCATCCAGTTTCTTTTTAAAAGCTCTGGGTTCTTCGTTTAAAGGCATTCTCCTTTTAGCTCTGGCTCTAGCTCGTTTCTCTATCAGGTTGGCTTCAACACTAACAACTATACTTTGCATTTCTTCTAAAGTTTGAGGAGCTCTTTCCCTAAGTTGATACGCCATATCAGAATCAAATCCATCAGGGAATTTGATTAATATTGAATCTGGAGGAGGTCTAAGATTTTTGGGAATAGGATTGTAAGCATCATTGAACCTGGTGACGTAATCTTGCACAGTCTCATTTGGTCCTCTCTTTAGTTTTCCAAAAGTCTGATAAGATTTGAAGAGGATATTTCTTCTTTTCCCATCTGTTTAAAAATGATCTATAAATATCTTGTAAGTCAGTAACACTGTTTGTAGGAAGGGCTCTAACCAGGTTATAACTTCTCCAGTAAGACTTTGGAAAAATATTCTCATTCTTACATCATCAGCATCTATTTCATAAATTTTAAAATAATCGGTCATCTTTTTAGTATGTTGTTGCGTAGTGTAAGTACCAGAACCATCAAAAAGAGTGATTTTACTTTGGTAGTCTTGGGGCATAGCCCCTAGATTGGCTGGTAATACCAAAGGAGCATATCTATTTTCCATTGTAGGAGGTAGTGATGAAATAATAGGTGAAGTTAGTCTATGAGAAGTGGATGGAGGAGTATAAGGGATAGTTTGAGGTTGAGATGTTTGATGAAAGTTGATGAACTTGGAGAGGCTGAAGTGATCACAGAAATATTTGATGTTCCTTCAGAGGCAAGCTCAGATTGTATGGAATTTCGCAAATGTTTATCAAGATGTGAAGTAACAAATTCAAATTGTAAATCTTCAAGAAATACTGGGTCTGGAACCAAATTGGACAACTCAGATTCAGAAAAATTTACAAATAAAGAAGTTTCAAATTGCTCGTCAAAAGGTTCGTCCTCAAGATAAATCCACTTCACAGGATAGGATATTGATCTATAGAGAGGTCGAGAACTACCAGAGATTTCTTGACTATCTTGTCTCCTAATAATTCTAGGGATCAGATTCGGATTTTCAAACACAGGCGAAGGATTTGGGTCAGGATTAGCCCTAGTGTAATGAGTCCTTTCTGAAGCCAGGTTTCTAGGTGATATTTTTTAGCTTTTTGTCTAAATGGAATGAACAATACAACTTCAACAATCTCTTTAAGAAGTTTTAGATATTGGATTTAAATTTTCTTAAAGATTTATTTGACTAGAGGAACTGATCAAATGTTTGAAACCAAAGTTCAGTTCATAAACTAGACCAAAGATAGACTGAAGAAGCATTTATTTACTTATGCAATTGTAGAGCAAAAGAAGTTCAAAGGCTACCTAGCTAACTTCAGACTCCGTCTGTAGTTTATAAAGTAAATAATAGTAACAATAAAATTATTCAATTCCCCAGTATGGTCGCCACTATGTTATCACTCAGATTTTCCTTGAAGTTGTTGGGAAGAGGAAAGGGGTCCGAGGTAACCACAAACCAACTTTTAGGTACATAATCTAGCCAATCTGTACCCAGAGAGGGCTCTCTCTGTAAAATTTAGCTTTATTTTAGAAGATAATAGGATAGTTATAAAGTCTAGAGATTTTGATTGAGTTTGGGTGATGAAATTCAATAGCTAAGGGTAAGACTGAGTAATTTAGACCATTGGGCTAATGGAGTCAAAGAAGATGGCTTAACTAGATTAAGTTTCTTAACAAAAGATGGTTTCACAGGGCAAGGTAATCAAATAGGGAACAATTATAGATCTAAAGTGATTGGAATGAACTTGAAATAGGTGAAGGGAAATTAAGAATCCTTCAACATATTCAAAAAGGGGGAATTTGAATGATTATTAACAAAGAGCAATTAAGAATTCTTTATCAAATAATAAAAATGCATAAACTAGAAAAACAGGAGCAATTAAGAATTCACTGTTTAAACCAGTTTCAGAAGAAAACATTTAGAATAACAATGATTAAAAACAGATTGCACTTAAGCACTTTCTGATTTATTCCTTTTCGTTAATTATTCAGATATGAGACAAAAATGATATAATAAACAAGTATAACACTTCAAAACATAAGAGATAGATGACTTATTGATCCGTTGTTTGATGCAAGAATCCTGTAAAAAGTCTTTTGCATCAATTCTTTATCCAGCTGGCCACACAAAATTTCTCCAACAACACTTTATTCCAAAATAGTCAATGTTACAGAAAAGTCTAAGAATCCACCCCTCAATACTCCAATTGAGGGATTATTTATACAAAAAATTATAAAAAATATCTCATAACAAATTGAGATATAATCTAGGATGACTCATAAGTATTTTACAACAAAATAGAGACAGATGGTCTCGTAGATAAGAGAAATGATAACTGATGTTGTGCTGTTTCCTTCATTTGAGAATATGCTGGAGGCAGGTCCTATGATTTGGCTCGTTGTTGTCCTCTATAGTAACTCTGTGCTGGCTGCTCTGTTTTACTGATACTCTTTATCTGCACTGATACTCTTTAACCTCTGTTCATCTTTTTATTCTTCTTATCATGACTTATCATACTAAATAATCAAAAATTCCTGTAAGGATAATTTTTTACAAAAGTTCTAACATTTCTTCCCATCATTTAGCTTCTGGTATTCTGGTCCTTTGCAGCTTCCTCAGAGTTTCATTTGTCTCTGTATATCTAAAGAAAGTAGGTTGAATTGGGAACAAATTCTTTACCTCATGCTCGAGATAAAAAAAAATTTCTAATCTGTCATGAATATTTTTGCCTGTAGGCAATGCTGCTGATGATGAACTAGTTGAGGAACTGGCCTGATTGTCAGCATGCTTGTTCAATTTTTCAACACAACTTTCAAGGTCCATTAGTTTATCCTCTGAAACTAAAGGACTGGGCAATCCTTTATTCAAAAAAATATCTAATCTTTTTATGAAAGCATTGATTTCTTCTTGCATATCAGAGCATCTTTGTTCTAGATTCTGCATCAGAGTTCTTTTAGTAAGAACTCTTTTTATCTCCAAAATTGTTCCTGTCCTGTCTTGAATGCCGATTTCTTCAAGCTGATGTTTATTCTTAGTATTCAAAAAGTGTATAAGTTCATTGGCTTCTTCCGGCATGTTTCCTAATTCTTCTCTTGATTTTAGAATTTCTTCCACAGCCAATTTAACTAAATCATTATGTTCACACATTATTTTAATTGATGGCCAAACATATTCTATTGACTGAATGATGTTGTCCCAAATAATTTCTTTTATTTCCTTTAAATATCTCTCCAATGTGAGATCCTTCTCCAATGCTTTAACCAATTTTTCCAACCTGTTGACCTCTCTTGTTTTCTATGCAACGCTTATCTTTGAGAGATCATATTTCTGTTCTAAAGTGGTGAATTGTACCTTTTTTCTTTGGAGCTCTGTCATTTGGATTTTCAATTCCTCCATTGAATTTATTAATTCTTCAGTACTTAAATTGGAAGTATTGCCCTGTGACAATTCTGTTGGCTGACCTGTTGTAGATATACCTGTAATTACTTCTGTTGTAGATGCTGGAATATTAGGCTGATTGTCTTTCAATGCCTTTTCAAGCTCTTTTTCAGTTTCATTAAATTGCTCATTTAGTTTCAAGAGCAAGTTCATCAATTCTTCTTCAAAATTTTGCTTCATGATTTCTGCAGTCTGTGGATGTCTTGAGGCTGGTAATTTCAGTTGTTTTCTCAAGGTTGCAATATCATCATCTTTTTTCTTGATCAAGGCTTCTATACCCTTGACATCTTTGGGATTATGACCCAATCCAATGATTATTTCATCTAAAGTATTTATTCTGTTATCCTTAGCCTAAGAGGAGGCTTTTTCAAGCTGCAATTGTGCATTAGTATTCTCCAAAGAATCTTGCAATTTATGGGTCATCATTGATTTATCAGTCAGAGTAGAATAAATCATTTCACCTGTTTGTTTATGTAACTCAATTTGATCCAAAGGATGAATATCCTTTGCTATGACTTCAAAATTAGTTCTGATATAATCTGCAGCTATTTGAGGCTATTGCACTTTGGGTTTGAAGTGACTCATTACCATCTTACCCTGCTGGATGTCATAGGTTGACATCAATCTTTGTTGATTCTTAGGAGCCATCTTCAAATATTTATTGTAAACTTGAAGTTTTAGTGGATCATTTCTGGCCTCTATATTTATGAATGTCCTTTTAATATCCCAGGCATCTTTCACTAGTGGTTTGAAAGAATATACTTCTACACTCTGCTGCCTTTGTAGTTCTTTTCTCTGAAAATTAGTGGATGTTCCACTGACTGTACATGTTTTCTGACTGCCTAGTTCTTCTCTCCTCTGACTATCAGAGATTTCATGAACAGATTCCACTTCTGGAAGAGGATTTAATTTTTGTCTTTTAACATCAGGCTGTTCTGTCATTGTAAATTTTTCTGTAACTTGTATATCAGCTTCTTTCTCTTTTCCTTTAGATGCTACTGTAGGCAATGCACTGATTTCTTGTAAATTTTGTTGGGAAGTTCCAGCAGAAGAAGGACCAATTCCTAGTCTTTGCACCTATCCAAAAGAGTCTAGGTCAAGCATTTTTTCAAGGTCTTTCATAACATTGTCAACATTGACCTGTTCACTATCTTGTTCTATCAATGTCCCTTCCATCCGTTCATCCATATTGGCATATTGTTCAATTTCTGGGATTCTTTGATGAAGGTATGGTGATAATTTGTTTTTCATCCTTCTATCACAAATAAAGTTGTTTGGGTCATAAGGTACCGAGTAGAAACTCTTTTGTAATTTTAGATAGTCTTCTAAGATTCTTTCAGCTTCTTTTCCAGCATCCCTAGAGTTATAGAAAAAAGGACCTAAATGACTCTTAATCCTGAGTTGGGCTTTTTTCTTTGCATTTCAAAAATGGACTATGTCAGAATTTATCATCTGCCTGAAATACTCTGAGGCAAAGAGCCTCATTGGGACATATTTTGGTAACTTGAAAGGGCATAACTCACATCCATATATTCTGATTTCTGTGTGATTTCGGTATAGGTACCAATCACCTATCTGTTGAAGCCCCGAAAATCGGGTCTACAACAAGGGGGATACCCACCTGGTCTGGACCTTGGTTAGCAGCTCCTTTTCCGTTTGGTGTAGTGGGTCCGATTGGGGATGATGGGACCAGTTTCCCAATATGTGTGTGTGTGTTAAGAATAGATATTTCCTTTCTAAAAAGGTTCCTAAGTGAAATTATTTTATTCTATTTCTAATCTAATCATATGCAAATTGTATTCTAATTTAAACAGAAATATCTAATTCTAAACTAAACTCGGGATGTAATATTTTTTATGTGATCTAAAATGATTTCGAATAACAACCGATAATAAAGATCATTCAACTGTTATAAGAAAAGAATTCAATAAAGATAAACCACTTCATATAAAAAGTTAGATGAAACAGTTGTGAAAAACATATCGCATAATAAGCTATTCATACACTAAGCATAAATAAATAGCTATCACCGTACAAAAGTTCCAAATGATAAATTAAGCATTCAAGCATCAATATATAAATAACTGAAAATAAATATCACTTTAACACAGAAGCAGAAATAGTTAAGAGATAAAAGTACCATTTATAACTAGTTCTACTCATGAGCTAGAAGCAATAATGACTTATTTCTTCTTAATCCAATATCTACTAAGAGTACAGAAGTGCAACATCAGTAGCAGATATTAAACGTAGATATCAATAAATCTCGTTCCATTCATTCATCAAAACCTCCTCTGAGGGTGCAGAAGTGCATGTTCTGAGGACAATTTTTTGACAAATTTTAGGACCCCTCTCTAAATGCATGAGAGGGGTTTAAATACTACTAACTAAATCTAATTATAGTTTATTACAAAAATTTAGGATTCGGTTTAAATGACCGTCATTTTTCTAGGAAAAAAAATAAGTAACTAACACTAAATCTAAAACTAAAATTAACAACTAACTACTTATGAATCTGATCTTTGAATTTTCAAGCATCCAACATTGATTTGAGAAGAGGAGGCTGGTCGATTTCATATTTTAATTGTCCCGAAAAAATGAAATCGGCAAGTGTTGGCGCGATATTCTCAGCAGAATTAATGATGCAATTAAGAGCATTGTATTGACTGTGTGGTTTACCAGATATTTCCAGTAAGAATCCAAATTTAACTTTGTCAATCCTTGAATTGAATTTTCCTTTTCTTCAGTTTTATGTTTCCACTCTGTTTGCAATTGCTGTGCTTGTGGTAGGTATCCTGGAATAGTTTCTGAAATCAAATTAACTTTGTGCAAATTTTCATTTACATAATCAGTAATGTTGCTTGCTGCTGTAGCTGCTTCCTCTGCTGCTTTTTCTGCCTCTCTGATCTGTGCATCCCAATTATTGAAGAGCATTTCTGTATGACTGTCATTGATGATTGGTGCTCCTGCTCTTTTTCCTTCCTCTGTCTTTTTCCATGCCAAATAATTAGTAACTCTTTCATTAGTTAAATCATAATCATGTCGTAATTCTACGACATGATTAGTGATTTTATCACTTTCTTGACAAAAAGAGTTCCATTGTGAACTTTTCTGGCATAATATATCTTGTTGTTGCAGTAGTTGTTTATTCAAGGAAATAGACTCGGAGATAAAATATGTAAGCTTGGGGTCATCTTTATGCATCTCTTGCATAATCTGTATTTGTTTCTCTTTTTGTCGGCCAAGCTTTTCTGATATCCGATCTGCATTTGCTGAAACTCTTGCTGTAACTTTTCAAATTGTATCTGTGCTTCACTGTTAGCATGGGCTTGTTGCAATTGTTGTTGCAGAACTTGTATTTGATCTTCTTTTTCATTCAATAATAGTCGTACCTCAGATGCTTTTTCGATGGTTGTGGAGGCGTAAGCTCCTGTAATCTGAGATAATTTAGTAAGATTTTCAGTTGGATCCGTAGTAGGATCTTTCCATAAGACATCCAATTTTTCTGCATCAGTAGAGAGCACACTTTCTAATTTCCTTTTCTTTCTTTGCTTCCTTACTACTGCTTTATGTTGTGGACTATATAATATATCCAGAGGAGGAATTTCCTCTATTTTAAGTACAAGTTCAGAGGAGGGAGTAATGGGTATATGTTCTGTTTCTATGACATTGCCACTTATTCCTGTGATTAAACCTTTTGTTGTCTA
This sequence comes from Pinus albicaulis, assembly GCA_034641835.2. Lineage (NCBI taxonomy): Eukaryota > Viridiplantae > Streptophyta > Pinopsida > Pinales > Pinaceae > Pinus > Pinus albicaulis. Next base: position 65,705,634 of record CM076577.1, on the reverse strand, counting down.
TAGAAGAGTTTGTATGTTCTGTCCTTCAACATTAATCAAATCATTAAATGTTTCCCATTCTTTATCTAACTGAGTGCTGACGGATGGTTGTTGTACATTGAGAGGTGGAAGGTTCAAATGTGGAGTGGTTGAAGTCTGTTGCTGTGAAAGCTCTTTTGATTGAGCTGTATCCTTCACTGAGCCTTCAATTTTATCCTGATCATTATCAGACTTTTTAGAACGTTCAGAAGTTTATTTGCCAGAATTTGACTTAGATCTTTCTGTATCTGAGTTGCCATTGAGACTGACATTAGGAGTTGGTTCCCTTGCGGGTTCCAATCGCAAATTATCGAAAGGGATAGTGGTTAATCTTCTTTCTCTGTACATTTTAAATTCTTGAAATTCTTCTGGGGAAAACCGTGTTTGAGCTAACTGCAAAATCTCTTTAAATGTGCATTTTTCTTGAAACATATCATCAAAAAGATCCTCTTCTCCAGAAAATATTCTTACCTTGACTGCAATGGTGAAATTCTTAACAACATCATATGGGTCGAATAAACTTCTTGGAAACTTGAACAATTTTAAACATGTAATATTGTTTGCTTCCTTAAATGCATGACCAACATCAAATAATGAAAATTCTCCGCAAGCTACAGGAAATTGTGGCCAGATGGCTTTCTTTTTATCCTTTAATTCTTTTGTCAAACCTCCCTCTCCATAGGTTTGATATGCAATTTCCCGAGCTATGAGTTTATCCGGAACATACAAGGGTAAAACATGAGGAGAAGCAAAGCTTCCAAAAACCCTCACATAGGTAAACAATTCTTCTCCAAACCATCTTGCGATAGGGAGAATGTCTACTTCTGCTTCAGGGAAGAACCTTGGAGCATCCTTATTATACAACACTCTGTACAGAGGCAACATTATGCCATGGAAAATTTTGTAAAAATGAGGAATGAACTTTGATTCCCACAATTCTTTGTGATAAATGTGAATGGGTAGGGGATCCTGAATTGTCCATTGCCAACCCATTAAAGGGAACTTAGAAACAAAGCAGATTGAATCCATAACATAGGCAGATATATAAAAAGGAGGATAAATCCTCTAAGAGACATTCCGTTTAGACTGGTAATTGAAAATAGCTGTGGCTAAGTTATCCGATAATATTTTAGCCCAGTCCACAATGGTAGCGTTAACAGCAGCATTCAATAAGGGAAGCCATTCAGGAAAAAACTTATTAATGTCAGGCTTTCCAAAAAGCCTACATAGCATAGCAGCAGCAAAAAAATATGGAGAAGTGAGTGAACCAGTACTTTACATACCGTGTTCATCTTTCTTCAGTGGTTCATCTCTTCTGGACCATTCCTTGGTGCATTCCGCCAAATTTTCATTTTCCTTGGAAAATTTTTCCATAAATTGTTTGTTGTAAGTTTCTTGAGGCTCCGGAAAATGATACATAAGACTCAAAACTTCTGGAGTAAATGACCCGATGAGCTCTTCACCTTGAGTTCTAAACTGCCTGTCCGTAATATCAGTGCTATCCAGCACCCATTTTACCATGTCTGTATATGGAATAATTCTAGGTCTTGCTGCTATCCGGTGCAAAAATGAACAAGCCAACTCTGTAAGAGATGCTTCAGAAGAATTACTTGAGCCTACAGTAGCCACAACATCCATTACTCTTGGGTTTTCTTCTTCAATAAAATTAAACATACTCTCCCAAGTGGTGATACCAGCGTCTTTGTTGCAAGCAGTGTCTAGGTACAAGGATGCCACCTCTTTACTTTCAAAACTCGGAGCTTTCTCTTTCTTTCCCATAATACTTTGTATATCGCTTTGTATAGTCTTCTGTTCTTTGCGCCTGCGGTTTTATGAATTAAGTGAGAATAATGATATGAGAAAGGTGAAAGGATAGTTTTAAATGCTGAAGGCGTATGAAATATATTATTTTAACGTGAAATAACCTTTCAATCAAAACAAAATCCTTTTCATTAATAATTGACAATCCATTCATTAATTTGACATCAAAGTGCATAACGGATATCGATTTATGGAAAGATTTTCTTCGTACAATGAGCTTTAAGAATCTGCGATAATGCGATCTGCGATTTTCTTTGCAATATCGCAAATCGCAACTTTCGTATCATCGCAATATCACAAATCGCAAATTTCGCAAATCGCAATCTTGTAACATCGCGAAATCGCAATATCGCAAAATATAACATATGAAAAATATCCGTTAATATATTTTCTGTGATATGCGATTTGCGATAAATATTTTAATGCATAGTTTTTGGATCGCGCTATCGCAATTTAGAAGATTCTGCTTTGCAAAAGATATCTTTTACTTTTTTGCGATGGATGCGATATTTTCTTCAAAGAAAATTTTTATTCTAATCTATCATAAACTTAAGTTTATTTAAATATTTTCCAAAAAATTTTCTTAAGTTAATGATAGTAAGTTTTATTGAAAATGAAAACAAACACCAATAAATTTTTTGGATTTTTAAACTAAGGGTCCCCACTTTTTTTAGTATTATTACTAATACTAAATAAGAAGGGGGTTGTTGCTGGCCACAACACTATCCTGTATTGATTTGAGAGTTGGAGAATTTTCTTGATGTCATTATTGACCCTAGGAGGAGAGACTCCTGTTAACAAGGCGGTTGCAGGGTGTAAAAATAGGTCAATGAACTCATTGTAAGAATAAGGAGAATCAGAGGAATTATGAGTAATGGAAGACCAAAAAATTACAGACCTAGGATTTCCTTTGGCATCAAGTTTCTTGACCTGGAAAGGGAAACTCTCTAATTGATAGTAAAGCATGAGATGGTATATAACAGAAGAATATTTGAACATTCTTTCATTCTCTAATCTCATGAAATGATCATGGATTTTATCAACAATGTAGGAAGCAAAATCATACTTGATAGCAGGGGGATGTCCAGGGGTGAAAATTGACAACAATACTAGGGTTAATTGATCAACATATTCACTAGTATTGAAACCCATTATAGAGGATATCATATTCAAAATAAGCCTACCCACATCAGTGAAAAAGGTATAACCATAAGGGGGAGAACCTTTGGGCTGATGCTCTAGCAACATGAAAGTTTGGAAAAGGTGATTTAACTCTTCTTTGGATAAATTGGCTGATTTCTCAAGTAATTCTCCCATGGAAAGGGGAGTCAGGGCTTGACCAGGTCGAAATTGTAACATTTCATTAATAGACTGAGCATTTATGGGGAAAAGGATGTTTTGACTCGAGGACAATACTACTCGTTGATTATGATCATAATTTGCATGGCAGTAATGGATTATTTCAGGAAAAATGTGAACTGAGGGGAGAAGATACATGGGAAGATTGGATTCCCATAATCCAAAAATGTCAGAGCCGTTCAGGTAGTTATCTCTACAATGGCAAAAAATTCAAAGAGGATTTTCACTGAGGACAAGGTCTTTGATTTGGAAATCTCTATCTGCTAAAGGAAGATAGTCTAAATCTCTGTGAGGGGCATTCAGGGGTGCACGTTCAAAGCCACGAGAATTTCCATTTCTGGTTCTTATGGATTCAGAAATGAATTCAGGTTTTGATGAAAAAACGGGCACAATCACAGGTTTGGGAATGCAATTTACAATTTTGGGAAAAAGGGAGAAAAAGAAGACCAATCTTGAACCCTGTTTCAGTTTTCGTGCGAAAATTTAAAATAAAAACCAGGATTTTACAGAGTTCAACGGGAATTTAGGTAAATACCTGTTTTCCAAGAAATATACAGTAACTAAACAGGTGTTGGCTATGGTGGATGAATTATGGAAAACTCGGCTGCAATTTTCCTTAGCAAGGTGGCGGTTAGCAAACTTCGACAGTTGATTTGGAATTCATTGCATGGGACACTGGTCACTGCACGAGATAGTGAAAATGACGTGGGTACATTTGTTTTATTTTCAAAGTCAAAGGTTGGTGGGTTTTTTATTTTTTTAATGGATGACGTCAACAAGTACGGTAGCTTCGTCACGGGAGGCAAGCAACAAGTGGTATTCATCGCACAGCTTTTGGGGAAGGGCGGTTTTCAGCAGAGGGAGAGCGATTCCATACGATAAACGATACGTGGCGCGGTACTGTTCAGAAAGCCGCTTGTCCATCGCGCATTATCGTTCAGACGTGGATGCCCAGCGATATGGATGACAATCATAGATCTCAGATTTGTTGGTCGAACGACTTTCGGGAAAGGGAGATGACGGGGAGTTAATATGGCGAGCCCAATGAAATTTATTATGAAATAATCGCATCGGGGGCGTATTGATTGGTGGATTAGGTTATTAATTAACCATGAGGGTTAATTAATCCCTTTTATACTGCAGAGTGTCGAGTTTATTTATTAATTGGAAATTTCAACCAATTAATCACTTTTAATAATTATATGGTTATTTTTCAACCAATGGACAGAATATTATATTAATTTGGGAATTTTATTATAATAATATGGGAAAAGGTGAATTTTGTATAAGGATTTAAGTAATAAGTTAGAAATTAATATGGAAAATGAATAGAAGCGCTAAGTGTAAAACATCAAGGTAATGTATTTAACTTATGCTTTTATGAATAGGGTTTTTATGAAATATTGCATGATTTTCCTAAGCAAAATGGGATTTTACTTAGGAAAAGATTTTTTAGAAGTGAATGAATGTCATGATGAATGGTTTTAAACACTTAGGCTTTTCCAATTATTGGGTCGAGGGTCCGGTCCCTCCAAAAGTCAAGGAAATGCCTTGAGCCCCTCTAATTTTCAAATTCCTTAGTACTTAGGGGAAATTAGTGAAATTTTTAGGGAAAAATGAGAAGGGAAGTTAATAATCTGACTTTTCTTTGCATGAAATTCTTTCAGTGTAGTGTCTGCCTTTGAACTTGTGATGAAATTAAAGATTTAACACATCTAGAGTCATTATCCATCACATGTAATTCTGCAACATCATCTACCTACCCTACCTACTTTACCCTACCATTTTTCTTCTTTATTAAAGTGCACTTAGACTGGAAAACCCTTATCACACTTTTTCTTTTACATGTGGAAATCTATTTAAATTTATCCTTATTACATTCAAGGGCTCAGATTAAACTGTTGAGCTCCTTTTATTTACTCTACCTATCTACTTATCTGCCAAGATTAAACAGTTTGGTCAGATTTTATTCTCTATCTCTAAAACATAAAATTGAAAATTGAACTAGCCAAGCTTAAACTATTTGACTATTCACCAATTGTGGCATAAGATACAAGTTGCACACAATTTTGTTTATTTCATAAGAGCAAAAAAGTAGTGGCATTTAGACTTGCAGACTTTCCTTGGCCTTTATTTTGGTGGGGATCATTTTCTTTTACTTTTTTGGCCATTTTATTCTTTTCACCCTTTGATTTTTCTTTTAGGGTATACCCTCTTTACATTTTTTAAATTTTTTTATTTTTTTGACAATATGGAAAACCTTTGCAACAAGGAAAGGTATGAACATATTACATAGCCCATCAAGTCAATCATGATATATGACACCTATTGGTATAGGAGTCTAACATGATACATGAACATGTGGTATGGGCGCAACCATCCATAATAGAGTATAAAAACTGAGATCCGGGGTATGGCCACAACCATCCAGCAGTAAGGATCAACAAATAGACTCAGGTATGGTCACAGCCAACCAATCAAAAGAGACATGCAATAAGTTAGGATAATCCACAAGAACCCGCAACCTCGATTTTATCACACAAAACCTAAGGTCTTGCACTCCATCTTGACCTGAACAAGTACAAATTCAAGCATGCGAATATATGAGCTGAAGTCGAACATGCAAGAAAATCATCTGATTATCAGCCAATAATGAAAGATATTAACAGACATGAGAGAAACCACCAATAATGACAATGGCCCTCAAGGTATGAGAGGTACAATCCACGGAATATGAATAGCAATTTGATGACGAGCACCCGTAGAATCATTTGATCGAAGGCCAATGATGTGGGCCTTGCGTCGAATGAGAAGAACCTTCCATTGAGGCATGCAGGCTCCAAGGTACCGAAAGGGAGTCTCTAGATTAGATTCCTGGATAATGAGCTGAAGTCGAAAGGAAGTGACCTGATCGAAGGAGGGCCATAATGTGTCCCACATCATCGACACGAGATAGAGGAAAATGATGATAGTGAATTAGGACCAACAGAGAGTCAGAGGGAGGTTGAAAACTGCAAAGGCAAACTTCTCTTGAACATATCAGCGACACGACACTGGATTTGGTAGCATTTGACATCAAGGGATATGAGGTCATGATGACATGGCAAAGAGAAAATGAGACGTCAAAAGAGATTACCCAAACCCATGGAGGCAAAAATGACGAAATTGAATGTCCCCAACCCGACACGAATGCAGACAAGTGCCATGTTCAAGAGTGAAATACTTCCAACATAACTAAAATTAGTTCCATTTTCCCCCACCATTTCTAGCGAGTACCCCAATTATTTTTTTTAAAACAAGCTTGAAGGGGATAGCATATGCTTGCAATGTAAGTTTGTCCTTCAGACAAATCCAACCTAGTACGTTTTACGATCCCTAGGAAGGAGGAACTCGAGTAACGTCATGGTGACAAAGTCTATCGTTCTAAGCCATTTAACGAGTTCAAAATGACAAGAATCTCGACAATATTTTCAATTTTAGAGATTCAGAAAAGAGCTGAAAGATGACTCCAGTAGTGACTTTTTCATGTTTTTACTGAGTTATAAAAAGTATAAAATACAACTCGTTACTTCATCACTATCGCGTGAAAACCTGTCGATGCACAAAAGATACGTGTAAAACCCATTTCTCGAAATAATATAATAAAATAATCAAAAAATATGTCTTAAAACCTAATTAAGGTTGTGAAAAGTTATAAAATGCCAAAAATGATAAAAATAATTACTTTTCACTTTTTACCTCTTGTGGAGCAATAGTTACCCATTTTACACTGTGATTTTCCAGCGACGATAGCAGACGATCCGATAGACCAATCTCGAATCCATCAATTCCAGGTAAGAGCCGACATCTTTCCCTTCATTTTGAGTCCTCTTTTATTTCCTGAAACCCTCAATTTTGATTTTTGAGGAGGAAAATGCAAATTTCAGGGCACGACGATTGGCATGAGTTTTGGGCATAGACTCGCACCAATCACCCATTTTTCTGAACTGGGGCGCACCCATTGGCACAACTATTTTAGAAACAGTCACACCAACCACACATACCATTTTTCCTTTTAAAAATTCAAGTTAAGGGCCCAATTTTTCACAAATTCAAGCTTCTAAATCAGCTAATACCGTCCATATGAACATGTTTGCAGGTATAAAGAGTCATAATGGTAATTGAATGGAAAGAACGGGAACACAACGAAGAAGATGAGCTTGCCATGGGAAATGAGAGATGCATGGAAGCTCTCAGAAACTATGGACTAAAAAATTTCTTCTTGACACTGTGTCTCCAAGCTCAACCAGAGCTGCTATAGTATTTGATCAGCATATGGGATGAGAATCAGGAAAAGTTCATCCTTCGAGATTAGGAACTCGAGATTGATGTTTATGATGTCTACTTCATAACATGACTATCGCGGAGGGGAGCAGCACCAATCCTAACCGACACCCAACCTTGCATGGAGAACATGTCCATGGTGATTGACATAGTATGTCTAGGGGCACGGAAGGGATCAGGAAGTGGGAAAGTCGATATCCAGACTATCCCAGAATTGGCACTAAAATTAGTGCTACATACCATTACACGAACTGTGGGATCATAGGCACTGCACGAAGCAATAAAGACACAGCTACTTCTTGATGTAGACTGCTTGACACCAACCATCTACAACTAGGTAGAGGCTATGAAAATCAACATGAAATTCCAGTTGAAAAAATGTAAGAAGACCAAATTGAAGCAATTTGGTTACGGGTCTATCCTAGTATAGTTCTTCTTGGAATGATTACCAATATTTCAGCATCAGGAGGTTATAGTCCCGACACCACCATCGCGGTAACCACGGATAGCCTGATGGGAAACTCTGATGCCAAGGGCAAGGGGCGGTCAACAGATGTCTTGGAGACTGGAGTTCTTTGATTGGCTCTGTCGATATTTGATTGTCGTGGAGGACTGGCCATACTCTGGTATAGATTTTACTGGTGATCCGGACCTCCCACTGGTAAGACTCATTTTTAATTTTCATGAGTGTTATGATTTTTTTAAAATTCTGTATGTTCTAACATTAAACCCACGTGCTTGCAGATGTTGGCCCAGAGAGACCTGCAGGCATGTCTCTGATAGCGAGGTGAATCTCTCACAATTTTGACCCTCATGGCGAGGGAGGTGAGGAGGAGGAGATCATGCACAACTTGGAGGGAATCACACGTGGAGTCCCAGACTATGCACGATTGGACGATGTTCCTCGTGCCTACCAGAGACATACCGTAAGGGTGCTTAACTGAATTCACTGCTTTCTCAGGCGGTTCGTATGGGAAATGACATGCTACCATGAGCATCATGCCAATTAGACACCTAGGTTTTATATCTGCATATTTTGAGAGACATGATGTCTCAGGATGTAACAGAAACACACATATTTTTTTATTTTATGATGAACACTGATGCAAACATTCAATATATATATATATCTGTATATATATATATATATGTATATATATATATATATATGTATATATATATATATATGTATATATATATATATATATATGTATATATATATATGTATATATATATATATATACATCTATTTTCTTACATGGATATTTTACATATGATTATGATTTTACATATTACGCAAATGTCTATCTAATACAATGTTAGTCATTGTATCAGTTAATGCATTCATTAGCCTAGGAATATGTAATAAAATCAAAATGTCTTTCCAACAAACGAACACGTAAATACAATCTTAGAATGTACGGGTTTCTGACCAAATAATAACCATTGAGCTGAAGAACGACAAGCTGTGAATCTAGATTTACAAGCAATGCACATATGTCGAGGTTTATTTCCTCAGTTAATAGTTCAAGAACAACACTATACTTAGCGACATTGTTTGTAGTCTATCCTAGACAAATACCTTGCAGATCTATCAACTCACCAGCAGGATCATAAATTACCGGGTTGTTGAAGACAAATTCCTAGTACTACGAGAAGCACCATCCACGAAACCGACATAAGGGTTAATAGACATCTGCACAATAAGAAAGACCTAATAAGTAGGAAAAATGCTCGCAAAGCACACCAAACCCAAACATGTACAAAAATGAAAACAACACCTATGCACACAAATCATGCATGAATGACTCATTCATAATATTTTTTGAGATACAACCCATTGCAGGGTTGTTCTAGAGGATGACCTTCATAATTAATGAGCTCATAGGCCCCATTCTACAACACACGTTTAATAATGTAGGGCCCATGCTACATGGGTTGAAATTTTCCTGCCCCCATCTTATCATGATCTTGGTCATACAGGAGGACGAGGTCTCCTTCAACGAAGGAACGAGGGGAAACCGATTGGTGAAAATGAGCTTTGACCCGCTTCTTCTGTGCTTCGATAACCAGAGCAACAAAGTGGCGAGTTTCATCCAGCCTTTCTAAGTAGAGGAGACGCTCTTGTTTTTGCAAAGTGTTCGACAGTAATTCAACAGCCAACTTGAGCAAAGGTATTTCACACTCAATCAGAAGAGTAGCTTCTAGACCGTAAACCAACTAAAAATGAGTGAATTCGGTTGCATTCTTAACTAAAGTTCGCTACGCCCAAAGAGCCAAAAATAACATGAGATTCCAATTGGATTCATGGATCCCAATCGTACGTTGAACCATTGTGATAGGAACTTTGCTTATGGCTTCAACCTGGCCATTGGCCTGAGGATAGTACGACGTTGAGCTGTCGTGATGCAGACCCAACTTAGAAGTCAGCTCCACCACCATATAATGTTGAAATGGGAACCATGATCGGTAATGATGGCTTGAGGGATGATGTTATTGAATATGAACTGAGTAGTTGTCTTACCATCAACGACAAGTGTAGGCATTGCTTCGGCCCATTTGGTGAAGTAGTCAACGACTACGATAATATAAGCATGCCCCCATCCAAGTGAGGGTTACATGTCATAAAATCGATGCCCCACTTCACAAAGGGACCAATGGTAATGACATGATGTAGAGGTATAGGCAGCGCACACATATTGCACTGATAGATCTGACAATCATGACATTTGCAAACCGCGACAATGCAGTCCTTGAAGATAGAAGGCCAGAAATAACTAGCATGAATAATCTTCTGTGTAGTGGCATAACCAGACATGTGACCGCCACAGGCACCAATGTGACAATCACTTAGGGCTGTCTAAGCTTCCTCGAGAGTCAAACATTGGTGGAGTATGGAATCCATGCCGATGCAATAGAGCATATCTACAACTATACGATAAGGTTGCGATTGATGCCGGATGTGGCGGCAGGCATCCTTCGTTAACTTAGATATGAAAGTAGAAGTCTGGAGATATACAAGGATATCACCATACCAAGGATCGAAGGTGCTAATCAAGAAAATATTTTCATTTGGAATGTATCCCTCAGAACGAGATGGATCAGAGTCGGATGGGAGGGAATAGATCAAAATAACAAATACTAATGATTTCTTCGACTTGGCAGTAGTGAATTCCAAATCGAACTCTTGGAGGATGACAATCCACTTTGAGTATTTTCCCCCCAACAATTGTTGATACAATACAAAGGTCATAGGGTTGTAATAAAAAATCATAGTCACAGTACGCAAAAGAATATAATGACAAAAATGATGAACTTCCTGAACCGCAACCAACGCTAACTTCTTGACATGTGCATAGCATGTCTCAAGATCGAGAAGGTTATGAGATAAGTCATACATAACATGCTCATCACCGTCATCATCGTCTTGTACCAAAACCTTGGCAATCGTGCAAAAAGCGACGGCTAAATAGAGGGAAAAATCACGATGATAGTTTGGAGGATGTAGTAGAGGAGCATTGACAAGAAACGTCTTCAATGCATCAAAATACTTTTGAGCAATCTCATCCCAAAAAGATGGGATGCCCTACTTTAATAATTGTGTGAATCCTTTAGCCACTTCTACATAGTTAGGTATGAAACGACGTAGAAAATTATCCTTCCCTTTCAAACTATGCAACTGATGCAATGAGGAGAGAGAGGGGAGATTGATAATAGCCTCAACCTTGAGTGGATTGAGGTGAATTCCATCTTTGGATACCATAAACCCCAAGAGTCTACAAGAATCAATGCAGAAGATGCACTTTTGCGGATTAAGCCGAATGTTGTAGCGTCGACAACGAAGAAAAATCTAACAAAGATGGTTAGGATGGTCCATACGCTTACCTGAATGAGTTGGAATTTCATCCAGATAAGGCTAAAAGATATGACGAATATCATGAAAATCGTACGACATCGCTCGCTGAAATGTGGCCCTAGCATTCTTTAAGCCAAAAGGGAGCTTCTTATATGCAAAAGTACCCCAAGGATAGACAAAGGCAGTCTTATGTTGATCAGTCAAGAGAATTTTAATATGATTATAACAGAAAAACTGTCCATGAGGTAAGAAATCTCACTCCCGGCATAGTCGTCAATGGTTTGATCAATAAAGGGAGTAGGATAATTATCCCTAGAACAAGCCTGATTGATATCATGATATTCAACGTAGACTCGAATGGTGTCCTGCTTCTTATCTACATGAAAAATATTAGAGACCCATTCTGTCAAGGGAATCGAATAAATGAAACCAGCTCTGAGAAGCATTTCGACTTCACCTTTAATGGCAGCAATGTTTATAAGGTGCATAGGATGAAGACGCTGGCGAACATGTTTCGAACCAGGGTAAGTAGGAATTTCATGCACCACTATACTAGGATCAATGCTAGGCATTTCTTCATATGACCATGCAAAGACATCACGGAACTCGCAGAAAAGGCTAGTGTAAACCTATACTTCATTTGAAGAACAAGTGACCCTGATATGGATGTTCTCTACGATTCATGATTTCACGGAAATGTCAATAGGCATCGTCTGTGTAATATTACTCAAGTTACCTTCTGAAAAAAATTCATGTGTCAAAATAAGCATTTGAAGCAGAGGAGAAGGAACGTGAGATGCAAATCGCTCAAGACATGTATACATGGTCCCGAGGGCAGGCATGAACGAGGAGCGATGTTGACCGTCATCCCACGATAGATCTTCAAGAAACATAGTTTCCACGATGGCTTCATTAGAGGGAAACACTTCTTTCAAAGGATTAGGTGAATCCAAATCGCCAAGCGAAGGGGATTGAGAATAAATGTCAAGATACATGCTCACAGGAGCATGATCAGAGGACGAAGTTTCCAAGGCTACAATGAGTTCACAATAGTAAATATCAATCGGACTCGACGTCATCGAATCTCCGAAAGAATCGATCTGTTCAAGCGAAGGGATAACCCATGGGTCATCAGGCCGAGATATCATATTGATCTTAACATTGTTTGGTGGAGGAAGGTAAAAAATACCCATGAGGGCAAGATCCTTGAAAATACCTAGCCCTATGTTCTCATAGGGAGTAGGAATCTAATCCACATATGAAACTTTGTTCTCGGAAGAAGAGGTGAATAAGGACAATTGATCAACAGTAACAATCTTTCCTTCGTGCGGAAACTTCAGAACATGAAAGAGAGTAGATGAAACGCACAACATGGCGTGAGTCCAACTGTGAATGAGGAGAAGATTATAATTGAGTTTGGCATCAAATACCTCTACCTCAACATTGACTGTCTTCCCTTTCAAAGTAATCGGTAAACTATCGAGAGCACCTAAAGGCTTTGATTCCCTTCCATCAAATGCTTCAAGGGCATTCGACGATGACTTCAGGTCTGGAGAGCCAATAGATTTCTAGCAAGAAGATGACATGACATAGGTGGATGCACCCTTGTCCACAACTGCTCGATGGATGTCGAGACCATTAATAAAAAATTGGATAACAAGCATAATCTGATGTGGAAGTCGTGGGACAAAATTCTCTAAATCGAAAGCGAGAAGGCTACTATCAGCAGGATCAATCCTGCCAAATGCAGAGAACAAAGCCTTCCATTGAGAAAGACAACTCTGAAGTACTTCTAATGCGGACATCGCAGATGGTGTCTAAGCCAAATCCTCAACAATACTTTAATGGTGAGCGGCATGGGTGTTGGGATTGTAAGAAAAATTGCAGAGGACACCTTTGGAAAGTGACCGCACAAGGAATTCAGCACTGGGCCTTTCAATCTCAAGAGGGCCAGAAACAGGCAGAGGAGGAGGAACATTAGTGATCTCCTTCCCCACTGCCTAACGCGATCCAGTATAATCTTTCAATTGAGTAGCAATAGAAACGGCTACATAACCGTTCATCATGAACACCTGAGAGCCAAATGGGGAAGATGACTGAGGTTTCTCTATTATCTAGGTCTGTTGAGATGGGAAAAGTTCTTTAAGAATGGTCGTAGTTCCTTGGGTGCCTTTGAGAAATCGGCTCACTTCGGACCGTTGAGGATATTCCTTGGTGAAGTGCTCATCATCAAAAATCAAACAAGGGTACTTAGGCTTGCGTTGAGAACCATCACTGGCACGAGGTTTCTAAAAATCTTGTTTCAGGGTATCGGCTTTGGCCTTACCTTTACCCTTATTTTTAACTTTAGAAGCGTTATCCACCAGATTGGCCTAAATGAAATTAACTTCTACGAGCTTACCAAAATTGGAGGTGGACTGAGAAGCAATATTTTTGGAAGGAGTAGACTTTGGCTTCCCAGAGTTTGAAGAAGAAGACTTCTAATAAGTCTAAGATACAGAACCAATAATACCATCGACAGATGGAGTCACTGGTGGTTTAGAATTTCCAGGTTGGGGAGCATCGGGCAAGATATCATACAAAGTGCCATACTGAGAGTACACAAGATCAAGGTACTGGGCATAAGCAATGGCTTGTTCCTCGGTTACACATGCCCCCATAGCTATGTCTTTCGCAATATGATTGACAAAGGAGGTGGTGAACCAATGAGTCACCAGCTGATCAGGAATCTCAAATTTGATCATGCGATGACAATGTTGCCACTCATGAATATGATCTGAGATATGAGTAGCTCGGTCTTGTTTCAATGAAGTGATGAGGTGCGTCCTAGTCTCATAGTGGACCGGTATTTGAAAATGTGTAAGGAATGCCATGGCTAAAGAATTGAAGTCTTGGAAGATGCCATGAGACAACTCAATGTACCACTTTGCAGCGGCACAAGTAAGAGTTCACTGGAAAAGACGGAGTCGAATAGAATCGTCAACCCGAGAGTTATAGGAAAACCACAAGTGGTAAGTCCTAACATGCGCTTAGGGGTCTTCGCCAGACTTGCCCTCAAACTTAGGACAATCACCAGGAATCTTGGTCAGAACCGGAGGCCAATATGGGCTATGAAGAATGGGATCATGTGTTAACTTTGACACATCTGGTAACTCCAATGTAGAAAAAAATGGTAATTGAGGATTAAAATTCATTGGAGGTCTCTGATAAGGACCCATGTTCACATTCCACCCAGTCCGAGAGAAATTCTGCCCTCGTATATTTTTCCCCAGAGGATTCTGACCATAGGGGTTAGAAGCAGGATAATTCTGTTGATACTAGGGTTGAGGATCAAGATACTGTGTTTGAGTATACCATTGAGGTCCTTGTTGAGAAACGTTTGGAGTTTGTTGCAGAATGTAAGCATGGATTTGAGGTTGATGATACACCAACGAAGGTTGATTTTGAGGGTAAAAACCTTAGGGCGCACTATATACCGGTTGATAGTGACCTTGAGGGTAATAAGCACCTTGTGGTTGAGCACGCGAACCCTGCTGAGCAGGTGGACCTGGCTGAGTTGGATAAACAGGTAGAACTGGTTGTTGAACCGATTAAACCAGCTGAGGAGCAGGTTGAACCGGTTGCTGAGTTGGTTGAATTGGATATTGAGGGCCACCAGGTTGTCCTTGTGGGAGAGTTTGGCCCGATAGTTGCAATGGACCAAGTTGTGCCTGATAACTAGGTTGACCTGGAGGAGGACCATATGGTTTTCATTGTTGCAAAAAAATTTGTCCATACTGAACATGTGGCAGTGGTTGTGATGCAAAAGGTTGTCCCTGTGGCGAAAAAATTTCCCCCCCAGGAGCTTAAGATGGTCCTGGTTGATTTTGAGGTTGACTGGACGAACCGTAGGGTTGGCCTTGTTGGACCAAAGGTTGACCTTATGGACTAGAAGGTTGTCCCTGTGGACCAGAGATAGAGACCTGCTGAGCCAAAGGTTGTCCAATGAGGGTTGTCCTTGCAAGCTAGAGGATTGCATAGATAAGGTGGGTCCAAGATGAGAAACGGTCTGATAAGGATCATAAACAACTTGATGAGGATCAATAGGAGGCAAATAGATAGGATTACCATAGACATCATAATGATGCAGAAATGAATAATCGAGATTACCGACAACATCATAGTGATGAAAATGAGGATTTCCAGGAGCTTGGGGCTACTGAGAACCTTGAGAGCTCTGCTGCTGAACAACTAATAGATACTCTTCAAAAGTAAGGTCGTCAACAATCACTGGGGCAAGTAGAAACTACACTATAAGTAGGCGGTGCCTCCGCGGCACGAGATTGTGATCTACCCGGACTGGGATTGACAGGACACGTAGGATTTAGAATAATAGTCCTGCGAGTGTGAAAATATCCTGAAGACTAAGCCATAACAACCGGTGTAGACGAAGCCACACAGACAGTAGGTTGGACTGGGACAGATGTAATAGTAACCAACGGATCAGATTCTGAAGGTGATAGTCCTAACGAAGGGAGGACCGAACTCCAAGGAGAATTTGATGTACTAGATTGTGATATGGATGCAACAACAGACATAATCTGACTCAAAGACCAATATCCAAGCGGAAGTGACACCGATGTTGAAGAAGACTGAATAGAAACATGAGGGAGATCTTCAGGGAAAAGTTGATATTCTCTTATAGAAATAGGCATTCCTTCACTGCCAACAGGATTGGATGAATCCATGTCTGACTCTGTCGTAAGATCTTCGAAAAATCTATGGGGACTAGGAGGTACCACAACAGCTATAAATGGTGATCCCGACGTAAGAGGAGGAAATTATCCTTCTTCCCCAAAACCAGACCAAGCACCCGAAGAAGGCTAATTGAACTCAACTGAATCTCCAGGGGGAGATCGGCTAGCAAGAGGCAAGAAAGATGGAAGAATAGGCTGCAAAAATTTGGCAGACCTAGTGGAGTGAGGGGTTTCAAAAGAAACTTCCAGAAAAGAACTACCACTAGGAGGCAGTGAGGACGACAAAACTGGTGGTTCCACCACCATGACTTTATTTCAAAATAGGAAGGAAAAAATATAACCAATCGAAAGATCAAAAATCTAAGGAAAATAAAAACAGGCCAAGTAATAAAAATTTTGATGGACGTGTGATCGTGGGTAATTAATTTTATGACACTGAAACTAGATTTCGTTGTTTCATATTTTAAGAGTCGAGAAACAGGTAAAATATGACTCTAGTCACTTTCAATTTTAAACGAGCATGAAAGGGCAAGTGCTCGACGATATCTTCTCTTTTTAAGGAGTCATGAAAAGATCAAAATGACTACGTAGCTACTCTTAAGCAAGAGAGTGTACCAATTTTTCGTGAACTACCATATACACCTTGGTGATCAAATGAAAGAGAAATGACCAAGGACTTAACGTACATGCAGGTAGTCTCCACAAATGTTGTGTTCGGTGTATCACGATTACAATACTGTAGACTCGGCTTCCTATGGATAAAAGGATTGCAACCTAGAGGGGTCTCCCTTTATATACTCGACAGTACAGGGAGCACAAGTCCATACTAGCGCTGTCTAAAGCCAGATGGTGAACAGCAACTACTAGGTTTTAAGACAACAGAACACGTCTCTAGCCTAGACCACTAAAGATGTTGCATTAGGTTTTAATGCTTCCTTAGGTGTATTGAATGAATTTTAAAGTTGATCTTGGATTATGTTTCAGTTTCAAGGCCCTACCAAATTTGGATCTCAAATTTCCTAAATGCAAACTATATGCAAAAGAACACCATCTTCCATTCAATGAATGCTAATTATGATAAGGATAGAGATCTTTCAAACAATATAAAACAATGAGAATATGCGAAGAAATCCACTAATGCATCTAATGCAATCAAATGAAAATGAAAAACGCTTTCCTAGACTATCAAATGCTAGTTATGCAAAATAACTTTTCACTTTCGGTGCAAAGGAAAGAATGAAAATTTTTCTGATTTTCCAATGAAATGAAGCACACAATGCACTAATTACATGAAAAACAAAATAAACACTAGCCTGAGTATTGCGAATGTAGGAATCAAAACTTAATGACTCAATCAATGAAAAACAAACATAAGAAAGCACTCAAACTAATGCTACAATATTTAAACCAAAAGAAAGTTTTCAAAGCGACCCAAACAAGCAATGTAATCTTCGGAGCAACAAGGAGAAGAATCAAACGAAAAAACTAAATGATCATCCAACCAAAGAAAACACTCAAAAGGATAAAGAAAGCTTAGTGCAATCAACCCAGGAATGAGACTGACAACAATAAAAAAGACTTGAGTTCCAAACAGAAGGCTCAGTGCACAAAGACACTCAGAAGCCCTAAGGCCTTAAACTACAATGATAATAAAATAGAAAAACAACTGAGAAAAACAAGCCTACAACAGTCAAAACAGTCCCAAAGGCTCAATTACACACAAAAAACAACCCAGAGTCAAGCAAAATTGAACAAAAGACTCATCAAGGAGGTCAAACCAAATCCTACAAGATTCGGCGTGACTGTAAGGCGGTAATCCACACCAAACAAGGGTTGGCGTGACTGCAACAAAAGAAACCTGCACCAATTGGTGCGATTGTTCAAGCGAAAAGTGCGTCAAGCTGGATAACTATGGGAAAAGGGGAAAACTAATGAGCAGAGGTCAATCTTGACACTCTAGAGCTGAACATGGGTTTTAAAACAAGCAATAAAACTAGAAAAATATGGACAAGCAAGTCAATGACCAAAGTCGACCCAACAAGCTAAAACGACCAACTCACACTATTCCCCAATGGAGTTGCCAATTTGTTAAGTAGGTAAACCCTCTATGTGGACAGAGACGATCCCTCTATCCCTAGAGTGGGTCTAGAAACAAAGAGACATGCTAGAGCGTAGGTTCCTAATTACTAAATGAAAAGAGGACACAGTATATTGACCTACCTGGAGTCCAATGCTGTCGTCGCGGCTGTAGTGGTGGTGGCCTCTCGCTCCTGCCTCGGCAAGTCACAGTCTTTCTGCAGTCATGCTCGGATACCTGCACATAGATCAACAAACAAGAACAGCATACGACATAATAACTTCATTCATAACTACTAGCCAGTCAAAGAGGGCTAAGCATATTGCATTAAACGAATGACATAATGCAAAATGGGAACCAAACAATAGTCACGTGTATGTATTGATAGAAGGAAGAGTTACAACCAAAGCTTTGACGTCACAGTCTCCTCCAGTGGGGTTTAGTCGAAGCGCATCTCGGATACTCGTCAAGGGATTCGGACAGGTTGAGGGCATGGGCTTAAGCTCTCTTAACGAAGTTCCTTCTTGTTCTATCTCTTCAACAATTCAGCTATAGTATATTCAATTCTCCATGTTCAGCTAGCTTATGCAAGGAGAGATAACTTCTTTTTATAGAGGAAAAGGAGGAGGTTAGGATCCCTAAAAAGGTGGAAGGGAGGCCTATCCCTTAGCAGGTTCCCATTGGAGGTGGAAACCATAAACTAAAGGAGGCAGTCCATGGTTATTCAGTCCAACCACTCCCAATGACTCATCCTTCAATTTGTTAGAGTGGAATCTCCACCTCTATTTTTTTTTAAAATTCCATAAAAATCTCGGTGCGGGTGTCTGACTGGGACAGAGCGCCAACTGGCATGGGGCCTAGTGTTAATCTTCCTCATTGGCGTGAGGGCAGAATTGGCTACTCGCACCAAGGAAAAAACAGGGGTTTCTAAAGCTTTTCTCAGGGAATTGTCAATAGAAGCAATATTTCTCTCATATAAAGGGATGCAATGATGGTCTTTGCAAGGCATGACACTTCTTATTAGTCACAGAAATGACCCTCCAATGTGCAATATGGGGATTGTAGGGACAATGAAAAATTTTTGTGTAACAATAACGAAGCAAGACTTTCCTTTTTTTTTTGTTGGAAGGTACTTTTAAAATCACATTCCAAGTTTAGGGATGCACTGAACAAACCGTTCTTACTTTGGTTCATGGGCCAGGGCATTTCTGCCAAAAATTCCTAGGACTTGCATCTCAACCTCAGGCATATTTTTTTTTAAATGACTATGCACATGAGGAAGATTACAATAACAATGGAACAAAACCCTAGTTCATGTGTTAATTCTTTGTTGAATTTACTAGTTTACCAAAGCCCCCATTGGGAAAATCCATCTTTTTGTATAATAATATAAAAAAATAACATAATCATAAAACCTATCTTTCAACAGAACATCATCAAAACCAGCATAATCATAAAATCTAAACAATTCATTATAAAAACCTGACATAAGTTTATTATGTTTATAACATATTGAAATATTTAATTTAAATTTTAACTGCATTTTAGCTCAATAAGCCTACGAGGAAATTCTTTAAACTTACAGTCAGATACATTTAAACAACAATAGGAACATGTTTTAACTTCAGAATATGTTATGATACATTTTGGTTCTAATTGTATCACAAATTGGAGTCTTAATGCCAGAGCTCTGTCCGCAGCGTGTAGTGAGAACCATGGCTACCGTCCAATAAAAAATATTGTAAATATAAATATTATAATTTCAGTAATATATTTTCATTCAACGGAGCAATATTGTAACCGTTGGCATAGCTGCAGCATTACTCTCACCCCACTGCAGTTTGGGGCATTCAAAGGGAATCATATAGAAAGTGATATTTGGTATGCTAGTTTGTAGTAGTCTGTGTTATTACAGCTCTTCATGGTGAAGATATGCACCGTAAGATCAACATATTGAAATATTTAATTTAACTTTTAACAGCATTTTAGCTCAATAAGTATATGAGGAAAGTATTTAAACGTTCAGTCAGATACATTTAAACAACAAAAGAAACAGGTATTAACTTCAGAAGATGTTATGATACATTTTGGTTTTAATTGTCTCACAAATTGGAGGCTTAATGTCGAAGCTCTGACTGCAGCGTGTAGTGAGAACCGTGGCCACCGTCCAATAAACAAGATTGTAAATATAAATATTATAATTGTAGTAATATCTTTTTAGTCAACAGAGCAATACTATAACCCTTGGCATAGTTGCGGCATTACTCTCACCCCACTACAGTTTGGGGAATTCAAAGGCTGTAAGCTTCAACAACTTTGTATCTTTAAAACTTAGTATCTCTTTTAACTCTAGGCATTTAATAATGTCTAGTGTTTAGAGAATTTTGAGTTACCCCAACCATTGTATGTTAATTAGCTTTTTCAGGTCTATGAGAGATAACATTTCCAAAGAAACCAATGTTTTAAGACCTAGCAGCTCCTACAATTTTTTGGACAAGGTTATTGTCAATGTTTGAAGCTTGGAAAAACCATAGATCCCTCTTATCTTCTCTAGTGATAAGAAACCTTTTAATTCCAATTTTATTATTGTTGTTGGCAATGCTCGAACCTCCACTAGCTTAACACAATTTTCTGTTTTGAGATATTGACATATATGAAGCATAGAACCCAACTTATGGATGAATAACTGCTCGTCGTGGACTAGAAAGGGTAAGGTAGACTTTGTATATTTTTTATAGTAGGATTATAATTCTAGAAAAATGGCTTCTGAAAATTGTGCTCATTTTTTTTAATCTTTATGACAACCATGCATCTAAAACAATGGTTCCAGCAATTTGGCTTCTTAAAAGTTAAAAATGGCCCCCTTTTCTTGCGTTTTTATTATATCTATGAATCTAGCACAATTTGTTTGTGTAGCAGAAAGGTGGGTATGTTACAGGTTCCTACACAGGAGTAATCCACATTCTTGTTGTCTAAAGTCAGTGTTAACCTTGGAGGCTCATAGTTATTACTCACTGATTTTACATTATTGCCTCATAAGTTTTCTAGCATTCAAGTAATAATGAGATACTTAAGATTAACAGAGTGTCATGATCAAAATATGACCTGACTACTAGCAATTGAGAGATGTTTTCAACATGGACGCCATTCTATGTTTTCCATAGGTCTGCCAAATTCTACTAGTAAGAGCATTGATGGAATTGAGCAACTTATGGATGTAAATTTGTAGAACATTTCAAATTTTTTCACAACCTATCTGCCAAAAAATGGAATTGAGGGAAACCTATGCTTTTGAACCTCTTAATAAATGCAGATTAGAAGAGAAAAATATTTTAAGTCAAACAAGTTACAAATATAATAATTAGACTAGTACATGAATAATAGGTACAAGAAGAATGGAATAAATTCGTGCTACTAGTAACATTAACATACAATATAGGTGCTCCCTCATTTATCACATCTCCAATATAATGATATAAGGACAACGGATGCATACTTAGCTGACATAGCTAAGATTTAAGTTAAGTAACATGCTAGCTACCCTCATTTATTTACATCTCTATAGTAAATAGATGGTGTGCTTCCATCACAAAACATATGGAAACAAGCCTTGAAGTGCCAAAGCTCCTTTTGTAGTGTTTACCTACTAGAAATTTAGTGTTTAGACCCATGGTCCCAATTTTCTGTAGACTAGGAATACTTGCTAGGAAAATTACAACTAGCTAGTTTTTTTCAAAGCTTAGGGTGTATTATGGCTAGTGAACCTGAATTAATGGTTTCTCAGACATACCACTGAAAAATTGCTTTAATACTTGATAGATAGATGCCAGACATCATAAAATTTCAATTTTTTTTAATTAAAGGTCTTTCAGGGGATTTCACCAGGGCTCATTTTAACTACCAGTTGTATTTTAGCAGCCTGAATGCAGGTTTTTCTTTTTGTAGGATAGTTGAAGATTGTACATAATGAATTTTATTATTGGGCTTGTGCCAAAGAGAGTGATTTATATGATGTAGGAGCCATAGTGATAAGATATTGGTTCAAGTAATAGGTTTCAGTGTGATGCATTGTCTTTTTGAAGTATATCTTGAGGAATTATTGTAAGATGCTTCTTAACACTAACTAACAAAGCATCCATCACTTATCAAGAGGTGGGATGCCATGTTATAGTTGTGATGTGTGAGTCTGTGACATCCCAAGTTGAGCCCCGTTGCAGAGAGGAAAATATTAGGAACCATGTGGTAAGCTAGTGATTGAATATTACTTTATTCTCATCCAACAGACAAGATGTAAAGAAGGCGAGCAAACATTGGTTTAGCTCATGAAGCTTAATTGTTTCCGTGCACAGAGGCCCACCAATCCACAAAGGAAAAACTTGGGGAACTGAATCCTTTTTGGGTAATAAAAAGTACAACATCTTGCTTTTATTGATCTAAAAAATTCCCTTTGACTCGAAGTATAATTTCATTTGGAATTTACTTTAAATATCATAAATTTACATTCACAACTCATGGATTTTCAATGTACATTATATGGTTGAAAACATTTGTAGGGCTATAATTACCATGTAGTTTTAGTCTAAGGCTTGAGATGTGTTCTCATGTACATAATAATCCTCTGTAAGTGGCGCAGACGCTCTTAATTTATTGTATTTTCATTAACTGGTTATGCTCCATCTCATCTGACAGGTCATTAATGAGAGGAAATTGAAGGAAATCGTAGTAGTGCTCAAATTTCCTCAAACTATAACAAGTGCTTCATTTGTTTTATGCAAATACTACAACAATTTGTTCCACCATTACGAGCAAGTGCACTTCTTCCAAGTCTAGGGACCCTTGGTTCCTCGTCCAGGTATGTTGTTAAAATTCATAGGATATTTACAGTCAACATATTTTCTTCCCTTTTGTGCACTAGTAAGATTCACACATTTTTCTCAAGTGGTGTTTTATTTCCTATCTGTTTCGCCAACAGTTCCCCCACTGAGCTCAATCCCAGCCACAAATCAAATTATACGTGCTGATTACACATGTCCAGTTTCAAAGGATCTCGAAGCAGATCCCAGAACAAGGAAAATTGATTTTGCACAAGGTCTCGAAGGTATGAACCAAATGAATTGAAGTTATCCTGTTAAATATTATCCTTGCGATTATTTTTTCATTTAATTTAATTGTAGATATATGTGTAATTGTTGCATTTTACCTTGCATCATCAATAGGGAGCATTGTAACTAGTTCCATTGATGGTAAATTTGACTACACCTATCTTGTCACTATAATGGTGGGAACAAGGAATATGAGGGGTGTTCTCTACCATGTACCTCCTCTTGTCTCTGGACCATAGGGTGAAAGTGTGTCTACATTTTTGAATAATCAGGAGACAAACTTTATAACTGGTATGCTGGATCACAGACTAGGTCAGAAGCGAAAGATAAAATAAATGTCAAGGAAGGATCCAAATGCCCCAAGACAAAACAAAACTGGTTATAATTTTTTCTTTACTGAGCAACATGCCAGGCTCAAGTCAATTAAACTAGATAAGGATAGAGCGATCAACAAGATGATTGGTGATTTGTGTAATCAGCTTTCAAAGGATGATAAATCAGTAAGTATATTTGTGGATACATCGGTTTAGTCTCTTTGGCACATCTTAACTTTATTGTCCATCAACAATTTGATTATCTAGCCAAATGCAATCCTATAAGTTAAGTTGCTAACACATTCTCTCCTTGTTGTTAATGTTCTAAGTTTATTCTGGAGGCATGCATCTGTACAAAGGCCATTTATAGGTCTGAGGCCTCTTTTGTTTATTTGGATTTACAATAGTTTACTTGATCAGTATTAGGAAGATCCAAGTAAATGAAAGGTAATTTGATTTTTGGTTAATGGAAAGTATTACTTTCATAGGAGCATTTTGAACATTTTATTATGGAGTAATTTAATGCTAAATTATTTATAGTCCTTTTATAACTATGTTATTGATTTGAATTTAAGTTCGAAGAAAGTGACATGAAATAATCTATGGTAGCCTTATCAAGAGCGAGGTTTAGGGGATAAAGAGTGTTATAAGATAGAGATGTGGCAATAGAAGGAAAGATAGAGACGTGAGAGCTAGGGTTTAGTGGGAACCAATGGCTTCCATCAACATAGTTTAAGCACTGCAAGGAAAATTATCCCCTCAACAATGATATGACACAATAATGTCAATTAAGACTACAAGACAGTAAACCACTCCAAGGGACAATTCAGTCAATATCAGAAACCCATTGTTATGAGACCAGCATCGTAGAGAAAATTTCTTATTGTTCTAGCACTAGCATCTTGGAGAAAATTTCTTGTTGTTCTGGCATTGGTATCTTGGAGAAAATTTCTTCTGGTTCTGGCATAAGCCTTGTTGACTACCATCCTTCCAAGAACTGTCAATTTCCAAAGGGTGAAAGTCATGTTACAGTGCAGGAACAAGGTGCCCATGGGGTTAGTACAAGGTTGCGTGGAATTTTCCCCCCCACCCCCCCCTCCCTCGATCCCGCTCCCAAAACGCGCTCCATTTAGGATCTCTTTGGGAGCGCGCTCTCAAAAACGCTTCCTGAGGGGAGTGTTTTCGGGAGCGCGCTTCCGAGCCTGAAAAACGCTTCCTATTTTTTCGGGAAATTTTCAAGGTGCGCTCTGGAGTGAATGCTCCCTAAGCACTTCCCCCATTAAAAAATGATTCGGGAGCATTTTTTAAATGTGGGGAGCGGACAGGGAGCATTCTCTCCTGAACGCTCCCCGACAAAAAAAATTCTCCTCGACGCGTAAAAAAAAAATTTGGACATCAAATTCTGATTTTTTTTTAGAGGGAGGGAGGGGGGGTTGGGTAAATAAAATCCCACCGTCATCATTTGGTTTTTATTGTTTTAGTTTGAGAGTGAGAGCAAGAGTTTGAGAGTGAGAGCAAGAGCTTGAGAGTTGGAGAGCAAGAGAGCTTGAGAGTTTGGAGAGCAGAAGTGTCAAGGAGAGAGTAAGGAGCAAGTTGCAAGAGAGCAAGAGGAGGATTGCAAGAAAGAGGTAGGTCTTCTAATCTAGTTTTTTATTTTCTAGGAATCATTTTTAAGTTGTTAAAAAATTAAAACTTGATTTTTTTTCTCAATGTTGCATTTTAGTGTGTTGAAAAGTGAAAAATTGAATTGTTTTTTTCCTATGTTTCATTTCCTATTCCCATTTGGCATTCCTCCATTTTTTTTGTAGGCTAGAAACTTGAAACTTGAAACTTGAAACATCATGGCTATATGGCTAGGGATTTTCTTCATGTTGGTTCCTTTCTTTGTAATAATGGTGTTGGAGAGTAGAAGAAAGAGGCCCATTAGAGAAGAGGAGGATGAAGAAGTGGGTTATAGTGGATTTGATGAAAATCTTAAAGAGGAGGAGGAGTATGTTGAGGAGGAAGGGGAGAGTGGATAAAATGAGGCCACAGAGACCCCAACTATACAAGACCAAAGTCAAACACCTTTGTGGGAATATGTTCGGAGGCAAGAAGGAGGGAAAGGTGGTGGAACCACTAAATTTCTTTGCCCCTATTGCAATAAAGAATACACAAGTGCATACACCCGTGCCAGAAGGCACCTTTGTGGGAAATGCCTGGGGATGGAGACAAAAATCTAGGAATCAAAATTTGTGTAAGTGTGCCAACAACAGAGAGAGAGATAAATATAGAAAGGAAGAGGAGGCTTCCCTACAGAGATCTAAAAGATCTAAGGGTTTCATTGATTCTTATACACCATCAGGTCCATCACATCATGGACAAAGAAGTCCATCAAATTCTACCCATGGCAGTGGATATGGAGGCACACTTGAACCAAACATATCCTTAAGGTGTAGAACCATATTCGATTTCCTTGACGAAGGGTCTAGGAATGATGTGGATTAAAAAAAAAATCGGTTTCTATATGCATGTGGGGTGCCATTAAAATTTCTTCGCTCAACTTATTTTCATGAAATGGTTTCTGCCATTAATGATGCCCCCAGAGGATATAGGAGCCCTAGGTATGACAAGGCTAGAACCGTGGGAATTGATCATGAAAAAGCTAAAATAAACAATTCTTTGTCTAGAATGACAAATTCTTGGAATGAGCATGGGGTGTCCATTGTATCTGATGGATGGACCAATGTAAAAGGAAAGCCATTGATAAGTGTTTTGGCTATGTCGATTAGTGGTGCAATATTCCTTTCAGCATATGATTATCCGGACAAATTCAAGACCGACATTAACATTGCAGAACCATTACTTGAAATAATTGAAAATACTAGGCCATACAATGTCATAAAAGTCATCACTGATAATGCTGCTAACTGTAAGGCAGTAGGAGCAATTATTGAGGATAAATACCCCAACATATTTTGGTCTGGGTGTTTGGTTCACACAATTAACATTTTGATGCATGATATCATTAAAAACAAACAACCTCAATTCAAATGGCTTGGTGATTCGTACAAGAGAGGTAAAAAAATGATAACATTTATTACAAATCATAGCAATACCCATGGGATTTTTCGTACTCACTCCAAATTGGAGTTGTTGAAGATAAAAAAGACTATATTTTCTAGCTATTACCTCACCTTCAGGCGCCTTTTGAAGGTAAGAGATTCATTGGCATCAATGGTATCAATCCCAGACTGGCAGGTATTAAAGGACAGGGAAACGACAATAATTGACAGGCAAGGTTTTGAACATGTGGAGGATACTGCCCTTGACCATTTGTTTTGGGCACGTGTGAGGGAAATTTTTAATTTCACCAAGCCCATTTATCACATGATTCCTTTTTCAGATACAGATAAACCAGTGATTTGGGAGGCTTATGAGCATATGGATAGCATGTTGGGCCAAATAAAAGATGTTGTTAAGGATAATGATCCCAACTTGTATGCAATGATTCACGACTGTGTGTGTGCATGGTGGAATAAACTTAATGTTCCACTACATGCCTTGGCATTTATCCTTATGCAAAAATAATACTCTCCATCTTGTTGGGCCAACCTGCACCTGGAGGTAGGGTTAGGATCAAACCTCACACAGATCCAGAGGTACAAGAGGGGTACATGAAGGCATTAGACAAGTTGGTCCCCGACAGGGAGGAGTGTGCTAGATTGTGCCTTGAATTAGGCAGATACTTTAGTTGCACTGGTAATTTTGGTTCTTTCCATGCAATGGAAGACAGAGACAGATTTGATGCTCTCACATGGTAGGAAGCATATGGCGGCATGGGACTTTTGCCAAAGTTGGCAAAAAATTTCTCTCACAAGTTGTGAATACTTCTTCTGCAGAGAGGTGTTGGAGCACCTACAACTTCATACATAATGTGAGAAGAAATAGGCTGAATGAAAACCGAGCTGAAAGCTTGGTTTATGTGCATTACAACTTGAGGTTGTTGACTCATTACTGTGATCGAGCATATGAGGATCAATCATATAAATTCTGGGACAACAACCTAGAGGATGATAATTTGGAGGACGATACTGTACATATGGAAGAATTGGAAGTAGAAATTTTTAGGGATGATGATGAAGCATCAGCAACACCTCCACACACAGGGCCAGTACCACCATCCAATAACAGTGTAGGTGTCAGTGCCAGTGCTCGATATCCAACTATTTTTCCTTTGCAGATTCAACCTCCACCTACATCCTCACATTGCCGTCCGCCTTCTAGTCATGGTCGTGGACATGGTACTCCTAAGAGTACTAGAAGACCACCATTGCCTTGTGGTTCTCACAAATTAGACATTTCTCATGGGCATGGAAAGGGGCCAAGAAATATATAAAATAGATTTGTTGTTTACTAGTCTTTTCTATTTTCTAGTAGTTTTTATCTTTTATAACTGTTGAAAAATTGAAACTTGACTCTTTCATATTCAATGACAATTTAAGTTTGAAGTTTGAATTTGAAAGGTGAAACTTTGAAGTTGGCATTTATAAGTTTATAATTCATTATGAATTATGAATATGATGCTTCATGAAAGTTCTATGGTGATCAATGAATCAATGATGATAAATGTTATATATCAATGATGATAAACTTTATATATTGAATTTTAAAATCAATGAATCAATGATGATAAACGAAATATGATATGTATCAATGATGATAAATGTTATATATTGAATTTTGAAATCTTGAAACCTTCAAATTGATGATTCATGAGACTCAAGAGTCAATATGTTGTATGTTTCCAACTTGTGGGCATGGTTGATGAAGATTATAACTTCTAGATGATTGATGTTATATGAGTAAATCTATGTTTTTATGTTTTTTATGTCTAATTCATCATTCTACATGCTTTTATTGACATATATGCATCAATATATATATATATATATATATATATAACACTCCCCGAAACACTCCGAACCGAGAGCTTTTGAAAATGGCGCTCCCGCTTCTGCTCTTACTCCCACTCCCCACTCCCAAGCAACCATGGGTTAGTAGCCCTTGACATTTATAACCCCACTTCTAA
This sequence comes from Pinus albicaulis, assembly GCA_034641835.2. NCBI lineage: Eukaryota > Viridiplantae > Streptophyta > Pinopsida > Pinales > Pinaceae > Pinus > Pinus albicaulis. The sequence continues at coordinate 65,676,957 of CM076577.1, read as the reverse complement.
AAGAAAACTAACTGGGTGGATGCGGGAATCTTATTGGACCATTGCTTTGAACTACAGGCCAATAAAAGATGTTCTATGGTGAAAATTGAAAGTTGAATTATTTTTCTTATACTGTTCAATCATGAGTGCAACAATAGATGCTTTGTTGCAAATTAGACAAGCCTACTAACATTGTAACACAAAATCCAGACTTTGTTGACAACGCATGGATAGGGAAACATGTAAAGATTTATTAGCTCGAACTTGACATGTATTATTTTGAAACTATTGCTGAAAGACATAAGTAGTTTGCTGGAATATTTTGAGAATTACCGTGGCATATTGATGTCTTTATAAGCATAAGGAATTTCATATTATGCAATGTGAAAAAACCCCAACACAAAAACATACCCGATTTGAATCTGAATGGTGGCCACTCAGAATGATTGTCTTAATTTGTGCTTTCCCTGTCTCATCTTCATCGTCATGAATAACATCCACGGTCTCCTGCCTCTTCGGTTTCAGCCACAATACAAGCTGCAGGGTCTTTTTCATAATACAACCCACTACAATATCCTGTCTAATAAACTACAACATCCTGCCTAGTAAAATTATGGCATCCCAGCTTGAGTCCCTCATTGCTTCCATCAATTCTCCTAAACAAGGATATTTCACTGCCAAGAGGAGGGTCTTTGACTGTCTTGTTTTAATATAGGAATCAGTTCACTCTCTCAAAATCAGGAAATAGGATAGCATGTTTCTGAAGTTCAATCCAACAAAATTCTATAACAAGGTTCTTGGAGATTTTTTGCTTGAGGTTTTGTGCAGAATTGGGTTAATCTTAGCTTGAATTTAATGTATTTAAAATTGTGTCTCATCAACCACCTTTTCAGTCCTAATCAAAGGGGTTGCATCGAGTTCCTCATATGATTCAGGCCACTCTCCCCTTTCCTTTCCATAATTATGATGGAGGTTTTTGGTAGAGCTTGATCTCTACCCAGAAATGAAGGTTTTCTAAAGGGAATCAACACCTTCCCAAATTTACAATCAGTCACACATTCCAAATTTGTGTATGATGTTTTTCTCATGGGAGCATCCCAGATAAAGAAAGCCAAATCATTCAAACAAATTTTTGACTTTTTAGAAGTAGTACCTAGGCAAGAAATTAACAAACAAATATCTAGGATTCTCTTTCTCAAACCAAATCACCATGATTTCAGAACTCACGGGCTTCCAAAGTGATGAAACCCCTACCAAATATCTTGGCTTCCCACTCACAACTACAAGAGTTGGAAGAATAAAATGGCACTACATCAACTTAAAGATCATAAAATTAATTGAATCTTGGTCCAATATCAGCCTCTTCCTAGCTGGTAGAATTATATATTTGTAGTCCCTCCCGAGTTCCATGCCAATATTCTTAAGCTCCATATTGTTCACCCAAGATAGTGCTCTCTGAAATTGAAAGGAATTTTAGACACTTTCTTTGAAAAGGAAGTAAACCCAAGAAAAATTTCAACTTGCTACCATGGTTGAAATTTGAAAATAACATAACCCAAGTAGACTGGCATGTTTGGATTCAAAAACTGACCTAATGAGAAAATATTTGGCTGAAAAAATCACTTGGAAATTTCTAACATCTCCATAGCACTGCAGCGTAGGATCCTAAAGGAGAAATATCTCCCTTCAAGCTATCCTTTATCCATTTTACAAGACTAGGTACCAAAAGGATCTGCTATATGGAACAACGTGATCAACTGCACAGATATGTCCGAAATTGGCACATCTTGAGGGAAATTGGTGAGGACAATTTTTTATTTTTGGTTACATATTGGAATGCACTCCTAGTTTTTTCTGGAAACATGGAGCTATAGGCTGAAGATATAGTGACAATGGGATTCATTAAAGCCGCAAAAAAATCTTGGCACCAATCAAATAATTGTGGAAGGTGACTCTAATATGATTATAGATTCTCTGCAGAATCCTTGTCCCAACCTATCATGTGAATCGATATCCTGTGGGGAAATGGGTATGGAGAAAAAACATATGGGAATCAATCAAATAATTGTGGAAGGTGACTCTAAGATGATTATAGATTATCTTCATAATCTTTCTCCCAAATTATCATGGGAATCAATATCCCGAGGGAAAATGAGTTTGGAGAAATTATCATGTTTTGACTGAATCAGGTTCAAACATGTCAGGAGATAAGCCAAACAAGTTGTTGATTGGCTAGAAAACAAAGATATCACCTCAAAGCATCATTTCTCTATTAGTATATTCATTGATAATGTAGAAAAATTGGAACACCAGTGGGTTCAATGTGTGTGTGTTAAATTTAGATAAGCATTGTATGTTTTATGATTAAAGCTGAAGCAGGAGCATCCTGCTCAAAAAATCGTTGTATATTTGGTTAACTTATGGGGTCTAATGTTTGATAAGGAATTTGACTTATTAATAGGAAATTTTGTTTATTTTTGAATAATTTGAGTGAGAAATGTATGCGAGGTTTTAAATGTAAATATTCTCAAATATGTGATAATATGAGAGAGTTAGACTTTTGAAGATCTCATGAAGATATTAGGGATTAGGAGATCCTAGAATAGGGATTTATTTGAGTTAAAATTGGGTCTAGAGGATCTTTAGGATATGGTTAAGAAGATTGTGGATTTGAATCATAAATGGTTGCAAAATCCCTTTTCTATATTATTGTAAGCCTTGAAGGCATTAGGGGAGGCCATTTCAAATGAAGAAAATAAGGCCATGGAGAGAGAGATGAATTAAACGAGGATTGTGATGATTGTTGATTGAATTCCAGTATATGTGAATCATGAATTGATGTGGTTTTGGATATGTAATTAGCTCTTTTAATGTTTTGTGGTTTTAGGTCAAGGTTGAATATACCTCTGTAACTCTTTATTACTTCATCGAGTGGTTGCAAATATACTAAATATAATTTTGTGGTCAAGTATACCTTTACGAATCTTTTTATTTACTTTTCTGATCTTAGTTGATCATCTTTAGAGACATATTATTTGTGGGTTGAAGTAATTTAGGTTTGGAAGTGGTTTTGTGAGAAAGTCACAAGATGTGTGGTGAAGTAGAGTATAGACTGCAGTGATGGAATTGTGCCATGGTTAGGTGGTGGAAATCATTGAAGAGTCACTGATATTGTGTATGGATCTAATGGATAAGGGAAATCCGAGCGTGGATGTCGTGCCTAGTTAATGAGAGCTCGTTAATCAATGTGGGCATGTGAGTGGTCATCTATGATCGTCGATCTGCGTGACTTTTGTATGCTTGTGAATTTATAATGTCGTAGTGAAAGATCCCTGCGTGAATAGAAAATTTTGTCTCTTTAAAGGTGCTAGATTTTTCAACGCAGAGGGCGTTGAAGTACTATTTGTAGAATGTGTGGGAGAGAGGCAGAGCAATCATAAGGAAATATTTACAAAGTGTAAATTTATGTTGAGAGAAAGTGGCTGCAAGTTGGGAAGACCAACGTAGCTTCAATAATGCAGAGCTTAACCACGTTGCAAGGGTAGCAAAATCATAGCAAACAGATGGAGCAACAGACGAAGGCAGTATTATTCCTGTTCTAGAATTATGTTCCTGTTCTAGCAGTTCAGTTCTTGAACAAGCAGTTGGATTCCTATTCGCACCTCCAACATTCTCATACATCAATCTCAACTGAAGGTAAATGAGCACATGGGTTTGAGGCACAAATGGTCGAAATTCTCATGTGTTCACTCTATCACACCCAGGTATTGCAGATAGTGAAAAACTTAGAAAACTAATCCTTCCATATTTATGTAAATGATATGAGGGCAGTTAAATGAAATAGTGAGAGAGAGAAAAAAGGGTTCAAGTCTCTTTCTTGAGACTTGTAGGGTAGCATTTAGTTTTAAAGCTACCCATTGTGGAGTCATAGACCTGGTAGGTGATCAAAAGTAGTTTACTTCAATCTTTCTTATACGCCCAATTCATATTAGCAATCTGTTAAATTTAGATAACCATGGTATGTTCTATTCTTAAAGCAGTTTACTTCCATCTTTCTTATATGCCCAATTTAGATTAGAAATCACATAAAAATTGGAAGTAAATGCTGATAGAACATAATAATAAATCGACAGAAGACAAGCCAATATAATAAATCATAATTTACAATTCTTCTTTCCCAACAAAGAAAGAGAGAAATGTTTTTTACAACAGTCAACAGGATGCCCTAGCCAGCAAAGACTTTGGCTGGTCAAACCAACTCTTCCAACCTCTTGGAGGTTCATTCAAACACATACAAGATCAACCTTCCTTCAGTGTCAGACGAACCTCATGAGACAACTCCCAAAATAGTCAACGCAAGTCAACAAAAGGATCCCTCATCTAGATTTTCGGCATCCATAATTCTGGCATTCATTTCCAACATCCAAATTTTTGACATCGATTTCTGGCATCATCCATATTTCCGGCATCTATTTCTGACATCCATATTCCTAGCATCCAGATTTCAAGCATCCATTTTTGGCATCCATATTTCCACCATCCATATTTCCAGCTTCCATTTCTGACATCATCCATATTTCCGACATCCAGATTCACGCGTGGGAGAGCGAGAAGCCTCTTCTAGGCTATACGAACCAATCAAATAATGAGGAATATGTGTGATAAGATGATGATAAAATGAGCACCAAGTCTCTCCAATTTATATCCATCAATGAGGGTTTGTGACACATTTTTTGGGCTTGTGAGCCTACATCACAATTCAGGCCGATCTTGACAAATTGCACATGTGTGGAAAATAAAATCAAAATATAAATTTTTCTCATCCAAACAAGATGATCTTTAGATCAATCTTGCACCTCTCCGAAAGAGGAATCCAAAAAAAATATCATCATCATAATATGAGCAATGCAACATGTTGATTGGACCTAGTTTCTCAAAATTAACACAATCACATAATCATTTAAAGTAAATGCTGATAGAACATAATAACAGACCGGCGTAAGACAAGCCAATATAATAAATTAGAATTTACAATTCTTCTTGTCCAACAAAGATAGAGAGAAATTTTTGTTACAACAGTCAACAGGATGCCCTACCCAACAAAGACTTGGCTGGTCAAACCAGCTTTTCCAACCTCCCGGAGGTTCATTCAAACACATACAAGATCAGCCTTCCTTTAGTGTCACACACAACTCATGAGACAACTACCAATACAGTCAACGCAAGTCAACAAAAGGATCCCTCTTCCATATTTCCTGCATCCATATTTCTGGCATCCATTTTCAGCATCTTATTTTTGGCATCATCCATATATCCAGCATCCATTTCTGGCATCCGTATTTCTGGCATCATCCAGATTCACATGTGAGAGAGAGAAAATCCTCTTCTAGGTTGTACGAAGCAATCAGATCATGAGGAATGTGTGTGATGAGATGATGAGGAAATGAGCATCAAGTCTCTCCAATTTATATATATCAATGAGGGTGTGTGACACATTTGTTGGGCTTGTGAGCGTACATTACAATTCAAGCCGACCTAGAAAAATTGCACATGTGTGTAAAATAAAATCAAAATATAAATTTTTCTCATCCAAACAAGATGATATTTAGATCAATCTTGCACCTCTCCGAAAGAGGAATCCAAAAAAAATATCATCATCATCATATGAGAAATGCAACATGGAGTTTCGACCTAATTTCCCAAAATTAACACTCCCTCTCAAATAGGGAGAACTCCATTTGTCCACCTGTTCCATCCTGACATATAGTACCATAGTGCACTATCATATATTATCCTACACTCATGTGTCATCCTGCTGTAACATGCTTTTTTGGATCTTCTTTACACAACGAGAGTGAGTCACAAAGTCAACACACATCGCTGACCAGAAGTCAGCTTAGAGGTTGAAACCTCAATGGGACTCAAGAGAGTCACATACTCACCTGAAGTCAATTTAGAGGTAAGAATCTCATCCAGACTTGATCCCAAATCAAGTGGTTGGATGCATCCCATCCTATACATAGAGAGTCAACAATCCCCGATGCATCCACTGGTCATTCTATTGGTCTCTATCCACATTTCCCACCTCATTGGCTAAATGAGAGGTACTTCCCGTTAGTCCAAAACTCCATGGGTAGGATACATGCAGGGCGTAGATCAAAGAGAGGGTGAACTAGCTGATCAATATCATAACGGTGGGGAAGTAGAACACCAAAAAGGTTCAAAAAACCTAGCCCTGTGTTTTCTTATGCCTCCAAGAAGCTCTCACCAAGCCCCCTGGAGCTCCCAGAGCTCATAGTCCAACTCAAGCGTGACCCTCACAATAGGGTCTGTCCACAATTATAAGCTTCTCACAGAAGGTCAATAATTTGACCTTCCCTAGGGGCTTTGTGAGAATATTTGCAACCTGCTCATCAGTCCCAATGTGATCAAGCCTTACGGCGCCTCATTGTACCATGTCCCAGACAAAGTGGTACCTAATATCAATATGCTTGGATTGGTCGTGGAACACAGGATTCTCAGAAAGACGAATCCAACTCCGATTATCACAAAGGATAACGGTGGTATCTAACACATGCCCAAATAGCTCACTGAAGAGATTTCTCAACTAAAAAAATTCACAATAGGCCATACTCACTACAATGTATTCGGCCTCAGCAATTCTCAAAGCAACCGATTTCTGCTTCCTTCTTATCCAAGAGATTGAAGCAGAACCCAGGGTGAAGCAACATCCATATGTGCTCTTATGATCCACCACACTACCTGCCCAATCGGCATCAGTATATCCAAGGAGCCTCATACTCCTGACAGTGTATCTTATCCCATGGTTGATTTTTCCCCGAAGATATCTCAATAGATTCTAGGCACCAATCCAGTGAATGTGATGAGGCTCAACCATATGTTGACTCAAAGTGTTCACTGCAAAAAATACGTCTGAATGTGAGTTCAATAAGAACATCAAGGCCCCTACAAGTTATCGATGCTCAGTTGGATTTCCCAGCTCGGGCCCAGTAGCGCTTCCTCACAACTTCTTAAAGTTGAGTTCCATCGGTGTCGACACATACTTAAAGTACACTGTCCCAAATCTCTCCAGTAGCTTCACAACATATTTTCCTTGAGAAAGGAAAATATCACCTGGCTTTTGCTAGAAATCTAAGCCTAGGAAATAATGCATCAGTCCTAGGTCCTTCATCTCGAATTCAGAAGCTAGCTCCCTCTTAAATTGATGAATAAGAGGGTCAGCACCTGTCAGGAAGAGATTGTCCACATAGAGAACCAAAATGAGAGGCCTATCTTTATCAACCTTAAAATAAAGCTTTGGATCAACATCACCTCGAGTGAAGCCCGACTTCATCAAGTAGCTATCAATCCTCTCATACCAAGCCCTGGGGCCTTACTTCAACCCATAGAGGGCTTTCTTCAACCTGCATACATATGTGTCTCTATCTTGGACTTTGAACCCTAGAGGTTGCTCCACATAAACCTCTTCCTTGATTGAACCATGTAAGAAAGTAGTCTTCACGTCCATCTGATGGAGACTCCATCCTTGCATTGCAGCAAGGGAAATGATTGATTGGATGGTGGTGTAGCAGGAAATAGGTGAAAATATGTCGTCATAATCTATACCTTCCTTTTGAGAGAAGCCTTGGGTAACAAATCTTTCCTTGTACTTTTTAGCACTTCCATAGGCTCCATGCTTGATCTTGTAGAACCATTTCGAGGTGACAACATATTTGTCCTTCGGTCTTGGGACCACATCCTAGATATCATTCTTCAAAATAGGCTCATATTCTTTGTGCATAGCATCATTCCAAACTTGATGCTTTACAACTTCTTCAAATTTTCCAGGCTTAGATTGTACAATAGTGCTCATGGCTGCTAGGTACCGTTGGTACCTATTCGGCTTCTTCCTTTCATGAATGTTCCTCTCGGAGCAATATGTCTCTCAACATCTTAGAGATTGTCTCTAAGCCATGAGGGTCTCATTTTATTTGAAGGAGTTGGCTAAATAGGATCCATCGGACCTTCAACATCAGGCATTGGTTCATCCTTCGATTCTTCTAGGTTCCCTGCTTCTTCTTCTTCTTCTTCTTCTTTGTCTTCCTTTGAGCTAGGAATATCCCTGACTTTCCTAAGGGAATCATCTTCATCAAAGGTGAAATCATGGCATATCTTCATTTCTCTTTTACCAGGAACATAGATTCTATATGCCTTCTAAGTTTCACTATAACCCACAAACATTCCTTTATTCCTAGAAGCATCCAACTTGCTTCTCTTTGCCTTCGACACATGAAAATAAACGGGACTTCCAAAAACTCTAAAATGGGAGACATCAAGCTTCTTTCTAGAGAATACTTCTTCGGGAGTTTCAGAGTCCAATGCAGAATGTGGGCATCTATTTTGAATGTACACAGTGGTGTTGGCAGCTTCTCCCCATAGAAACTTCGGAAGACCTTGGTCATAAAGCATGGCACGAGTAGCTTCCACAATGGTTCTATTATTTCTTTCAGCAACACCATTTTGCTTGGGAGTATACACAGTAGTGGTCTCCCTCTTAATGCCAGCTTCCCTGAAAAATTCATTGAATTCATTCGACTCATACTTGGTGCCATTATCGGTCCTCAAAATCTTGATCTTCTTCCCTGATTGATTTTCCACCAAGGCCTTGAAGGTACAGAACCACTTGAATGCTTCATCCTTATTTTTCAAGAAGTATATCCAAGTCTTGCAAGAGAAGTCATCTATAAAAGTGATATAATACAAGCACCCTTCCAAGGATGTTATGGGCATCATAATAGATGAATTAGAATGTACCAATTGCAAAATATCAGATGTCTTCGTGACACTTGAGGGGAACGGTCCCCTTGTATGATTTCCTTTGGCACAACCATGAAAAACACCTTCATGATCATCTTTGAACTCGAGCATCCCTGTCACCACCTTCCTTGCTTCGGGGAGGACTTTGTAATGAAGGTGTGCAAACCTGCGGTGCCATAACTCAGTTTGAAGAGTTGTCTCACATGAAGTAGAGAGGGCATATATAAGAATATATTCATTTTTGTTACTATAAACAACATTGGATTCATCATACCTAGAATTTCTTGACCTCTTGAAAAGTTGAACATTTCCACTTCGATCAGAGGGAGCCTTCCTCTTCTTTGCATGAGCGATAAAGGCAGTAGGGTCACCTCCATTCCCATTTGAGGGATGGTCTCTCTCCATCATTCATGTCTCCTCTTGAGTGCATCTCGTCAACAATTCATCAAAATCAGGAATCACATTATTATTAAGAATAATGGTATTGAATACATACCAATCATGGGGGACTCCTCCAAGAGAAATGAGAATGAGATCTCAATCAGCTACTTCTTCTCCAATAGCTAAGAGATGATTCCTGATTTGTGTGAGCCTCATAAAGTAGGATTGAATGGTTTCTTCTTTTCCCTTGATATTCTTCAACTTGTTCTTGAAGAAAAGAACTTGATTAACATTGCTAGCCTTGAACATGCTAACCAATTTATCGTACATCTCTTTAGATGTACCCAGTACAGAGATATAAGAAACCAAGTTCTTATGAATAGAATCCCTGATGATCATCTTCACCTTGACTTCCCCTTTTCTATACTTCGTCTTTGTGGAAATCGGTGCATTTGATGGAGGCTCATTTATCTTACCTGCACATAGTCCATGACTTCTTGACCTTCCAATACCAAATCCAAAGACATATTACAGGCATGATAATCAGACTTATTAGTCAGTTTATCATCACTCTTGAAACCCTTGTTTGTGGAGGCCATTGGTCCCTGATAGGACAACTTCTTCGGTGATTTCTTTTCAAACTAGCTTGGGCTTTGTCTTCACCTTAGCTTTGATTCCATGTTAAATTTAGATTACCATGGTATGTTCTATGCTTAAAGAAGTTTACTTCAGTCTTTCTTATAGGCCCAATTCAGATTAGCAATCACATAATCATTGAAAGTAAATGCCGATAGAACATAATAATAGATCGACAAAAGACAAGCCAATATAAGAAATAAGAATTTACAATTCTTCTTTTCTATCAAAGATAGAGAGAAATTTTTGTTACAACAGTCAACAGGATGCCCTAGAAAAAAAAGACTTTGGCTGGTCAAAAAATCTCTTCCAACCTCCCGAAGGTTCATTCAAACACATACAAGATCAACATTCCTTCAGTGTCACACACACCTCATGAGATAACTCCCAAAACAGTCAACGCAAGTCAACAAAAGGATTTCCCGCATCCATATTTTCGACATCCAGATTTCTGACATCCATTTCCGACATCATCCATATTTCTGGCATCCAGATTTCTGAAATCTAGATTTCCGAAATCCATGTTTTCGACATCCATGTTTCCAACATCCATATTTCTGACATCCAGATTTTTGGCATCCATATTTCTGGCATCCATATTTCCGGCATCCAAATTTCGGGCATCCATTTTGGGCATCCAGATTTCTATCATAAATTTCTGACATCATCCATATTTTCATCATCCGGATTCACATGTGGGAGAGAGAAGCCTCTTCTAATATGTACGAACCAATCAGATCATGAGGAATTCATGTTATGTGATGATGAGAAAATGAGCATCAAGTCTCTTTAATTCATATCCATCAATGAGGGTGTGTGACACATCTGCTAAGCTTGTGAGCCTACATTACAATTCAGGGCGACCTTGACAAATTGCATATGTGTGGAAAATAAAATCAAAATACATGTTCTGCTCATCCAAATAAGATGATATTTAGATCAATATTTCACCTCTCTGAAAGCGGAATCCAACAAAAATATCATCATCATCATATGAGCAATGCGACATGGATTTTGGACCTAGTTTCCCAGAATTAACAGTGTGCAAGGGAGTCATGGTTACAGGGTGATGCCCATTTGATTTTGAGGACAATGTATTGTTTATTTCATCATTCCATCATACAAATAAGGCAAAGGCTACCCTTTATTTATTCCCAATAGCAATATCCTTCACCATGAGAGGAGAGCATCAACATCTAGTAGCTTAGGTCGGAGCATCGTGAGGAGTCCACTTCTGGGAAAAATTTTAGATTTCCTAAGATGTAGTCACAAGAATCAACCTTCGCAGCGCCATGGGATCCATCAATTGATGGACTCATTTCTCTCATCGCTGGGATCAGATGGCCAACCAGATCCACAATATCAATTCTGATTATAGAGAAGCTAGAATGACTCTCCTATAATATCCACAAGATCAATTCCGATTACACAGAAGCTGGAATGAATATCCTATAGTAAGAACATATATTTCAAGACTAATATTATATATGAGTCGAATATTATCCAAGGTATTGGAAGAGTATCCCATTATCATGGTGAAACTCGAAATGATGAAACGATCTTCAACTCATCCCATCTAAGGAATATGATGAACCAATCAAGTTTAGTTCCCCACAACTACCCCAATGAACACTCCACATGTTTCGTAGCAGAACCACGATCTCTTTGCATGTGTTTGGGCAATTTTGGGTGAATTCCCCCCTATGCTTATTTAATGGCCCCTATGGCCCCCATCATCTATATTCGCAACAAGAAATATATGTGATGACCAATCACAATGCCAATATATCACCTTCTCTGTGTTCAACTTCAATGTGCATCAAATATATTCGTACAATTTTTAATCTTTCACGCTTTCCCCTCTGCCTTGTGCCATGCTTGCCCATGACCGACACTTCAAAAATGAACGAAGTTCTAAAGTATTAGCCTCGTGCCAATAAAATTTCTAATGCCATTTTTCATATTGAAGTGCCGGAATTAAACTTACAACATTTTTATTTAGAATGTGTTTATGTTTGAGCTAGAAGTAAATTTAGCATGCGCTAGATTTGTTTCACAATACCATGTTGTGGTTGGTATTCTAGTTGTTTGTGCTAGAAGGAAATATGCTAGATTCTTTGACCTTTCAATGTTGTTATTGGAAATATTCATGTGACTATGTTAGAATGAAATTTAGCACATGTTAGATTTGTTTTCTTTCTAAATTTAGCGTGTGTTGGATTTATTTAACCCTACAATTTTGTTATGTTCTTATGTGTGTGCTAGAAGGAAATCTAGCATGTGCTAGATTTGTTTCATCTTATAATGTGCTTGTGTTGTGCTGTAAGGAAATATAGCACATGTTATATTTTCTTTGCCCTATAATGTTGTTGTTTTCAACATACTTGTGTTTGTGCTAGAAGTAAATATATCATGCACTACAATTCTTTCACCATATAATGTGCTTATCTCCTTGTGTTTATGCTAAAAGGAAATCTTACACACATTAGATTTCTTTCACCTTATAATTTTGTTATTGGAAATGCACATATGTTTGGGCTAGAAGTAAATATAGCACACATTAGATTTCATTCCCCTTGTAATATTATAATTTCCATTGTGTTGGTGTTTGTCCTAGAAGAAAATTTAACAGGTCCTAGTTTTCTTTTGGCATGCACCTTTGTTGCTCACAATATGCTTGTCTTTCTAATAAAAGTAAATCTAGCACATGTTATATTTCTTTCACCTTGCAATGTTGCGTTGAGAATGCCTTATATCTATGATAGAAGAAAATCTAGCACATAATAGAGTTCTTTTTTCCCTGCAATATTTCCTTTGGCAATATACTTGTGTTTGTGCTAAAAGTAAATCTAGCATGAGCTAGATTTCTTTAAACCTGCCATGTTGTCATGTGCTTATGTTTTTTCTATAGGAAAATTTAGCATGGGTTAGATTTCCTTCACCTTGCAATGGTGTTATCGGAAATGTGTGCTTATTTATGCTACAAGGAAATATATCACTCATTATATTTTTTTCATCTTAAAATGTTTTTATTAGCAATGCACTTCCGTTTATGATAGCATGAAATCTAGCACGTGTTAGATTTATTTTTCTTGATAATGTTGTTGTTGGAAATAGGCTTTGTTTTTGCTAAAAGTAAATATAGCACATGCTATATTTTGTTCGCCTTACAATGTTTGTTATGTGCTTTTGTTTGTGCTAGAAGGGAATTTACCACGTGTCGGAATTCAACTTGCAACATTTTTATTGACAATGTGTTTCTGTTTGAGCTAGAACGAAATTTAGCATGTGCTAGATTTGTTTCACAATGCCATGTTGTGGTTGGAAATCTGGTTGTTTGTGCTAGGAGGAAATATGCTAGATTCTTTGACCTTGCAATGTTGTTATTGGAAATATGCATGTGACTGTGTTAGAAGGAAATTTAGCACATGTTAGATTTCTTTTCTTGCAATGTTGTTATTGGAAATATGCTTTAGCTTGTGCTAGAAGTAAATTTAGTGCGTGTTAGATTTATTTAATCCTACAATGTTGTTATGTTCTTATGTGTTTGCTAGAAGGAAATCTAGCACGTGCTAGATTTGTTTCATCTTATAATGTGCTTGTGTTGTGCTATAAGGAAATCTAGCACATGTTAGATTTCCTTTTCCCTGTAATGATATTTTGGCACGAGTTAGATTTCTTTAACCTTGCCATGTTTTTATGTGCTTATGTTTTTGATACATGAAAATTTAGCATGGGTTAGAGTTTCTTCACCTTGCAATAGTGTTATCGAAAATGTGCACTTATTTATGCTAGAAGGAAATATATCACTCATTATATTTTTTTCATCTTACAATGTTGTTATTAGCAATGCACTTCCGTTTATGATGGAATGAAATCTAGCACGTGTTAGATTTATTTTGCTTGATAATGTTGTTGGAAATAGGCTTGTGTTTTTGCTAAAAGTAAATATAGCACATGATAGATTTTGTTCGCCTTACAATGTTTGTTATGTGCTTTTGTTTGTGCTAGAAGAAAATTTAGCACGCATTGGAATTCAACTTGCAACATTTTTATGGACAATGTGTTTTTGTTTGAGCTAGAAATAAATTTAGCATGCGCAAGATTTGTTTCACAATGCCATGTTGTGGTTGGCAATATGGTTGTTTGTGCTCGAAGGAAATATGCTAGATTCTTTGACCTTGCACTGTTGTTATTGGAAATATGCATGGGACTATGTTAGAAGGACATTTAGCACATGTTAGATTTATTTTCATGCAATGTTGTTATTGGCAATATGCTTTAGCTTGTACTAGAAGTAAATTTAGTGTGTGTTAGATTTATTTAAGCCTACAATGTTGTTATGTTCTTATGTGTGTGCTAAAAGGAAATCTAGCACATGCTAGATTTGTTTCATCTTATAATGTGCTTGTGTTGTGCTATAAGGAAATCTAGCACATGTTAGATTTCCTTTTCCCTATAATGTTTTTGTTGTCACCATGCTTTTGTTTGTGCTAGAAGTAAATCTAGCATGCACTAGAATTCTTTCACCTTATAATGTTCTTGTCTGCTTGTTTATGCTAGAAGGAAATCTTACACACATTGGATTTCTTTCACCTTCTAATTTTGTTATTGGCAATGCGCATAAGTTTGGGCTAGAAGGAAGTCTAGCACATGTTAAATTTCATTCCCCTTGTAATGTTATTATTTCCATTGTGTTTGTGTTTGCCCTAGAAGAAAATTTAACAGGTCCTAGTTTTCTTTTGGCATGCACCTTCGTTGCTGGAAATATGCTTGTCTTTCTACTAAAAGTAAATCTAGCACATGTTAGATTTCTTTCACCTTGAAATTTTTCTATTGAGAATGCCTTGCATCTATGATAGAAGAAAATATAGCACATAATATATTTTTTTTTTCACCGCAATATTGCTTTTGGAAATATACTTGTGTTTGCGCTAAAAGTAAATCTAGCACGAGCTAGATTTCTTTAACCCTGCCATTTTGTTATGTGCTTATGTTTTTACTGTTGGAAAAATTAGCATGGGTTAGATTTCCTTCACCTTGTAATGGTGTTATCGGCAATGCGTGCTTATTTATGCTACAAGGAAATATATCTCTCATTATATTTTTTTCATCTTACAATGTTGCTGTTAGCAATGCACTTCCATTTATGATAGAATGGAATCTAGCATTGCTATCTATTTTCAAGCACCTTTAGTAGGAAGGTGGATGTTGAAATATGTATAGAAGCCCCCAAAGTGTTTAAATTGAGATCACGAAATGATTTAAATGTTCAAGTATTAGTGAAATCATTCTTTAAGAAATTTTAAACCTCATTGTTTGATGCTCTTATGATTCCATTTGACATCAATGAGTCCGATCCATTGGCCAACTCTATCAAAATTATAAATGAGACGGATCTAGATGCTAAGAATATCAATTTTCGTCAACACACCATTCAAGCAGCAAAAGAAATTTTAACAAATCCTAAATATAATGAATCTATGGAGGCGAAACAAAAATATGAAAAATGTAATGCTCGATTCTTGCATCCATAAACCACTGAGGTGATTCGCATTTTTTGTCAACTAAATTATGCCAAATAGGTATTTTACAAAACTCCATTTATTGATTGTGTCCGCTCTGGAAGAAATTTCTTAATTTCCAATGACAAACTAAAGAAAAAGAGGATTGGATGTTCTAAGACAACTAAAGACAAAGTATGCTATTTTATTATTTTGCATTTAACATTTTATTATTGCATCTATTTTTATTTTAGATAAATGATTAAAGTCGATAATATGTGTCATATTTTATCATATTTGTAATGAATTTCCATTAGTTTATACCTTATTTAATTTCATCTCTACATTGAATTATTATTAGTTTATATGTATTATTTTATCAGGTCAATGATGAAACGTTGTGCTCCTTCAACTGTATAATTTCAAATTTTTCCGATAAAAAAATTCTCTTATATCTTAATCAAGATATTTGGGATAAGTGGGACACTGTTTTTAATTGTTACCAACTAGGCACATTAACGTGTTCTCGAAGCCAACCTGATTTTGAGAACTACAAGAAGAATAGTCTACACAGTTTGACAATGGCTACTTTTCGTCTCCTTCAAGGATTAACCATAGAAGAAATTGCTTCAGTAGCAGATAAGGTATTGGATGGAAACATTTGGTTTTCTATTCCACTTAATCATCCAACAAATACCATAAAATTTAAATATTATTGTTATAAATTGAAACCAACAGAAAATATTGGATGCAATTGTTACATATTGTCAAAGTCATGATGAGAAATTGAATGGTAAGACTCTTACCACATTCAATATTCTTGAGCATTATGAAATTAATGATATCATATTTTCCAATTTTTGCAACACTGTGGTAGGGTCTACTTCTCTAAAAGGAACACATAATACAAAGATATATTCCCTTTCTCAACAAGCATGTGGAGTCCTTGACATAATGATAAATGTATCAACAAACATTCAATAGGCTGACAACAATTTTGAATTTGGTTATCATTTTGGGGGGCCTTATATTTTGTCAACACTTTTTCACTCTTTTCCATGTTAGTTGCATCAAGTTTTACATACTGATATTGTTTTTTTGGATACATTGGCTTTGAAAAAATAACCATTCCTGTGGGTATAGTCCCTAGACTTCAAAAACACAACTTTCCGGTGCAGCGTATGTCAACAAACAATGCTTCTTCAAAGCACATGCAAACTAGCAAAAAAAGGAACAAAAAGGAAAGTTCAAAGGTAGAAAGGATGGCAATTCCCTCATAGTCCTTTATCAGAAGATGAGGAAGAAATGGAAGAAAATCAAGAAACTCAGGGAATAAGAGAACATCAAGGAGCACAAGAGATGGAGGAAGGGAAATAGGATCTCATCCAACAATCTGATAGCCCTTCCATCATTTTTTCTCCCTCGCCCACTGAACTTCAAACAGAAGCCACCAAAATCACTACAAGTACAGGTGGAAATAAAAGATCGCATGTATATGAAAGTTCTGACTCAGGAAAAGAAAAAATCACAGTGAATAATGAGTTGGCCTTGGTTTCTTCTTCCTCGCATTCAGGGACTTGGAAAATTGTCCAAAAGAAAAAAGGCAAGCGCAAAAATCCCAGCCATGTTGGCACACTGTAATTTAATTTTTTTCTCCTATGGTAGCCTCGCTACTTTGTGTGCTTGTGCACATGGGCCCTTTGGGGATTGCATATACAAAATGTAACTTTTCATTTTCATTAATAAAAAGTTGCTGATTTTTTCTTTGGTAAAAAAACAAAGCATACTTCTCAATCCATCGGATATCGATCAGACCACATCTTGATAAAAGCCTATACAATGCAGGTTTTATTCCCCTTTCTTAAGACACTTCATTGTATGAAAAAGAAATGTGATTACATTCGAATTTTCAATAGAACATGTACTTCATTATGGTGGATGGAGATAATTTTATTTATAAATTTGTTCACAAGTACATTCCAATTGTTGAATGCAATTTGAACATAGTTTTTTTCTAAATTAATTTTTATGATTTTATATCTTTTTGGAATATTATATGGGAATTGTCAATTATTTTTTTATGAGGAAAAAATTAGAATTTTCTATTAATAAAAAAAATTACAATGGAAATTTTCAATTATATTATTATATATTTCTATTATTATTTATAATTATTTTTGCAAGGACTTTGTTGTATCGATTTTTTTTGCTAATATGTGTGTTCTTAAGTGAATTATTTTCCATTGAAAACATCTTACACGAACCATCAAGGCATGTTATTTTTAATGACTTCTATTTACTTATATGCATAATACTCATATATAAATATGAAATACAAGTTTTGAAATAGAGCTCATTGCAAACAAAGGTGCAATTATTATTGAAGAAATTATAATAATTTACTTGATAAATGCTACATGCTCTATTGGCTATTCAGGCCAATGGGAAATGTGTCATAGGTAAATGATTTGAACTTTTTGAAGCATAAGATATGTGATTTCTCAATCTATATTTTACATAAATGTATATACTTCAATCAATTAATGGTTGTAATTAAAATTCATATCATATTGAGAATCAATGAGACTCAAAGTTAGTTATTGACATTTTACCTATAAAATGCATTAATATGAGTGCATAAATGTGATATTTAATTTTTGAGATAAAAATCTATTATAAATAATTTTGCATTTCTAAAAAAAACATATAATTAATGATAATGATTTCTAAGGGGACTATCAAGTTTTGATTGGACGGTATCATAGATAAATTATGTCTTTGAACTTTTTTTACCTTTAAGGCACATGATTACATTATTTGAAGGTTTTTTATTTGTAAATTTTTATTTTAAATAAACTGAAATCATATCATATGAGCCATAATTATATTATTGATTTTTAGTTAGTTATATCCATTAATATGAGTGTATAAATGTGATATATAATATCCATATACTATGAGACATTTCTTCCAAAAATAAATCTAATAATTTCTTGATATTAAGTATTAAGTGGACTATTTAAGCTAATGGGTGATGGGTCATAGGTGAATACTTCAAACTCCTTAATTTGTAAGACATTCAATTTTTCATATATATATATATATATCAACGATTTGCGTATGTAATCATTTTATCCCATTTAACTTATTAATGAATCCATTTATTGACCTTTATTTGTTTACCACATAGTTTAATATGAGTATTGATTTCATATTGTATTTTTTTGAAATAAAACTAAACAAAATGCTCTTCTTAATAAAACATGGAAAAATTAATTAAATATGTGTTAAGTGGGCCATCTAGATTCATTAAAGAGATCGATCATAAATGGTTGTATTTAAACTTTTTGCACCATAAGACATCTATTTTGCCATCCATTTTAACATTTTTTCATTTCCAATCCTTAAATAATTTACTTGTAATTTAAACAATCTCACTCGAAGCTATTTATTGTATTTTATTTGGTTATATGCATTAATGGAAGTTTATAAATGTGATGTATTTTTGAAATGTAGTTCTTAATGTAAATAAATATATATTCTTTATTAAAAAAAATAGAAGTAATTGATAATAAGTGATAAGTGGTCTATATAAAGCCATTTATCAACTTTTATTTGCCTATCATGAAGTTTAATATAAGTGTATAAATGTGACATTGTTTTTTTTAAATAAAACTCCATGTAAAATGAAATGTTTTTCTTTACAAAACATGAAATAATTAATTGATAATGAATAGTAAGTAGATTCCTCAAGTTCTCTTAAGATAGAGGTCATAAATAAATGTATTTAAACTTTTTACAACATACCCCATTTGATTTTCCCATCCCTATTAACATTTTTTAAATTTCAATTTGTAAATAAATAATTTTTAATTGAAATAATAAAAGCCAACAAGACATAAAGCATGTATTAAATTCTATTTATTTATATGCAATGATACAAAATTATAAATGTATTATATTTTTGAAATAAAGCATTTAATGTAAGTAAAGATACATTTTTTAGAAAAAATAATAATTTAATATCAATCGATGATGAGTTCTAAGTGGTTTATTCTATTTTCAATCGATAGCTTTTTCTAACTATGCATTTTTAAATCAATTATTTTTATATACAATCATGCCATATAAGTTGATAAGTCAAGAAACATATAACCTCAAACTTAAAAGCAATGCACCCTATCATATTCTCCTTATACAAGTGGATCTTCCCCTATCGAGAGGAGAGCCTAGCTATGACTAGGCTCCTGTTGTACAAACAAAAAATCAATAACATGGGAGACCATAGACTTCCTAAGCTAGCTTTAAATTCTAGCCAAACCCACCTAAGGCCCAAACGAGGTTGGTATAAAGATACTAGGGCTTGGTTAAACCATTGGGAGATCGACAAAAATGTTTCATTGCAAAATATTAATAATATTAAAAATATTGTTACTTCTAAGTTTAAAGAGTTTAAAGAGAAAATGTGGTGTGAGAAAGATTTAGAGGCTAAAATAAAATTAAGATATTATAAGGAGGTCATCAACCCTACTCTAGAAGATTAAAAGTATCTCTCTATTTTAAATAGCTCAAAAAAAATTTAATATAGCCAAGATAAGAACGAACTCTCATGAGCTCCATAGTGAAACAGGTCGCCAGGCAGTTTTTAAAACACCATGGGTGGAAAGGATCTGCCATCTTTTTGAGAATATGAACATTTACGATGAAATCTCTTCCTCTTAGAGTCCCCTGCATACACCCACATTAGATCTTAGTTTCATAATCTTTGTTGCAATACCAACCATCCTAGCCTTTTAACATGTCAAAATTATAGTGAGCTCGGGACGCTTCTCTCCAAGTTCTTTGAGCATAGGAGTACAATTTTAAATCAAAATAAATAATTTGTTTCTTTAGGTCCAATAGGCCAAATTTTGGTCTCAGTGGACGTTAACCACCACCACCATCATCATCATCATATATGTGATATTGTTATTTCTAAAATAAAACTCTATGTAAAAAAATGTTTTCTATTAAAACATGGATTAATTAATTCATAATGAGCATTAAGTAGACTATTCAAGGTCATTTAAGTGTTGCATCATAAATAAACTTTTTAAAACTTTTTTCCACTATATGACTTGATTTTCCCATCAAGATTAACATTTTTTAAAATTCAATTATTAAATAAACTATTTGTAATTAAAATAATCTCATAAAAGCTAACAAGACCTAAAGCTATTTATTGTATTCCATTTAGTCATATCTATTGTTACAAGTTTATAAATTTAATATATTTTTGAAATAAATATCTTAATGTAAGTAAAGATACATATTTTACAAAACTAATTAGAATTTATTGATTATGGGTTGTAAGTGGTTTATTTAGACCACATGGAAAATCATGTGTAATAGATAAATGACTTCTAATACATATTTAATATTCAAAATTAATATCTTAATGATAATTTATTAGTATTTACATTAAGTATTTAATAATTAAAGAGCATGAGGACTTATATAAATTTCAACTAAAATACATAAGTTGTGTTTTACATTTATTTATTCCCCATTAACAATTCTTATCGTTTTCTCCTATTGGTGAAAGTAATGGTCAATCATGGTTTTTTGTACAATAGGTTGGCACTATTACATTAGGACCATTATTAGTTTTTGATAATGTGGAAAAGGAGAGATAAATATCCGGACTACCATCAAGTGTACTATTTTTTGAAAACCCTTGCTTCCACTATTTACTTGTCTATGTACATTGGTTCTCAATGACCACTAATTCTTGTTTACTTCAATTTGTGACAATGTCCATCATAATGGAATGACTTGAATACCCATTTAAGAACTCCCATTTGATGTACCTGGCTTTGAGCGGAGATAGATCAATGATACCCAAACCTTCTTGAAATATCTAGATTAATAGTACCTAGCTTTAATAGTGTATGCATGGATGCTATAAAGAAGAATTATCACCTCCGCATTAGTGTTACTTAAAGGCATGAAGGGGTAGAAAATTTAGCACAAAAACATTTTACTAAGTTTCTAGTAGACTATTTTCAAAGAAATGAAAGGGATGCACCCCCTTTCCACTTACACAAAGATCCTCACATCACCATTATTCAATCAACAACTATCTCGCAGGTTGTGGGAAACGGGGTTAGAGTCATCTAACACAAAATTCAAACATCGATGACTCGAGTATGTTATCCATAACTATAATATCTTTCTTGGATGTTAGACATACTAATATGATTTACCTTAAATAAATTGTTTCTAAGAGTTTTCTTTCACAGTCATATTGTGCCTTGATACTATTTTACCTAACAACCCCATGTTTTACCTATTCATGATCTCTAATTGGTTTGACATTCCTAAAATTATTTTTATCTTAAATTAATTTAATATGGTGATTTACAAAATAATGAATGTTGTTGAAGGCCTTGTGATAGAATACTTCCAAATTTAATGAAATATGTGTTAACTATTTAGGGACAACCCTCAGCAGGTCAACCTTTTCAAGGTCAATTTGTTCAAATCCAGCCATTTCAAGGTAACTTACAATATGGAAAAGTGGGACAAAATACAACTTTTCAGAGTCAACCATACCCTGGTTATACATATCAAATACCAACTCAACCTCAGCTCAGTATGGCTACCCTTGGATACTCTGGAGGTATATCGATTCCAACTACTCAAGCTATATTAGGTTTTCCTGGATATCCTCCTCTAGGTACTAGTATTGTCCCTGAAGGTTATCAATTCGCTCAGCAAGACCCTAACAGGCAGTTACCTTTCATTGCAACTTTATATTTACCGGACTTGTTTCAGCTAACGAATGATCCAATTTACTATCTTCTGTTTTGGCCGGCAATGCCTACTAAGTTTCCCAGTGACATTCCAAAGTTTGAAGGAAAATCAGGGGAAGACCTCTCGAATCATGTTATGACTTATCATCTATGGTGTGCATCCAATTATTTGATCCATGATTCTATCCATTTAAGAATTTTTCAAATAAATTTGATTGGCTTAGCTGCAAAGTG
Organism: Pinus albicaulis; assembly: GCA_034641835.2. Lineage (NCBI taxonomy): Eukaryota > Viridiplantae > Streptophyta > Pinopsida > Pinales > Pinaceae > Pinus > Pinus albicaulis. The sequence continues at coordinate 65,654,612 of CM076577.1, read as the reverse complement.
GTACATTGAGTTACCACGAGGCTCTTTCCACAATTCCAATGCTTTAGCAACTACTTTCCTTACTCATTTTTAGTTACCAATCCGTTATGATAATGGCACGGAACTGTTATCTTCACTAAAAAAAGTACGTCTATGTACATTTTAGATCACATTCACGAATAGCGACATAAACGTCGTTTAGTCAAAGTTTTCATTCCGGATCAAATTAAGGTTGAATGGTTCGTTAAATCATTACTTCCTAAGATTATTGAAGATGTAGCTAAAGGAGACATTGTGACATAAGAGTAGGTCATTGCTCAAGCTGAATATCTGGACCTTGTGTACACACAGTCTAGTACTTTGTATGAAAAATTCTTGATTTACCTCACCCAGGTCAACTTACTACAACTCCTTTTGGTTCTCATGCCGCAGGCGATGTAATCGGTATAGTTAATACATCAGAGAGTAAGAAGAAATCATCTAAATCTACTACTCCAATCATAACTTTACCTGATTAACCTAAAGGAGAATATTCCCTAGAAACTTCTTTCAAAATTCATGTCATAGATTCATCTACTACTAAAACTAAATCATATGGCAGTAAGAAAAAAGGGAAGGGTAAAAATAAACAAAAAAATTCTCCAAAATTTAAATTAGAAAAAATTGAACCATCAGACGAAAAATGGAAACCTCGTTATCCTTGTCTTATCTGTGATGAGGATCACTATACCAAAGAGTGCCCACATCAGGTCGAGGTATATAAATTTTTCAAAGGTTCACCCACACCCACTGTCCTTAAATATTATTTTCCATCACAAGACAACAAAATGATCAGATCTTCTTCCAATTCATCGACGAATATCTTGATGATGTCCCAGGTCATGGTTGCAACATGATCTCAAGACTATGGATCTAAGAGTCTTGTAACCGGAAAGGAAACTGAATCATCCATTCAACCTCCAATATTAACTCCTCCTATTTCTGAACCATTACACATCAATAAACCTAATCCTGATTTGGTAATTAAACAATGCTCCAAAGGTGTACTTCGAAAATTGGCTTTCAATCCACATGCAAGAGCCGCTTAGAATTACAATATTGTTGAATATATGGTCATGTCCCCTTCAATAATGTCGGCCCTCAAAGTGTTGCAATATTGTCCAGCTCATAGGAAGTTACTATTATTATCCATTGGGGTGATTGATCCTAAAGATTCTAATCTTATGGTATTTTATCTCGAGAACTTTGTACCTAGACTCCCACACCAAATGGCTTTTCAAATTCCCGTTTTAGTCAAATCTAGGCGAATTTTTTCGCACAGTAATTGATGAGGGAGCATCTACATGCATTATGTCCTTAGCTTGTTGGAAAAATCTTGGTTCTCCACCAATAAATCAGTCACCCACTATTCTTAAAGCATTTTATGGAAGATTTTTTCATCCATTTGGAATACTCGAGGATCTACCTATAGAGGTAGAAGTAAAAACAGTTTTGCTTGAGGTGGAAGTTGTTGATGCCCCTCTTGAATACAAACTTCTGTTAGGTCAAATTTGGTCTTATGCTATGACCATTTTCATTTCATCATTATTTTGATTGATGATGTTTCCTCATAAAGGAAATATTTTTAAAATTGATCAGTTGTCTTATTTCACTTCTGACCCTACCTCTACAGATAGTATCCAACAAGTTGGAAAGATGATTATCTCATATTAAGATGTTGGTGTAGGAATAGTTAAAGATTCTTCTCTTATGGGAAATTTTGCTATACCTCCTCCTAACGTACCTTAAACTATTTCCAATATCAATATGATTACATCGAGCACAATACCATTTGATGACACACGGAATGTGCCTTTAGAATCTGAATTGGACTATTATGGCAATGAGATGCCTTTAAGTCCATATAAATCAACATATGTAGTAGTACAATATCTTTCTGAAATTTCATCAACTGATACTGATCAAATGAATGTGGTCAGTGAAGATTCTTCTTCTCAATCAAGCTCAACCACGACATCTTTTTCTAATCCTTTTCAACAAACATTTTGAACTGGTGAAAATATTAAGGAAACCTTGTTATTGGATGAATTATCCTGGGACGATCTTCATCATCGATCCTCTTTTTTACCTGACCTTGATAGAGTCTAAAATGACTTTTCAACCATCTTTTTTATTGATTATGTCGAGGAACCTCAAAATCCTATGTTCATTCTTCATTCGGATTCTGAGACAAACTTGGGAAATATTTCTGCCACAATTCCCATTGACATATAATTCAAACCAGGAGTAACTGAAAACATTCATATAGGTGCTTCTTGCTCAATTGAAGAAATATATATGTACAAAGCCCTATTTTAGGAATTTCGAGATATTTTTTCCTGGTCTTATGAAGAAATGCTAGGTATTGATCCTAATATTGTGATTCAAAAAATTAAGACATACCCAGATGCTAAACCTATTAGACATAAATTACGTCCAATACATCCGCGAAAATATGTTGCTATTAAAGCTTAATTTGAAAAACTACTTCTATTTATTTATCCTATTCCTTTCACGGATTGGGTATCTAATATAGTTCCAGTGACCAAAAAACAGGGAACTATCAGGGTATGTGTCGATTACAGGGATATTAATAAGGCTTGTCCCAAAGACAATTATCCCACCCCTTACATCGACCAAATTGTTGATGATTGTGTCAGAAATGAAATATTTTAGTTTATGGATGGATTTTATGGTTATAATCAAATAAAAATACTCCCTGTCGATCAGCCCAAAACAACTTTTATATGTCCATGGGGAAAATTTTCATATTGTAAATTACCTTTTGGACTGAAAAATGATGGCACAAATTTTCAGATAGTTATGTCTTACACATTTCACGATATCAAACACATTGTACATCCCTACTTGGATGACTTACCTGCTCATTATTTACGCATACAAGAACATCCTACACATTTATGTGCTATCTTTATGCGATGTAGGCATTACAACATTCGTTTGAATCCACACAAATGTGTGTTTTGTGTACAATCAAGACGATTACTTGGCTTCATTGTTTCTAAAGAAGGCATTCGCATCGACCTGTTGAAGGTTGAGGCCATTGTGAATCTACCTCCTCCTTCCACTCTTTGCCAACTCCAAAGTTTGCAAGGAAAAGCAAACTTTCTACGTCGTTTTATCCCTAACTATGTGGATTTAACTAAAGGTTTCACTCGATTATTAAAACAGGATGTTCCATTTATTTGGTACAAGCTTACCGATAAAGCTTTTGATGCACTAAAATGCGCATTGACCCATGCACCATTGTTGCATCCATCTGATTATCACCGAGATTATTTTTTGTATTTAGCTACGTCCGATTCAACGATTGGAATGTTTTTAGTTAAAGAGGATGACTCCAACAATGAACATGTGATTTATTAACTAAGTTGGAACCTCACCCTGACAAAGATCAGGTATTCACATGTGGAGAAATTGGCCTTGGCAGCCGTTCAATTTTTCCAATGATTCTGTCATTACATACTGTTACGTAAAACCATGGTGATATCTAACTGCAAACCTATGATGTAAATTTTGATAAAGCAATTGCTTGGGGGAAAATACTCTAGATGGATAGTTATCCTAGATGAATTTTATTCAGAGTTCGAAAATCTAAATCTAAGAAAAACTTGTTTTTGCTGAAGTTATGTGTGACTTTCCCTACACTGAATTGGAAACATTGGCATAGGACCATCTTCCTGATGAATCTTTGTTTCTAATCAGTACATTAGATCCTTGGTATGGAGATATCATTATATATATTCATACCCAAACCTTTCGGCTAGAAATTTCACTCTGATCGATGTACAATTCAATACCAGTCTCAGCAATAAAATATTGTTGGTGACAGTCTTTACCATCATGGTACTGATTTTATTTTTCGACGTTGTCTAAATCACGAAGAATCCGAAAGGGTTTTAAATGATTGCCATTCTGGAGCATGTGGTGGTCGTCTTTCTAGGTTTTCCAAAACCCAAAAGATATTGCACGGTGGCTATTTATGGTCATCGCTATTCAAATATTGTATCCTTTCGGTTAGAAAATGCCACAATTGTTATATTTTTGATCGAAAGATGTGTGCACCTCTAGCTCCTCTTCACCCAGTCATAGTTGTCGGTCCATTTGAAAAATGAGGCATAGATTTCATTACATGTAACCCTCACTCGACCGGGGGGCATGGGCATATTATTATCGTTGTATATTAATTTAACAAATGGGTCGAGGCGATGCCTACATTCACGGCTCATGGAAAAACTGCAGCTACTTTCATATTCAGTCTCGTGATTGCTAGGTTTGGTGTCCCTCAAGCTATCATTATGGACCATGGTAGCCACTTTCAAAACATTATGATGAATTTAACTTTCCTCTGAGCTTGGCCTACACCATGATAATTCCACACCATATTACCCACAAGCCAATGGCCAAGTTGAGGTTGTTAACAAGGCTTTAACCAACATGATTAAATGGATTGTAGGAAATCATAAATCGAATTGGCATACCATGATTTTTTCAGCATTGTGGGCATACTGTACCTTTGCAAAAACATCCACAGGGTTTACTCCTTTTCAACTCGTTTACGGTTTAGAAGTTATTTTACCCATTGAAATTGAAAATTTGTCACTCAAAATAGCCATTGAGTTGTTACCATCTACCTCTGAAGAGGAAAAACATTTCTTATACCTAGCACAGTTATATGAGACTTGCCACACCGCTACATTAGCTACCAAAGCTCATAAAAAATGTGTTAAGGCTCAATATGATCAAAGCATTAACCCTCGTATCTATTAGGAAGGTGACCTAGTCTCAGTATACGATCAACCTCACGATAAATGAGGCGCTGGTAAATTCGAACCAATGTGTCATGGTCCTTATATTGTTAAGCGGGTGCTTGCAAAAGGGGCCTATGAATTAGTTGATTATGACGGTGTCTCTTTAGACAAGCCCAAAAATGGTCTCTATCTAAAAATATATTATGCATTATTTTTTGTGTGAAGATATTCTTTGTACATTAATTCCATTTTAGAAGTGTGCCTTAGATTAAAACAGTGTGCCTTATATTAGTTATTTTTCTTATCGCGTTTTCACTACTTTTGCTGCCTATATTGATTACTCTCGATACTGCAGATGTTGACATTCCCTCATACTTACATTGGCTTTGCTGACGGTGCATGTCGTAGTACACAGAACTCATCTTCCACTGCTTGGGTTATCTATTCACCCACTAATGAGTTAGTTTCTTTTCATTGGATTTGCCTTGGTAAAAAAATGCACAATATTACACAATATAGCGCAATAAATGAGTTATTTTTCTGATGCCATTGCATTTGGTATTCGATGTTTGATTGTTAGGTTAGATTCACAACTCATTGTACTACATTTAAACAGTGTTTATGCAATCAGAAATCCATATTTGTTAAGAATGTTTTTAAGCATTCGTCTCTTGGAAAGACAGTTTGATTACATTGAATATCAACACATTTGAATAAATTTAAACACATTATTTGATGCATTGGCTAATCAAGTTTTAAATAGACATTTGCAGCATTGAAAGTAAAACAAAAAAATATTCAATCCATATTGAACAAGATACTCAGAGATCAAAAGTAGTGATATCATTAGGTCAAAATAGTTGTGGATCAAAAAATATTACATCGTTTTTTATCATAGGTTTCAATCACCTTATGATCTAAAGATGCCAATATAAAAAACAAAATTCCAATCTAAATCGACCATCAGCTATCCATGATGATGATTATGGTAGAAAAGTATAGTGCGCGCAACTCTGCACAAATATCTCCTAAACAGACCAGGAACCCCAGTCACATGCCTCTGGTATCTGACAGGCAAATCATCCTTCCCAGTCTTTGGGATGTCAATGGTCAACCTCTCTAGGTTGTGCTCCAACTCTGCGAGGGCCTCTGCTGCATCAGTTAGTGGTGGAGCTGCCACTATAGGTTGTGCTTCTTGTTTATCAAAATGAATAAGCACTACTGGTCATCGGGAAAACATCTGCATTTTAATGTTTTTATCAATATTGGATGATAAAAAATCAAATAAAAATTAGATAATAGAAAAAATCAAAAAGAGACTTTTTACATGATGCATCCCACTATGTTCTCGTTGGGTGTGATTTGTCAAGGCCACCCCTGAAATCAACCCCTGCATAAGGAAAATCCTCAATCATGAAGATTTGACTCTTGAGCCATACAAAAAATATAGGAGTATATCTAACCACAGGACCACCATCGCCACCATGACAAGTCATCAATGAAACCCATCGCAACATGCATGGTTCCCTCGGTCCCGTCGGATCCACTAACGACTGCTAAGGCACTAGGAGTGGAATTCTCTCCAAATCGAAATATATGAGAATGGCTCCATACTCGAAGTTCTTCAGCTTCCCATTCTTTTCTCCCATGAGTTGTCCTTTCATGTTGACCAACACTCCTTCACACCAGTTGAAAATTGTTCCCCCAAAAAACTCAACAACATTCTGCATTTGTGCTTTGGTATTCACATGAGGAGTTTCACTGCCACAAAATATGGTAATTGTAAAAGAAATGATCTTAAGGTCTAGTCGTTCGATGGTATTTATGTCGATACGACCATCCTTCAATTGTGAATCTTGTGTGCAATACTACACCATATAAGAAGCAATAAGTAGTCCCCCTGGTCGTGTCCCGAATAAGGAAATATCTCTTCCTCTTCGGGGTAAACCGATAAGGAAATAAATATCCTATGTCTCGATCACAAGCCTGTGATCCCCAATGATGAAACATTGTTCCTGGACATCCCAGGAATTTACCAACTAGTTCATGGGTTCCACTTGTGCTTTCATTCCTTGAATTGCCAAAAATTTGTATAAACCATAGTTATTCAACACACTAAGTGTTGTTGGGTTATCCATGGCTTCATTATCATGCAATTCATGCTCTCTTTCTCTCCACTCAAGCATGATTGTTCTCTTTCAAAAAATCATTTAGGAACATTAGAAAATTTGTGGGAGAATTTGGAGCCATTTTTATGGATAGAAATTTAATTTTGAAAACCCCCGCGCTTGTGTAGATTTTATTCATAAACAATGTGTTTTTGTGCATGATTTATATATAAAAACCACAACGGCATGGTGATTTTTTATATTAAAAAATCATCGGGGTGTGCGGGTTCTGCCACAAAAACCTGTGCACCCCCGAGGGCACATTCTAAAACTTTTTTTCCTCCAAAAAAATGATCTAAAAACTTCAATTGAAAAAGTAAAATAATGAAAAGCAAGACAATGAAGAGATTAAATACCCGGAACTGACTATTTACGAAATGGTTAGCTGGTTCTCCTGATATCCGATCTAGAAGATTTATGGTAAAATATCATTTTCACTGCTTTGGAAATAAAAAGGTAAAAATGATTTGTTTTGATCACTCTTTATAGTTTTTCATGAATAAAATAATATTATTTTGTTTATTTTTACCTTTAGAAAATAAATTTTGAATTTTTTTTCCGTGATTGAGAGCAGATGACCATAATTTTTTGAGTTTTTGTTCAGAGAACAGGTGGTGTCTGAAAATGAATCATTTTGACAATGAGTAAATTTTATCACTTTTTCAGGCTCTAAAAAAATCGAAAAAGCGAAACCATGGAGTCCTCTTTTAAGCCCTTTTCAGACTCTCTAGACATGAAAATATCATCGAGCACTTGACTATTCGAACTCATTAAAATAAATGAATAGTCATCTATTCAGTATAAGTTTACCCCTTTTCCGGACTGAGCTAGGCTAATTACGAAAAAGGTATACATTGACTAAGTATGGTAAATAGAGTTCTCTCCTACATAATTTTATCCTTTTTCGGGTTTGAGAGACTAAAATTATGAAAAATAACATTATAGAGTTTACTTATGTTTTTCTTCTGACTCCCTAAAACTGAAAAACACTGAGTTAATCCTATGTTGGACTCGTTAAAACTAAACACTGCAGGACCTGTCAATTACAATAAGACCGAACCACTCCTTCTTAGGGTTCGTTAAAAATACTAAGATGGACTCATACGAAGGATGGGCTTACACGACAAGAAAATTTTATCCTCCTCAAGATTGAAAAAAATAAAGAGGTAATTTCCAGTAATGGTGGGGAAAAAAGTGAGAAAAATAATCCATCTTTTATACTTGTTTTTAAAAGAAGCATGTCTCTCTTGAATACGATACTTTGCCGCGCTCGTGTCTGGGTTGGGTAATCCTTTTGTCTCATAGTTAATCAAACCTCATTGAAATTATTCAACCGATTTTGGGTATAATATTTAAGTCAAATGCTACCAAGTCATTTACAATTTTGTTATGTGTTCAAGAGAAAGTTCAATATAAAATTCACTATTCATTGAAAATATTTGTCTCCATTCGCATTGACCATCCCTGAGTTAATCCTTGCAAAAAATTTATTCAAAACTTAACATAATGGTTTCATGTCGTAGGCCCTCCTGTGACGGATCACTTTCTATCGACAAAAGCTCATAATATAGGAAGTTGGTCTAGAAATCCTATTAGTACCTTGGAATTTGCATGACCTATTGGCAAGTTTCTCACCTTCGACAACAGGTGTTCATCATTGGCCTTTGATCGAATGACTCTATGAGTGTTCTACTGCAAATCATTCATTCACATTTCATAGGTTGTACTGAAGTACTTTGAGATCCATTGTCATTATTAGTGGTTTCTCTCACACTTGTTAATGGTTTTCATCATTGACCGTTAATCAAGTGGTTTATACCATGTTGTAATTCAAAACAATCAATTGCATGGATAGAATCGTACTAGTTCGAGAAGCGGAAATTAAGACCCTAGATCTAGTTTCTACCATCCAGGTTGTGAGGTGTTATGTATTCATGATACAATAGAATTATTCATAACACATGGTTGCGCTCATAATGTGTCTATTTTTGATGTAATGCTAAAGTCATATATGTACCAGAAAATTGAGTTAGTTTTGTTCTGAGTGTGGGAATTCCTACCTCAGTGACGATTATATATTTGCATTGAATGTTTTTTACAAGTTTTCAATGGGTGTCTCCAATCCAATCTTTGGAATGATAAAGTTCTTCACTCTCTCGAAAAACTTTCTTAGACTTCATACTTAAGGGTGAAATATGTTACACGTAATTTTGTCACCATGAAATTTGACTATCAATATGGATTTATCTCCATCCATACTCATGCTTCCTTAGAAATCAAAACATTAATATTCCTTAACCAAGTCTTGGAAACTGGAAAAAAGCTCTTTAAAACTCTTAAAGGTTTCCTGCACACTTTTTGTGGCCATTTCCTACGCATGCGCTGATACTTCCTCTATTAGCCACAACGATCGCCACTTTTTTCACCCATAAAAATTGTGCACCCCCGTGAAAGGAAGTAAACACAAAAAGGTAACTTCTAGAAGTCTAGTTGGGTAAATATTATTCCAACTAAAAGCCTCTTGAGTCATGCCAGTTCAAGCTATATCCCTCCACTCATTGAGATTATCCCCTTGGATAAAGGAACCATAATCCCTTCATTAGAGGATCTCATCCCTCTCTTGATGTATCTAAAACTTCCTCAATCTCTTCTATAAATTGAGCTGAAGCTTCAAGTTCAAGGGTAGATATCAGATTGTAGAGTGTACATTAAAGATTACATCTTGTACACAAGAGTTCATTGAAGACAAATCTATGTTGTTCATTCTATAGATTGAGGCTTGTGAAACCAAGAAGCATGATTGCGAAGGCATACGGGAGAAATTTGTACAACATCAAGGCTCAGGTTGTAATATTGTTCTTTATAATTCTTGATAATACATATGGATCTATTTTTCTCATTGTGTTGTTTTTAGATTCATTGAAACAATGTAATTTCTTAATCTCCTTGATCATTAAGTTGAACTGGTATTTTTTATTATTATATACTACATGTGCTTTTGATTCTTTGCATATTTGTGGTTGCAGGTTCTTCTCAGCATTGAAGGACTTCTTTGGAGCAAAAGGCAAGATCTACATCAAACATCTCATTGAAAGGTAGGAGCATAACCTCCTCATTTCTAAGTTATAATAATATGAATGCTAATAGTTTAGAGAAAGAGGTATTGAAATGGTTGTTTGTTTCTAGTTATCTGTTGGGATACTAGGGAGATCTCTCTTGTCCAAAACATGGATTTATCCAGAAAACACAAATGGAGGAGGTTTCAGATCCACAAACGAGGGACGAGACCCATTAATTGTGGGATTAGGGTTCCTTGATCCAAGGGCATTAGCTCCATTTTCATAGGGGTTTGGCTTGAATATATATGACCAAGAAGCTTATATTTGGGATATATTCACCTAATAAGGCTTCTAGAACCTAAATTTTATTTTTACTTTTCATTGAGTCATGTGTGCAGATTGTAATGGAGAACAAAGCGCAGTTTTATGCGGGTTTCAATGGAAGAAAATGCACATGCGAAGAAACCGACTAGGAAAAGTGCGCAAGTCATGCTAAATAGGTTAAAAGGGCATTTTACCCAAAATCCATGATTTATTCAAGTAATATAAATGTTTGACTTGCAAGGGAGTGCAATGAAACATATGTATGGATGGCGAGAGATCCATTTTAACCATCAAGTGTCATGGTAACAAAATGATGTGTAATAGATTGCCCCATAAAGTGAAAAGTTTGGAAAGTCATAAAAATATTGAAGTGCTTTATCATGCCAAATATTGGATCAGAGACAATGGTCAGAAACCTACAAAGAACATTCAAGGATTACAATGAAATTATATATAGGCATCACTGAGGTAGGCATTCCCATACTCAGAGTAAAGCTAAGTCGATGAACATGTATATAAATAACCTAGAATCATATCAATAGTAGACACAGTATGGATGCAACCATCTGTTATGAATTTGTCTACATAATCATGAATACATAACTTCTCGCAACCAGGATGTATGAAACTAGATCCAGGGTCTTGATCTCCATTTATCAATCTGCAGTATGAATCTGACCATGTGAACAAATATGTTGAAATCAAACCATTAGGGGAATTTTGAGGTCTAAAATGGTCCTCCTAATGAAATTATAAAATAATAGTGGAAATAATAAAATAAGATTAGATTACATCATCAAATTTTAGAGGGAAAAAATAAAATACTACTTTTTCAACTCGTATTTTCAACTTATCTCCGTACGGTTTTACTCAAATTTCAAGAGGGAACACTCATTAGACGTAGAATTTGATTCCTCATCTAAGGAATACCCATGTTGCATACTTTTTATGGACCCTGCTACACGAAAAATGAGAAATACATGAAAAAACATGATTGCAATCACATTTTTTCATGTATTTCTCATTTTTTATGTAGCAAGGTCCATCGAAAGTATGAAACATGGGTACTCCTTGGATGAGTAATTAAATTTTGCATCGAACAAGTACTCCTGCTCGAAATTTGAGTAAAATCTTAGGGAGATAAGTTGAAAATACAAGTTGAAAAAGCAGTTTTATTATTTTATTATTTTTTAATCTTTTTACTTTTTTACCCCAAAAATGGTGAATCATCGCCCATGGTTTACATCATCATATTGAATTTTATTGGTTCTTATAAATTTTATTTTGGTTGTACATTTTTCTTAGGAGGCCCATTTTAGACCTCAAAAGTTCTCTAATGACGACATATACTACTTGATTACTGGTCAATTATGAGAACCGTTAACAAGTGTGAGAGAAACCACCAATAATGACAATGACTCTCAATGTATTCCCAGTACAATCTATGAAGTTTGATTAGGTGATTTGTAGTCGAACACCCATATAATTTCCGGATCAAAGGACAATGATGACAACATGTTGTTGAAGGCGAGAAACCTACCATTAAAGCATGCAGGCCTCAAGGTACTAAAAGGGTTTCTAGATAAACTTCCTAGATAGTAAGTTGAAGTCAATAGGAAGTGATAGGTTGCAAGAGGGTTTAGGGTTTAGGTTTTAGGGTCAAGTTGAAGAATTATTTTTCAAGGACTGAGATAGGGATGGCTGGTGTAAATGAGGGCTAATATCTGCAAAGGAACATGAACTGAGGTTTAACTTCTCTTGAACACATGGCAATACGACAATTGACTTGGCAACATTTGATTCAATGATAATACCAAAAACCAGTTGAAAATTTTCAATGATGTTTTATTAACTGTAAGACAAATGGATTACCCAACCCATACACAAGTGTGACAAAGTGTCATGTTCAAGACCGACATACTGACTTTAAATAAATGAAAGAATGAATACCTTTTCCCAATTCCCCCCCACCATTACTAGCAAGTACCTATTTATTTTTTTCAAGCTTGAGGAGGATGGCATTTTCTTGTCCTATAAACTCATCCTTCAAATGAGTCCTCTGAAGTATTTTTTATGAAACCTAAGAAGGAGTGGTTTGGTCCAGTCATGGTTGACGAGTCTTGCACTGTTTATTTTTACGAGTCCAATAGGGTTAACTTGATGTTTTTTTCATGTTTGAAGAGTTTGAAAAGACATGAAAAGAAAACTCATTCATTTCTTTAAACGTATATTTTTAATGAGCTCGGAGAAAGTAAAACAGGGTGTTTTCATTTTTAGGGAGTCAGAAGAAAAATGTAAGTAAAATCCAAATGTTCTTTTTCGTAAATTTAGTCCCTCAAGCCCAAAAAAGTATAAAATGATGCAGGAGAGAAATCTATTGACCATGCTTAGTGAACATATACCCTTTTCATAAATAGTCTAATTCATTCTGTAAAAGGGGTTAACTTATACTGAATAGATGACTACTCATTTACTTTTACAAGTTCAAATAGTCAAGTACTTAGAAAAATTTTCATGTTTATAGAGTATGAAAAGGTCTTAAAAGAGAACTCTAATGTTTCACTTTTTCATATTTTTTGAGAGTCTAAAAAAGTGATAAAATTTTATTCGTAGTCAAAATGATCAATTTTTACATCTTAACCTATATTATGCACATAAAACTTGATAAATCATCATAACTGCTCAAAATTATGATAAAAAAACAACGAAAATTGACTTTTAAAATGTTAAAGGCATAAAAAATATTGTTTTATTCACCAAAAAACATATAAAAGTTGAAAAAGTAATTCATTTTTTACATTTAAGTTTTTAACCAACTTGAGAGGAGTGAGAGGGTTTTTACCATGAAACTTCATAGGTTGATTCTGGGCAAACTAGTGGACCAATTCATGAACTGTTTCCTCCATGTAATAGATCCCTTCCATATATTGGTTTTCATCCATTTAAAATTGTTTTTAAGCTTTGGTTTGAATTTTTTGGGGTGTTTCAATTTCAAAAATCCACCCACAGGTGTGCTTGATTTTCCTTCATGAGGACCACGCACACCAGTAATTATTTACACACTGAAACACACGATTTGCACATTTTTTCTATTGAGAAACCGAGAAAATGTGCTCTTTCTATAAATAAAAACTGCACAAGGCACCGATGGATTTCAAAAATATATAAAAACACACCCCAAATGTCACAAATTTCTCTCAATCAATTTTCTAACGCTCCTAAATTTTCAATTTCAGGACTTTTGAGCAACCATGTTGGAGTGGAGAGAGAGAGAGAGAACATGAAACTCATGATGTAGACATTATTGATAACCTGGCAACTCTACAAGCTCTAAAGAACTATGGTCTCTACAAATTTTGGTTCATTTCAGGAATGAAAGCTCAGTTAGAGCTCATGACATGGTTGGTGAGGGTCTGGGATATCTAGGAACAATGTTTTATCATAGGTGATCACTGCCTTACCATTGATGTCGATGAACTATAATTTTTTACTGGGTTGTCCCGTAGAGGACGTGACATTAATTTATTTTGCTAGAGACCATGTGGGGAAACTACTACCTCATAGCTAAGAAAATATTGTGTCCCAAATTCAGTGGTTAAGGATGTTTGGATAGATATCAAAACTATACAACGACTTGATTTGAGGACTGTTACACAATAATTTGTCACCGTCCCTACCATTCCCCGTCCCGCACAATGGAGGACCCATTTTGTGACCTGTGAACATTGTCATGCCTTGAAAACATCATCAATGCATTCCTCTAAGCATGAGCTTCAATTTCCCTAAAGACATCTCCTTGCAAAAAATCATAAAAACATCTTTTTTTGCATTGGCGCGGGCAGATAGTTCACCACTCGCGCCAATGGGGAAAATCCTACAAAGAGGCCGTGCCAACTGGCGCTCTGTCCCAGAGCAGTAGTCATGCCAGCCAATTTAAGGAGTGTTTTTTAAATAAATATGGCGGAAGTTGTGTTTCAACAAACTCAGAAACCATTGCCTATCTTGAGTTGGGAGGTTTGGCTGTGGGAGTTCCATGGAAGGGAAGTGGTTTGCCACCTCCCATGGAACCTTCCTTGTTGATAGGGCCAATCCCACAATAATAGGGATCCCAAATCCCTCCTTCCCCATCTATAAAAGCCTGCTCAATTCCATAGCAAGCTAGTCTTGAAGTGCCTAAGCTTTGAATCTCCAAATTCCCAAGAGCCTTTGTGCTGTAAGAGCCCTCTTTCTTCCCTTAAGGCCGACTCAAGTAAGGAGACTATCGTCGAGAGACTCTGGAGAGGTTTTCCCTTTCCCTGGCAAGCTTTGCGAGACGTGAACGACTAGAGACCCATCCGAAGGAGACCACGACGTCAGAACATTGGTTGTAATCTCTTTCGATTGTTATTTAATGAATGATTACGATCATGGTTCCACTCTGTTTTCAATTATGTTAATATGAGTAGTATCCTTTCTGACTGATATTTAGTTGCGTATGCTGGATTTTATGCTTGTATCTGTTTGTTTCTTGCATGTGCAGGTGTCCATCCGTGGAGATCGTGGAGGATCGTGATCTGCTGAGGCTGAGGAACGGGAACGCTCTCTTCTTCAGATCGTAGCATTGGATTCTAGGTAGGCCTCCATCTTTGGTCCTTTCATTCGTAACTAGGAACTTGCGTCGTAACATTTCGTGATTGTTGCTAGACCCCTGCTGGGCTAGTAGGGATCGCCTCTGTCCGCAGAGGGGATTTACCTCCTCAACAATTTGGCGACTCCACTGGGGATCGTCTAGATTTCAGTGTCTCATTTGGATTGTCTCGTTTGATTGTTTTATGATTTTCCTTGCTTGGTTAGCCTTCTGGGTTGGGTTCTCTTGCTGTTTTTTGCTTCTTGGTTTGCTTAGTTTACATTGATCTGCTTCTGGAGTAGTTCTTTTTTAATTTTGGCTGAGAAACTCGACTGGCGCGCTTTTTAGCCCGACAGTTGCGCCAATTGGCGCATGTTGCTTTTGTTTAGCCCGCGCCAATTGCTTTCTGGCACCAGTTGCAGCCTTACAGTCGCGCCACTCCTGTAGGGTTTTTGAGTTTGCTTAGTTTTGAGCTCTCTGGATCTGGTCAGTGCTTTTCTTCTTGATTTTCTGACTACCTAAGTGTGTTGGAGTCCTGTTTGACTGGGAATTCACCTTTGTCCTTTGGTTGTTTGCTTTTATCTATCGATTTCACGTTTTAAGCCCTAGGGCATCTAGTGGCTTAGTGTATCGAGCCCTCCTTGGGAGTTTTGGTGTTTCGTTTGTCCAGTCAACTTTCTGATTGCTCCTCTGCATCCTCTTAGTAGTTGTTCACTGTTTTGTTGCGATTTTTGGGTGATTGCTCGTTTTTCATTCAAATTTCGTTTGGTCTTGCTTTGGGCCTAGATCACACGGTCCATTGGAGCCTTTGAGTCTTTTGCTTGGTTTTGAGAGACTTTGGTCGATTTGGGATCTGATTGCTTGTGTCATTGAGTGAAATTTGTTTGTTTTGCTCTCTCAATATCGTTTCTCAAGTTGTTCCATTTGTTTTCAGTTTGTTTAGTGCATTTAGCTATCAAACGTTGAAAATTACAAAAAAAATCTCTTTTGCTTTTGGTTAATTAGTGCAAATTGTAATCTTTTCGATTTTGCTAGTGATTAGTGATTTGAATGAAAAGTTTCCAATTTCATTAGTTGCATTAGAGATCTCATTGTTTGTCTTCCGATCATTTCGTTTGTGTAAAAGCTCTCAACTCTTCTGTAACTAGTTTTCATCGAACGAAATGTTGGACTGTGGCATATAGCTTTGCATTTAAGAGTCTTTTAAGACATTACATACGATAGGGCCTGAAAACTGAAACTTAATTGAAGATCAACTATAAAATTTATTCAATTAACCTAAGGCAGCATTGAAATCTAACGAAACATATTTAGTGGTCTAGGCTAGAGACGTGTTCCGGCGTCTTTAAACCTAGCAGCTGTCGTTCGCCTTTTGGCTTTAGACAGCGCTAGTACGGACTTGTGCTCCCCGTACCGTCGCGTATATAAAGGGAGACCCCTCTAGGTTTTAAATCCTTTATCCACAGGAAGCCGAGTCTGCCGCCCTATACCCGTGATACACCGAACACAGCATTCGGGGAGACTACCTGCACGTACGGAAAGTCCTTGGTCGATTTTTGTTTCATTATTGAAACCAAGGTGTATATTGCAGTTCACAGATATTTGGTACACCCTTTGTGCCTAGTATTTCCTGAGCAGTCATTTGGTCTTTTCTGACTCCCTAAACTTGAAAAGACTGTCAAGCGCTTGTCCTTTCATGCTTGTGTCAAATCTGAAAGAGATAGAGTCATATTTTATTGTTTCTCAACTCTTAAAACATGAAACGGTAAAGTTTCTTACTTTTCAATGTGGTAAAAATTAATCACCCACGATTACACGCCCACTTAGATATTCGCTTGTTGACCGTTTGATCGTGTGTCTTAACTCGTTTTCAGCCCGTGTGTGTGTTTGCTTCTTTTTCTCTGGTCTTTTTCCACAGTGGCCGAACCTTCGGTTTCGTCTACTGGTAGTCATTACACGGACGATTCTTCGGAGGCTTCCCAATCCTCTGCTGAACCGCAGCAGCCTGTTGTTTCCGAGTTTCCTGACGGGGGACTGGTTCTCGCTGAGCAACCCTTTGGAGGACCAGTTGAGTTCAATTGGCCCTTTTTGGACCCTGTGTCTGAATTGAGATTAGGAGCTTATTTCCTTTCTCTTACATCGAGTTCGCCTTTTGTTGCTGCTATATTTCCTCCTAGTCCTCGCCGTCTCTTGCGAGATTTAACGGCAGGATCAACCATGAGTGATTCTGGTGAGGAAATCCCAACGTCTGGTGAAGACTATAAGCTCTTCCCACGAAGATTGTTTCAGGGAGACAACTCTGAGCTGGCTAACATGTCAACAGCCAGTCCCTCTTTACCACAGGGATACAGATCTCTGGGTCAGATCATTTCCACTGCAGCCTCTATGGGAATATCATCTCCTGCTTCGAGGCCAGCTGCTACTACACCCGGGGTGTCTCCTCAGACGCCCGTCACTTCTGTTCCCGTCCGGCCCACTGTCTGTGTGGCCGCCTCTTCTCCTGTTGTCTCAGCATCTGCTACTAGGGCTGGGCCAACTCCTGAAGATGTTTATCTAGCCACTGCTATACCGGAGAACATCTCTCCGGAGGAGTATCGGTTGTCTTTGCAACAGCCGAACGCCGAGGTTGGACCGTCCTCCCAAGATCCCTACCGATCTTATTTTTCACACTATGCACAGGATGGTACTCCCGTGTATGCTTTTCCAGGTCAGTATGACGAGCACGAGGAGATTTTGCGTCTACCCGCTCCTGAGGCTTTCCTCTATGCTCAAGGTTTACCCCATCACCAGGCTTATAACCCGCAAGGGAAACCTTTCCAAGGCCAACCTGCGGGCCAACCTGGTTATCCCTATGACCCACAAGGGCAGCCCATCTAGGGCTACCCTGTGGGCCAGCAAGGGCCATCGTACAGTCCGCAAGGACAGTATTACAGCCCTTCCGGTCAACCTGTCCAGCCTCAGCCGGGGTACCAACCGGGACCGGTCTATGGTCCTGGGGGGCAAATCTAGCCTTCTTTACCCATGCAACCACAGTATCCTGTTGTTTCTAACGTTGCATATAAGCTAGGACCATCCTATGGTTCTACTTCAAGTCAAACCGGTTTCCAGCAAGCACCTGGTCCTGTTCCACCACCAGGCCAACCGGCTCATCCGGTACAACCCGGTGTTCCGCCTCCAGGCCAACCGGCCCATCCGGTGCAACCTGGGGCTCACTTACAGCCAGGTCAACCTGCGCAACCGGCACCGCCTGTCTATCCAGGTCAACCTGGTCATTCAGTTCAGCCCTCTCAGTCGGGTCAACCTGTTCATTCAGGGCAGCCCGCTCATTCCATTCACCTTACTCAGCAGCCGACTCATTCAATGCCGCAGCCAAATCAACAGCTGCGCCCTACATATCAGGCTCCATAGGGTTCCACTTTTTAGCAGCCTACTTATCCTCAGGGTGGTTATTATCCTCATGGTCAGTCTCAACCGAACTATAACCACCCCAGAGGCTCTCAGTATTATCCTCCTCCACCCGGTTTTACCTACACTCAGCAGCCAAATCCAAACGCTGCTTATACGGGGCCGATGCCTAATCAGGGTCTGTACCCTGGTTATCAAGCCCCACACTATGGTTACCAGCATCCAAATCAGTCTGGTTATACGACCTACGCCCCCTACGGTCAGAATCCTGCAGGACAGAACCCGTGGGGGCAAGGATATTCACAACCATAGTGGAGTATGGGTACCAGACCTCATCCTGGGCCTGGCATGACGGTTAATCCACCATTGTCGTTCCTGGCTACCTTGGAGCTGTCGGATGTTTCAAAGTTGACCAATGATCCGATTTTACATAATCTATATTGGCCTCCGGTTCCCACCAAGATACCAGGTGATTGTCCCAAGTTCGAGGGAAAAGCTGGAGAGGACCCCCAGGCGCATGTGATGACGTATCACCTTTGGTGTTCGTCTAACTCTTGGGTCGACGATTCAATCCGTTTGCGCCTCTTCCAGCGTACTTTAACTGGAGCTTCTGCTAAGTGGTACATAGAATTACCCCGTGGCATTTTCCAAGATTTCAATTCTTTAGCCATGGCTTTCCTCAGGCATTTCCAGTTACCGGTTCGTTATGAGGCCGGGACGCACCTCCTGACTTCCCTAAAGCAGGATAAAGCCACTCACATCTCAAATCACATTCATGAGTGGCGGCGCCATTGTATACTGATCAAGTTTCACATACCTGATCAGATATTGACTCACTGTTTCACCACCTCCTTTGTGAATAAAATCGCTCAGGATATCGCGATGGGAGCGTGTGTGACAGAGGAACAAGCCATCGCGCGTGCCCAATACCTGGATCTTGTCTATTCTCAGTCCGGCACGCTTTATGACATCTTGACTGATGCTCCATGGCCCGGAACCTCTAAGGCTTCGCCTACCCATGCGGTGGATGGTGTCATTGGTTCTGTCTCTCAGAATTCAAAGAAATCTTCGAATGGGAAGCAGAAGGCTAATTCTTCCAAAAATACTTCTGCTAATCCCGCCTCATCCGATTTTGGAAAAACCGCGGAGGTGAATGCCGTTCAGGCCAATCCTGCGGACAAATCCTCCAAGGGGAAGAAGAAGGGCAAAGGCAAATCTAAATCTGATGCCCCGAAGCCATAATCTAAATCTCGTTCTGAGGATGGCTCCCAGCGTAAACCGAAGTACCCTTGCCTCATCTGTGAAGGGGACCATTATACTAAGGATTGTCCACGACGATCCGAGGTTAGTCAACTTCTTAAGGGCCCTAAAGGGACTCCGGCTGTTTTAAAAGAGCCATTTCCTTCTCAGCAGAACCAGATGGTCGAATAGCCGTCACCATCTACACCGTTTGGGTCTCAGGTTTTCATGGTGAAGAGTGTTGCACCTATCTTTGTCGCTACGCGGTCGAAGGATTACAACGAATCGCGGCAGGCGCCCGGGAAGGCAGTTGCGGATGGGCCGCCTCCCCCACCTGTCTCTCGTCCGTTGGAAATCGAGAAGCCTACTCTCGAACCCGTTGTGAAGCCACCTCCTAAAGGTGTTCTTCGAAGATCTTCTTATAATCCAAACGCTCGTGCCGCTCAACATTACAGTATTGTTGAGGATCTAGCATAGGCGCCGTGTGCTATGTCTGCACTTGAGGTTCTTCAAAGTTGTCCTTCACAACGGAAGGCTTTACTGTCTGCAATCGGTGGCATCGATCCCGCCGACTCGAGTCTTCTCACCTTCGATTTGGAGAATTTCACTCCCCGACTTCCACATCAAATCGCTCTGGTTATTCAAGTCGGGATTAACGGTATAAATATTCATAGGGCCGTCGTGGATGAGGGTGCATCTACCTGCGTTATGTCCTCCGCCTGCTGGAAGGCCATCATCTCTCCAGCCCTGTCGTCATCTCCCAATGCCCTTGAGGCATTTGATGGTCAGGAATCTAAACCCCTGGGCGTTCTCGAGAGTCTAGCGATCACATTACAGGGAAAAACTGTCAACGTAGAAGTGGAAGTGGTTGACGCTAAACTCAACTAAAATATACTTCTTGGCCGCAGCTAGACCCATGCCATGCTCTGCGTGCCGTCCACCGTCTTTCGATTCATTAAGTTCCTCACGAGGGTAAGATTGTCACGGTGGATCAATTGTCATTTTTCACCTCTTCCTTTGAGAACAACGTGCCATACGTGGATCAAATTCCGAATCCCCCAGACAGTGTAGGACCTGGTCTCTTCAAAGACCCAGTCCTCATGGGTATCTTTCCCGCACCACCACCGCATACCACTCAAGTCAACATGTTGTCCAGGTCCGATGAACCCTGGCTTATTCCTACACCTGAGCAGGTATATGAGTTTGGAGAATCCATGCCTTTAACGCCAGTAGATATCAACTACTGTGAGATTGTTGTTGCATCTGATCCTCCACCTCCTCAGCATGCTCCTTTGAGCATGGCTCTCGACGTCTACTCTCAATCCCCCTGGCTTGGTCAGGCTGATTCACCTGATCCTCTCAGAGAGACTTTTCCTTCTGATGAGGCTATCATTGAAACTATGTCTCTTGAGGAGCTGCCTTGGGGCGATGGACATCATCGCTCCTCGTTTATGCCTAGCTTGGGGGTAATGACTGATTGTCTGGAGCGTTATGCTACTCAGGTTCCTTCCCCTCCTCTTCAAACGCCTATCTTGACGCACGAGGTTTTTTCGGAGGGTAACCTGGGTAACATTACTCAAACTATTCCAATCAACAACTCCGTTAAACCGGGGATCGTTGAGAATATTCACATGGGTGTGACTTGCTCTCCCGATGAGATTCAAGTCTATACTGAGCTTTTCAAAGAATTCAGAGATTTTTTCGCGTGGTCTTACGAGTAAATGCCGGGGATTGATCCTAGTATTGTAGTGCACGAGATTCCAACCTATCCAGGTGCGAAACCCATGCGCCAATGCTTACGCCCCATGCATCCTCGGAAAGCCGCCGCCATCAAGGCAGAAGTTGAAAAACTTCTGAACGCGGGTTTTATTTATCCCATCCCCCTCACAGAATGGGTGTCTAACATTGTCCCTGTCGATAAAAAGCAGGGTACGATTAGAGTCTGTGTGGATTATCGCGACATCAATCGCGCCTGTCCAAAGGATAATTATCCCACTCCGTTTATAGACCAGATCATCGACGAATGTGCTGGGAGTGAGATCTATTCCTTAATGGACGGTTTCTCAGGATATGACCAAATCAATATTGCACCTGAGGATCAACACAAGACCACATTCATCTGTCCGTGGGGTACTTTCGCGTATAAAAAACTCTCGTTCGGCTTAAAAAATGCTGGAGCCACTTTTCAGCGTGCGATGTCCTACGCCTTTCATGACATTCGCCATATCGTTCAGCCTTATCTGGACAACTTGCCAACCCATTCGGGTAAGCGATAGGACCATCCTGAGCATCTCCGCCAGATCTTTCTTCGTTGCAGGCGCTACAATATCAGGCTCAATCCTCATAAATGCGTCTTCTGCATTGACTCTGGCCGTCTTTTAGGATTCATAGTCTCGAAAGACGGAATTCACCTTTACCCTCTAAAGGTCGAGGCCATCGTAAATCTCCCATCACCCTCCTCCCTGTATCAGTTACAGAGTCTGCAAGGGAAAGCGAATTTTCTTCGGCGCTTTATCCCAAATTATGCCGAGGTGGCCAAAGGATTCACTCGTTTGTTAAAGCAGAACGTTCCCTTTCATTGGGATGAAATTGCTCAGGAATCCTTTGAGAAGGTGAAGACGTTGCTTGTCAATGCTCCGTTGCTTCGTCCTCCGGACTACCACCGCGACTTCACTTTATATCTAGCCGCCGCATTTAGCACCATAGCCATGGTCTTGGTGCAGGATGATGATGATGGTGATGAACATGTTGTTTATTACCTGTCACGGAACCTTCTCGATCCAAAAACGCGCTATGCTCATGTCGAGAAGTTGGCATTAGCAGCAGTACATGTTGTACAATGCTTTCGCCATTACATCCTTTTGCGTACGATAACAGTGGTTTCAGACTGCAACCCTATGACGTATATTCTCTCTAGACAATTACTGGGGGGCAAGTACTCCAAATGGATTGTGATCCTGTAGGAGTTTGACTTAGAGTTCACTACCGCTAAGTCAAAAAAATCACTGGTCTTCGCAGATTTGATATGTTCCCTCCCTACTGACTCTGCTCCCTCACACTCTGAAGATCATATACCGAACGAAACGCTTTTCCTCATCAGCACTCGTGACCCTTGGTACGGTGACATAATAGTGTATCTTCAGACCTCGACATTTCGGTCTGAGTTGGATAAAGCTACCCGCTGTCAGATTCGGCACCAGTCCCAGCCCTACCGTATAGTAGGAGATACCTTATACCGCATTGGAGTAGATTCGGTGCTCTGGCGATGCCTAACCTTGGAAGAGGCTGAAAAGGTCCTAAATGACTGCCACAGTGGCGCCTGTGGTGGACATATGTCCGGGTATGCTACTGCCCAGAAGATTCTGCGAGCAGGTTATTTTTGGCCTTCCATATTCAAAGATTGTATCACTGCAGTCCGTAAATGTCATGCATGCCAGATATTTCAGCGCAAGATGCGCGCGCCGCCTTTACCATTGCATCCCGTTATTACCGTCGGCCCTTTTGCGAAATGGGGCATGGATTTTATGACGTGTAACCCTCACTCGGCCGGGGGGCATGCGTATATCATTGTCGCCGTCGACTACTTCACCAAGTGGGCCGAGGCGATGCCTACACTAGCTGCTGACGGGAAAACGGCTACTCAATTTATATTCAACCACGTTATTGCACGGTTCGGGGTTCCTCAAGCCATCGTCACTGATCACGGTACTCATTTCCGAGATTATATGATGGCGGAGCTGACTTCAACGTTGGGCTTGCGTCACGACAGCTCGACACCATATTACCCTCAAGCGAATGGTCAGGTTGAAGCAGTGAACAAGGTTTTGGTCACTATGCTTCAGCGAACAATTGGTATTCACAAATCCAATTGGCATCTCCAACTGTTCTCAGCTCTCTGGGCATACCGAACATCTGCAAAGAGTGCAACTGGGTTCACACCATTTCAATTGGTGTATGGCCTGGAAGCAACTCTTCCAGTTGAATGCGAGATTCCTTTGTTAAAATTAGCTGTGGAGCTTCTACCTAATACTTCTGCTGAGGAAGAACGTCTTCTGTATCTGGAACGGTTAGATGAAACCCGTCGTTTGGCTACTTTAATTATCGAAGCACAAAAGAAGAGGGTCAAAACTCATTTTGATCAATCTGTTTCTCCTCGTTCCTTTATTGAAGGAGACCTCGTCCTCTTGTACGATCAAGAACATGACAAGCTTGGAGCCGGTAAGTTCCAGCCTATGTGGCATGGGCCCTATATAGTAAAACATGTTTTGAAAAACGGGGCCTACGAGCTTATAGATTATGAAGGAGTTCCGCTGGCGCAACATAGAAATGGGTTGTACCTCAAAAAGTACTATGCCTGAAGTGATTTCTTGGTGTGGTGTGTGTACATAGGTGTGTGATTTTCATTTGTGTGCATGTATAGTGTGGTGTGCTTTGTAAACATCTTTCTGCTGATCGGGTCTTCCTGGTTGTGCGGATGTCTATTCATCCATTTGTTGGTTTCGCGGATGGTGCCTCCCGCAGTACCAGGAATCTGTCTTCAGCAGCCTGGGTAATCTATGATCCTGCTGGTGAGTTGATCAACCTGCAAGGAGTGTGTCTAGGACGTACCACGAACAACATCGCGGAATATAGTGCTGTGTTAGAATTATTAACCGAGGCAGTAAACCTTGGTATCCGTGAATTGCTCGTGTATCTAGATTCACAGCTTGTGGTGTTACAACTGAACGGACACTATTCGGTAAGAAACCCGTCCATCTTACGTCTGTATCTGCGTATTCGATTACTGGAAAGGAATTTTGACTACATTACATATCATCATATACCCAGGCATTTGAATACATTAACAGATGCAGTAGCAAATTTGGTATTAGACAGACATTTGCGCAATTTGTAAATCATCATCATATGTAAAGAAAGATCCATCCATAAATAGATATGCATATATATATAGATATCGAAATGTTTACATAGAGTGTGTCACATAAAGTCAAAATATACATAATCGTCTTAAGTACATCCGGAGACGATACGTCTCTCAAAAAATAGGTGTGGTATAAATCCTAAGAGCTAATCCACATGGTGCTCATGATAGCATGTGACTGCACGCACTAAGCGTCTCAGGATTCGGTGGATCCGACTTGGAACTCCCACCGTATGACGCTGGTATGC
Source organism: Pinus albicaulis (assembly GCA_034641835.2). Classification (NCBI taxonomy): domain Eukaryota; kingdom Viridiplantae; phylum Streptophyta; class Pinopsida; order Pinales; family Pinaceae; genus Pinus; species Pinus albicaulis. The sequence continues at coordinate 65,629,852 of CM076577.1, read as the reverse complement.
CATCGGTACGTCCGCCAGCCGAGCATAGTCCAGGATCCCTCGGGCAATGCCCTCGAGATTCTGGATCAACTCCTCTCCTCCGGTGCCCTCTCCCTGAGGATCAGGGGCGAGTTGAGTCCTCCGTGAGATTGGAGACATCCCAGCTGGTCTCTCAGGTCCCACATCTGCATACATATATAAAATGTGTTAGGAAGAATGTGTATTAACAAAAAAAAATATAAAAAACATAAAATCAAAAACATGAGGTCTTACCCAACTCCTCGTCCCAGTCATCTCCTTCTGGCAGTGGGAGATCTGGGTCTCTGGTGAAGTCAGTTCCTGCACAGGGCCAGTCTTCCACTACAATCAGCTGGCGCCGTAACCACCTAAAGAACTCCGGCCTCCAGGACATCTGTTGGCCGCCTCCAGCTCTGGGCATTAATGCTGCCCAGCGAGACATTCTTGGCTCTCGTGGTATCAGATCCTCTACTGAGGCCCCTTGGCCCTGGAAGATTGGTAAGCGTTCCAGAATGAACGATACTAGGATGGAACCATAGCCAAACTATTTCAGTTTAGCTTGTTTGCATTTTGTGAGTTGCCTTTTCATATTTATTGTTACTGCTGTTGCCCAGTCAAACAGTAAGGGACTCATGAATTCTGAGGCCAGCAGGAGTTGGGCCTTTGTGGCCTCGTGCGGTGCCTGCGACCCTGCAGCCTGCGTGATGGTATGTAGGACAACTCTCAATTCCAGATCAGGGATAGTGTGGATATCCACCTTCTTTATTCCTGATCCCATTTGTGCTCCTCGGCACACTCGTGCCATCACTTCTTACATCTTCTCGCCAGATGGTCTGCTTCCAGTCAACACAAGGATCGGACCTCTGCGGGACAATCCGGTGATGAAATACACATTAGAAACCTCCAGCTCCAATACCTGATCTCGCAACCTGAACACTTTTTCATGTTCATCCCAAATACTGATCAAATACTGGAGGAGCTCGGGCTGAGCTCGTAGACAGGGTGTAAGGAAGAACTTCTTCAGCCCACAGTTTCTGAGGGCATTCATGCAAGCCTCAATTTGGATGGCCTATTCATCCTCTTCTCCATGCTCTCGTTCTTTCCATTCAATCACCATTTTGCTTGATTATCTGCATCCATATGGTCATAAACCCTTAGTTAGATCTCTGATAGGCCTCAAATTCCATGCAATTTGGTTTAAATATCGATTTTTTAGGCGGAATTTTAGGTTCGGCCACTGGCGCGGTTGTTTTGTGAACAGTCGCACCACGTGGCGCGAGCCCTTTGTATAAAAGAGCCCATTGGCGCGGGTCCGTGCCTGATACCCGCGCCAATGAGCGCAGCCCTAAAATTTCAAAAGTGGCCACAGAGAACTGATTTACAAAGGAAAACTATTAAAAAATGGATGAAAATGTAGAGCAGGGAAGCGCCTCTTACCTGTAGCAGACGAGAAACTGAATGGTCAACCGGATCTGTCGCAATCGCCGTCAGAAGTTTCTGCTCCAAATGGATCACTGTTGCTTTTTACCAAGGTAAATAGTAAATGTAATTTTATTTTACCAATTTGGCATATTTATAACTTTTTGACATAAAATGAGTTGTAAAAAGTCATTTTTATCAAATATTTTAATGTGTTATGTCGAAAATGGGTTTTACGCTTGCTTGGTATGTGCAGCAGCAGGTTTTTACGACTTTAACGATGGAAACGAGTTGTATTTTATACTTTTTCGGACTCGGTAAATACACGAAAAAGTCACTTTGGAGTCATCTTTCAGCTCTTTTCTGACTCTCTAAACATGAAAAGATTACCGAGGCCCTTGTCGTTTCGATCTCGTTAAAATGGACACGAATCGACATCTACCCAGTATACGTTTACCCCTTTTTCGGGCTGGGATAGATTGATTACGAAAAAGGAATACCCTAGCCTATCGCGACTAGGAGGTTTTCTTGGATATTGTTTTCTACCTTTTCGGATCTGAGGAACTATCTACGAAAAGGGACCTGTGGAGTTTACTTTTCTGCTGTCTTTTCAAACTCTCTAAACATGAAAAGACGCCGAGTTCTCCCTTTGTCAGACTCGTTAAACCCTGATGACATCGGATCCGGTCGAAATGACGTTCTCCGAGTTCCTCCTTCCTAGGACTCGTTAAATGCACTAGGATGGATTCGCCCGAAGGGTGGACTTATATTACAAGCATATGCTATCCCCTTCAAGCTTGTTATAAAAAATAATTGGGGTACTCGCCAGAAATGGTGGGGGGGAAATGGAACCATCGTCGTTGTCGTTGGCAGTATGTCACTCTTGAACATGGCACTTGTCTGCATTCGTGTCGGGTTGGGGACATCTCATCTCATTTCTTCACTTTGCCTCCATGGGTTTGGATAATCCCTTTTGACCTCTCATCTGCTCATTGCCTCATCACCATGACCTCTGATCCGTTGATGTCAAATACTGCCAAGTCCACTGTCGTGCCGTTTATATGTTCAAGAGAAGTTGGCCTCTGCAAATATCAACCTTCCTCTGTTTCTCATATGATCTTGATTCACAACAAAACATCATGTTCCTCTGTCTCGTGTCGATGATGTGGGAAACATTATAGCCCACCTTCGATCAAGGTCACTTCCTGTCGACTTCAGCTCATTATCCAGGAAGTTGATCTAGAGACTCCTTTATGGTACCTTGGAGCCTGCATGCCTCAATGGCAGGTTCGTCGCATTCGACGTGAGGTTTTCATCAATGGCCTCCGATCGGGTGATTCTGCGGGTGTTCGACACCAACTCATTTATTCACACACCGTAGATTGTACCTGTAGTACCTTGAGGACCATTGTCATTATTGGTGGTTTCTCTCGCGTCTGTTAACAGCTTTCATCATTGGCTGGTAATCAGACGATGTTCTTGCATGTTAGACTTCAGCTCACATATTCGCATGCTTGAACTTGTACTCTGTTGGGTCGAGATGGAGCGCAAGACCCTGGATTGTGTCTATTGTAATCCAGGCTGCGATTGTGGATTATTATCATTATGTACATGACTCACTGATTGGATGGCTGCGACCATACCTGAGTCTATTTGTTTGATCTTAGTTGGATGGCTGCGCCCATACCCTAGATCCGGATTATAGCATACTCTTTTTCGGATGGCTGCGTCCATACCATATGTATACATCATGTACTTGAGATATCAGTTGTATCTTTCTGCACAGGTTTTCCGACGGCGGGCCTTCAGTTAAACATGTTCTCGTAAAGCATTTCACCCCTCTCTCTCTCGGGCCTCATACTTTAGGGGGCATCTGTTACACAGTAATTTGTCACCGTCCCTACCATTCCCCGTCCCGCACAATGGAGGACCCATTTTGTGACCTGTGAACATTGTCATGCCTTGAAAACATCATCAATCCATTCCTCTAAGCGTGAGCTTCATTTTCCCTAAATACATCTCCTTGCAAAAATCATGAAAAAAATCCCTTTTTGCATTGGCGCGGGCAGACAGTTCATCACTCGCGCCAATGAGGAAAATCCTGCAAAGAGGTCGCGCCAAATGGTGCTCTGTCCCAGAGCAGTAATCGTGCCACCCAATTTGAGGAATGTTTTTTAAATAAAGATGGCGGAAGTTGAGTTCCAACAAACTCAGAAACCATTTCCTATCTTGAGTTGGGAGGTTTGGCTGCGGAAGTTCTATGGAAGGGAAGTGGTTTTTCCACCTCCCATGGAACCTTCCTTGTTGATAGGGCCAATCCCACAATAATAGGGATCCCAACTCCCTCCTTCCCCATCTATAAAAGCCTGCTCAATTCCATAGCAAGCTAGTCTTGAAGTGCCTAAGCTTTGAATCTCCAAATTCCCAAGAGCCTTTGTGCTGTAAAAGCCCTCTTTCTTCCCTTAAGGCCGACTCAAGTAAGGAGACTATCGTCGAGAGACTCTGGAGAGGTTTGCCCTTTCCCTGGCGAGCTTTGCGAGACGTGAACGACTGGAGACCCATCCAAAGGAGACCACGACGTCAG